>OX637698.1:3605885-4805885 GCA_951802165.1 Adalia decempunctata
TTCTAAAACCGCTACAGGAGCTGGCGCTGGGATTTACGGGACAAGTACCAAGTGTGCACTATCGCTAGGCTCCTGTACAAGCGTCCTTCAAACGGAAATACTTGCAATCGGAAGATGTCTAGATATACATCAATACATCTAGAAAGAAACTATCAGAAGTGCGATATAGCTATTCATACAGATAGTCAAGCTGCTATTAAAGCACTGAGCTCCTACGTCATTGACTCAAAGCTGATTTGGGAGTGCCGAAACAAACTCAATGAGGTAGACAAGAAGAATAAGGTCTTTTTAATCTGGGTTCCCGGTCATTCGGGAATCGTAGGAAACGAAGAGGCCAATAAACTGGCCAGAAAGGGCGCACAGACGCCACTCACTGGCCCAGAACCCTTCTGTGGTATAGGAAAATGCACCTATAAGAAGAAATTTATGCTGAAGGAGAAAACCGAAAGAGAAAAACTCTGGCGGAATCTCCCAGGAATGGATCACTCCAAAAAGTTCCTCCGGAACTTTGAAACTGCTAGATCCAAAAAATATCTGGATCTCAGTAAAAAACAACTTCACCTACTCACTGGCTTTCTCACAGGACATTGTCGCCTAAAGAAGCATCTGTTGAGAATGGGTTTATCGGACACTGATGAGTGTAGATTCTGTGGAGAGGAGGAAGAAACTCCTATTCACCTGGTTACGGAATGCTATGCCATTGTAAGCCAAAGGAAAGATAGCTTTGGACAAGAAACTTGTAGAAGTGGGGAGTTATCCTCCTTGAAGCCGTCCCAGATACTGGATTTCATCAAATCTCTGGAACTGGAGGGCGAGCTGTAGGAGGCGCGATGATGACAGCTCTGTCAGGGGGCACAATAGACCTTAAGGTCGCAGTGGACTGTAACCCCTTTTCACTATAACTATACAGGGTCTTTCACGAGGAACCTCACCCATATTTATACGGGAAACTACTGAACGTATTTTCATGAAATTCAGCACTTATAAGTATTTCACGATGCTGATGAAATCTAAAATATTTTCAAGGCATGAGCACCTCCGGTTTTTCCGGAAATGACGTCAACTTCCGTTTTTCAAATTAGAACACCATTTTTTTATTGCAGAAATAGATTCCTTAGAAAATTTCAAGTTATTTTGATGTAACATTTTTCAGTTTTGGTTGGAAAATTCTCTCTGAGCGGGAAAATTCGAAAAAAAAATCGAAATAGAGCTCCGCTGAAACAAGAATAACTTCGAGGTTTTTGGATGGAAAATTTTCATTTTTGGGATGTTTCAAGATGTAAGATTGATGTATCCACTTTAAAAATCGAAATCGCGATTCATGATACAGGGGGTGGAAAAATCGCTTTCAAAGTTAGGGATGACAAAATCGTGAAAAATCAATTTTTTCAAATTAGAACCCCATTTTTTTATGGCAGATATTGAATCTACGTTAAAAAATAATGTGAGTGTATGCATCACACCCTTGTCCTAAAGTGGATATTTTCTGAGTTATTCACAAAAAACTGTTTTTCGTCTTGAATTTTCAGCTATTTCTTTTCCCTTACGCCAAAAAGATGAAATTTTCAGGAACTGTTACTTAAACCATGTTTTAGATTTTACTACCCTAATATGCAAGAGAAAAAAGTTACAGGTTGTTCCTAAATAGATGGCGAATTTGGATTCGAATTTGTATCGGAAACCTCTTTATTTCAACTAATCGGCCATCGGTTTTCTCTCCAGTGATAAATAAATAATTCCTTATGAACCATATGCAAAAACTTACCATGTTTTACATTTTTTTTTTAATGATAGATATCATTAATTACATCTGCCAAATTCCTCTTTATTCAGTAGCATTTTGTGTTTACTATTAATTTGGTGATAATTCGTATTAAGTTATAAAATCGATCACTATGCCTAATTTTACCAATGAAGATTATTTAAATCTCATTCTACTTCATGGCGAATGTAATAAAGTTGTAGATAGAACGATTCGACTGTTCATTGAGAGGTTTCCTGACCGACCCAGACCAACGAGAGATACCATTAACAGAACCATGACAAACTTGAGAAATGTCGGATCTTTCGTTAAGAAAACTCCTGAAAATTTCATCTTTTTGCGTGAAGGGAGAAGAAATAGCTGAAAATTCAAGACGAAAAACAGTTTTTTGTGAATAACTCAGAAAATATCCACTTTAGGGCAAGGGTGTGATGCATACACTCACATTATTTTTTAACGTAGATTTAATATCTGCCATAAAAAAATGGGGTTCTAATTTGAAAAAATCGATTTTTCACGATTTTGTCATTCCTAACTTTGAAAGCGATTTTTTCACCCCCTGTATAATGAATCGCGATTTCGATTTTTAAAGTGGATACATCAATCTTACATCTTGAAAAATCCCAAAAATGAAAATTTTCCATCCAAAAACCTCGAAGTTATTCTTGTTTCAGCGGAGCTCTATTTTCGATTTTTTTTTCGAATTTTCCCGCTCAGAGAGAATTTTCCAACCAAAACTGAAAAATGTTACATCAAAATAACTTGAAATTTTCTAAGGAATCTATTTCTGCAATAAAAAAATGGTGTTCTTATTTGAAAAACGGAAGTTGACGTCATTTCCGGAAAAACCGGAGGTGCTCATGCCTTGAAAATATTTTAGATTTCATCAGCATCGTGAAATACTTATAAGTGCTGAATTTCATGAAAATACGTTCAGTAGTTTCCCGTATAAATATGGGTGAGGTTCCTCGTGAAAGACCCTGTATAGGCTTGAGGGTCTCTTGGGGTCAGTTCCTTCGTGGAAAGAGTTGGACTTGAAGATTATTGGCAACAAAAGATCTCACCTTCAGATTTTCCTCGACTACGACATTCTTGGCCTTCTCTTCCTCCTCCACCTTCTGCTGATCCAGCACCACCTTCCTATTCTTCTTCTCTCTCTTCTCCTTCAGTCTTTTATCCTTGATTTTCACCTTCCCAGTCTTCCTCACGGTTCCTACAGGCAGCAGAGACTTCCTGTTCTTCACCTTGGTCTCCCTTCTCGACTTCCGTCTTTGGGGCATCTTCATCCTCTGCTCTTGGGCCAGGATCTGCTGCAAGCGATCCAGGTCCGGCGTTGGGTACATGTCTGAATGGACGTATTTGAGGTTCTTCAACGCTTTTATAAAATGCGTCACTGGGAATTGGAGAACGTCATGGAAGGCTTTTTGGGCGAACTGCAAGTTTTTGCTGGGGATGTCCTCGAAACCGTTCTTTTTTCGGATAAAGTAGTGGTGGATCTTGTTTCTGGATAGGCCGTCGTTCAGATCTTCTATCACCTGTGGGGATTTGGGAAAAGATCAGTGAAGGAGGAGGCAATGAGTCTTGAAACATAAACCCTAGCAAGTTCTCGACCCCTACACTGAATAGAAAGATTAAAAGTGCTACAACTTCAGAACTTATGTTTCAGCAGACTTTTCGAAAAGTAGGAACTGAACCTGCTGACCTTGAGCAGCTTCCGGCCAAGTCTATGTTCCGGCCAGTTTCTTGAGTCAGTTTCGCATTCCCAAAACATGTGGGTTCGGATGTGCTCGATCAGGAGGCCGTGGAAGGTTGTAACTTTCTCTATGTAGGTCTTGTAGAGAGCCAGGAGGTATACGTAGCATCGTACTTGAGGATGCGTCATCCTAACCTCCAAATATCTGGTGGCTTTCGGAAAGTGGATCTCCCATTCTATGTCACTGTTTTCGTTTTCGCCCTTTTTGGGGGAGAACCCTGCCGAAGAAAGTTTGTATTTGAGAGAACATTCAGGGTATGTCACTCTTAATAAGGACTGAACGAGAATAAATTCGCTATCACAAAAACGCCTATATCTCTTGAATCAATTGAGAAAAAAACAAAATTTGATCATAGTTAGCTTCGTTATGAACGTCAGAAACATGTGGAACATTTACTTCAGGGATATTCCAATTTTCTGTCGCAAAATGTCGAGCGAAGTGAAAACACGAGAATTTATAGTGAAACTTTTTCAAAATAATCAAAAATGGAGCTTCAAAAGAATCGCAAAAGAGGCTCGCGTTCGTCCGGAAACGGTATCAAGAGTTGTTAAGTGCTTCAACGAAGATCTTACAATTAACCGCAAGGAAGGAACCGGGAGGAAAAAGGGGTTTCATAGCCCAAAAAAGTGAAGAAAGCCATCAGCCTTTTTCAGAAGAATCCTAACCTTTCAGGACGGAAAGTGGCCCTAATAATGGGTTGTTCGCAGTCAACCGTTCAGAAAATCAAGTCGAGTTGTGGGCTTAGAACATACAAAGTGCCAGAAAGGAACGCTGTGAAGAATCAAGAAGCGAAATCAAGAGCAAAGAAATTAAAAAATGATTTCTCGAAAACTTTTTCCTGTTGATGCGTGATGGACGACGAAACCTATGTCTTGGCTGATTTCTCGCAACTTCCTGGTCAGGAATTTTATACTGCAGATTCTCGTGGAAATGTTGACGAACAATTTCGCGAGAAGAAACAAGCAAAGTTTCCTAAAAAATTCCTGGTTTGACAAGCAATTTGCACTTGTGAGAAAAGGAGCAAATTTTTCGTTGGCCAAGGCTCTGTTGACTCGAAGATATACATCGAGGAATGCTTGAAGAAGCGACTTTTACCATTTTTACGTGAGCACGATGTGTCGACAATCTTTTGGCCAGATTTAGCTTCATGCCACTACAGCAAGGCCACCAAGGAATGGTACGAAGCTAATGAGGTGGTTTTTGTCCCCAAAGAGGCCAATCCACCAAATTGCCCAGAACTCAGGCCAATCGGAAGATATTGGGACCTGGTAAAAAGAGAATTGAAGAAGACTAAGAAATCAACGAAAACATTAGCGGAATTCAAGCCAAAGTGGAAGACAGCATCCCAGAAAGTGACTGAGAATACTATAAGAAGCATGATGGGAAGAATTCCAGAAAAAATCCATGAATTTTGTAAAAAATAGTTCTGGTTTTTTTTATCGTAAAAACAGTTCTCATTAGAATTAGAAGATGATTCGAAAATGGGTTTGATTTTCGAAATCGGTCCAGTGGTTCAAAAGATATAAGCGTTTTTGTGATAGCGAATTTATTCTCGTTCAGTCCTTAACTGGAGAAGATACGACTTAAATAAACTGAAACAAATGGTGGAAAATTGTCTGTCTCACCTTTGGGTATTGCTACGCACTTGAGCATGTGCAGCTCCTGTACCATCTCCTTAGTAGGCCACTTGTACACTACACCATACTTCCTGTCAATGATGGTTTGTCTGTCTTTCCTGTACAAATACTCAGTGGCCTGCATGGGCCAGTCTATGGCAACAGCTGGAATGACCCTAAAAGGAATTTTTTCACCTGGCGTCTCCTTATCGCAAAGTATGGACCCAGGGGCAGCCTTAGCAACTTCTAGAGCGCAATCACTGAACCCTAACAACTTCCCGGTGATATTCGGAAAAATATTGTTCTGGAAATACTCCATAAACCCTTTGGAACTAAGATACGTAACATCCATGTACAACTCAGAGTTCCTCCTCTGATTCTCTTCGTCATCATCGTCACTGTCATCGCTGAGGATCTCCTCCTCCTCGTCTTCATCTTCTTCCTCTTCGCTCTCTTCGTTGGCGTTGGTCAACCACCGCTTTCTCTTGGAGAAGCAAGAATCAGGCAAGGTGTCTCTTCTCTCATTCTCGGAGGTACGGACAATATGTAGGTTCCTTGGGGTTTTGAGGGCTGTTATGGTGGAATACTCGTCGCTGTGCTCTTCTGGAGTTGAGGAATCGGAGCTGTCAGACGTTTTGGAGTCCACGCTCTGTCTCCTGTCTTCGAACTGTTCCCGGTCCATGGTCGAGGAGTTTTCTATCACTCGGAGCTTCAAGAAACCTAGATACCATTGGAGATTAGCTGGTGAAGACATGGAGAACTGGAGAGGGTAGTTATGTTGGAAGGGGACGAGTCAATGTTTGTCCAATGCATGTCTCTTATACAGGGTCTTTCACGAGGAACCTCACCCATATTTATACGGGAAACTACTGAACGTATTTTCATGAAATTCAGCACTTATAAGTATTTCACGATGCTGATGAAATCTAAAATATTTTCAAGGCATGAGCACCTCCGGTTTTTCCGGAAATGACGTCAACTTCCGTTTTTAAAATTAGAACACCATTTTTTATTGCAGAAATAGATTCCTTAGAAAATTTCAAGTTATTTTGATGTAAAAATTTTCAGTTTTGGTTGGAAAATTCTCTCTGAGCGGGAAAATTCGAAAAAAAAATCGAAAATAGAGCACCGCTGAAACAAGAATAACTTCGAGGTTTTTGGATGGAAAATTTTCATTTTTGGGATTTTTCAAAATGTAAGATTGATAAATCCACTTTAAAAATCGAAATCGCGATTCATGATACAGGGGGTGAAAAAATCGTTTTCAAAGTTAGGCATGACAAAATCGTGAAAAATCAATTTTTTCAAATTAGAACCCCATTTTTTTATGGCAGATATTGAATCTACGTTAAAAAATAATGTGAGTGTATGCATCACACCCTTGCCCTAAAATGGATATTTTCTGAGTTATTCACAAAAAACTGTTTTTCGTCTTGAATTTTCAGCTATTTCTTTTCCCTTCACGCCAAAAAGATGAAAATTTCAGGAACTGTTATTTGAACCATGCTGTAGATTTTTCGCCCCTTCTTGAAACCGAATTCAAGTTACTATTAGGAGAACCATGGCAAACTCTCGCAGTTATAACTAGAGAAGATGCTCAAAGTTTTGACCGTTAATTTCTAGACATTTATTTATACGTCTCAGGAATGCTTCGTGCGTTGCTCTTCTTATTTAATCGGGAGGAAGAGATCTGCAAAAGTCTTTAAAAACCAAATTGAGTTTCAAAACTATGAATCTGAAAATCTAAACAAACCTGAACGCATTTCTGACTCGTTCTATGCAGTCCTCTTTATCAGTCAGGAGAGTTGAGTAGACAATATTTTTTATCCTACCCCAAACATAATAGTCTAAAGGAGTTAAATCGGGAGAACGTGGTGGCCAAAGATGTGGACCATTGTTCGCCAACCATCGATCTTCAAATAGCCTGTAGAGGATATTTGACACATTGAGTGAATTGTGTGGAGGCGCGCCATCTTGTTGATACCATAAGTCATTATGGTTCTGTACTAGCGGCTCAATTATTTGAGTCAATATGTCAGAATATCTATCTCCTAAGGGAGAACATTCTTTAAATAATGCAAACATGTGTAGTATTCTATCTTACCAGTTAAAGTCCCATCATAAATATGAACATCGAGAATTGCATTATTTTTGATGGCGCAAAAAACATTGAAACTCCAGGTCTCTTGAAAGTTCCATTGTCTGAAGTGGTGGTTGTTCTCTTCATCCCAATAATGACTGTTATGCCTATTGAAAGAACCATTCTTTGTGAATTTAGATTCATCTGTCCAAATTATACAGTCCAAAAAGCTTTCATTCTCTTGAAATCGAATCATCATAGCTTCGCAAAACTCTGTTCTCCTGACGAAATCAGTTTCCTTCAAATGCTGTACCCTATTGAATTTATATGGGTGCATTTTATGTTTTTTTAATATTCTCCAAACACTCGATTGAGATAATCCCAGATCAATCTAGGCATCTTTGAGAGAATTTTGAGGATTCACACGAAAATATGCAACAACTGTAATTTCGTTGTTCTCATCTTCTACTACACTTTTTTCTCTGTGTATAGTTTTCTTAACGAAAGATCCGACATTTCTCAAGTTTGTCATGGTTCTGTTAATGGTATCTCTCGTTGGTCTGGGTCGGTCAGGAAACCTCTCAATGAACAGTCGAATCGTTCTATCTACAACTTTATTACATTCTCCATGAAGTAGAATGAGATTTAAATAATCTTCATTGGTAACATTAGGCATAGTGATCGATTTTATAACTTAATACGAATTATCACCAAATTAATAGTAAACACAAAATGCTACTGAATAAAGAGGAATTTGGCAGATGTAATTAATGATATCTATCATTAAAAAAAAAGAATGTAAAACATGGTAAGTTTTTGCATATGGTTCAAAAGGAATTATTTATTTATCACTGGAGAGAAAAACGATGGCCGATTAGTTGAAATAAAGAGGTTTCCGATACAAATTCGAATCCAAATTCGCCATCTATTTAGGAACACCTGTAACTTTTTTTCTTGCATATTAGGGTAGTAAAATCTAAAACATGGTTTAAGTAACAGTTCCTGAAAATTTCATCTTTTTGGCGTGAAGGGAAAAGAAATAGCTGAAAATTCAAGACGAAAAACAGTTTTTTGTGAATAACTCAGAAAATATCTAACTTGAAATTTTCTAAGTAATCTATTTCTGCAATAAAAAAATGGTGTTCTAATTTGAAAAACGGAAGTTGACGTCATTTCTGGAAAAACCGGAGGTGCTCATGCCTTGAAAATATTTTAGATTTCATCAGCATCGTGAAATACTTATAAGTGCTGAATTTCATGAAAATACGTTCAGTAGTTTCCCGTATAAATATGGGTGAGGTTCCTCGTGAAAGACCCTGTATGTACGTCTGTCTATGTTCATCTGAAGAGTATTTTTGTTTCATCTGCTACCTATTATGCATATTATGGCCAGTGTCCACTCAATTAGTGGAAAAGGCAACATTTGGTCCCAACATTGGCCCTTCTACTTCTGTGGTAGCAATTCAACATAGGAACCTGAGAAAAACAAAGCTAGACTCACCATATCTAGGCTCCTTCTTCTTCCGGACGAAGGCCTGGCTTCTACCATCCGTGAACATCAGATCATCGTCCTCTTCCTCTATTTCGACGCGACATCCAGGCACGTCTATGTTGGTGTAGAAGGTTTTGTCGGCCGTGTCCTTGACTTCTATGTTCTCGTTGACCACGTAGACCGTTTCGTGAGCCAGGCGTTCCATCTTTCCGTCTTCGTTGCGAAATCTAACGTTTTCCTGGATCTTGTCCAGGAGGGTGTCTGGGAGAATGCAAGATTTCACCTCTTTCTCCAGCTCTGAGTTGAGGTCCATCTCTTCCTTGGGGACCACGGTGTTGGAGAAGTCGTAGAGGTCTCTGGAGAAATTGATATGGAAGTAGAAGTAGGTGGTAGTTTTTCTCCGGATGGTCCAGAAAAGATTCCAGACCTTTAGGAGGGTGGGTCACTAGGTATAGCATTAGGAACTATATACGAGGATGTATTGATATCTAGTTAGCCTAGATCAGTTCCATGCATAAACAAAATATTTCGATACCATATTAACGAACAATAACTTTTTAGAAGTGTCAGTGTAGAGTTCGACGTCAAAAAAGTAAACCAGAGTTACGCAATAAATTAAAAAAAAAAGATGTCCACAGAAATTGTAAAAATCGAAAAATTGGAGTATCGAGCCATCATCAAGTACCTGTATTTAAAAGGGTTAAGAGGTAAGCAGATTTACGAAGATATGCTTAATATCCTTGGTGATCAATGTCTTTCGTATGCGACCGTGAAAAATTGGACTGCAAGCTTCAAAAGTGGGAAAGTTTCCATTGAAGATGATGACCGATCGGGAAGGCCAGTTTCTGTGTCAGTCCACGAAAATATCGATGCAGTTCATGACATGATTTTATCAGACCGTCGGATTGGGCTAAAACGGATACCTGAAGCACTGAAGATTTCATACGAACGCGTTCATCATATAGTTCACGTCAATTTGGACATGAGAAAATTTTCTACAAAATGGATCCCCGAATGTTGACCAAAAGCGAGCAAGGGTAGAAGCATCACGTTCGATCTGTGGTCGATTTGAAAACGATGTAAACTTCTGAAACCGAATTGTTACTATGGATGAGACTTGGGTACATTTCTACGATCCAGAAACAAAGCAACAATCGATGGAATGGCGACACTCTGGTTCTCCAAGACCTAAGAAGTTTCGAGTCCAAAAAAACTGCTGGAAAAATTCTTGCTTCAGTTTTTTGGGATTGCCATGGAGTGATCCTGATTGATTTGTTGGATAAGGGTGGAACAATAACTGGAGATTACTATTCGACATGACTGACCACTCTACGAAAAAAAAAAATTAAAGAGAAAAGACGTGGAGAGCTATACAAAGGTATTTTGTTTTTACAGAACAACGCCCCAGTACACAAATCTCATGTTGCCATACAAAAAATTCGTGATTTAGGGTTAGAATTACTAGAACACCCCCCTTATTCACCAGATTAGGCTCCGTCTGACTATCATCTCTTTCCTCAACTGAAAAAAAGTTTGAAAGGTTGTAAATTTTCTTCCAATGAGGAGGTAATAAAATCTTTGGAGGACTGGTTTGCAGAGCAAGAAGAAATATTTTTTTTGAAAGGTCTAGAGACGTTGCAGTTTCGCTGTAATAAATGTATTCAATTAAGAGTAGAATATTTTGAGTAATGAAATATTTTGACATTGAAATTTTGTTTGGTTTTATTGTAGGCTAAGAATTTTTCAATATATCCTCGTACTTATGAGTGCCCTTGGCTCAGTGGTAGAGCGTTGGAATTAGGACCCAAAGGTCCGAAGTTCAATCCCGAGCTAGGAAAGAAATTTTCTAGTCTCGGTAGGGGCCACCATTCTCACTGTTGGGTCAAAAATTAACAGTGCTGTGCCTAAGGTGGCGTAAGGACACAGTAACAAAGCCTACGCAGAACACAACTGCTTACTCCGAACTCGGCACAAGTTACAAGCTTCGAAGCTTGTAGTTTCAGAGGGGTCTCCTCAGGAAACCTAGTAGATAAACAATACACAAACTTATGGGTTGAGTTTTTCCAACCGCGCCATTTTTGTTTCCGGAGTTTTTCCAATATAGCAATTTTTGCCCCCGGAGTTTTTCCAACAGAGCAATTTTGTCCCCGGAGTTTTTCCAACAGAGCAATTTTTGTCCCCGGAGTTTTTCCAACAGAGCAATTTTTGTCCCCGGAGTTTTTCCAACAGAGCAATTTTTGTCCCCGGAGTTTTTCCAAAAGAGCAATTTTTGCCCCGGAGTTTTTCCAACAGAGCAATTTTTGTCCCCGGAGTTTTTCCAAAAGAGCAATTTTTGTCCCCGGAGTTTTTCCAACAGAGCAATTTTTGTCCCCGGAGTTTTTCCAACAGAGCAATTTTTGTCCCCGGAGTTTTTCCAACAGAGCAATTTTTGTCCCCGGAGTTTTTCCAACAGAGCAATTTTTGTCCCCGGAGTTTTTCCAACAGAGCAATTTTTGTCCCCGGAGTTTTTCCAACAGAGAATTTCAATTAAGAGGAGAATATGTTGGGTAATAAAAGTAAATTCTGAAACTAGTTGCAGAATGGGCTCCTATTCCAATACGAATGCGAAATTCGAGAACGAGCGACGAAGGAGCAAGTTTTTGAACGCATGAGTATTGGAATTGCATTCTGCAACGAGTATTAGACGATATTTTCTCTATTTCTGTCAAATTTCGTGGAATTCAATGAAAAATTCGAATTATAGGTCCTAGTGACTTTCATATTGTATCTTGGCAGTTGGTGTGAGTGTTAGAAAATACGAAAATTGACATTTCCAAATTGACGTCTGCTGAAATTTGATAGGATCGGAAGTCATTGTTGACAACATCAAAACGAAAAATGTAACTGAAAACGATGCTGTAATGAATTTATTACAGCACTGTTCTTAGTACTGTAATGAACTCATTACGATACTGAAATAGAGTAAATATTTTGACATTGAAATTTTGTTTGGTTCTATAGTAGGGTGAGAATTTTTCAATATATCCTCGTAGATTCTAAAGGGGGTGAAGACTTCCTGAATTCGTTCATCAAAAAGGAATCTGGTCTCATGCCAGACATGAATTTCAGTGTTAGAAAGAAGCTTCTGCCAAAATGCTCGATTCTTATCCTCGATTCAAGTTCAATGATGACTGAATCTATACTCCATTCACTTTTATTTAATCACATAGGAGGTCATGGTTTCGTTTTCAGGAGTTGGTGCCCCTGATGAAAAGCACAGAACATATGATGAAAAGTCAGTGCGCGCACAGAAAATATCTTTAATGACAAAACGACGTTGCCAGTTTCTTTGTTTATATCAAAGTAAAAGTATCAAAGATATTCCACATTTTGTTAGGTTTACAAATTGTTCGCAGATTTTCGGTATTTAATCGATATTTGCAGGTGAGTTTTTCGTCGAATATCCAAGATTAACGTATGTTTATTGTTTTTAGCTCCAGTTTGGAGCGTGAGGACGATTTTCAAGACCAGGACGAATGTTTACATTTCAAGGTTGAAGGGATACACGGGAATTTTGTTGAAAAAGCTGTTATTTGGACAGATATCGCAATAGATGGATCGGATAAAGCCTCGAGAGGTCGATTAGGATGATATTTTCAGGTTTTCCAAGAAATTTGGCGATATCTGAGCAGATTTGCAAAAGTTAGGTACCTCACTAATGAGGTGGAACTTAGATCTAATTCTCCTATAAGAAACGCCTTTCAAAGGTCGAGATGGTAAAAAATGTTTTAGATGTTGTTTGAACAAAAGCAGCCGAGTTTTATACTCCAACATTGATTTTAAGAAAGTTATCAACAAAATAAAATTGACATTATTCTTGATTCTTGTAATTACCCATCAATTCATCTTATATCTTTGGGTTGATTTTTTTTAATGAATTCTTGATCAGAATCAACAATTGATGTCGTCAAGTCTTGAACTTTCAGTTCAAGAGGATAATAAACATTAAATCTTCACAAGCATGCATATGAAAATTATGTGAAAGCAATGCAATTTTCTTTCATGGCGAAAAAAAAATATTTCAACAGTGATCTCTTGTACTTTTCATGCAAATAACTAGAAAAGGAATCCTTTCTATCAATTCATATAAACGTTAATTATTTTCGTCCATCACATCTTTTCCAATTCATTCATTTCCCGAATAAATTCACATTCTGAGAAATACGCTAAAAAAGTAGAAAGGGCAACATAGTAGTGACTTGGAACATAAAAATATTTTGAAAAACGTCATAACTTCGATACAGAGTGGAATGTGTCAAATTTCCAAGGCCAGAGTTGTGATTTTATAATTGTGAATGGAGTATACACAGAGTAGTCACAGAGATGGCAGGAATGAATGAGTTGCTCTTGGAGGTGATTTATATTGATGAATAAGGAAGACTAGTATGAACACTTGGTGTTTGGATACCTAGTACTCACTTCTCGAAATTCCTGAAGAACACCAAGCACATGAGCAGATTGTCCAGTATGAACCTCTCAGGCCTCGTCCTCAGCTCGCTCAGCATATTCCTGATCTCCTGAGCGTCGTACTTATCCTCGCTCTCCACGATTTCACTACCGGAAGCCGTCGCGTCGATCACGAGGATCTCGTCGTCTTCCGACACCTTCTTGCTCGACTTACCACCCATGACGTTAGATCTGGCGGATCGCTAGTCCATCGCACGCAACCATCGGGTGATCTTTGAAATTCGACAACAAATATCTGCCAATTTAATCGCGATAATCGACCGTTAGGATGTGTTCGCATCTATCTTATCTTGGTTGATGTAATCAGGCGTCATTTTTGTGAATTCCCTGATCGAGAATTTTTAATCTGCTATTTTAAGCCGGGGATTAAGGAACCGTTTCGGAATCTGCCCAGGATTAAACAATGGGATGAATCAGAGGAAATTGTTCCAGAAAAATGGCGAGAAATATCAGGAAATGAAGAATGCCAAGGTGTTTTGATTGTGCACTAGAGTGCAGATAATCAGCGTGATAAAGAAGACAGTTTGAGGATGCGTTTGGGATTTTTTTGGATATTGTACTAGAGCTTCTACTCATATTAAACTGTAAACATGAGTGGATGCGTTGTATCCTTATCCTTTGTCTAAGGTTGTATCAAACCATACAGCTACTGATTTAACCAGAAACATCAATATACAATCTTATATAATGTACAGTGGCTTTATACAGGACAGTGGCGACAATAGACGTTCACGTTTTGATTGGTCGGACTGTTTTCGACCACAAATGACGGACTTTCATTGTTTTGTTGTCATGTCATAGTGACAAAAAGCTCAAGATCGAGTCAAATGTCAAACAGCACGACACTCAAATGTAAACAAATATCCGCCATGTTTGTGCAAAAACGTGTTCTATGACTCTATTGTCGCCACTGTCTTGTATAAAGCCACTGTAATATCTAGGAGCATAGAATAACTGGAGGGAAGGCTTCATACGCTCGACAGATCATTTTGAACTGCCAATAACGGCGGAGGTTAGAGTTTCGTGTGACGCCCGATAGATAACGCTGAGATCCTTTATTCAGTAACATGTCAGATATTTTGTTCTGTGGCGCCACAATTCCAAAGAATATAATGTGGCTGTCATTGATATTGATACATTTATGCTTCTTTTTAATTGAAAATGGCCATAAATCATAACATAGACAATATTGATGACATATCATCGCTTTATTCTAATCAACTTTTTATGCGCAATTTTATGGGAAGTCTGTGATCGGTAATAAATTTGTCAAAACAATATCCTTATCGGAAAAAGCGAACATTCAGGTAAGTATTATTAATATTATACGGGAAGACTGAGGTTTTATCTGTTCTCGTGTATTATACGCAAAATTGTATGGTACCCCGTTTACATTCCCTCTGCTAACACTTAGATTCGGAGCGGGAAACAGATTTTTCTTCCTATATTCAATCTGATCCTTGTAGCCATTTCTTTACACGTGCTATATGCATTATATTGTCGGATTTACGAAAAAAAGTATGTATTGCTTTCTTTCAAAAGAATATATATTATGATATAGTAATAAATGGGACCTAATAAGTAATAACAACGAATAACCATTAAAGATAATTTTATTAAGGATAGCCATGTTGTAGGAACGAACGACGTTGTCGCCATCTCGTAGCCTTGCGGCGAACTGACAAGTTCGGACGTTTTTGGCAGTTCATTTTCGTAGGGGAGCCTTCTCTCCAGTTATTCTATGCTCCTAGGTAATATAATGTCTCCATTCACAATTATAAAATCACAACTCTGGCCATGGTTTCGTTTTCAGGAATTGGCGCACCTGATGAAAAATCTGTGCTCGTACATAGAATATGGTTAATGACAATACGACGATGCCAGTTTTCCTGTTTACATCAAAGTAAAAGTATCAAAGATTTTCCCCATTTTGTTAGTTCGTATCGATCGGTGATTTTGGGGAGAAAAATCGATAGGAAATCGCCTATTTTTCCGTTCTTCGGCGTCCAGAAGAAGTTTCGTGCAAATGTCATTTTTTCCTTTCACGAGTTTTGGCGTGAGTACGAACGGCAAATTTGAATTGGACCAAAAATCGACTTATAAGCATAAATAAAGCGAAAGTAAGTACTAATCGACCTTTTTACACTTGATAACGAAGTTTTTTTAGGTATCTGGCCGTTTTGAAAGATTTCAAACGAAATTCCGGTCCCCCAGAAGTTTGGTTAGTTTCGGTATCGATTTTGGTGCTCAAAATTTATTTGGAATGTGTAAATGGACAAGAAAGGCTTCCTTATACGATCTTCTAACGGAAGCGACCGGAAAATATGGTTCAGGTAGAATTGAAATGTGTCACTGGAGCTTTCATTCCTTTGCCGAAAGTAGAAAAAGGCTATATTGAACCAGAATACATCGGTTTTTTCCATATTCCAGGAGTTTGTGTCTTATTTTAGAACAGGTGAATGATAAATGTGAAGCATATGTTTGACCTATTCCATTTTATTTGTACAAAACTACTTGGTAGTAATGTATGAATATTTTTTAATCCAATAAATCACTATACAATCAGAATATTTTACTCCTTGTTCATAAGATCAAATAAATGAAATGTCGTCAATCTTGAACTTTCAGTTCAAGAGGATAATAAACATTGAATCTTCACAAGCATGCATATGAAAATTATGTGAAAGCAATGCAATTTTTTTCCATTGCGAAAAATACTTAATATATTTCAACAGTGATCTCTTGTACTTTTCATGCAAATAACTAGAAAAGGAATCCTTTCTATCAATTCATATAAACGTTAATTATTTTCGTCCATAACATCTTTTGCAATTCATTCACATTCTGAGAAATACGCTAAGAATGTAGAAAGGGCAACATAGTGTTGACTTGGAACATAAAAATATTTTGAAAAACGTCATAACTTCGATACAGAGTGGAATGTGTCAAATTTCCAATGCCAGAGCTGTGATTTTATAATTGTGAATGGAGTATACCTATATTTTTTTTTCTACAAACGTCAAAAAATGACAAGGTTCGCGCATAGACAACAATATGCGAAGTGACCCTTTTTTTCATTTTCCTTCGTTACCATGACACCGTGCGCGAAGTAGTGTGCGAAATGCTTACTTCGCACACTGCATGTAAACTGAGAAAAATCGATTAAAACAACGACATTTTATTCCCAGAGAATTTAAGCATAAGACTATCAATACAATGTATGGCCTCAACGGGCATCAATAACAGCTTGACATCTTCTTTGCATACTACACACGAGGTTGTTGAACATTTCTTGAGGAATTTGGTTCCATAAACGGGGCGGAAGCTCTCTCAGATCATTTAAGGATTCTGGGGTAGGTTGATGATTATCTAATCTTCTTTGGAGCATATCCAACGCATGTTCTATGCAATTCAAATCTGGTGAGTGCGGAGGTATTGGTAAATGTGGAATACCAAGCTCCTCGCTCGCATTCTCATCTATGGCTGCACGGTGCGGTCTAGCGTTATCGTCTAGAAATTAAAAAGTTTCACCAATAGCAGCGTGAAAATTTGGCACAACATTGCCAATGACATGCTCCCTATAGTGTAAGGCGGTCATATTCCCAGGACAAATGTGTAGATCTGTGCGCCCGTTGAAACATATCCCGGCCCATACCATAACACTACCCCCTCGGAATGGATGGACTTCTTGGACATAGTGACGATTACGGGGTATGCGTGAGATTGTCCATAACCTTATTCTTCGAGAATCTGAAAATCGTCCATATCTGGATTCATCAGTGAAAAGGACACTACGCCATTGATCGTTCCTATTGATATGTTGCTTTGCCCATTCCAGTCTTTGACGCTTATGGTTACGTGTTAATGGAACACCTCTTAATGGACGTCTAGAACCTAGATTCACCTCTCTCAAACGTCGTCTGATGGTTTCGATGGAAACTTGGATCCCCATCTGCATTTTGAAGAGTTTTTCTTCTCGCCGAAACGGTGATGAAACGATCCTGGGCAGGTGTCGTTTTTCATCGCCCACCAAGCCTTGGTCTTTCCAACACGGAACCTGTCTCCCTGAACCTATTCCAAAGTGGAGATATCACACTTTGGCTGACTTGGAGCCTTTCCGCTACAACAACCTGAGTTAGGCCACCCTGTAGCTTCCTGATAGCCCTATCAGCTTCAGCGTTTATTGATTTACGTCTTGGCATTTTCAGAAAACTCATTTCAAATCGAAGCCGTTGATAAACTGACTTCATTTCAAAATATAAGAACAGTCATGAAGCATATGCAAAGAACCAAACTTCAGAAAAAAGGCGACCAGATTGACGAAATGTCTCATACTGATTTTTATTGGATCGATTCAAGTTGTTATTGAGTTTTAAATGATTTTACAGCGATTTTCTCGAAGATTACATGGTTTTAAAAACAATTGAATACGATATCCATAACTATTGTGGAGCAGTATATTTATTCGATTTAAAGAAGAATATGATCCAAATCTTATTCTGTAATATACAATCTAGACATACAAAACTTGAAAATAAACCAAACAAACGATCAGAAGTACCACTGATCCTGCTTCACCTTTCGACTTCGTGGAGTCACTAGGTATACCCCCCATTCTCCATATTTCGTTTTTGGCTTCCAGCTCAAAGTATCTCAGGTGCATCTTCAGAACGTCGAGCTTTTCAAGGCTCAGGGACCTAAGCACTTTGGGCTTGATCTCGGAGAATGCCATGTGGTCCATACCGAGAAGATCTTTTAGGGGTGTTATGGACAGGAGGGTTCCTATGGTTCTTACCACACTCTTGTTCCAACCTTGGGGAATTCCGTACACTGTAGGTCGAATCGCTATGGCGTACAGAGCCTGAAATGGGAAGAAGATTGAGAATACGCAATACCATTGAGTTTAAATATACATAGAGACACAGCCCAGTTCAACGATTTGAAGCTAAATTTTGTGTAGTTCCTTCACCGGTTCATAGATGGATAAGTGTGTTTCAGAGAAGCGAAAATTTTTACTCCCGCATCTGGCGGTAAGTAGCTGAACTATAAGGCACTATTTCCGAAGCCGAATGCGATGACGATCAGGACCGGCATATGGAAATGTGGGATGTTCAGTATTTCATCACCTGATTTTGATGCAATAAAACGACAATTATTTTTGATCTTTCATGAATATAAAATACTGACGTATGAAAAAATAAATGCATGCAATTTTTTCTTCATTCACAAGTATTTATAAATAGATTTTCTATTAATTTTTAAAAATATTTAATTTTTTATAAACAGCGGGATGCTTCTGTGTCGAGATTGCTTTGGTTTTTATTCTGTCCCCTGTACAGCTTCACTCTAATCAGTTGTCTCAACAAATGAATCCTGTGCTTTTCAAATTCTGGAGTTAACGGAGAGTTCCAATCTTCTATAAATTCATTTTCTTTTATTTTCCTAAAATATACCTTTGAAGTAATATCTTTTCTTATTGTGTGACCATAATTTTCTATATGACCAACAGCGCTTTCCTCATCAAATGTTTGAAATCGGTTGAGGGAATTCTCAAATGTATCCGATTTCGATTTGCAATATAATATATCCAATCATTACCAAGCTTATTCAACTCATCAATGAGGAGTGCTTTTTCGCACTTACCGCATTTGTTTTTTTACGATGTTCCTCATCAAATACCCCGAGAAACTTGCGATTGAGTTGGATTCTAGGGTATTTAGGGGTTCAATTAACTCTTTATCCCTTATATACCCTCTCAAGGCTCACCGTTGCCCGAATTCGCAGAAGAAATGGTCGAATCTGTCCAATCAACCACATCGATGGGACTACTTTCAGATTCCCCCATTGTACACAGGTCGAAATCATTGTCGTCTTGGCAGTTAGAATTATCGGAACATTTTTCAAGACAACCAGTCATGACCGACTGCAACCCAAATCTGAAGCATCGAGCTGAGGGGTTTGGATCATAACCCCTACGATGTCTTATTTTGGAGAATGAATTCTCGATTGGGTCCTGGTTGAGCCGACTTTTTATCAAATATGGAAATGTTTCCTTCGTCTCCTCCCACAATTGAAGGATGCTACTGATGGTTTGTATCAAACCGTTGAAACAATAGGGAATATTTTTCCCAACTGTCCAAGACTTAATGATTCCGTCAGAGTTTGTACTGCTGATGGCTGATAATTTCCCCTCAAATTTTCCATTCTAATTGGGGCAGTCGAAAAGATCATTCATTTTCAGAATGAACTGAGCAGTTGACTTGGCACTTCTCGACCTCAGCTCACCAGTTGCAATGACTGTTCTCATAGCCGAATATGAAGTTCTGATGAAAATCTGCGTGACCAATTTAACCTTCATTTTCTGGAAGGCGTTTGGATTTATGTGTGGTTTTCAGTTATCTTCAAGAGAGTACGAGAAAGACAAATTCTTTTCATCGATTAAGTACGTTTCTTTTATGTCCCTTCAAGAAACATTTTCACCCCTCATTTCCTATCTGAGAACACTCCTTTGGAGAAATTCATGGCTAATAGTTCATCATTATTGAATCACACCGTTTGTAACGAATTTGGACGAATCCGACCCTGCCTACGATTCATAGAACTAGAGGAAAATAAATCTCATACAGATTTCTATAAATGAGTAGTGACAAAATGGATCGGACGAATATAGTTCTTTTAGTAGCTACTATGTGCCGCCTCTTAAGTTGGCAATTTGGCAAGTAAACTGCCAAAAATTTGTGCATCAAATCAATGAACTGGGTTGTGTCTCTATGTATATTTAAACTCAATGGCAATACGGAGCCTTAGAATCGACCAGATTGATACTTTTCAGGTGGGTTTCACTTCTGAAACCTCAAAAATCCACCTCCGTACCTCCAGTTGGTGCGAGTTGCATTCGTCCAAGTTGATGAAGACCTCCGCGTTGATGAGAATAAAATTATTCTCGTCGATTCGAGCCAATTCTTCGACGCCAAAGCCGCAGATGATGCCGAAAAACTTGTTGATGAATCTGTAGCTCAGGTAGACTTCTTTGCCGAACTCCTTCTTGAGGCACTGAGCCACGACGCCTGTCGAAATCGTGCAAATTCTTGGAAATTCTCGGTAAAGACGTAATTTTTCGTTATACAATGGAATGGTCGTGAGTTATGGTCGCCTTGAGTTGTTTACGTAATAGATTTCCATAAAAATGTGGTTGGTAGATATAAAAATCGACTGATATATCGAATATAATGGATGCTTGGTTTTTTTTAATTGTTTACGTGAGAAATCATGGTTTTCGTTTGCATTTTGTTGCGATTTGTCGAGATTGAAAAATTTTGAGTAGAGGATTGATAAAGAATTATTTTGTGGTGAACTGTTTTAGAATAATTGAATGAAAATTTCATGCCAATAAAGAACATATTGTTTTGAAGATACTGGGCGTTGAAATAATGTCGAATATTATTATGTCCTGTATGAGTAATTAAGGACTGAACGAGAATAAATTCGCTATCACAAAAACGCTTATATCTTTTGAACCACTGGACCGATTTCGAAAATCAAACTCATTTTCGAATCATCTTCTAATTCTAATGAAAACTGTGTAACATATCTAAATTTCCTACCCTGCAATAAAATAAAATGCACCGTTACCAGACTCCATGGCTTCCAACTTTGCAACGTCTATTGTCGAAACGTGGAACTACGTTGAATGAACTTATTTGATATTATTTTATAATTCTATGAATGATGAATATTAGTACGACTTCAAGCAATACTTTAGGCAATTCGCATCTTTACAAATAGGAGATTTTAATCATATCGAAGATCCACCAAGAAGTAAACTCGTTCTTCTGTGACCATCGAAGAGATACGATTCTGTGGAAGAAAAACTAACCTCCGAAACGACAACGAATGGAAGAGCCTCTTTTACTTCACTTTCACTCGGCTGCTGTGTGTTTTCACTTTTCATTCTGGTTCACAATAGTGTTCCTTTGAAATGGATTTCCTCTTCTAGGAATCCGCCATTTTAGTATATTTTAAAGACGCTTCTTTGTTATCTGGTATGTACACGATCTCTAAATAACTGTTTCATTTCACAGGATTTAATCTCATGTAAGCTTATTCTATCTGATTATTGCATTTCTATTGAATATTGTGGAACTCTGTTCTGCTACCAACCCATTTGGAATATTCTTATACTGTTCGTAAGGCCTACTGCACATATAACTATTCACTCGACATTATGGTATACGCATTGGAGTTGTTGCTTTTAGTGTAATATTTCACGTTCAGGGGAATCATGGTTTGGAGGTCTAAGGTAAACTGTTTATATCGCCTGTGCCTAAGGAAAACATCCTCCCTAGCATCGTGGAGGAAACTTCCCTCTGAGAGTTCTTTAAACGAACGTCCTCAGTAAAACAAGCCTTGGTCATTGGCCTTGGTGAGCCGGGCAAGTATCCTAGGCCGGATTGCTTCGTCCCGGGTCCACCGTTCATCAGTCAACAGGAAATCTAAAGAGTTTATTGTCCACTTCCAAACCAACGCGAATAAAATCACACACACACTTGGAAGGAAGGATTCTTACACATGGAAATGTAAAAGCTCTGCGCAACAATAAAGTGACACACTCTATATGCCTATAACCTTTGGATGTATTGGATTCTGCTTTTTATCACAATTGTGCCAGTAATAACCTTACCGGAGTATAGGAAGCTCCATATTGTACATATCACCAGTGCTCGTCTTATTAATAATTGTTCTATGGATTGTAAACGTATCATCTGTAATGCTAGAAGGTTTTTTGCTTTGAGTTTCAATTGATTCTCGTTCGTTTTTCCTTCATATAGCTGTGGTTCTTCGAACTATGGCGCTGGACGAATAAAGGCTCTTGTCGCATCTTTATGTCCAATCTAGTGTATTATTTATCTATTTTACCTCATTATTTCCCATCCTATATTTCACTAATCTGAGTTATTACGAATCTGAATTACTACGACATAACATAGAGTTCTACCAATCTAGACGATCACATCACAAGCCAAAAATATAAGTATAACCCCCCTTAACGTAATTCTACCCTCAGCTCTTCAGAGCAGGGTTGCCCCTTTTCTCTTTTTCATAATGTTCTTAGGATTTACAAACTTGGAATGTTACAACTGTTCTTACAATAAAAAAGCCAAAACTATTTTTTACGTTAAAATTGGTAAAAGTCGCTCCCTCATTTCACGAGAATCTGCAGTATAAAATTCCTGACCAGGAAGTTGCGAGAAATCAGCCAAGACATAGGTTTCGTCGTCCATCACGCAACAGAAAAGATTTTTCAAGAAATCTTTTTTTAATTTCTTTGCTCTTGATTTCGCTTCTTGATTCTTCACAGCGTTCCTGTCTGGCACTTTCTGCACTTTGTATGTTCCAAGCCCACAACTCGACTTGATATTCTGAACGGTTGACTGAGATCAACCCACTATTAGGGCCACTTTCCGTCCTGAAAGGTTAGGATTCTTCTGAAAAAGGCTGATGGCTTTCTTCACTATTTTTGGGCTATGAAACCCCTTTTTCCTCCCGGTTCCTTCCTTGAGGTTAATTGTAAGATCTTCGTAGCAACTCTTGATACCGTTTCCGGACGAACGCGAGCCTCTTTTGCGATTCTTTTGAAGCTCCATTTTTGATTATTTTGAAAATGTTTCACTATAAATTCTCGTGTTTTCACTTCGCTTGATATTTTGCGACAGAGAATTGGAATATCTATGAAGTAAGTTCCACATGTTTCTGACGTTCATAACAAACCAAACTATGATCAAATTTTGATTTTATCTCAATTGGTTCAAGAGATATAGGCGTTTTTGTGATAGCGAATTTATTCTCGTTCAGTCCTTACCCAGTAATTTTCTTCTCATCCTCACCCTCCCCAAAAAAGACACTATGTCCACTTTATTGCAATCCAGCTCAGTCCTCAAGTTATACGAAGGTATCCCTTGCAGAAAGATCCCCATCTGTATTATATCCGTCATGTTCATCTCGTCAAATCTCCCAGCTCCTAGAATTCAAGGTACATGTACACCAATTCCTATTATTTCGCCTTACGAAACACCTTTGACTCTCATAAAAACTGCAGTTTTCCTTTCTCTCTTCGTTTCGACGTTCTGTAAGAACTGTAGATTGTAAAGGAGGTTGTCCCTGTCCAATTCAGCGATTTTTTCGACTGGCCCGGTCACGACTGCGTCCAATAGTTCGACATCTGGATAAGGCTCGCCAAGGTATCCAAAAACTGTAGGTCAGTTAGCAATTCGGAACAAGATAGTATCGGCGAACTCACCAAGGGAAAGTAAGGTCAAGGTTCTTACTAACATGTATCGCTTTGTAGGTATGGTAGAAGTTTGAGAGGAAACAGTTTTGGATATTGGATTTGACGGATTTAATTATTTTCTTTATTTGAACCTCTTTCTGTGTTCAGAAGCCAAGAGAAGAGGATGTAGTCTATGGATTGTACGAATTTATTTCGGTGTTTTTGATCGATTTCTGTGAAAGTTTAGGCTGCATAGAATACTTGTAAGAGAGTGATAGGAAATAGACACATTTTCTACGCATATTCTATGCGTCTCGGAAAAGAATATGAGAGATTTGAACCACCGATGAGGGTGCTGCTATCTGTAAACAAACATGGGGAAATGGGTATTGGGTACTCTTTTCTGAAGCTACCTTGTTTTGATATGTAACACAGATTATTTAAAATGCTTTTCTTTTATCTCGTGATGATTTTGTGAAGAATTTCAGTGAATTAATTATTATTGACTGTGCAGTGTCGAGTTTATAAAATTTTGGTGTACAAATTGGCTTTTTCCCTTCTAATTGTATCGACATTTCACGAGGAATTCGATGGAAATTAATGATTGTTTTGAATGTTCTTTATTTTCATGGGAATAAACTACAAAAAAGCAACACAAAAAGATTTACATCTTCCATAAGCTATGATCTGAATGTGAATAAGTACTGATGAAATATGACAAACATGAAGATCTGTGTATGGTGTTTTCTTGTAATCAAGTATCACTTGACTATTCCCAAAATGTTAAGTGGTGAATTCATCAATTCAACCTCAGAACTTGGCTCATGAATACAACCTTCCAACATATTTGTGAAATTCTTAATATGTTCCCTAAAAATATTGTTCGCAGTTGTTCGAGAAACTTTTAACGAAAATCTTTTCAGCAAGGTTTACCCATCTATAATTTATCCATGCTTTTCTTCAGTCCAATTTTTCCGATATACCAAAGGCATAAGTGATATACAGGGTGGCCATTTGAAAACGAAACAGTCGAGATTACAGACGAAATAAATTTTTTCGATGGAAATGCTCGGACAGGTCGATTTCTGTTTCGAGGGGGACAACTTAAGATGTAGGTTACGGACGTATAGCGCTTCAACCCTTGCTGCTACAACCCCCACCCCCAATTTTTGAATAGGGAAGATGGGGTGAGTGATACCTCAATTCAAAGGTATTTTTATACTGATTTCAGCACAGTAATTGTTTTTTCATTTTATGCATTAGTTCTCGAAATATTCTTAACTTAGTATTTGAAAATGAAGTGGTGTTTTCATGGCACTTGTAGTGTTTTTTGTGAAAAATCGACATCTTGATTAAAGATTTCTATGTCAGTGGATTGGAGGAAGGAAGCCACAGTCATGGTTGTTTTGAAGCTCAAAATGTCGATTTTTCACAAAAAAACACTACCATGAAAGCACCACTTCATTTTCAAATACTTAGTTAAGAATATTTCTAGAACTAATGTATAAAATGAAAAAACAATTACTGTGCTGAAATCAGTATAAAAATACCTTTCAAATGAGGTATCACTCACCCCATCTTCCATATTCAAAAATTGGGGGTGAGGGTTGTAGTAGCAAGAGTTGAAGCGCTATGCGTCCGTAACCTACATCTTAAGTTGTCCCCCTCGAAACAGAAATCGACCTGTCCGAGCATTTCTATCGAAAAAATTTATTTCGTCTGTAATCTCGTCTGTTTCGTTTTCAAATGGCCACCCTGTATAACATTCGCTTTAAAATATGGATTCCTTCACTCAGATACTTCACCTTATTTATTTTCTGTGTAACAGAAAGATAAATGCACTTGAATTACGATTATCAATTTCATAAGATTCTTGTTCATAGTTATGCTATCAACCTTCCTCATCAGTTAAAACTGCACCAGATAATCAAACTCAAACAAGACGTCTTGAAACATAAAACATGATAACTTTATGAATATTATTTTGAACGAATAACACTGATATACCTTCTCAATAATTTTTATTTCATCACTATTTAATCTGCTCAGAACACGATAAAAACTTCTAAATATCCCTCAAGAATACCTGTATATGAAAGTTATGAAACAAAATATGATATCTCAAAAGCACGCGAAATATACAAGATCTAAGAACTGTACTCATTTTCTAGCTTGGAATTTTTGCCGAAAGATGGCGTTTTGATCTTTAGATTCGTCAATAATGTTGGGTTTGAATGGAGTAGATCTGCTTTAATATATTCTTTTATTGAAACAACATAAAAGTTCGAGTATATACATAAATACTGTTCAACATGATATGTACATAATAAATGTGAATAGATAAAATATCATATATTAGCGATTCTTGAAGCGATAACGATATCATACAATTGAGCTTGAGGTAGATGCCACTTCGTTTTCTTCCATATTCTCTACAATGCAGTCTTTGTCGTCTCTCTTAGGTAACTTCTTGCTTATCTTTGGGAACTTCAATCGCATTTTTCGTATCTCTTTTTTGCGTTGTGCCTCTTCATCGTCTATCTTCCTGGAAAAATATTTTGATATTTTAGAACTTTATTTATTGGATTTTACGTTGAAAAAAGTGTATCAGTATCATTCATTATAGAGGGTAGTTTTGAGTATTGTTTATATACAGCAGTGCCCTCTAGGGGATTCAAGGTGAATAACTTTTTTTTATTTCATTAAAAACACTTACTGATGTCGACAATCGATGAATATCCCTAAAGCGAATAGAAGGGCTATCGCCGCCACTGCCACTATGAGGATGAGGGCTAAAGTAAGCTGACTTCCTTCTCCAATGACATCTGGTGACCTGGTGGTACCATCATCGTCTGTAAAAAATATTGAGCATTGATTTCACTATTTCCAAAACAAAAAATTGTAAAAACAAAGGAGCAGAATTAATTAAAAGTTTATGGATGAGGTTTTCAAGAAACAAACATTAATTTCAATCGTTTCATAACACTTTCCAAGAATTATTCATCTTAATTGTTAACTTCACGGATTCATGAATTAGATTTCGATCCTATGTAATGGAAATGAAGACAACCCATAAGGAAATTATATAACAATCACAATCTCGAACGAATTAGTTTTATGTACACACATTACACAATCAAACTTATAAATGGATCATCCAGTATTTTACAGAGACGTTTTTTTACAAAAACAATTCACTAACACGTGGAATAATGTTGTTTCTACTGATAACAAGTGTTACAATTGTGAAAATAATTCCCTTATTTGTCGTAGTGCTTATTTCATGGTTTGACAAGTAAAATCGTAGATAATGTTCATTGTCATTGAGTGCTCGTTCTATCTAAACGACAGTAATATCATTTCGTTTGTAATTTTAGAATTCTGAGAGGGAAATGAATTCTGTCCCTCTCGAATTGCAAAATCTGGAAAATGTAGTTTCGGATCTCTAATATCGCGGTTTATTTCGTTCGGACGATTAATTTGACAGCTGCTGTCAATTTTTCTGACAGATGACGTGAATTTTTGACACAACTGTCAAATTTTTTGACAGTGTCAATCGCATCGAGTTGAATTAGGTTATATTGAAGAGAAGCTTCAAAATAGCTTTGCTCTATCGAGAGAACGATCTTGGATAACCGGTACCTATACTTATTACTTGGCGATTACATCGCGCATAAATTGCACGTTACAAGGTGGTACAGACTGGAACAAGATGTGCAATTATCGCATGTCTCAATCCGCATTCTGGAATGGAGAAACTATAATTTGAGGAAATTATTAACTCAAGGATATTGCTCCGTTTGATTATTAGAAATAAATCAAATATCTATGGGATTTTATTGATTGGGTTGGACATACCCCTTTTTTTCTCACTGGGAAAAAATAGGATTCATCCAGAGCCCTATTTTGGTTAAATTTGTCCTTTTTTGTTGGGTTGCCAATATCCAAGGAGAAATTTGGATTGATTTATGCCATTGTGACTGCTTATACGAGGATATATTGAAAAATCCTTAGCCTACTATAGAACCAAACAAAATTTCAATGTAAAAATATTTTATTACTCAACATATTCTCCTCTTAATTGAATACATTTATTACAGCGAACCTGCAACGTCTCTAGACCTTTCAAAAAAAATTTTTCTTCTTGCTCTGCAAACCAGTCCTCCACAGCTTTTATTACCTCCTCGTTGGAAGAAAATTTACGACCTTTTAAACTTTTTTTCAGTTGAGGAAAGAGATGATAGTCGGACGGAGCCTAATCTGGTGAATAAGCGGGGTGTTCTAGTAATTCTAACCCTAAATCACGAATTTTTTGCATGGCAACACGAGATTTGTGTACTGGGGCGTTATCCTGTGAAAACAAAATACCTTTGGGAGCTTTCCGCGTCTTTTCTCTTTAATTTTTTCCCGTAGAGTGGTAAGTAATGTCGAATAGTAATCTCCAGTTATTGTTCTACCCTTATTCAAAAAATCAATCATGATTACTCCATGGCAATCCCAAAAAACTGAAGCAAGAACTTTTCCAGCGGATTTTTGGACACGAAACTTCTTAGGTTTTGGAGAACCAGAGTGTCGCCATTCCACCGATTGTTGCTTTGTTTCTGGATCGTAAAAATGTACCCAAGTCTCATCCATAGTAACAATTCGGTTTAGGAAGTCTACATCGTTTTCAAATCGAGCACAGATCGAACGCGATGCTTCTACCCTTGCACGCTTTTGGTCAACATTCAATCATTCAAACATTTGGGGATCCATTTTGCAGAAATTTTTCTCATGTACAAATTGACGTGAACTATATGATGAACGCGTTCGAATGAAATCTTCAGTGCTTCAGATATCCGTTTTAGCCCAATTCGACGGTCTGATAAAATCATGTCATAAACTGCACCGATATTTTCGGGGACTGGCACAGAAACTGGAAAATTTTCCTCTTTTGAAGCTTGCAGTCCAATTTTTCACGGTCCCATACGAAGGACATTGATCACCAAGTGTATTAAGCATATCTTCGTAAATCTGCTTACCTCTTAACCTTTTTAAATACAGGTACTTGATGATGGCTCGATACTCCAATTTTTCGATTTTTACAATTCCGGTGGACATCTTTTTTTTTAATTTATTGCGTAACTCTGGTTTACTTTTTTGACTTCGAAATCTACACTGACACTTCTAATAAGTTATTGTTCGTTGATATGGTATCGCAATATTTTGTTTATGCGTGGTAATGGTCTAGGCTAACTAGATATCAATACATCCTCGAACAACAAAAAGCAGACAAGGTCTTGAAACTTCATAGATCTCTGTTTTTGAAACGAATTTTCATCCCTATTTTCTGTTCGTTTTTGAAACCTATGAATCTTCGATGGTTCTTTGGAACATCCTGTGCATAACTCTCGAAAATTCATAACCATATGCAAGCATTCATTCATATTCATAACTTGTTTTCTTGTCCCACTATAACGATTATATTTTCTATTAATTATTCATCTCACAAACTATTCCGAAGATTTTGTCTTCACTCCAACCCGATTTCAAAACTTGTACTCTTTTTTCATGAATTAATATTACAAATATAATTGCGCAACTGTATTCGACATTCTTCAATGCGAAATAGTTGCTTACAAGTCGATCCATATTGCAACAATTTAATTATCGTTTTTTTTATGGGCCACGGTGTATGAGTGTGTGTTCAAGTTGAACCTTCCTCACCTCGTTTTTATCGATAGATCGCCGATGGAATTTAATGATTCCAAATTTGGAAAACGTGCTGTTTTAAATTCAGACATTCGCAAGGAAAAATCACGCAATCACGTTTGGAAGCAGATTTTATTTTTATAGATGGAGAGATGTTTGAATTCGATTATTCACCAATGAAATGTTCAATGCCAATTTTAATTGGCGACGAAAGAACATAATTATTTTCATTGTAAGATTTAATTACAAGATTAAATAAGGGTGTGTTATGGAACTATCTTTATATGGCTTTAAATCAAAAATTAATGATCTACTCCTTTATTCTTGACCACTCCAACTAGTCCTCTACAAAATGCCATCAATTCCTAGAATTCGTTCCGCGTATGAAAAGTTTCCTGTGATTATTCAGAGTTCGTAGAATAGATTTGTTTACGAGTCACCAAGAGCGAATTTCAGGAGAATGTCACAGCAATATTGATAATACACGTGAAATACGATGGATACCTTTCTGTAAAACATCGGAATAACATACAGTAGTTATTCTGTGGTTTTACAGAAAGGTTTCCACCACTGAGACGTGATTTACAGTAAAATCTTCATACAATATCATTGCTGTTGTTGTGGATTAACATAATTTTATGTATGAGGATGTCACATACTATACAGTACCGGCCGAAACATAAGAATTCTTTCAAATCAATATTGCTTTCAAATAGACCCACCCTATAGGTGTACTCCATTCACTTTTATAAAGTATCTCAGATGGCCAAGATTTAGGTTCATCAAGGTTTTTTATTTGAAACTGACGCAGGTTGTGTTAAATGTCGAATGATTCACAGAGACGTTGCCGATGCTAATTTCTTTTACTCTTGTTCAACTTTGTAAATGAAGGTAGTTTTTTTGATATTTAACAGTGCCACAGGTTTCGTAGCACTACTATAAGGACTGAACGAGAATAAATTCGCTATCACAAAAACGCTTATATCTTTTGAACCACTGGACCGATTTCGAAAATCAAACTCATTCTCGAAACATCTTCTAATTCTATTGAAAACTGTTTTTACAATAAAAAAACCAAACTTATTTTTTACAAAATTCATGGGTTTTTTCTGGAATTCTTCCCATCATGCTTCTTATAGTCACTTTCTGGGATGATGTCTTCCACTTTTGCTTGAATTCCGCTAATGTTTTCGTTGATTTCTTAGTCTTCTTCAATTCTCTTTTTACCAGGGCCCAATATCTTTCGATTGGCCTGAGTTCTGGGCAATTTGGTGGATTGGCCTCTTTGGGGACAAAAACCACCTCATTAGCTTCGTACCATTCCTTGGTGGCCTTGCTGTAGTGGCATGATGCTAAATCCGGCCAAAAGATTGTGGACACGTCGTGCTCATGTAAAAATGGTTAAAGTCGCTTCTTCAAGCATTCCTCGATGTATATCTTCGAGTCAACAGAGCCTTGGCCAACGAAAAATTTGTTCCTTTTCCCGCAAGTACGAATTGCCTTGCCAAACCAGGAATTTTTTAGGAAACTTTGCTCGTTTCTTCACGCGAAATTGTTCGTCAACATTTCCACGAGAATCTGCAGTATAAAATTCCTGACCAGGAAGTTGCGAGAAATCAACCAAGACATAGGTTTCGTCACGCAACAGGAAAAATTTTTCAAGAAATCTTTTTTTAATTTCTTTGCTCTCGATTTCGCTTCTTGATTCTTCACAGCGTTCCTGTCTGACACTTTCTGCACTTTGTTTGTTCTAAGCCCACAACTCGACTTGATTTTCTGAACGGTTGACTGCGAACAACCCACTATTTGGGCCACTTTCCGTCCTGAAAGGTAAGGATTCTTCTGAAAAAGGTTGATGGCTTTCTTCACTCTTCTGGGCTATGAAACCCTTTTTTTCCCGGTTCCTTCCTTGCGGTTAATTGTAAGATCTTCGTTGAACTCTTGATACCGTTTCCGGACGAACGCGAGCCTCTTTTGCGATTCTTTTGAAGCTCCATTTTTGATTATTTTGAAAAAGTTTTACTATAAATTCTCGTGTTTTCACTTCGCTTGACATTTTGCGACAGAGAACTGGAATATCTATGTTCCACATGTTTCTGACGTTCATAACAAAGCTAACTATGATCAAATTTGATTTTTTCTCAATTGGTTCAAGAGATATAGGCGTTTTTGTGGTAGCGAATTTATTCTCGTTCAGTCCTTAGCATTCATAGCATTTTCAAAATTTTTCCCGATGCTTTTCGTGGTGACGGTATGAATGCGAACACCCAGTATATTAGAAGAACGTTTTATTGCAAACATTACGGTCATAACTTGAATTTAAAACAAAAAAGTGTGCATTGTATTCAGGTGGTTCCCAGAGAATAAAGGACCCCGCACTTTTTCTACGGCAAATGGCGTTCCGTGAAATTTTCTAAAATTCTGGTATAATGTAGTACTCGACCTTCTGATCAAAAGTGTCCATGGCCCCAACTCAATCCTATGACTAGTTTTCGAGATACAGGGCGTTGAAGTTGAGAATTACCCACTTTTACTACGCCCGTATCTCGGAACAGAATCGAATGAACTTCAATTTTTCTCAAGAAACATTTCATTACATCCCCAGGGAGCAACCATATAGAGGAATATGACCGAAAATCGTTACGAATACAGGGTCATCCATAATTGAATGCATGCCCGATTTTGAAAGTATAAAATATGTCAGTTTCAGAGCGAGAACGTTCACAAAATGAACTATTACACTAGATATGTCGAAAAAGTCTGTAATACCCAGAATTTATACTGGGTGATCCATTATTATAGAAACTATTCTCAAGGAGGGTTAAATGGACACCCCGTATGTATGGGTTGATTCAAGGTGTTTGTTTAATTTTTTTAGAACATATCATCATGGACTTCAAAGAATACAGGTTGATTCAGTCATGAAATGAACTTTGAACCTCACGAAAATATCCAAAAACCACCTTTTTTTTCATCACCCTGTATTTCAAGATTAACTCCGATGAGGTGGGAATTTTCTTTCACCATTGTACTTAAAAACATCAATACGGCCGAGAGTTTTTATCCACTTCCTTTGAGCAGATTTTTTTTTATGTAATATGAAAATTATTTATTTATGTTATTCTATTCTTATTCCAGCATAACAAAAAATCTGGTCATAGGAAGTGGATAAAAACTCTCAGCCGTATTGAGGTTTTTATATCAAGTACAGTGGTGAAAGAAAACTCCCACCTCGTCGGAGTTAATCTTGAAATACAGGGTGATGAAAAAAAAAGGTGGTTTTTGGGTATTTTCGTGAGGTTCAAAGTTCATTTCATGACTGAATCACCCTGTATTCTTTGAAGTCCATGATGATATGTTCTAAAAAAATTAAACAAACACCATGAATCAACCCATAAATACAGGGTGTCCATTTAACCCTCCTTGAAAATAGTTTCTATAATAATGGATCACCCAGTATAAATTCTGGGTATTTCAGACGTTTTCGATGTAAAAACAATATATCTAGTGTAATAGTTCAATTTGTGAACGTACTTGCTCTGAAACTGACATCTATATATATAAAAGAAAGATGTTGGTTACACCATATATAACTCGAGATCGGATGGACTGTTTGTTATGAAACTTCATATATGGATTCGTCTACGGTCTGGTTATTATAAAATACAATAAAACTTTGAAAAAATCGATGAAAATGTTACTTATACAGGAAATGCTTTTCCTCCTCTTGAGTAAGGCCACTAGATGTCGCTACAGTTACGCTACCGCTTATTCGTTGGTACTTCATTTGATATTCTCCGCGTTAGATGGCGATATAAACAAATAGTGTGTACAGTGACTATATTCCCTCTATAATCACTGTAATAGTGTGTAATTTGAGTTGCCTATAACTCTGCGCTGTTGGGCAAAACCAAAATGTCTCAGCGTAGGAGTACAGATGTCTAAAATGATTAGATTTCGTTGAGATATGAGAAAAGTTTCGTTCTTATTACCACTTCAGATGGCGCTATTCACACATTAGACTGATGATTATTAGTTATTTTTATAGTTTTATTTATTCCAAATAACGTAATCGTGAAGGTACTATATTTGACATTATCACAATTGAATGACGATGAGTTTGTTTAGGCTTTTGCGGCCATCGATTGATGTCATCTGTTCTTTTTTCGAGCATTTCGGTCGTCTTGGTTTGAAACGGTCGAAAAAAGAACATATGACATCAATTACCATGTAATTCACATAGGGCTTACAGTACCATGAAAGGCTATTAACAGATCAAAAAGCGGTTGAATATCACAGTGAATTTTTATCGAAATTTCAAGTAAATCGGATTTTGGCGATCAGGTTCAATCGTGAATTGTCCGTTCTCATCTTTCCTCATAATTTTTGAAACGTTTTTGAATTTCTGTTTGGGTAATAAATATATTTGCGGAAATAACTGAATCCAAAATTGCCATTATTAGTGATTGACATATTATGACATATTTTTTGTGTATCTGTTCTGTGTGATAGCTCATATCCATGGAAACATTTGACAGTTCAAAAATCAGAGTGGATTTGTGAAATCCACCGTAAATATCATTAGGGCGGAACAAAGTTCGCCCGGCCAGCTAGTATTTTATAATTTCAAAATCGGGCATGCATTCAATTATGGATAACCCTGTATTCGTAACGATTTTCGTTCATATTCCTCTATATGGTTGCTCCCTAGGGATGGAATGAAATGTTTCTTGAGAAAAATTGAAGTTCATTCCATTCTGTACCGAGATACGGGCGTAGTAAAAGTGGGAAATTCTCAACTTCAACACCCTGTATCCCAAAAACTAGTCATAGGTTTGAGTTGGGGCCATGGACACTTTTGATCAGTAGGTCGAGTACTACATTATACCAAAATTTTAGAAAATTTGACGGAACGCCATTTGCCATAGAAAAAGTGCGGGGTCCTTTACACGAAAAAAATTCTATCTATTTCTACAAGTTCTCCTTCATGTTGTTGCCCTGTATAGCACCGAGACAACCGTGAGATGCCCCAATTAGGGTCAATGACAACAAGACGTCCCGTAGTCACACCAAGTCGAGCATAAATTAAACAAATAATCTACGACACTTACTATTCCATGTAATCTCATTCGCGGCCTTTTCCATATCTTCGAACTCTGTTGACACAAAACAAACACGCGTTATCTAAGTTTCATCCTACAACAAAATCGGAACTACGTCCCTTAAACGCGTCTTTGGCACTGCCACCCCCGCACGACTCGTACCCTCAGGAATACCTCAGGTACCACTCGCAAATTTCCCTTCCGCCCTGGCAGGTAGAGGAAGAACTGTCGAATGTAAAAAGCGAAAGGATAGAAATCCGCACCGTCCGTGAGAGTGGTACTGACAGTACCGACAGATCCGAGTCCACCTCTTTATTGCACCGGGGATCACTTTCGAACAATTGAACGTCGGTGCTCGCCACGTGACTAGTACTTCTTGGCTTTTTATTGCGGGTAATTGGAGGTAGAGAGGTCCTGCGACCGAGAGCACGCTGTATAATGGTCCAGATAATGTGTTTCGTGTTTGATATAGTACATTTGTCGAATGTCGTCCTATCGCTTTGTTATTCACGGTCAGCATGATTAATAATTTCATTGTGGAGTGGATTTTTACATTGAGCTGTTCCGAATGATAAGGATCGATTCGGTAGACATTATTTTGGTTGCCTTTCTTATTAATTAACTAGCTGGCCCGGCGAACTTTGTACCGCCTGAATTATACTTAAAAGTTGTATAAACTTACCATTGCTTTTTTTCAAGCAGGAAAAAAATTAGGCAAAATTATAGTTCAAAATATACAAAATTTTAATAATTTTGTAATTCACATGGAAATTCTCTTTATTTAAGCGGTAACTAATTGTTGAACTTGAACATATAACTTTTTGTTTTTAATTGTTGTACAGTTCTCTTTTTGCAGTACCTCATGTGACTGTGAATAGCAGGAGTATAATCCATATTATACCTTTCCTCTCATATGAATCAAAATGTCAAGAATATGAACAAAAATTATTCCTTTAATGAACTATCGACTATTAACACAGCCCGTCGACCAGAATTAAAAAATCAGTCATTCGTTAATAGCCCAACCTGAAGTGGCAAAAACAAAACTTTTCTTATATTCTCAAAATCTAATCAGTGGTCACACCATTATTTTAGACATCTTAGCTATGCTGCTAAGCTCAAAATAATGGGTAAACATCTCATAGTTGGTGGAGCAGCTTGATTCTCATTATTCCATGGATATGAGCTGTCAATCTCTCTTCAATTTGTTCAATTTAGTTGACGATATCAAGCTCGTTAGAAGACAAATCGAGATGTTAAAATGTCGATAGTACGATCGACACGGCAAAATTATCAACACTGTGAATTATGTTGAACTCATATTCAAATTTATTGATGGTCATTCGACCAGATCAGATTAGGCAACCCATGAAACATTATTGTATATCATAAGTGAAAGCCCAATGAGCAAACGTTTCAAAATTATTGACGCTTACAATACTGTCTCTGTGCGAACAGAAATACGAATATAATATGTCAATTACTAATTATGGGCAATTTTGGATTCAGTTATTTCCGCAAATATATCTATTACCCAAACAGAAATTCGAAAGCATTTTAAAAATAAAGAAAAAAGATGAAGATGCCAACTCACGTTTGAAACTGATTGTCAAAATCAGATACTTGATCTTTCGGTAAAAATTCACTGTTCCACCAACTTGAGATAAGTTTACCCGCTTTTTGATCTGGCAATAGACTTCCATGTTACCATGAGTTCTATGCGAATCACATATCGCCATCTAACAGCGGTTATATCAACCTACGACTACGTACAGTGACTTGTCTATTCACTGTACGACTACGCATCAACGGTAGCGACACCTAGTGGCCTTATTCAAAAGAAGGAAGAGCATTTCCTGCATAAGTAAAACTTTCATCAATTTTTTCGAAGTGTTATTGTATTTTATAATAACCAGACCGAAGACGATTCCATAAATGAAGTTTCATAACAAACAGTCCATCCGATCTCTAGTTATAAATGGTGTAACCAACATCTTTCTTTTATATATATAGATGAACTAGTAGAGCCCCTAGAATCTAGATCTACCTATTAGGTAGATATCCATTGGTTTCATATGGGAAACAGTTTATTTAAAGTGTTTTTTTTTATCTCGTGATGATTTTGTGAAGAATTTCAGTGAATTAATGCATCATTGACAGTGCAGGGTCGAGTTGATAAAATTTTGGTGTACAAATTGGCTTTTTCTCTTCTAAATCGATCGACATTTCACGAGGAATTCGATGGAAATAAATGATTGTTTTGAATGATTTTTATTTTCATGGAAATATATTACAAAATACAACACAAAAAGATTTACATCTGCCATAAGCTATGATCTGAATGTGAAGAAGTTCTGATGAAAAATGATCTGTGTATGGTGTTTCCTTGTAATCAAGTATCACTTGAATAATCCCAAAATGTTGAGCGGTGAATTCATCAATTCGACCTCAGAACTTGGCCACTGAATACAACCTTCCAAAATATCTGCTGAATTCTTAATATCTTCACTAAAAATAATGAATACAGTTTTTTTTTCGGTGATAGTACTTAGCCTAATCATTGTTCTAAAATCAAGGCACTGCACTAATAGTTATTCATGATATGAGAGTTAAAAGTGACGTTTTATTTTGTGAGTGAAAAAGTTTGTGAAATGAACGGAACGAATTGAACAATTTCACGAACAAAATAAAATCACTTTTAACACAAATACCATACAATGTTTTTTGTACAACTGCCCTATTTTGATAATGAAATGGGCGAATTTGCAATGACAATAAACTTCAAAATGCATTTTAATATTCAAATAATCAAAAGGTTGTTGTGAATGGCAAACGTTGCCAACGTTATGATTACTAACAAATGAGAAAAGACGCTGTCATTTGAATTTCGTTCCTGTCCAATTTTCGTCTTGGGTTTTCAACTGCTTAATATGTTTGTCGAGAGTCCAATTATTAATAAAAGTGACGATTTGGTTGTTCCTGTGGATATTGAAGAGTCTGCAAGAAGGGCAAATCTGGAACTCCTACCTAAAAAATCTGTTCAGCAGAAGGGTATTGCATATAACAATTTCCTGGTCTGGTGTAAATTAAAAAATGTAGAAGGGAACTTCAGTGAACCTGTTTTCCTGGCATACTTAGAAGAAAAATTAAAATTATGGAGTTCATCAACTTTGTGGAGCAAATTTTCAATCATTAAGTCAGGCGCCCTTATTAAAAATGGTGTGGATGTTAGTAAATATTTTAAGGTAATTGCATATTTGAAACGGAAAAGTGAAGGATATCGTCCCAAAAAATCGAAAATTTTCACTCGTGAACAAGTTGAAAAGCTTATAAATGAGGCACCAGATGAGAAATACTTGATGGTTAAGGTTGCAACTATTTTCGGATTATTTGGAGCCTGTCGGCGTGAAGAATTGTGTAATTTATCAGTGGAAGACATCGAAATAACAAATAAATCATTGGTTATACAAATTCCAAACACAAAAACGAAAGTCAGTCGTTCTTTCAGTATTATTGGGAAGTATGTTGACTATTTTCATAAGTACTTTGCACTGCGCCCTTCTGTCATCAAACATCGTCGTTTTTTCCTGAAATACATGAATAATAAATGCACTGCCAATCCAGTTGGTATCAATACATTTGGAAAAATTCCATCTATTGTTGCCGAATTCCTCAAACTGCCAGAACCAAAGCAAATGTTTTCGAAGATCCTCCGCTTCATTGCTAGCAGAATCAGGAGCAAATATTACGGATATAAAAAAACATGGTGGATGGAAGTCTACGACGGTAGCCGAGGGCTATGTCGATCATTCCATTGCATATAGAAATGTCATTGCTGAAAAAATTCTCCCAACCTCAACAGGTTTTGGATCATCATCCAATATTGTACTTCCAGGCTTTTTGATCTTTGGATTTGCCAATAGTAAAGAAAGAACAATTTCAATTCGTCAAACTAGATTAGATCGCAGAGTATACGAAATTTCGAGGTGTTTTTGTTTTAATTTTACCACTTACAACAAAATAGAAAAAAATTACATGCATCTTATAATAAACTGACAAGCAAGAGACCGGGTTAGCGCTTGGCCTCCCTGTGACACTGCGACCAAACATGCATCTTAAGTAGAGTAACAAAAAAATGCACTTTCCTTTTCAATCAGATCTGAGTTGTTCCACGAATCATGTATATTTTCATTTCAATACTGAATTGCATCATTTTTCAAGAGCGCATCCTTTTTTTACGTGTTTCACTCGAACTGATAGTTAAAAGATATCGTTTTCGCATCAATCGCACCATCGGTACCATTTGTTGTTGTTACAAATCATCGATAGGTTGTACTATTGTATTTTTTCGTGTTTTTATACTTTCCGACGTGTGTAATTTTAATCGCTGATTCATATATGAATGTCCATTTTATCGGCATACTCAACAAAATTGGAGGTTTATCTCGAATAATAGAAGTCATTAACTTGAAACAAAAGATATGAGACGATAGAAAACTCGCTGAAATGATGTGGATATGATTGAGGCTAATGTGAATGTATCCACTCAAGGATAGGATACATTATTCTTGTGCAATATACTGGAAGGTTCAAACTTAAGGACTGAACGAGAATAAATTCGCTATCACAAAAACGCCTATATCTCTTGAACCAATTGAGAAAAAATCGAAATTTGATCATAGTTAGCTTTGTTATGAACATCAAAAACATGTGGAACATTTACTTCATAGATATTCCAATTCTCTGTCGCAAAATGCCAAGCGAAGTGAAAACACGAGAATATACAGTGAAACTTTTTCAAAATAACCAAAAATGGAGCTTCAAAAGAATCGCAAAGGAGGCTCGCATTCGTCCGGAAACGGTATCAAGAGTTTTAACAACTCAATGAAGTTCTTACAATTAATCGCAAGGAATGAACCGGGAGGAAAAAGGGGTTTCATAGCCCAAAAAAGTGAAGAAAGCCATCAGCCTTTTTCAGAAGAATCCTAACCTTTCAGGACGGAAAGTGGCCCAAATAATGGATTGTTCGCAGTCAACTGTTCAGAAAATCAAGTCGAGTTGTGGGCTTAGAACATACAAATTGCAGAAAGTGCCAGACAAGAACGCTTTGAAGAATCAAGAAGCGAAATCAAGAGCAAAAAAATTAAAGAAAGATTTCTTGAAAAAATTTTTCTGTTGCGTGATGGACGACGAAACCTATGTCTTGGCTGATTTCTCGCAACTTCCTGGTCAGGAATTTTATACTGCAGATTCTCGTGGAAATGTTGACGAACAATTTCGCGTGAAGAAACAAGAAAAGTTTCCTAAAAAAATTCCTGGTTTGGCAAGCAATTTGCACTTGTGGGAAAAGCAGCGAATTTTTCGTTGGCCAAGGCTCTGTTGACTCGAAGATATACATCGGGGAATGCTTGAAGAAGTGACTTTTATCATTTTTATGTGAGCACGATGTGTCAACAATCTTTTGGCCAGATTCAGCTTCATGCCACTACAGCAAGGCCACCAAGGAATGGTACGAAGCTAATGAGGTGGTTTTTGTCCCCAAAGAGGCCAATCCACCAAATTGCCCAGAACTCAGGCCAATCGGAAGATATTGGGTCCTGCTAAAAAGAGAATTGAAGAAGACTGAGAAATCAACGAAAACATTAGCGGAATTCAAGCAAAAGTGGAAGACAGCATCCCAGAAAGTGACTGAAAACACTATAAGAAGCATGATGGGAAGAATTCCAGAAAAAATCCATGAATTTTGTAGAAAATAGTTTTGGTTTTTTTATTGTAAAAACAGTTTTCATTAGAATTAGAAGATGATTCGAAAATGAGTTTGATTTTCGAAATCGGTCCAGTTGTTCAAAAGATATAAGCGTTTTTGTGATTGCGAATTTATTCTCCTTCAGTCCTTACACACATAAAAATAATTTCGTCAGAAAGTTTATGCAGTTAAAATATAATAAAGCTTCTTCAGAAAATAAGAAAGTATATTAAAAAAGTAGTACTCGACGAATAGATTCGTCTTTTCACTATTCTTTTGATGGCTCAAAAATCGTTATAAAAACAACACTGATATATCAATTTTTATCGAATATTTTCTAGTCAATCTGCCCACTTATCAAATTTCAACCAGTTTTGATCAACGGTCCAATTGACGTCATTAGTGCTGTCGGTTATTAATTACTGAATCTTCTAAACGTCATAAAAGTAGTCAGGAATTTCCAGATCATTTGATTTAGGATTAAAGGTCAGTTAATTTGATTTCGGAAAATTATTGTGGGGACATCTATGTTCACAAACTTGAACACATAAAATGGGTGCTGTAATAGATCACACTTTTCTTTTTTTGGAAGAGGACGCCCCCTATGTCTAGTAGACTAACTATTGGAGTGGTGATGGTATCTTACTACAGGTTTCTTCATTAATGTGGGTTTTTGTTGGAATTGAAATGAATTTTTTCAGAAAATTAAATGTATGATGTGAAAATATGTACAATACATATTTTATTTCGTTCAGAGAAGCTTGTTATTCAATTATACAGAGTTAGTTGAGTATTTTCGATTTGAAAAGTTGTTGGCGCATCCACCAAAATTAACAAATTCTGCTATGAAAGATCTTCGTCCATTTCTGTTTCAAAAACGGAAAAAAATATACAATAGTGCTTGCTTGTTTCGTGGTGATTCAAATAAAATATCTTGCAAACCATTAAAACACAGCAACAAAAAATAAGCAACACAGAATAAGAAGTCATCGGCCTGCTTAACATTGTGAATGACTTTTCGACCGCACCAGGTATAGAATCAAGAAGACACGAAACAGGTATTTTTGTATTTCGATTAACGAAGTACTCATTAATTATTCATCGATCGGCTCCAGATTGTCAACTTCTTCCTGAAGATGGTCGAAAAAAAACTGATTCTGGTCTAGAAATGCTGCGGAGAAAGTTAATCTCGGAACTGGATTTTTCGGAGATCCAATCTTCAGCACTTCAGTAGTTGGTTCGTTCTTCGATTTAACTCGTTCCTATCTTGAACCATATTGTTAAATTAAAAAAAAAAACAAGATATTTGAGGACAATTTATTATTCCTTCGATGGATGCAAATCTACCTACAATTTAAATCCAATGACTTCGCTTCTTTAGTTTTTTTGACACTCTTTAGAAGAACTGTCATATATCATAGAAAACCCTTGAATTGAGGCTACTTTTTTGGAAGATCTGGTACTTTTGCATGCTTAAGGAAGGAAGATTTCGTAGCCATCACAGCCATAATTTTATGGTTCGGAGGAGGGATAGAGCATCATCAATATACGTCGAATGCTTCAATATTTGTCAGTTTGACTTTTAGCCCCGATAACGCAGGGTTATCGCCTTTCTCGATATGTGCCTTGATAACGATTAACTCCACAGAAAATGTCTTATCTTCAATTCTATGTTAATTCTGTTTATTCCCACAGATAACTTCTTATCTTTCAATATTGGTTACTTTTTTTTGGATGTATGGACGAATTAAAGGAGACACTTCGAATGGGATTGAGAAGCGCTGTCAAAAATGAGAAATGATTATGAGTTAATGAAGATAACAGTAAAATTGATACATCCAGGTTTTTTTAAATCTACATTCTACGTGATAAAAATAAATTATGATGCCGTTGAGATAGCTCAATAGCTCAATTTAATTCACTTGACATGGAGAAGCACTAGTAGAGCCCCTAAATCCTCCTATAACGTATGCTAGACATTTTCTCGTGGAATAGTCATGCCGAATACCACTCCAGATGAAATTTAAGCAGGTAAAATTCATCTCTTGTAATATTCAAGTTTGTTGCTTTTCGGAAATTTCGCTCATGACATTTTTTCCAAAATCACTCGCCTAACGGCTCGTGATTTTGATACAAATGTCATTCGCGAGATTTCCGAGCAACAAACTTTCATATTACAATCGAGAAATTTTGCCGCCAAAATATGTATATGACTATTCCACTCTTTCCATTTTTAGTGAGGAAGTTTCCTTAGCAACGATCGTTTCATCTCGATAAAATTTTCAAACCGGCAAAACCAACAAGTTGGTTTTCCAGCGATAAAATTTTTGACGTTCCTCCAATTCATAGACAGCTTCGGAAATGAATATCATAGGGATAACAAACAACGTTTAGTTAATCTATGAATTCTAATTTGCCAAATACCGCAATCCGTGTCAAATGTGATCATATTACTTAATGTTGGACATTTTCTCGTGAAATAGTCATGCCGAATACCACTCGAGATGAAATTTAAGCTGGTAAAATTTCTTCTCTAGTGGTACCTATTACATATTAAAAAAACAAAATGGCGGATAAGTTTTGTAATTATGATTAAGATTCCATTCAAAATTAGTATCTGAGGGTATTTGGGTTCGAAAATGATGATTCTTTTGTCAAAATTGGGAAATTCAAGATGGCGGCCACGATATGGCAGATGAGTTTTGTAATTATAATCCTATTCTATTCAAAATTGGTATCTGAGGGTTTTTTGGGTCGGAAATTACGATTCTTCAAAATTGAGGAACTCAAGATGGCGACTTCAAAATGGCGGATGAGTTTTGTAATTATGATTATGATTCCATTCAAAATTAGTATCTGAGGGTATTTGGGTTCCAAAATGATGATACTTTTGTCAAAATTGTGAAATTCAAGTGATTTAATACTTGGTATTTCCACTCCTTGCGTTAATTACTACTCGGCAACGACGGTACATACTCAAAATGAGTGATCTTAAAATGTTCTGATCTAATCCTTCCCAGATTTCTCCGAGTTGGATTCCTAAGTCATTAAGAGTAGCTGGATGATTTTCTGAACTTCTCAGCCTTCTATTGAGGTTGTCCCAAACCTGCTCAATCGGATTGAGATCTGGACTTCTTGCTGGCCATTCCATTCGAGAGACTTCAACCTCTTCAAGGTACTCCTGAACGATGCGCGCACGATGGGGTTTGGCATTATCGTCCATAAAAATGAAATTTCCACCAATGTATGGGGCAAATGGCACCACATGCTCTTCAAGAATGTTTCTTATATACAATATATACGTATCAGCATTCATAGCTCCATTATCAACGACCACTAGGTCTGTGCGAGCAATCAAAGATATTCCACCCCATACCATAATCGATCCTCCCCCGAAACCAGTAGTATTCAGGAAATTGCACTGAGCATATCTTTCATGTGGACGTCTGTATACAAGGGAACGTCGATCACAATGGTAGAGGCAGAATCTAGACTCATCTGTGAAGAGAACTCTTTTCCAATCGGCCTCTTCCCAATGGATATGCTCTCTCGCAAAATTCAAACGCGCCCTTCGATGGGCTGGGGTAAGAGCTGGGCCTCTTGCCGCGACACGAGGCCTTAAATCATTTTCTCTGAGGCGATTTCTTATTGTCTGAGTGCTAATTTGCACCTCATGAGTTTGCTCAAGCTGATTTTGAAGGAGGCGAGCGGTTGCAAACCGTTGTCTCAACGAAGAAACTCTCAAGTAACGTTCTTGAATGGCAGTTGTTACCCGTGGTCTACCCTGTCCTGGTCTTCGGACATTCATACCTGTCTCCCTGAATCGCTGCAACATTCTGGACACACTTGTATGGGAAACTCAAAACCTTTCTGCAATTCTTGTGTATGTCCACCCTTCTTCTCGCAAAACTACCGCTTGGGCACATTCCTCTTGGGTCAAATTGCGTGTTTCGCGTTGCATAGCGATCGAGTGTAGAAAATCAAACGAAAGAAAAACTATTGATCACTAGAATTGATCGAGAACAACTGATTTCAGAATGGAGCCAATACATTCAAAATCTGATAATATCATCTTTTTTTATTCCTGCTGGGAGAAAACATCTTTATTGAAGAAAAACGTTGAAAGTGGATAACATATGCATGCATAATTCTGATAAAAATAATTATCATTGAGAACACCTTCAGTTGTAGAATTGATTTGAGATTTCCATAATGTGTGTTAATTTTTTGCGCTTTGTATATCACTCTGTCACGTTATTTATGTCCTCAAAAAATTGTATTTAGGCTGGAGGGGAGCCATTCAAAATGTAGTTTGAATATAAGCGTTTTTGAGGCAATTTTCCAAAATTTTCTATGGTAAACGAATACGTGCTCCCTTTTTTCGAAACGCCCCGTATAAAGGACATTCTATCTTGATGCCATCTGTGCTAAAATTACACGGGGAAGCGAACCGACGCTTATGTAAACCTATCGGTCCTAAGTGGCAAATATTTGTCGGCCAACAACAGGTAATCCTGCGGTTCCCGAGGGATTGATCCCCTCGCGAAAGGGAAGGACGACCACACCCTCCCTTTCGATCCAGACACGCCCTGAGTCGCGACGCTCCCTGGCATGTAAAATACACACCGCACTCACGCATAATTGACGCGGGCGCCGCGGCGCTAGCCCGCCAACAGGCTTCTCTACGACGTCGGCCCAATTAGTTAATTGGGGGGCGGCGAGGAGGGTTTGGGGGGCTGTTCATATCGACGGGGAGTTATGAGACGCTGGAGGATGGTTTTGGGGGATGAAGAAAGGGGAACTGCCTCTCCTGTTTTATTCTTTCTACTGAAATGGTAACTCTTTGGGCCGAATCTGTCGCAAAAGTGGGTCCTGGAGAATCTTAAAATCGTAGTAGGGTGTGAGGAAATTTGTATACGGTCGAAAAGGGGAATAATCGATTCATAATTAGATGAAAATTCGATTCTCTAGGCGATGTAGAAGTATTTTTAAAAAATTCGCCGAAAATACAGGGTGTCTCAAGTTCGAGTGCCTATTAGACGTTTCTGGAGAACTGGACATATTTGAAATCTGAAATTTGCGATTATGATATTGTTCGAAATTCTCTACAGACCTAAAATATTTTCAGAGCCAGAGCACTTCCGGTTATACAGGGAGTGAAAATAAATTTGCTCAAAAAAATTTTCTTTAATGTTTTCGTTTCTGATATGATTGAGTATTTAGTGCTGAATACATTTCTGTTGAAACCATTGTATTCATTCGAATAGTTTTCAAAATATCGAAAAAAAACCTGGAAAAAAGTTAAATATTCATAGTCAGTATTATGTTCATTTTTCTTATTCTGAACATCCTGAGTGTTAACCGCTTTCACAACGTCAAAGTACAAAGTAGAAGAATGTGGAAAGGTCATGCATCTTTTGAATTTCATAAATATCATCACAGGGTGTTTCAAATTTCGTGTCAAAAACTGTGATGCAAAATTGGCCATAACTTCTGTTTTTCAAATTAGAACCCTATTTTTTTATTATTGCGTTGGATTCTGCGGAGAAAAATAATGATGGCACTCTCTGATGCTCTTGCTATTAAATTCAGTAATTCCCGAGTTATTTGAGCTTTTCTGGATTCATGTTGTACGTAGAATCAAATTCATCTAATCTTTTACTTAAGAATATTCTGTGATCATAGAAGATAAGTTTTCCCATTAATAATTCCCAAGTGACAGGTCTAATTTTAGGTTTTATCTTTACTTTTCGATTTTATTCAATGGTTTCATAAAAATATTCATCGAATATGTTGCATGAGAATATTCTGTGACCATAGAAGATAAATGATCCCATTAATAATTCACAAGTGACAGTTCTGACTATTACTTGTTACTATGGTTTCATGAGAATATTCATCGAATCTGTTTAGATTCGATGAATTTTACTCTACGTACGACATGAATCCAGAAAAGCTCAAATTTAGGACCAAGAGCATCAGGAGTGCTATCATTATTTTTCTCCGTAGAATCCAACGCAATAATAAAAAATAGGGTTCTAATTTGAAAAACAGAAGTTATGGCCAATTTTGGATCACAGTTTTTGACACGAAATTTGAAACACCCTGTGATGATATTTATGGAATCCAAAGATGTATGACTTCTCCACATTCTTCTACTTTGACGTTGTGAAAACGGTTTACACTCAGGATGTTCAGAATAAGAAAAATGAACATAATACTGACTATGAATATTTTACTTTTTTTCAGGTTTTTTTTTCGATATTTTGAAAACTATTCGAATGAATACACTGGTTTGAACAGAAATGTATTATGCATTGAATATTCAATCATATCAGAAACGAAAACATTGAAAAAAAAATTGTGAGCAAATTTATTTTCACTCCTTGTATAACCGGAAGTGCTCTGGCTTTGAAAATATTTTAGGTCTGTAGAGAATTTCGAACAATATCATAATCCCAAATTTCAGATTTCAAATATGTCTAGTTCTCCAGAAACGTCTAATAGGCACTCGAATTTGAGACACCCTGTAGTTATTTATGATATGAGTGTTAAAAGTGACGTTTTATTTTGTGAGTAAAAAAGTTTGTGAAATGAGCGGAGCGAATTGAACAGTTTCACGAACAAAATAAAATCACTTTTAACACAAATACCATACAATGTTTTTTGTACAACTGCCCTATTTTGATAATGAAATGGGCGAATTTGCAATGACAATAAACTTCAAAATGCATTTTAATATTCAAATAATCAAAAGGTTGTTCTGAATGGCAAACTTTGCCAACGTTATGATTACTAACAAATGTCATTTGAATTTCGTTGCTGTCAAATTTTCGTCTTGGGTTTTTAACTGCTTAATATGTTTGTCGAGAGTCCAGTTATTAATAAAGGTGACGATTTGGTTGTTCCTGTGGATAATCAAGAGTCTGTAAGAAGAGCAAATCTGGAACTTCAACCTAAAAAATCTGTTCAGCAGTACGATATTGCATATAAAAATTTCCTGGCCTGGAGTAAATTCAAAAATGTAGAAGGGAACTTCAGTGAACCTATTTTCCTGGCATACTTAGAAGAAAAATCAAAAATATGGAGTTCATCAACTTTGTGGAGCAAATTTTCAATGATAAAGTGAAGCGCCCTTGTTAGAAATGGTGTGGATGTTAGTGAATATTTTAAGGTAATAGCATATTTAAAACGGAAAAGTGAAGGATATCGTCCCGAAAAATCGAAAATTCTCACTCGTGAACAAGTTGAAAAGTTTATGAATGAGGCACCAGAAGAGAAATATTTTTGATGGTTAAGGTTGCAACTATTTTCGGATCATTTGGAGCCTGTCGGCGTGAAGAATTGTGTAATTTATCAGTGGAAGACATCGAAATAACAAATAAATCATTGGTTATACAACTTCCAAACACAAAAACGAGAGTCAGTCGTTCTTTCAGTATTATTGGGAAGTATGTTGACTATTTTCATGAGTACTTTGCACTGCGCCCTTCTGTCATCAAACATCGTCGTTTTTTCCTGAAATACATGAATAATGAATGCACTGCCAATCCAGTTGGTATCAATACATTTGGGAAAATTCCATCTATTGTTGTCGAATTCCTCAAACTGCCAGAACCAAAGCAATAAACAGGACACTGTTTTCGAAGATCCTCCGCTTCATTGCTAGCAGAATCAGGAGCAATTATCACATATTTAAAAAAACATGGTGGATGGAAATCTACGACGGTAGCCGAGGGCTATGTTGATCAATCCATTGCATATAGAAATGTCATTGCTGAAAAAATTCTCCCAACCTCAACAGATTTTGGATCATCATCATCCAACATTGTACTTCCGGTTTCTACAAGTACTGATGGTGCTGAGGATTCTAATAATGTGTTGCGAAGCTCCCTAACGTCACAGGGCATTAATGTTAGTAATTGTTCTAGTTTTACGATTAATATTAATGTTCATAAGTAATGATTGTTAAATATTGATAATGAAAATTTGCAATTGCTGATTTTTGTCCATCTGATTTCATCATAAGAAAATTTAGTGCTAAAAATATTTTTAACACTAATGTTCAAAAGATTTTTAACACGCTTCCACGTAAACAATCAATTTTAACATTGTTTGCTGTCATTAAAAGTGTCACTTTTAATGGCAGTTGTACAAAAAAGCAATTTTGAACTCGATAGGAAGATAAAAAATCCCCTTTCAGAGCGAGTAGGAAAACTAACCCGATAGAGGCGCCACTGTGCATTTTATGGAATATCTCCATAGAACTTACATTATTACTATAAGTTCTATGAATATCTCTCTAATTATGAATGAAATGTACAATGGCACTATTTCTCGCCATATATTTGAATTTGGCCATTCTCTGCCAATTCCGTATTTCGAGTTGTTTTTCTGAATGAAATTATCTGTAGATTCACTTTTAATCGGAAGTTGAACTATTTTCATGGGTAGGCATGAGTAGGCTTATTTTCTTCTATTTTTGAAAGAAAAAAAATAACTTTCGAAATAAAAACTATTTAAATTATTTCATTAAGAACTCCAATCCTTTCTGAGTTTACCCACAAAATTTCAGTTCTCAAAGTGAAACCATTTTCAAATGCAATTTGAAATAAAAGCACACTAGATTGAACGGCTCTAGTTAATTCACCAAAAATCCATTCTAAGAAGACTCACAGTTAGTTAATAAATGTTTTCACTCGACCTCACCAATGAAACTGGCCTTCTACAAAATACCTCAGAGGCTCTTCAAAAGCTCTTCGTAAAGCAAAGAAAGAAGTTCTTGAACTTTTTGTTGAGAACTTCTAGTTTCAGTGAATTTTTTTCTTAACAGAGATATGTCATTTTTGTTATCTTTCCCATTATCGGCGGAAGTATAAAGACTTTTTAAACTTGTATCCTATGCTTTTTCAATAAAGACTCGTCCATTCCCGAAACTACTCACTGAGATAGATGTGTCGAGCTGAGTTGTTCTTCATTCTCGATTTTCCAGTAAATTATAGAGACTTCAAGAGAAATTCTAAAGGCACAACCCTATACAAGTACAGCACAACCTATTTCAACTAATGTTACGAAAAGTGCTTGAAAAACCTGTAAAATAAAAAAAAATCCATCGGAACAAACCCGGCCCAGAAAAATTTCAGGATTGAAAAGTGCTGTGCCAACACCGCATTAATAAGAAGTTTCTACGGAATGAAAACAACCCGAATTGATTATAAAATAAAAATGAACAAGCCCTCAACGCACGTCAGTCGTTTGCGCGATGAGCAAGGGCGATAAGTTACGGAAAGTGAGGGGGTTTTGAAAATATCCAACCCCGCAAAGGTCAAACATGCAAATGAGAACGATATTAATTACCACGGAATGGCGAACGATAGGCCTTCTCCATCAACTGAGGCCTTGCCCACCTTTCTTGGTCGAGCGGATCGTTAAAAATAGCAGGAATTTATGCGATTGTCATAGAGGTCGGCCGGTAATATTGAGGATTTATGTTTAGATATTTTCTATTTTACTGATTATTCCTCAGCCACTTCGCGCTATCTTTCGAAATAACGTGTCTTGTAACCTCGTTTACACTGCTTGTCCTGCTTAGATGATTCCATGTACACTCGCAATTTTGTAATGCATAATAACATTATTCTAATTTCCCTCTTCCAGTGTTGCCTGGTTGACACTAGATCATGGCTCATGAAGACGTCTGTGATTCAGAGCTCTTGTCATCTTCATCTATGGTCGCCTATAGATGCATGGAATATGCATCTATGGTCACCTTCATACATTCTATGTCTCTTCGAATTTCTGACGGAAAATTAGTTATCGATGAATTTCGTTCAAATAAGAATCGCGGTATTTGAAAATGGACTCGGATAAAACATTAGGGGCGCGTTACAGTGTGAGCGAGGTCTTGGACCGTTTAGACGGTTTGTACGAGAGCAGAAAGCGTTTACTGAAAGATCTGATGGAGATCAAGAAAAAGAGCGCTCCGAAACAACACGTCAACGACACCCTTGAGGATCTACATCGAAGTTTCTCGAAACTGGAAAAAACACTCAGTAGCGTCACGAAGAAAATCAAATCGGACACCAAATGATCGCACAAACGTCAAAATAAGTCAAAATTCGTCGTGTAAAAAATTCTAAATTCCAGTGCAAGAATGTCAGACGAGTCCAGCCTGTCCAAAGTGGCGGAAACTTTCGAGAATCTTTACAAGGAGAGACGGAGGACCCTGGAAGACGTGTTGCAGAAATTTCGGGAAGCTAGAGAGAAGATGAATAGGGAATATAGCAGCAGAAGGCACGAAGCGACCAAGCATTCGCCCTTGAAGGCCGTCAAGCTGAAGAAGAAGGTGACCATAGACGCCAGAGGTCCGGATTCTGACAGTTTGGAGGAACAGCCCATAGTTTCCGATTATAAAGTTGAAGAGTCCGACGAGTGTAGGTATAAGGTGCAGAATTTGGTCACGTATAAAGAGTCCAGTTTGATGAAAAAATTCAAGAAATATAAGTAACTTTAATAAGCTGTGAAATTAAACTTCATTTGTCAATCTGTGTTTCATCTATTCTATACAATCTATGGTTAGGGCTTTTTGCTCTGGAGGTCAAATGAGGTCATTGATGGGTTCTCTTCGAAATGATGAAATAAGGTGAGAAACAGAAACAGATCTCTTGATTTTCAATTCAGGAAGGCTGCAAAGTGCATATAACTGACTCAAGTCGTCATCTCAAGGACTGGAGAACAGGAATAGCAGCAGAAAGTCGACCGGGAAAGACATAGAATGTCGAGTTGTCATACCAGTGCCGACCTATTGCACCTCTGGATTTCATCTCTAGATCTGCTCACTTTATTTTACACCACACATTTATGAGATCATCCGCATTTCTCGGGCAAAGGCGCGTCGACGTGGGGTGCGGTGTTGCCACATCTACGATCCGAAAAGTACCAAACCATAGAAAACCGCACTGCCTTGTTCAAGTTCGAGTTTGCGAGAGTATTCATTCTGGTTTATACTGGGTGAGACAAACAAGGTTATGAAATTCTCTGCAAATTGTATTTTTGATTAGAAACTCTCTCATTTCAACTTGATACAATTTTATTCGCCTTGGAAACCGCAAAACAATTAAGATATAAAATGGAGCACTGTAAGCAAACTAACTGGAAGATGATGACCAAACTCCGCGTAAGTATACAGGGTGTCCCAGAAGAAATTTTTCGATAACGTAGTTAATTATTTAATTAATGAAAGTGACCAATCAGGAGCGCGCTACAGAAGAATAACAAGGCAGTGGGGACGCGAGAGCGAGACGCCAGTCTCGGTTTACTGCGTGAAAAGCCGGCAGCAGCTCTAGCGTCTCACTCTCGCGGCCCCACTGCCTAGGTATTCTTCTGTAGCGCGCTCCTGATTGGTCACTTTCATTAATTAATAACTAATTAACTACGTTATCAAAAAATTTCAAACATGGATATTTGGGCTTAGAATATTTTTCACTTTCGATCCCCTCAAGGAAGTGCGGGACTTCTGGGACACTCTGTAGAGTATAGTTATGTCACTTCAGCGACAAAACTCAAATTATTCTCAGAAGATGAATTTCAGTAGGTATGTGAAACGATGGCAAAAATAAAAATTGTGTACTTCAGTCAGGGGAATTTGCCGGACAACTGGCAACACTGGAGGGGAGTCTGTCGGTCTATATTTAGACGTCCGGAAAGATAGAATGAGCCCGCGAAAGATCTTGTGCATTCGCTGTGTGCGATTGCCTAATTGTTCTGAAGATTTTATTGTTTCATCGCCCAATTACTTTATCGATCTGTCCCGAAAGCTACTTTTTAGAGTGACAGACTACAGAGTAATGATTTTTGGTTTGGTTCGTCACATACATGCATGGATTAACATATACATGGCGTTACCAACGAGTACGAATGTTTTAGGGAGTGCAACATATTTCTAGAACTTATCAATGATTAAATTCAATTTTAGTTCAATATTTATCGATTTCCTTCGAATTGAAAACCAAAAAGAATGAAATCTCAAATATTATTAGAAATGTAGTTCTGTGCTCTGCATTTTCTATGGTCGAGTGGATTTTGACGTTTTCAAGAACCATAGAGGATGATATTGCTAAACCACAGCCGTCTTTTCAACGAGCCACGAAATAGCGTGAGCAAGGCAACACTGGATGGGGGAACTAGTACGTAGTGTCAAATCAATTTCCTGTTAGATTATCGTTCAAATCGACTGTAAATCGAAAAAAAAGATGGAATTTATTCAATAGATCCTTATACAGGGTCTTTCACGAGGAACCTCACCCATATTTATACGGGAAACTACTGAACGTATTTTCATGAAATTCAGCACTTATAAGTATTTCACGATACTGATGAAATCTAAAATATTTTCAAGGCATGAGCACCTCCGGTTTTGCCGGAAATGACGTCAACTTCCGTTTTTCAAATTAGAACACCATTTTTTTATTGCAGAAATAGATTCCTTAGAAAATTTCAAGTTATTTTGATGTAACATTTTTCAGTTTTGGTTGGAAAATTCTCTCTGAGCGGGAAAATTCGAAAAAAAAATCGAAAATAGAGCTCCGCTGGAACAAGAATAACTTCGAGGTTTTTGGATGGAAAATTTTCATTTTTGGGATTTTTCAAGATGTAAGATTGATGTATCCACTTTAAAAATCGAAATCGCGATTCATGATACAGGGGGTGAAAAAATCGCTTTCAAAGTTAGGGATGACAAAATCGTGAAAAATCAATTTTTTCAAATTAGAACCCCATTTTTTTATGGCAGATATTGAATCTACGTTAAAAAATAATGTGAGTGTATGCATCACACCCTTGCCCTAAAATGGATATTTTCTGAGTTATTCACAAAAAACTGGTTTTCGTCTTGAATTTTCAGCTATTTCTTTTCCCTTCACGCCAAAAACATGAAATTTTCAGGGACTGTTAATTAAACCATGTTTTAGATTTTACTACCCTAATATGTAAGAGAAAAAAGTTACAGGTTGTTCCTAAATAGATGGCGAATTTGGATTCGAATTTGTATCGGAAACCTCTTTATTTCAACTAATCGGCCATCGGTTTTCTCTACAGTGATAAATAAATAATTCCTTATGAACCATATGCAAAAACTTAGCATGTTTTACATTCTTTTTTTTTAATGATAGATATCATTAATTACATCTGCCAAATTCCTCTCTATTCAGTAGCATTTTGTGTTTACTATTAATTTGGTGATAATTCGTATTAAGTTATAAAATCGATCACTATGCCTAATTTTACCAATGAAGATTATTTAAATCTCATTCTACTTCGTGGAGAATGTAATAAAGTTGTAGATAGAACGATTCGACTGTTCATTGAGAGGTTTCCTGACCGACCCAGACCAACGAGAGATACCATTAACAGAACCATGACAAACTTGAGAAATGTCGGATCTTTCGTTAAGAAAACTACACTTGAAGTCGGTTTCAAGAAGGGGTGAAAAATCTACAGCATGGTTCAAATAACAGTTCCTGAAAGTTTCATCTTTTTGGCGTGAAGGGAAAAGAAATAGCTGAAAATTCAAGACGAAAAACAGTTTTTTGTGAATAACTCAGAAAATATCCATTTAAGGGCAAGGGTGTGATGCATACACTCACATTATTTTTTAACGTAGATTCAATATCTGCCATAAAAAAATGGGGTTCTAATTTGAAAAAATTGATTTTTCACGATTTTGTCATCCCTAACTTTGAAAGCGATTTTTTCACCCCCTGTATCATGAATCGCGATTTCGATTTTTAAAGTGGATACATCAATCTTACATCTTGAAAAATCCCAAAAATGAAAATTTTCCATCCAAAAACCTCGAAGTAATTCTTGTTTCAGCGGAGCTCTATTTTCGATTTTTTTCCAATTTTCCCGCTCAGAGAGAATTTTCCAACCAAAACTGAAAAATGTTATATCAAAATAACTTGAAATTTTCTAAGGAATCTATTTCTGCAATAAAAAAAATGGTGTTCTAATTTGAAAAACGGAAACTGACGTCATTTCCGGAAAAACCGGAGGTGCTCATGCCTTGAAAATATTTTAGATTTCATCAGCATCGTGAAATACTTATAAGTGCTGAATTTCATGAAAATACGTTCAGTAGTTTCCCGTATAAATATGGGTGAGGTTCCTCGTGAAAGACCCTGTATAATTGATTCCATATACATATGCATAGGTGAAACTTCTTTTGAAGTGATATAGAGAGAAATATGGAAATCCTAAACAAGATTAAATTAATTAGCCAGGTGTTTCAGCAGCATTTGCAGGGAAAAGTCAAGTTTTGGTAGAATTGATGAAAATTTTTTTCATAAAGATGATAAATTTAAAAATTCGATCCCTTCTGCCTCCACACATGACCTATCCCCAGCTGACGACAAGCCTCATCACCAATTGTGCTCGAAAGTCCTGTTTAAAAGGTATAGTTAAATTTTAATGCAAGAAAGTGATTGAACAAGTCCTTATCGCGTGGACATTGGCCCCTGACTCCCCACCCGAACGCACGCCATTGCGCAGATGCCACGCTGCCCACCGTCCTCGCGAGTCGCGACTAAGCCCAATTTCTGTCAGTAGTGTCAGTTTGGTAGCGATTTTTCGTGAAGAATCAGCCGTTTCATTTTTAATTGTTACCGTTTCGTTTTTCTTCTCACTGTACCGATTTTCACCTTATTTATCTTTTTTTTTGAGTGGGCGCTTGTACGTTTTGTGCGAAGCTCTTCGAGTTGGTCTTCTACTCGGCAAGTAAGTGTGTCTAATTTTTGCTTCCGTTGCAATTTCGTTTAATTTATATCGAAGTTGAAATTGATGTTTTCCAATTTTTTTAGCTTGTTTTCTTCGAGTGAATCATAGAATTATCTTGTGATTGATGAATGTACTGTTTGGTATCAAGGATTTCCTTGCAATTTCAGGTTTTGTGCGGTTAAATTTATAATAGTCGAGGTTGCAAAGAATATCGCGCTTCTGATATTTTTACGAGTGCGCCTCTATCATTTTCCTCCGCAGGAAGGAAATTGATTCTATTTTACAGTCGGAATTTTTCCCATGTTATTGAGCGGCATTGTTGATGGGACCTTGTTATTATTAATGCGTCTGAAGGACCCAGTAACTGTGGGAAAATGAGGAAACTGATCGGGAACTTTTGAAGAATGAAAATCGATAGTTCCTAACTTTTCACTCGCTCATTTTAAAGTGCAAGGGTTCTTGTTTGAGGAAAACGCTAAAGCGTTAAAAAAAGCGTGATCAATTAAACAATTGATCATCCATACTATCAATTACGGTTGAAGGTAATTTTTTTCGGTCAAAGTTGAAGTTTTTAATCACTTTCACATGAAATATAATGACTATAATTTGGAAAAAATCAAAGTAAATGCCAATTCCTACCGCACAAAAATGGTTATTGTATTTAACTCGTTGAACGTTGAACCAATTTTGAAGCTTGGAAATTTTTCATTATCCAAACTGAAAAATACAAAGGTGAAGGGTTCTTGAAATTATGAGGGGATGTGGAAATTCATTAACATTTCGGCATGAAATTTTTTTACGATATGAATAAAAGAACTAGTATAAGTGATTTTGAAGATTGAAAAGAACCAGAAGGTTATAAGCAAACAGACAGAAACAAATTTCAATGATATAGATATGTTATTTTAATTTGGGTAAGAAGTTGTTTGCAATATTTTTATTCGCATTAATACAGGGAGAGTCGTAGACTTATACAGGGTGTCTCAAGTTCGAGTGCCTATTAGACGTTTCTGGAGAACTAGACATATTTGAAATCTGAAATTTGGGATTATGATATTGTTCGAAATTCTCTACAGACCTAAAATAGTTTCAGGGCCAGAGCACTTCCGGTTATACAGGGAGTGAAAATAAATTTGCTCAAAAATTTTTTTTTCAATGTTTCCGTTTCTGATATGATTGAGTATTCAGTGCTGAATACATTTCTGTTGAAACCATTGTATTCATTCGAATAGTTTCCAAAATATCGAAAAAAGACCTGAAAAAAAGTCAAATATTCATAGTCAGTATTATGTTCATTTTTCCTATTCTGAACATCCTGAGTGTTAACCGTTTTCACAACGTCAAAGTAGAAGAATGTGGAAAGGTCATGCATCTTTTGAATTTCATAAATATCATCACAGGGTGTTTCAAATTTCGTGTCAAAAACTGTGATCCAAAATTGTCCATAACTTCTGTTTTTCAAATTAGAACCCTATTTTTTTATTATTGCGTTGAATTCTGCGGAGAAAAATAATGATAGCACTCTCTGATGCTCTTGCTCTTAAATTCAGTAATTCCCGAGTTATTTGAGCTTTTCTGGATTCATGTTGTACGTAGAATCAAATTCATCTAATCTTTTACTTAAGAATATTCTGTGATCATAGAAGATAAGTTCTCCCATTAATAATTCCCAAGTGACAGGTCTAATTTTAGGTTTTATCTTTACTTTTCGATTTTATTCAATGGTTTCATAAAAATATTCATCGAATATGTTGCATGAGAATATTCTGTGACCATAGAAGATAAATGATTAATAATTCACAAGTGACAGTTCTGACCATTACTTGTTACTATGGTTTCATGAGAATATTCATCGAATCTGTTTAGATTCGATGAATTTTACTCTACGTACGACATGAATCCAGAAAAGCTCAAATAACTCGGGATTAACTGAATTTAGGACCAAGAGCATCTGGGAGTGCTATCATTATTTTTCTCCGTAGAATCCAAAGCAATAATAAAAAATAGGGTTCTAATTTGAAAAACAGAAGTTATGGCCAATTTTGGATCACAGTTTTTGACACGAAATTCGAAACACCCTGTGATGATATTTATGAAATCCAAAGATGTATGACTTTTCCACATTCTTCTAGTTTGACGTTGTGAAAACGGTTTACACTCAGGATGTTCAGAATAAGAAAAATGAACATAATACTGACTATGGATATTTTACTTTTTTTCAGTTTTTTTTTTCGATATTTTGAAAACTATTCGAATGAATACACTGGTTTCAACAGAAATGTATTCAGCATTGAATATTCAATCATATCAGAAACGAAAACATTGAAAAAAAAATTTTGAGCAAATTTATTTTCACTCCCTGTATAACCGGAAGTGCTCCGGCTTTGAAAATATTTTATGTCTGTAGAGAATTTCGAACAATATCATAATCCCAAATTTCAGATTTCAAATATGTCCAGTTCTCCAGAAACGTCTAATAGGCACTCGAACTTGGGACACCTGTATATATTTTTCAGCTGTAGATTCTTCCCATTTTTTAAAAACATTTTGACATATTTGAGATACAGAGTTCTTGAGTCATGATGAGTGGTCAAATTAAGTCTTGTCAATTGAATTCGTCGAAGTTGTTATTGAAAAGCCTTCAGTTTTGTTTACTAATACATATCGCCAACACATCATTCATAAGCAGACTAATTTGACATCAAAACATCGTTGTTTTTAGATGTGTTTCAGAATGAACAAAGTGACAGTCTCAAGTGGAAACGGTCTGTTGCATTTTTTATTTATATTTCGGATTTTCTCAGTTGCGAATTTACAACAGTTTGAATTTTGTAGGTTATGTCGAACACGGCCTCTTGTTTTTTTTCTATGACTCGATAAGTTCTATAAAAATTGATGGTGAGAGATTTGTCGTCTCTTCTATGGTTCATTAATTTCTGTGAATCGAGTTTCTCGATATCGGGTCAAGGTCAAATTACGAATATAACGGAATTCTAGCTCCAAATGATAGAATAACCTCCTCTGGTCTCTCCGTAGACCGTTCAACATTCAGAAGACGTGTCCCCCTAGTCATCCTGAAATAAATCATTCGGCGAAACACAATCTACCTCCACGCCGTCGAAAAACAGATGTCCGCCTCTCTGGGCCTAGAAAGACGTTCCTTTTCTTGCCTAGACCGAGTTTTTCGAAATCTAGTCGCCACCAAGATGGGTTTTTCAGCAGTTTCGGGGGGGATATTCGGTTACAACGCGGTGAAATTCAACATGTGTGTGCGATATAAATATAAATTCAGTAGACACGGACAAGGAGAAACCGCATCGGACGGAGTGCTAGAGTCATTATGTATTCCATTTCAGACTTTGCATCTGAATTCCATATAAACTACAAGGCCACATCATGTTCGAATACTAGCCATCATTTGTATCGACGAAAGGAACGGACGGCGAAACAAGTCGGTCAAGAGTGTACCATAAATTATCGCCATTATCAGTTTAGAATTCAACATTCAGTTCAGTTACTTATTCATTCACCCCTGTACCAGTCTGTGATAACCACAGACTAAAATGTCTATGGTTTTATGCCCTCCGCACTTTGTGATCATAAAATTAAAACATCTGTGGTCAATGTCAAACGTATTCTTCAAAAAACTCCGTTGTTTTCTTTCAAATGAATCGTGGAATAAATTCGGCTTAATAACCGTGTACCGTCTCGATGTTTATCCAGAACAAACCACCTAGCGTCTGTAACTTGGCACCGCGTCAATTATTTAATTGCGACGCCTAATTTGTTCTGTGATACCGACATTTGTACGCCGGTTTTCACGAAGGATCAAAGAAACGTGTGGGGATTTCACGGTATTCTTTTAGTTCGGTGAAGGCATTTCTATGGAACTTGAAATTGGGAATTGTCAGTGGGTTGAGGAATGCATAGAATCGAGTGGGTAACTTTGACATGTCGGAGGCTTGGTTATTTTGTAGGGTTCGAAGTAGGAATTTGTTTTGATTGAATGGAATATATGTGAATAATATTATGTTATATTGTTTGATATTGCCAGGATTATGGAAATAAGGTGATAATAATTATTCAAATTTTTAAACTGTCTGAAATGAAAATTCACATGCCTCTGTATCGACATGTCACAGAATATCGGACCAATCAAAGTCTCGTTAGAACGAAATCGCATTTTTTACGAGAATTCTTCCTCAAAAAACCGTATAATTACGAGTTCGAGCTGAAAGGTAATTTTAATTGCAAATTTACCGTCCTCTTCTGCAATGTAAGTTCCAAATTTGGACTTTATTGAAACAGTTTCGCCCATTATGGACGCATAACCTTATTTCGATAACCTTCTTTAAATTCAGATTTCAGAAAATCAACTCATCATCGAAATTCAAGTCTGTGGTCGGATGGAGAATGATCTGATTTATTCTCTGCTGGAACCAGAGAATTGTTACCGACTAACGTCATTCGGCCACGTAAATTGGGGACTGGTCCGGAAATTTACTTCATTTCTATTTCTTCTTAGTGAGAGTGATTCAGAGTTATTCTATTTGTTTTGGTAGATTCGTCTCAGCGTTCGCTAAAAATGTGTTTAGGATGCTTGCCAGATAGAATTGTTTATAAATAGTTTCCGAAAAAATTATCGGAATGTCACAGTTTTGTCTCCGAATGTCCGAATACCTTGTCATTGTGTCACTGTCGGAAAACACAGAATATTCGAATACAGAGTGAATGAGAGGAAAATATGGCAACGTTGAATTTTCTTTCTGCAATTTTCAATGAACAACGAAACATAACACCCGTGTCGCGTGGAATTCGTTCAAAATCGTTATTCGTTTAAATGCAGATACGCATATTTCAAGTTAATGATTTCCTTTGTGCGGTTCGGAAGTCATTTACTCACTTGTACACTCAACTGTGGACGAATATAAAATGTTATCATAACTTGTTTACTTTGTGAGGCGTAAGAATTATTCCTCATTAACCGAAAAGGAATAATTTGAATAAGAATAAGTAGCGTCCTCAAAAGTTTCCTTTCCAACTAGGGATGGGAAAGATCATCGTTTGAAAATGCCGATGCATCAATCATCGCTTTCAAAATCTTGAAAAAATCTGAAGAACTTCGCATTCAGAGCCCAAATCTAACCTGAAAATTTAATGTCCCTAGGTATTTTCCTTCGAAGATTATCGTTCTTATAGATGGACAAAATAAACATCGAACCATCGTACCCATCCCTAGTTTTACCGCAACGCATGTTACGTGTCAACTTTCAAACGCGCCTAATTCTGAACACACCCCTCCAAGTGAACCATAGAATCGAGGCAGGTTCATAAACCGGGTCGATGGCAACTCCGTTTATGGCTTTTATATGATAATTCCTTGAAGATTAATTAAGTTTCCATTCATTATGAAACGGAATCGAATTATGAGTGAAAGGAGACAATAAATTTCGGCAGAGGCCATTGAAAAGCGACGACACTTTCTTTTTGTAACGTGCGAAAAATTCAAATCTTCTATCACAACTATAAAATTTGAGGTTAGATCTTTGATGCAATCGATTTTCTTCATAATTTCCGTAAAATTGAGGATTTTCAATCCAGGGCAGTACTTGATTTGGAAAATGATCCATGATATCGACTTTGTAACCTATATTCCAACCAAATATGATTCAATCATAGAATATAAAATACCTGATGATTCTTTATTCTGAGGATTCAATCAAGTGAAAGGATACAATAAATTTCGGATATAACCGCACTTTCCATTTACAACGTGCGAAAAATTCCATCATTCGTCTGTTTCAATAAGCTAACTAGCGGTTATTTACAGTTTAATTCCTTAATCTGTCGAATATTTCGAGAAGTCAAGATGGACTCATAAAATTAACAAGGTCACAGTCGGGAAGGAGATTGTTTTGGTACAACGTGTGCCATCTCATTTCTTTCCTCTCACAACGGAAATTCTCATTTTGGCCCGAGATAAATTCGAGTGATTCCCATTGTTTTTAGATTACCGATGCTACTGATGAAGAGAAAATACGAATCAGGTGACTGAAGAAATGATTATCTATGGCACCATTGATTTATTATTGTCAAAATTTCTGTGGTATGAATCTATGATATAGTTCTCTTTACGAACGATCACAGATGAAAATTCTCTGGCCGATCCTCCTGTCATAAATGTGCGTTCGACAAGTTCGTCGAACTAGGCTTATAATCCATCCTCTCTCGCGCTATTATTAGCAAATATTGGATTTATTAATGGAGAGACGTTTCGAAAAGAAGCGTGAATGAACGGGATTCCCGTACTACATACTTTCAATTAAGAACAATTGGACATGCTAGTGGACAGAAATCAAAACACTTGAGGCCGTGTCAAGGTCGTGATGCTACTCTGTGATTCGAAGTTGAGATCCGCTTCGTTGAGGTCCGCGTTCCGTGAAGTGATCGAGATGCGATTCTGTGACGGTGTCATTTCATGGACGATTATGATCTGTGTACATGTAACGAGCGTTTAATAAATTCCGTGGTCTTGAGTTGAAGTCTTGTGTGCGAAAGTTGTTAGCAGTAAAATGTCACAGCACACGAGACCAGAAATTTATTCGAACTCTCGTTTTATATTCCAGGGAAGAAGACAACACTGGGTATTTTAAGGTTATTGCTTGATAGATGTTCAAATCCAATATAATTTGGAAAAAGAAGATAAATTTTATGTATGTATTCCAATCTCACAATCTTTGTTCAAATCAATGGACCAAGCGTGGCAAGTTCGCTTGAAACTATCGCATTTTCAGGAGAAATTGACTTTGAGGAAGTTAATGCTGAAATAATTCGACATCAAGTTCAATACTAGGCAATGAAATACGACGTTGCCACATTTCAGTTAATGGCTTGTTTCAAAGGTGACTGTGATATTATGTTTAAATGACATCCAATTGTTGAAAATGATCTTTTATTAATATACCTGTTACTGCTATCTGTTCTTCAAATATTTCCGCGATGTTGGTATTCCTGATTTTTCCTCTGCGACTGTTTACTCAATCGTATTAATAATTCAATATTTGCCGGGATCGATTTATCTATCACGACGAAATCGTCAAGAATACGCGGAAAAAGAAGCTCCGCCGTGATAACGGCTCATTATGGTGCAGCCAGGAAACGTTTGAGCCGTGCTAGGCTAGTCATAGAAGCAGTAGTCAGTATTCAGTAATATTTATTGTACTAATATAAATAGGTCAAACAAGGAGGTTGCCTTATCTTATCGCCTTTCGATGATAAATGTAAATAATTTGAAGCTTTAGACCGTTCTCTGGCAGATACAGATACGCTTTTGTTTGAAAAGGTCCATCCTGACAAGGTTGTCATTCTGTGTTTCTATGCGCCCGACGTCGATGGTGAGTAGGCACTTGTTTCCTCAGATTCGATCCGTTCGTTGCTCGAGATCGGTGGTTGGTGAATATAGAATTCTATGCTCCCACAGTGACAGTTTTACATATATTTTACTTCAATCTTCTATGTTGTTAGGCCAATCGAGAAGACCTTTACTGGAAAATTATATTATATTATATTATAGTTATTGCATCTAACTGACATGTTTATCATTATTGTTGATGAAATGAAAGGTCAAAAGTGCTATTGATATCGAAAAAAAAAAGTGGAGGAACGGTGAAGCTGGAGGTTGACTTGATTGTCCTGGTTGACATTGTGAAATGTGCTCTATGGTTTTCTGTAATGAACTCTGGAAGTGTATACGAAAAACTACGGAAGGAGTGCTGTTAACATCTTACCGGGCAGCATTAGATTAATTTTAAAGTTCTAATACTGTCAGGTAAAGATGTCCTCAGAGCTCCTGTTTCATCACAGATAATGAACTTCTTCTTCATGATAACTCAAGTGAGTGGACGACGTATCTATGCGGCAACCAAATTGTAGACATTTCTATGTCATTTTAAGGTTAGAGATGTGTAAGTTGGAGGAATAAAATAATTACTTTGGTATAATTTAATGGATTCGTTAAATACTGGGGTGTGTATTTCACGTGAGATATTATTCAAATTAATTCATTTACCGACTGAATTCGACCATATCTCGATCGTAAATTTTTTCGGGCCACGGATCGAAAAATTTCTCGTGCTGCGGCTAAACCAACATGGTCGAACGAGGGGTCACGAGATGAAGGTGACCTTCGAAGGTAGCTTGAACCATAGAAATTGGTTTTCTTGACTTCGGAGTTTTGGACCTTGTGACCTTCGCATTTGAACGATATGAGTTGGGCGTTTGAGAATAGGAAGTTAATAATCGTGGTGGATTTTATCTACATCCTTTCTAGCCGACTGTGAGCGAAATGCTAGTAGGATCGTGAATTTGTGACCTAGTTCGACGAGAGGTATCGACGATGTAGATGTTGTAGGTATTTGGATTCCATGTTTTTAATCAAGTGAAATGAAGGTTTTCGATATAAATTTCCATGAATAGTTCTGGAACAACAATTTCGAGGTACTTGACTTCTTCTGCAGCTGCTGTCAATTTTTAGGGCTGTCTAAAAGATTGAATAACTCGATTATTGCTAATTTTTTCTCGCCTAAGACTCGTTCTGTAAGTAATGATGCAATATTCCAGTCCAGTGTAAAGTCTGAAAAACATGATAAAACTCTTATCTTTGAAAGGTTCATCTATATATCTGAGTTGTGGTTCCCCTAATAAACAGCAGCCACAGAATATGAAATGATAAATTTATCGACCACAAGTCAAGAGTGGTATCTATAAGTCATAAATTCGATCAAAACAAGTATTTCTAGAATATTGAAGAATTTATAAATTCATCCCATATATCGATGCAAAATGGGCATAGAGCAGAAGACTTTTCTGCATTATTCAGTGACTGAAGTTGACACTTAACAAATTCCATGGTTATCAAAGAAATATTTCCCTCCCTGAGTGATCTATGGTCTTAGGCTGCGTTCCATAATTAGAGCGAACCAATCTGATCAGAGCTAATATATTTCCGTCAACGTATACAGAATGTCATCCATGTAACCTCGTTGCAAACAACATTGACAAACTCGCTTCCATCATTCCACTACAATTTCTGTTTTAGCATGTGTAATTTGAATAACCAAATATCCGAAACCATTAACGTTAAGTGTGTTATTGATATTAGAGATTTCGCGTCGCCTTCGAAATATTCGTAAAGGACGACTATCGCTACTTTCTCCTTTCAACATGCAAATCGAATTTCCAAACCACCTTAATTGAGTCGTCTTCGACTTTTTGATTCTATGGAACACAGCCGATTCTATAGTGATATAATATCTCTTTGGCCGCACCGTATGATCTATGATTATGTCATCGAATGCAATAATCCTAGAAATGGATCTCAGAAACAGGAATGTTCGATGTTCAATTCTCGAACTCGATGTTTAGAGCAGAATTTTGGTTTTCGAATGCATGACGTAACCACGATCCATTTCTATGGTTTGAAAATTCATCCGAAATGACTTTTCGATGTCCTATCAAGGACGATCATAGAGATATAAAATCATTATACTATATTTTTATGGTGCGTGATTTATTCCCTAGAAAAGAAAACGAATGATTCCATGTCAAGAAGGATTTATTTCAACTTAAGGTAGTGTTTCATTGATTTCAACCTGTTCGCTTTGTGAGTTAATTGTGATTACTAAAGGCTATGGCTGGACATAAAATTTCTAGTGTTCCTTCGAACAACAACTTTAGAATTAGACATAAAATATCATTAACAGTTATTGAATGTTGAATCATATGTTGATGAATGAAAGTTTTCACAGTTTATTATCATTTATGAATTTTCAATCATAAAACATCACTTAACTACTTCAAATTCTATGATCACCCGATGAAACTATTCTATTATTTTGCATCTCGCTTGCTTCAATGACGTTATGAGATGCTAGTTCTATGGTTTACTCCCAACTTGTATGTGTGTTCTGAACAGGAATGACATAGATGCATAGAATATGCTCTCTCTGTGATTTCCTTAGTCCGCAAGTAAATGAAGAATTCAGTTTCATCTCGCGGTTCATTATTTCGTTTCGAAGCGAAATATGACCCGGTGTTGAAGATGATCCCAAAAGCATAAATGCCTGTTTACATCCCGTGAGTATAATGAGAAGTCAAATGAAATTCGATAACTGTCTTAAGTCCCCTTACTGCCTTTTGGTCACGAGCCAAACTGTTGTAAAGCCCGTGTTACACGAGTAGCTTATTGGGACTACTGAGTGATTCGAGTGCGTTCAGATGGAGGAATTCTCTAGAGATAGTCAAGTCTATTTATAGCCAAGTCTCTGTTTTCGTTCTCGGAATTAACCACTTGTTTCGCGGAAAGATGGATTGTTTATACAAACAGAACGATATATCGATATGAAGTTGCAACAAATCATTCTATAAGTTTGTAGTTGAAGTGAAACGTTCGAGTAAAGGTTGCCATCCACGGAACGACTTGTCGTCATAGTTATCGTGAAACTTAGACCTCAATGCGACGTTGCCGCATCAATCATATTTTCAGCAATATAGGGAAAAAGGGGAAATGATGAAAAATCGGTCAGCAATGAGCGTAATGGCGTGCAGAAGTGGAGGGCGTCCAGGTGTTTTTATCGATCACCAGAGGTCGCGGGGGGCGTCCTAATGGGAATTACCGACGCTAGGGCTCCGTCCCGCGCCCACTAGATGTGAATATATTCATTTAATAATGCGAGTTCGCGCTTCTACTCTTGGCGCGACTTCGGCGTAGATTTATGGCTTTTCGTGACGCGAACGCCGTAAAAACGAGGCCAGAACACCGCAAAACCGAAGGGACGCCAGGCGTCGAGGAAAAAAATTGATAGGCATCTGGTGCCGAATAGGTATAGGCTAAGACCCAAATTACAGCGATATCTAAGGTTAAATGGCGAAAATTGGGGTTTAATTTTTTTTAGGTTGGTAACTGTGGTCGTTTCGATCACGTGAATATTTCCACGTCATGTTCTTATTCAGATACGAGTAGGAAATAATCATTTCTGTGCTCAAAACTCACTGCGAATGGCATGCTATTTGAAAATCCGATAAGTTTGGCAACGTACCCTTTCAAAGAATATATCTTAGTCTATGATCTAACTTACTTGTATCAATAATGTTCTGTGATCTAACCTGAAGCCGGTCATAGAAATAACACCTAGACACTGTCAGATTTCTCATATTCATGTCAGAGTTGACTTGTCCCAAAGCTTTAGTGAAAATCCTTGTATTTCAATGAAGATCAATCCTGAATGAAGACCAACAGTATTATGTCTTCATTATTCTCTGCCGAAACAATGAGCTTTCGGCCCAAAGATCCAAGTGCGACTCGATTACGTAACCGAATCCAGCAGTCGAGATGGCCATATATAGCCAGGGAAGGTCTGGCGATTTTAGCGGTGCATGGACCGGATAATACGGCAGCAACCGGTCGCTGAAACTCCGGTGGGTGGCGAAAACTGGCTCGAGGAGGATGCCATCCTATGCACAACGAGGTGATTGGAACCTGCATACCATTAAAGCCAAGTATGAGGACCTACCCATTATTGAGATTACCGAGGAAAATTCTCGATGCTCGTGTAGGTGCTCTGTGATTGCTTGCTGTCATAACGGAAAACTCGAACCACGGAGTTCTATGATTCTGTGTCATCATAAAATCTTCCTCAATTTACAAAATGAAAAAGCTATTCCTGTTTTGTGTTACTGAAATCAGAAGTCTTCTCATGAGATGTTCAACATTAATAAGGTATCCGGTAGTGTAAATTGGTATTTCCGTTGAAATGTCATTATAGTCCAAGAGCATTCATTCACCAATAAAAATTTCGTATATAGTCCATCCAAGAATTATTGACATCTCGGGCGGCTTTGGAAAATCGAAATTAGGTTGGTAATGCCCGTTCAGTGATATTTTGAATTATAAAATTCAGGTTGGTGTTGGAAATAACACTAATATTTTGTTCTGTCATTAATGTTTCGAATAAATTTGGCAAATAATTGAGCAAGTGAAATAGATATCTTCAGAATGAGGCTGTTGAAGCGTGTACAGCTAATAATTGGAAAGGCTTTCCATAGCACATATAAAAAGAAATAAGAGAAGATTATTCGAAATATATGGGATGTTGCTGACATAAAATCCTTCATTATGAACATGATGAGGTCTGCCCAGATGAGGAAATAACAGTTGTGGTTGTTGAAACAACAGTAGGAATATTTACATTTCATATTTTGCACCTTCATTGTTCACAAATATTGGAAGTTACAATGTCATACAAAATTCTTCATAATATATTAAATAAATCCAATCGTTAAGTTCTGTTTCTGTCTTGATATATATTACAATTTTCCCAATCCATTCAGTTTGCAGGTAATCGTATGTGATAATTTGAAACATTTTCGTGTTCATATTGCCGTACTTTGAAAAAATACCATTTAATTTTCAGGTTATTTCTATATTTTTTTATTGCTATGATGAAAGCACAGAAAACTTTTAGTTACTTTTTTGTAACTAGAAATAAAGCTGCGACTGGACTTGCAAGGCTTGCTCTGATGTCAATAATTCTTGGATGGACTATACTTAGGTATTTAGGTACCTACATTTTATTCCCTTATAACTCAATTAATATACTTTCTGCGTAAGTATACATGTAATGAGATAGAAAACTTGAATTTTGTTCAGAGTTTCATTTAGTGATCCTTTTCAATACAGGCAATACGATATTGTAACGATTTCTCATAAATATAAATATCGATTTACACATTAAGCATTCATTGGGAAATGGATATCAAAACAAAATAATAATAAGCTCATCCGAAATCAATTTGATCACTCCCTTGTTGTTTTCGAAGCAGCCATTCAAGTAAATCATATAATTTGAATTTCTCATTGTTAATAAGGAGAACTTCAATGAAATATCTGTCCATAGACGAATCAAGGAATATGGAAATGTACACCATTCGGCAATCATACACCTAAATAAAGCTTGAGGATTATTATATTGGGGAACAAAAATTGTAAAAAAAAGAGAATCATCAACAAACTAAATATCTGTCGAATAAATTACTCCAAGCTACAGTATTGGAGTATGAATTTAGTTGAATAAATCCATCAGTCGAACTCTGTGGTGAATATTTCGATGACTGTTTCCACTTCTCGCTCTATGTAAACCATGAAATTGCATAAACAAAACAAGGATCATGATATAATAACTCAAGTTAGGCCTATTCTAAACCTGTAATTGGTGTTAGCAAGACTTCACATCACCTCAACATAATTTACCGTCTAATTCTTGTAACACACGCTGGCATACAAAACTTAGTCTTCTATGTTCCTCATTCAGTTGTAATCACAGAACAATAGTAATGAATTCATAGAGAAATGACGCTTGATACACAGCCGTTCTTAGAACAAGCCCTTACATACTATGTGGCAATGCCGTATAATATTGATTCACCTAAGATCTAAGTGAAATGAATTGGAAAATATGTGTTTGAAAATCGGTATGTAGTCATGCTCTTTCCTAAGTTAACTGCCTAGGGATTTTGGAGTATTCAAGAAGCTATAGTCATCTAGTTAATTCTTTTGTTGAGTACGAGGGTCATCAATAAACTCCAGGATCGAATTTTCCCTCATCTCATGGTGCAGATCGTTCTGAAGTTAAATTTGTCGTTGTACACTGTCTATTAAAATGTGTTGCCAAGACGAAGCAACATAACGATGTCGTCGCTCGTTGTAGGAGAAGAAAAGACAGACCGAGTGTATTTTTAGAGGGCATTTCGGATGCGTTGGTATAATATAGGACGCCAGTGAACCTTGACTATTATTTGTATCCTCCGTCCTATTACAATGTCTTATAATTCATCCGAGCGGCTTGGAATTGGGAATTATTCTATTTTAAATGGAGGATACTCCAAATATACCCGGCTTCTTGTTAGCTCTGATCTATGAGAATGGTTTGTTGAAGTTAATTTAGTATATTTGTCTTTGGATTGCGTTTTTTTTTTAACAGAAATAACTTGAAGAGAGTCGTCAAGGTATTCATAGTCATAGTCATCTCGAGATCCTAAGTGATTAATCCGGCAACGCCGCATTTGAAATTAAATAGATATGCCCGATTTCTCCTCGTATGGGAAGGATAAAGCTATACAATATATTGCTAAAAGCTAAAAAGCCCTTGTTTCGTTCCGTTTTTAAAGAACTACAAATCAAAACTAAGCATTAGGGGAACTAAGCATAGATGGACAATCAAAAACTTAACTATTACTGCGTTCGTTATTACCAATCCGGAGAGAAAACGGACACAGAACATCTAATGAATACGGATCTCTCTCTCTCCTCTCTTTCAGCCAGAGAGAGAGAGAGAGAGAGAGAGAGAGAGATCCGAATTATTGGATGTTCTGTGTCCGATCCGTCTCCGAAAGGAAATACCGAATGCGCCTTATGAAATATTATCAGACTTAAACGAATCTCAGTATGAAGAATAAGAATCCAGAATAACGCTGGAAACATAGAAAGAGCAGAAATTATTGTCACAGCCGTCTTCATAACAAGCCATGAAAGCAATGTGGCAACGCCGCGTTTTATTTCGAGCAGTACATCGAACTGTAACCACAGAAATGTTAGTTTAAGGTACACAGGGTGAGTCTTTAACTTGTATATTATTTACTTTAGATTCTTGAGGTCAAAAGAAACCTGAAACCGATCAATCACCAAGGTGCGCTTGTCAATTCGAAGGGTATAAAATCTAGACCAGAATGAATATGTATCAAATCCGACAATTTTGAAAGTCAAAACAGACCGGTCGACAGTTTTCGATGTGACAATAAATCGAGTTCAGAGCCATTTACATTCTATTCAAATGTGCCATATACATCTTCGATGATGCATTCACACACACAAAACCATTTCGAAATTCCACAATTCAAATAGGCCCCGTACAGAGACGGGACATTCATAATGTATTCGGGGGTCAAACAGGGTTAAGTAACAGGAAATTCGTTTAAAAAACAATACGGGAGTAGTATTTATTAGCGATTCATATGGAAAACCGATTGTTGAGGCACGATTTGATTTGCGTTACGATTGATAAGTTACGCAAATGTATTTTGGAAACACATAAAGGCTTCAGGGTGATATGCACATGTCAGAATTTCTATTCATATTAAATTTGAAGTCAGGAAACTACAAAATTCCTTTTTGAAACATGATCAGTGAAGGAAGTTAAGAAGAAATAATTTTTCTAATTGTGAAAATTCGTGATTGTGATCCTTCTACTTGACTGAAATACGAGCATAATATAGAGCAGTTATTTCCCTTCTGAAAAAATATCTCTAGATGAGTCTACTTTAGTTAGCTTGGGAGACACAGAATAGAATCTGAAAAAAAAGGTCTGTTTGCCAGCTACCAGGAAGAAATTCCGGTGCAATATAGATCAGTTATTCCTCTTCAGAAAAAACATTACAAGATGAGTCTGCGCTAGTAAAAAAAGCAGTTATAAAATGAAATCGGGAAGAAAAACGTTTTTCTTATTAATTTCACAAACTTTGAAATTTCGTATTAGGGTCTGTGTGCCTGCTATCGGGAAGAAATTCGGGTGCAATATAGAGCAGCTATTCCCCTTTAGAAAAAACATTACAAGATGGGTCTGCGATAGGAAGAGACGAAGTGAAATAATTTAATAAAAAAAAAAACTTATTTTTTATTAATTTCACGAACTTTTAAACTTCGTATTAGGGTCTGTGTGCCTGTTACCGAAAAGAAATCCGAGTGAAATATAGAGCAGTTATTCCCCTTTAGAAAATACATTACAAGAAGGGTGTGCGCTACAAAGAGTAGCAGCTATAAAAGTAAATCTGGAAGACAAAATTTTTTTTTATTCATTTCACAAACTTTTAAACTTCGTATTAGGGTCTGTGTGTCTGCTACCGGAAAGAAATTCGGGTGAAATATAGAGCAGTTATTCCTCTTTAGAAAATACATTACAAGAAGGGTGTGTGCTAGAAAGAGTAGCAGCTATAAAAGTAAATCTAGAAGACAAAATTTTTTTTATTCATTTCACAAACTTTTAAACTTCGTATTAGGGTCTGTGTGTCTGCTACCGGAAAGAAATTCGGGTGAAATATAGAGCAGTTATTCCTCTTTAGAAAATACATTACAAGAAGGGTGTGCGCTAGAAAGAGAAGCAGCTATAAAAGTAAATCTGGAAGACAAATTTTTTTTTTATTCATTTCACAAACTTTTAAACTTCGTATTAGGGTCTGTGTGTCTGCTACCGGAAAGAAATTCGGGTGAAATATAGAGCAGTTATTCCTCTTTAGAAAATACATTACAAGAAGGGTGTGCGCTAGAAAGAGTAGCAGCTATAAAAGTGAATCTGGAAGACAAAATTTTTTTTTATTCATTTCACAAACTTTTAAACTTCGTATTAGGGTCTGTGTGTCTGCTACCGGAAAGAAATTCGGGTGAAATATAGAGCAGTTATTCCTCTTTAGAAAATACATTACAAGAAGGGTGTGCGCTAGAAAGAGTAGCAGCTATAAAAGTAAATCTGGAAGACAAAATTTTTTTTTATTCATTTTACAAACTTTTAAACTTCGTATTAGGGTCTGTGTGTCTGCTACCGGAAAGAAATTCGGGTGAAATATAGAGCAGTTATTCCTCTTTAGAAAATACATTACAAGAAGGGTGTGCGCTAGAAAGAGTAGCAGCTATAAAAGTAAATCTGGAAGACAAAATTTTTTTTTATTCATTTTACAAACTTTTAAACTTCGTATTAGGGTCTGTGTGTCTGCTACCGGAAAGAAATTCGGGTGAAATATAGAGCAGTTATTCCTCTTTAGAAAATACATTACAAGAAGGGTGTGCGCTAGAAAGAGTAGCAGCTATAAAAGTAAATCTAGAAGACAAAATTTTTTTTATTCATTTCACAAACTTTTAAACTTCGTATTAGGGTCTGTGTGTCTGCTACCGGAAAGAAATTCGGGTGAAATATAGAGCAGTTATTCCTCTTTAGAAAATACATTACAAGAAGGGTGTGCGCTAGAAAGAGTAGCAGCTATAAAAGTAAATCTGGAAGACAAAATTTTTTTTTATTCATTTCACAAACTTTTAAACTTCGTATTAGGGTCTGTGTGTCTGCTACCGGAAAGAAATTCGGGTGAAATATAGAGCAGTCATTCCTCTTTAGAAAATACATTACAAGAAGGGTGTGCGCTAGAAAGAGTAGCAGCTATAAAAGTAAATCTGGAAGACAAAATTTTTTTTTATTCATTTTACAAACTTTTAAACTTCGTATTAGGGTCTGTGTGTCTGCTACCGGAAAGAAATTCGGGTGAAATATAGAGCAGTTATTCCTCTTTAGAAAAAAATTTACAAGAAGGGTCTGCGTAGAAAAAGTAGCAGTTATAAAAGTAAATCTGGAAGACAAAACTTTTTTTTATTCATTTCACAAATTTTCAAACTTCGTATTAGGGTTTGTGTGCCTGTTACCGAAAAGAAATTCTGGTGGAATATAGAGCAATTATTCCTCTTTAGAAAATACATTACAATAACAAGCAGGGTCTGCGCTAGAAAGAGTAGCAGTTATAAAAGTAAATCTGGAAGACAAAACTTTTTTTTTATTCATTTCACAAACTTTTAAACTTCGTATTAGGGTCTGTGTGCCTGTTACCGAAAAGAAATTCGGGTGAAATATAGAGCAGTTATTCCTCTTTAGAAAATACATTACAATAACAAGCAGGGTCTGCGCTAGAAAGAGTAGCAGTTATAAAAGTAAATCTGGAAGACAAAACTTTTTTTTTATTCATTTCACAAACTTTTAAACTTCGTATTAGGGTCTGTGTGCCTGTTACCGAAAAGAAATTCGGGTGAAATATAGAGCAGTTATTCCTCTTTAGAAAATACATTACAAGAAGGGTGTGCGCTAGAAAGAGTAGCAGCTATAAAAGTAAATCTGGAAGACAAAATTTTTTTTTATTCATTTCACAAACTTTTAAACTTCGTATTAGGGTCTGTGTGTCTGCTACCGGAAAGAAATTCGGGTGAAATATAGAGCAGTCATTCCTCTTTAGAAAATACATTACAAGAAGGGTGTGTGCTAGAAAGAGTAGCAGCTATAAAAGTAAATCTAGAAGACAAAATTTTTTTTATTCATTTCACAAACTTTTAAACTTCGTATTAGGGTCTGTGTGTCTGCTACCGGAAAGAAATTCGGGTGAAATATAGAGCAGTTATTCCTCTTTAGAAAATACATTACAAGAAGGGTGTGCGCTAGAAAGAGTAGCAGCTATAAAAGTAAATCTAGAAGACAAAATTTTTTTTATTCATTTCACAAACTTTTAAACTTCGTATTAGGGTCTGTGTGTCTGCTACCGGAAAGAAATTCGGGTGAAATATAGAGCAGTTATTCCTCTTTAGAAAATACATTACAAGAAGGGTGTGCGCTAGAAAGAGTAGCAGCTATAAAAGTAAATCTGGAAGACAAATTTTTTTTTTATTCATTTCACAAACTTTTAAACTTCGTATTAGGGTCTGTGTGTCTGCTACCGGAAAGAAATTCGGGTGAAATATAGAGCAGTTATTCCTCTTTAGAAAATACATTACAAGAAGGGTGTGTGCTAGAAAGAGTAGCAGCTATAAAAGTAAATCTAGAAGACAAAATTTTTTTTATTCATTTCACAAACTTTTAAACTTCGTATTAGGGTCTGTGTGTCTGCTACCGGAAAGAAATTCGGGTGAAATATAGAGCAGTTATTCCTCTTTAGAAAAAAATTTACAAGAAGGGTCTGCGTAGAAAAAGTAGCAGTTATAAAAGTAAATCTGGAAGACAAAACTTTTTTTTATTCATTTCACAAATTTTCAAACTTCGTATTAGAGTCTGTGTGCCTGTTACCGAAAAGAAATTCTGGTGGAATATAGAGCAATTATTCCTCTTTAGAAAATACATTACAGGAAGGGTCTGCGCTAGAAAGAGTAGCAGTTATAAAAGTAAATCTGAAAGACAAAACTTTTTTTTATTCATTTCACAAACTTTTAAACTTCGTATTAGGGTCTGTGTGTCTGTTACCGAAAAGAAATTCTGGTGAAATATATAAAGCAGTTATTCCTCTTTAGAAAATACATTACAAGAAGGGTCTGCGCTAGAAAGAGTAGCAGTTATAAAAGTAAATCTGGAAGACAAAACTTTTTTTTATTCATTTCACAAACTTTTAAACTTCGTATTAGGGTCTGTGTGCCTGTTACCGAAAAGAAATTCGGGTGAAATATAGAGCAGTTATTCCTCTTCAGAAAATACATTACAAGAAGGGTCTGCGCTAGAAAGAGTAGCAGTTATAAAAGTAAATCTGGAAGACAAAACTTTTTTTTATTAATTTCACAAACTTTTAAACTTTGTATTAGGGTCTGTGTGCCTGTTACCGAAAAGAAATTCGGGTGAAATATAGAGCATTCATTTCTCTTTAGAAAATACATTACAAGAAGGGTCTGCGCTAGAAAGAGTATCAGTTATAAAAGTAAATCTGGAAGACAAAACTTTTTTTTTATTCATTTCACAAACTTTTAAACTTCGTATTAGGGTCTGTGTGCCTGTTACCGAAAAGAAATTCGGGTGAAATATAGAGCAGTTATTCCTCTTTAGAAAAAACATTACAAGAAAGGTCTGCGCTAGAAAGAGTAGCAGTTATAAAAGTAAATCTGGAAGACAAAACTTTTTTCATTCATTTCACAAACTTTTAAACTTCGTATTAGGGTCTGTGTGCCTGTTACCGGAAATAAATTCGGGTGAAATATAGAGCATTTATTTCTCTTTAGAAAATACATTACAAGAAGGGTCTGCGCTAGAAAGAGTAGCAGTTATAAAAGTAAATCTGAAAGACAAACCTTTTTTTATTAATTTCACAAACTTTTAATCTTCGTATTAGGGTCTGTGTGCCTGCTACCGAAAAGAAATTCGGGTGAAATATAGAGCAGTTATTCCTCTTCAGAAAAAAACATTACAAGAAGGGTTTGCGCAAGAAACAGTAGAAGTTATATAAAAGTTAATCTGGAATACAAAACTTTTTTTTATTCATTTCAGAAACGCTTAAACTTCGTATTAGGATCTGTGTGACTGCTGCCGAAAAGAAATCCGAGTGAAATATAGAGCAGTTATTCCTCTTTAGAAAATACACTAGTCTGCGCTAGATAGAGTGGGAGTAGAAAAAAATAAACCGAAAAAAAAAACTTTTTTTTGATTCATTTCACAAACTTTGTAATTTCGTATAAGCAGGCCCACAGACACGAATTTTCAATCAAATGTTTAAATCACTTAATTAGTGAAAACTCTGCTGAGTAAGGATTAAGGAACAACTAAAGGAGTATAGGTATCATTATATCTAATCATAGCTATCATCCGTCTTCAAATACCACTTTCTTGAAACGTCGAGTATTCTCTATTGTTACTGAGATAATACAATAATGAAACGAAGGTAAGTATTTATTATTTTCCAACTTCTCAAAATTGCTAATTTTGAAACCATAATTTAACGAGTAAACATAATAATGTATTCATTTCTTCGTCTCGTATCGATCACAGATCATGTGCTTATTCTTTATCTAACGAATATTTCCATAATGCGATAATATTCAATAATTATCAATTTATAACTGGGCAAAGTAGAGAAATACTGACGATTAGGAGGGTCTCGAGATAACCCCTGCATGTTTACCGAGAATCACATAACTTAAGATGAAAATAGGAGGTCACAGGTCGTCCTTTAATTAAATGCTGCAAGATAAGGATTTTTGATATCAGCAACATGTTAACGAGAAGTTAAAGTTGTGAAATGATCTATTTTCCAAATATTTATTGGAAGGATTAACCCAATAGCCGGACTCCATAAGCCACAATCTTTCTGTTGCGTAAAAGAAATGAAGTCCTTACTCCTTGGTGTGAATGTTCTATTTTGCATGTTTTTTCAGAAATTCGATCAACATTTTCACCCTTGTCCATAGGAAATAAAAAAACATATTTTCCGATGATATCTGTAGAGGGCCAAGGCATGGCATTTCACTGAAGGGTATCATTCTCCTCTCTTGGCAAAAAAACCCAAGAATTTAGCGCCATAATAAAAGCTTGAATTTCAAACCATCACGCAACAGATCGAAAACTTTATAACCACGATAACGCGAACATGTACTCCAGAAAAATCAATGGAATGTATCGATTTCTAGAACTGTGAATGGGCATTCCGACATTTGTTTACTGTTGGCTGAAGACTTGACGAAGAAACTTTTTGGCGGAATCGCCGAAACGAATGGCGTTGTCATATCAACACAAATTCTTTATATGACATGATTTTTTTTACAGGATGTGTAGAATACAAATGACGCATCTGGCAATTTTAGCGCATCCACCATTATAGATTAGTTGCAAACTTTTAAGGACTTTTATGTCTCTTGATCATTATTATATTGAGATCAACATCTCTAGAATTATCTGCTAATAAGTACTTTGAGAGAATTCAAATTTCCAATGAATCATGCTAAATCTAGAAATAGAGTCACAGTTAGTGACATCTAGTGGTGGAAGCAGAAATGACGAACGGATAACAGTTGTATATCAACAAAAATTGTTTACATGACATGATTTTCTTTTACATCCTTCGAAAGGGTGTCTAGGAAAACAAATGACGCATCCAGCAATTTTAGCGCATCCACCATTATAGATTAGTTGCAAACATTCAAGGACCTTTATGTCCCTTGAGCATAATTATATTGAGATCAATATCTCTAAAATTATCTGTTAATAAGTACTTTGAGAGAATTCAAATTTCCAATGAATCATGTTAAATCTAAGAATAGACTCACATTTAGCGACATCTAGTGGTGGAAGCAGAAATGACGAACAAATAACAGAAACCTGTAATATGTGTGCGCCTAGACATGATTTCATTATGCAACTTATAAAACTCAGATGTTCAACATCATCGGTATTGAAAGAAGTATAAATATACACGTAGAGCGAAAAATTCCACCTCGATTTTGGAAATGTACGGGGTATTTTAGAGAAAATTTACCAGAAGGTGGCTCACAACTATTAGTATTTGGAGCGACATCTTTTTATTGCGAATTTGTACTTTGATCATCCCCTTAGTGGGGTGGCAACCCCTTCGGCTTCAAGAATCTTAAATGACACATCATTTTAAATGATTTGTAAATCTGTTATTTCTGTTGAAGCTGAAAATTTTCAAGTAGTAGCACATTCTTTCCTCGTAGCGCTCGAATTACAAACAATACAGTGCTTTCTTATACGACAGGGTTATTTAGAACGGAAAAACATAATCACCACAAAAGTAAAAAAAAAGACCAAAAATAAGCCATTCCACCGAATAATGACCTCTGCAATCATCGCATCCTTCGAGTTTCGTTGAATGCCAAGAAAAATAAAAGGTTTGTTACTTAATGGATTCGAGCCACTATGTATATTTCGGGTAACAGCTGTCTCGACATGTGCAGAAGAAATTCCTTAGCGCCAGGTGGAGGGTCGAATGTCGAGACGGTAGAGTAGGTTTTCGATATTCTATGGCCTTCGCACAGACGGCTGTGTTGATTGGAAAATGATAATTCGACTAGTCGTTTGTTATTGTTGGAGGTTTAGGTATATGTATATGGGATTGGGCGAGCAGCAACCCTTTCCGAGTGGTTGAAGGCGGTACTTTCGATTTTTGGAGGACCTTTGTTGTGATGAATGGATGTTCTTTTGGTTTGGGTGCCTTGGGTTGAGAAAGCATGGATGCTTGACAGCTGCCTGGGCTCATTTTCGTTTCATATTCATGTGATTGAATAAATTTTGTCGGAAGGAATAATCTGTTTTATTACATACACAACCAGGTGGACTATTTCTCTTCGTTCAAGACATATTATGTCTGCATAGGAAAAAATAAATCCGAATTGAGTAGCATTATTTTGTGAAATAAACCCAACTCGCAAGTTCCAATCCAAATCATAGATTTAGAACAAACTATGTCTATGCTCCAAATGATATTTATAACGTGAAACCATAGAATTATATAAGGGGAACATGAAACTTGGAGGTAACGTGCATTTTGATTTCCAATGCAACTGCGAACAAAATAAAAAACAAAGATAAAAATAATCCACTGAAACCTTTTCTGTGTGGATCCAAACTTAGGTTGAGAATTAAAGACGTTATGCGAGACAATATCAATAATGCGATAGAATGAGATGAAATTTTCAGGTTATGTTCGGTAATGATATGATGATGATGATGATATGATATGACAGGATTCATGAAAAAACATCCATTTCAAGATTGAATTCAATGTGTCAGAGTGAGACAGAATTGATAATTAATGTTTATACCATTGTTTAAATCAAACAATGTTTATTTTTTTTATTCTGCATATGCACAGATCTCAATTCTTACCTTACCTTGTTCTTTCTTCAATGCTTCAGCTCATTATTCATATTGTTCCAATATCATTGGAAACCTATGAAGAGGAAAATGTGGTAGGTAAAACAAAAACAGTATTTTCAAGAAAAACTATATTGTATCAAATATTTACAAAGTTATAAAAATGGTAGATAACATTTTTTAAACCCCCATTCAACAACCAATAGGGAAAAATGACTGTTACCCTAAACATAAATAAATCTATGTACAGAATTCACAAACAACTTAATACTTTGGCGTCTTATAACTATCACAATCATTCACGAAGTTTACGAGTGAAAACTGAAGAGCCATAATTTTTCTCATCCATTTATTCATCGAATGGACTCACATATTTACATATTTATTCTTTCGAACACAAATGTATATTCGACTTATATCCTTTATGGAACATCACAGTTGTACGCTTGAAAAATCAAGTAGACTTTGTTCGAGTAGCGTGAAATCAGGAAAAATAACTAGGTTTGCGCAGGCACTGGATTATCAAATAATTATACTTGCTCGTTTCCATTCCGAATTGTTGATAATAAATAACTCTTCTTCGGAAATCTCGGAAATATGGTTATGTGACACAAACATAGAATTCCGAAGAATTTAAAACTCTACGGTTCTCAATCCAATAATCCGTGCCCACCAATCTATGACTAATCTGGCGGTTGGTCCTCTCATCTCTGGTCCCCTCTATGCTCCCTGTCAAACCGCCACGATCTTGCTAGGATCGACTTTGACCCTTATGAACATCGTGTCGTCCTTCAGGAAATGACGTTTTTTGAGCATTTCGTGCGACACGAACTTGGGAAAACCGAATCCTAGGGAGTCGGGCTCCTTGCTCGGCCTCTGGAAATTCTTCCAGGTCGGGTCCGGGATGAAGCTCTCGACGATATTGCACGCTTTTTCGGGGCAAGACGATTGGTCGAAAAGGGTGAAGGAGACCGAATGGGCGAACGGCCATCTCAGGAGAGCGTCGTATTCGCCTGGCAGAATCTTGATGTAGACGGAGATGTGCGAGTCCTCACCCGCGCCGTTTCCGTTCGGGAATAGGGACGCCTGAAAGATGAGGTTTTTTTTAGAGGGAGCGGCACGTGTGGGCAATTACGAGGGAGGGTAATTTGCAAGGGTCGCTACACGTGTTGTAATGGGATATTTTCGAGTGGGTGCTTAGTTTCCGATTGGATTTTGAAGCGGATTCTTAATGCTGCAGGGGAAGTGAAAGATTTGTTATGTTTTACGGGGAATATCCGTTGGAAAACTTGAAATTTGGGATGCTGAAGACTGATAGGACATTGGAAATCAGTACAAAGACCCTTACCTGCAGTTTGTATCCGTATTGACTAGTGAAAAATGGTGGAGACACCAACTCCATCCCCTCCTTGTTTTTAGCCTCGTTCAGTTTGGAGGCAAAGTCGCTGATCTTCCAAATAAGGGTGCCGGAATAGTTGAGGGACAATTTGGAGATGGCGTTCTTCAGGGAGGATATTTGGTGTTGCTGTTTGGTGACTACGTTGCACATCATGTTGAGGTGTTGCCGGCAGTTTTCTTCCAGGTGGGTTTCCATGGAGAACCTCGGACCCTGATGAAGAAATAACGAAGATGTTTTAGTCATCGGCCATATTGCGAAATGGCTCCAAGGAACATAAGTAAGACATAAGTATACTCCATTCACTTTAATTTAATCACATAGGAGGTCATGGTTTCGTTTTCAGGAGTTGGTGCCCCTGATGAAAAGCACAGAACATATGATGAAAAGTCAGTACGCGCACAGAAAATATCGTTAATGACAAAACGACGTTGCCAGTTTCTTTGTTTACATCAAAGTAAAAGTATCAAAGATATTCCACATTTTGTTAGGTTTACCAATTGTTCGCAGATTTTTGATATTTAATCGATATTTGCAGGTGAGTTTTTCGTCGAATATCCAAGATTAACGTATGTTTATTGTTTTTAGCACCAGTTTGGAGCGTGAGGACGATTTTCAAGACCAGGACGAATGTTTACATCTCGAGGTTGAAGGGGTACACGGGAATTTCGGTGAAAAAGCTGTTATTTGGACAGATATCGCAGTAGATGGATCGGATGGAGCCATGAGAGGTCGATTAGGATGATATTTTTCAGGTTTTCCAAGAAATTTGGCGATATCTGAGCAGATTTGAAAAAGTTAGGTACCTCACTAATGAGGTGGAACTTAGACCTAATTCTCCTATAAGAAACGCCTTTCAAAGGTCGATATGGTGAAAAATGTTTTCTTTAGATGTTGTTCGAACAAACGCAGCCGAGTTTTATATCCCAACATTGATTTTAAGAAAGTTATCAACAAAATAAAATTGATATTATTTTTGATTCTTGTAATTACCCATCAATTCATCTTATATCTTTGGGTTGATTTTTTTAATGAATTCTTGATTAGAATCAACAATTGATGTCGTCAAGTCTTGAACTTTCAGTTCAAGAGGATAATAAACATTAAATCTTCACAAGCATGCATATGAAAATTATGTGAAAGCAATGCAATTTTCTTCCATGGCGAAAAATTATATACAGGGTCTTTCACGAGGAACCTCACCCATATTTATACGGGAAACTACTGAACGTATTTTCATGAAATTCAGCACTTCTAATTCTAAGTATTTCACGATGCTGATGAAATCTGAAATATTTTCAAGGCATGAGCACCTCCGGTTTTTCCGGAAATGACGTCAACTTCCGTTTTTCAAATTAGAATACAATTTTTTTATTGCAGAAATAGATTCCTTAGAAAATTTCAAGTTATTTTGATGTAACATTTTTCAGTTTTGGTTGGAAAATTCTCTCTGAGCGGGAAAATTCGAAAATAGAACTCCGCTGAAACAAGAATAACTTCGAGGTTTTTCGATGGAAAATTTTCATTTTTGGGATTTTTCAAGATGTAAGATTGATGTATCCACTTTAAAAATCGAAATCGCGATTCATGATACAGGGGGTGAAAAAATCGCTTTCAAAGTTAGGGATGACAAAATCGTGAAAAATCAATTTTTTCAAATTAGAACCCCATTTTTTTATGGCAGATATTGAATCTACGTTAAAAAATAATGTGAGTGTATGCATCACACCCTTGCCCTAAAGTGGATATTTTCTGAGTTATTCACAAAAAACTGTTTTTCGTCTTGAATTTTCAGCTATTTCTTTTCCCTTCACGCCAAAAAGATGAAATTTTCAGGAACTATTACTTAAACCATGTTTTAGATTTTACTACCCTAATATGCAAGAGAAAACAGTTACAGGTTGTTCCTAAATAGATGGCGAATTTGGATTCGAATTTGTATCGGAAACCTCTTTATTTCAACTAATCGGCCATCGGTTTTCTCTCCAGTGATGAATAAATAATTCCTTATGAACCATATGCAAAAACTTACCATGTTTTACATTCTTTTTTTTTTAATGATAGATATCATTAATTACATCTGCCAAATTACTCTTCATTCAGTAGCATTTTGTGTTTACTATTAATTTGGTGATAATTCGTATTAAGTTATAAAATCGATCACTATGCCTAATTTTACCAATGAAGATTATTTAAATCTCATTCTACTTCATGGAGAATGTAATAAAGTTGTAGATAGAACGATTCGACTGTTCATTGAGAGGTTTCCTGACCGACCCAGACCAACGAGAGATACCATTAACAGAACCATGACAAACTTGAGAAATGTCGGATCTTTCGTTAAGAAAACTATACACAGAGAAAAAAGTGTAGTAGAAGATGAGAACAACGAAATTACAGTTCTTGCATATTTTCGTGTGAATCCTCAAAATTCTCTCAAAGATGCCGAGATTGATCTGGGATTATCTCAATCGAGTGTTTGGATAATATTAGGATTAGTTGAAATAAAGAGGTTTCCGATACAAATTCGAATCCAAATTCGCCATCTATTTAGGAACAACCTGTAACTTTTTTCTCTTGCATATTAGGGTAGTAAAATCTAAAACATGGTTTAAGTAACAGTTCCTGAAAATTTCATCTTTTTGGCGTGAAGGGATAAGAAATAGCTGAAAATTCAAGACGAAAAACAGTTTTTTGTGAATAACTCAGAAAATATCCACTTTAGGGCAAGGGTGTGATGCATACACTCACATTATTTTTTAACGTTGATTCAATATCTGCCAAAAATGGGGTTCTAATTTGAAAAAATAGATTTTTCACGATTTTGTCATCCCTAACTTTGAAAGCGATTTTTTCACCCCCTGTATCATGAATCGCGATTTCGATTTTTAAAGTGGATACATCCATCTTACATCTTGAAAAATCCCAAAAATGAAAATTTTCCATCCAAAAACCTCGAAGTTATTCTTGTTTCAGCGGAGCTCTATTTTCGATTTTTTTTTCGAATTTTCCCGCTCAGAGAGAAAAACGGAAGTTGACGTCATTTCCGGAAAAACCGGAGGTGCTCATGCCTTGAAAATATTTTAGATTTCATCAGCATCGTGAAATACTTATAAGTGCTGAATTTCATGAAAATACGTTCAGTAGTTTCCCGTATAAATATGGGTGAGGTTCCTCGTGAAAGACCCTGTATTTCAACAGTGATCTCTTGTACTTTTCATGCAAATAACTAGAAAAGGAATCCTTTCTATCTATTCATATAAACGTTAATTATTTTCGTCCATCACATCTTTTCCAATTCATTGATTCTCCGAATAAATTCACATTCTGAAAATACGCTATGAATGAAGAAAGGGCAACATAGTGTTGACTTGGAACATAAAAATATTTTGAAAAACGTCATAACTTCGATACAGAGTGGAATGTGTCAAATTTCCAAGACAAGAGTTGTGATTTTATAATTGTGAATGGAGTATAGTGGTCCTTGGAAAAGCCCTCTTCGATCTGAAAGAACTACCAACCTTAAATCTACATCCAGCGTCCTTGAAACTGCACGGAAGCACAGAAATGGTGCATTCTTCTTTGAGATGAGAATCCAGCTCTTCTCTAGCTAAAAGATTGATGTCGCATCTGTTTGGACATACGACAGGAACCCTCCCGCATTTCACGTTGTGCGCAGACAGAGTGTCGGCAACGAACTCTTTACAGCAATATCTACAGGGCACGAGTCGCTTGGAACAGTCGCCCGACTTGTGTTGCGACAAATGTCGCCTGTGAATCTTGACGCCGCACTTGTTTTCGCAGTACAACGGCTCATAACCGCAAGTACCGATGTGGTTCTGCAAGAAGAAGATTTCGTTTTCATTCAATATTCGAAAAATTTATAAAAATGTAGACGACTTATCTCCAGAGGTAAATACCCTCTGGAATTATTGGTAACCTCACGATAAGATAGAGAAGTAACTCTCTCCAAAATTTCAACCATAAATTTCCACTACAAATATTATTGCTCACCTCGAGTACGTGCCCCGTGAACTCTTTGTTACAGAACTCGCATCTTGCTCTCCTCTGGGGGCAGGTGTACTTCAGGTGATCTTCCATCAGCACCCTTGGTATTTGGGCACCGCACTTACATGGGATGGCATCGTGCTTGCAGGTGTTTAGGTGACCCTGCAAGGTAAAGCCGATCGTTAGAACGCATAATTATGAACCCAATTTAAATCGAACTAGCGCCCACGAAAAAACGAATCATGAAATGTATCACACCTTGAAAATTGGAAGAAAAAAAAATTAATTGTCTATTTAAGGACAGATGTATGGAATTCATTATATTTTTCGTTGCCCCCGGTACATACGACACGGCAAACGTCAGAGGAAATAATTTCCAAAGATTCTATGCGCCTTTGTCTTGTTTCCTCAATCTGTGAATCCTGCCACGCTTCCGTCGATTAATTTCTATGGACGACAGCTATCGATGACAGTTACGGTAATGTCTTACGTTCCTAATAGTTTATCTATGCTTCTAATAGCCGTACAATCATCAACAAAAAGCGTATTATCAAGTTCGACGTTTAGTCCATTGGCCGGGTGTTCGCCAGCTGTTTTTCCGCCAGTGTCGAAGCCGAACCTTCCGCAAAATCACAATGGCATGACCATAGTTCATTGTATCGAAAGGGTAGCGCTCTTGAAAACGGCATGTGTATACTTTGACGTGCTCTACTGGCAATCTAATGCATTATTCATAACTTAGTTACGGTCAGTTGAGCTTCGCGTTCGTTATTTGCCACAATTAAAGTCGACATCAATTTTTTTAATCACCCAAGCCTGTACACCACCCGTAGGCATAATTAAAACAATATCTATGATTAAATGTCATATCATATTCTATATTCCGTCGGATAAGTAAGGGATGTCCAGTGACCACCCCTGAGGTGCTCAATAATTCCTTACAATATTCTATGTTCTGGGGACCAGGGGTGAGAAAAGTTATTAACATCGTTATAATCGAATAAATTGACCAGCATTGGTGAATACATTATTGGGATTTCCTGAAGCCAGTGCTCAATAATAAATATATGGGTGTGTACAGGATTCAAGCAGGACCTTATCTGAATACAAATTTGCGCAGCTGCGAATTCGCGGAAATCCCTATGTGAATTCACAGTCGATAACATCTGGTTGTTAAAATCTAGGTGTCAATCCGAAACAACGACCGGGTGTTCGATTGAAAATGAGTAACCTGATAAGATTTTCAAGATTTATGATAAAAAAATAAGCAATGTTGAAATAAATGGAATTGCTTAAATACGGATATTGTGAAGGAGAACTTGTTGGTGATTTCCCGCGATTGTTGAAAACGTTTCTGATTTAAATATAACGATTGCGTCATGGGAGAAGTTTTCATAATTGTCGAAATTTTTGCCTCACCCCTAATCCGAACCATCGAGTTAAAAAAAATGGTTTCTGTGATTAGACGGGGATCCATTTCTCTATGGGCAATTGACAAGTCATCGATTCGATATATTATCTTCACTGGTTTCATGTGACGTTAATGGCCGTTAAATAAAACCGATTGTAGACGTTCTAAAAGAGGCGAGGACGTTGGATAATAACCGTCAACCTGCGATCGACCTTCTAACGCCTCGAAATCGTCGATACATCGAAATAGTCGGGGTATTTGTCATAGAAAGGATCGAGATTCTTCTCGTCTGAGCAATTCCCACAATCGCGAGGCGAAGTCTCCGAACAAGTTTATGCAAGTAGGTGCCTGCTTTTCTCATTCTTGCCACCGATCGACCGCCTCAGGCCTGTTTACATCCTCTAACTGACTTCTTCCAAAGCGAGAGAGGATACGACTTGATTTCTATTAATCCTCATCGCAACAAGAAAACTAATGAAGTTAGCAACGAAGACACGCATTTCTACGCTTTGAAATTGACAGTTGTCGAGTTTTTTTAATCATAGAGGAATAATTAATGCAGTTCACCGAATTCGTAAACTCTACAATTATTTCTGTGAATGAAGTCAAAGAGATGATTCACGAAATATTGCGGACTGAATAATGATTGTAGAGGAATGATGTCGCGGTATAGGTACGTAGCGTATGAAATGGACAAGTGGAAAATGATGTTAATCAATTATTACATCACTGCGTCTATAAATAGGACTTTCGGACAAATACAATAATCTCGTGTATATCAAACACAGAGTCTACGACCACAGACGGCTCATTTACATGGCGGGGCTGTATCCCAGGAATATTTCGATGTGAACGACCCATTGGGGCCTGTGTGAGTCATGGGTTGTTATGTGGCGCGTCAGAAATGCCAGCGATTCGAAAATCTCGCAAAAGGATTATCGCGGATTCAACAGTTTTAATATTCTTGCACGCTCAGCTCGCGGTCCCATCCAAAACGATATGGTACGTTAGCGAGACCTACAAACGATCGTGACGTAAGGAAACGTAACAAAAGAATTGACGGTGGTATCAAATTCGAGAGGTTCATTTTTACCTACTTTCGTACAATGGGTAACTGGAACTGGAGGAACTCTAGACAGAACACTGTTTTTTATTAGAACTTGAGATCGTTATTCCACATACGTGCTTTCGAATGATACACATTTTAATTCAGTTTCACATCGAGTAATAACCATAGAAATATCTTTCTTCTTTAATGTTATAGGAGACATTGTCATTTAGTTTCCAAGTCCATTCATTACTCCCTCAGTACTTCGATTCAAAGAACGTCCTATATTTCCGAAAGATTCTTCGAAACACTGGAATTATAAGTCAAATAATGACCATCAATCCCATTGTTCGAAACTCTATGGTGACGCCCTAACACAGCCGTCACATGTGCGAGTTTCATTGTCACTGGAATTCTGTGTACGCACCACCCGCCTAAAGGAACAGATGTTTCAAGTTTCTCACAAGAATCGGAGGATGAAAAGATGAAAGCGGCTAATTTAGGACCCAGCGGGTGGACTAGAAAGGGTCCTTGTTCGTTAACAAGAATTAACATTGTCGAAAATCAGGAAACCATTGAGATGAACCGATATTCAAAATTATCTGCGATCATCTGTCACAAACCGATTTGTTTCTGTGGTTTCACGGATGATAACTAGGGGTGGTAAAAGCGTTCCCAGACTTACCTTGAGTTTTCTCAGTTCATCGGACCATTTACAGCCTTCTTTGTGGTGAATGCAGTAAACCACCGAACTCATAATAGACTTCTCTGATTCTGGATCTGAGTATATCTGGAAGTAAATGAGGGAACAATTACTAAACGGCATACAGATGATTATCATGTCGGAATGCATGGAACGCTTCTTATTCGATTAGTTTCGCACGGGATAATGGAAATGCCTACTAATCTCCACTTTACCGTTCTGTTCCCATGCAAGATTACATTTGAATTCGATCCAATACAATACCAGAAGAATTCCACGAGGAATTCGATATGAAGGTAAAGAGGGCACGTCGAAAATGGCAACGCTGCAGTTTGGGAAATACGACCCAATTTTGACAGTTTATTTGGAATAATAATGCTTTCCATTTCATCACGAGCAGCACATTGTCCTATTTCAATTAATAATGACCGCAAATAATGGAAATATTTCCCAATTTAATCAACGAATAAAAGAGTATCGTACCATGAAATAATAAATACGATCAGAGAGATCGATCGTCTGTCTGTATGCACAGAATGTGCCCACCCTGCGTGTCCCATTTCTGTGGCCTAGCAGATGTTCCAGATGCGTGGTTTATTATTTCTCGCCTCTTTGTTTACGAGGTAGAACTCTCGATCCCTTGGGTTATTTGTAATGTTCGGCATTTCCTCTGTATTTTTTCATCGCATTCTAGGAACCGGAACCCTGGTTTTAAGAGGGCTTGTTGAGCAATTTCAGACGTCAAAAATATGGGGGTTGCCAGTTTTCTGTGAATAAGACTGACCACAGATGATTGAGTCACCCTTCCTAGTCATCGACACTTTATGTACATAGAGGCAATAACAATAAAATTGCTTGATCCTTATCTTAATAATGGTCCCCTTCAAGTGGTACCAGGACAGTTCTTCAATTTTGTTAATGAGTTTTGGGTATGTTCCAGAAGTGAATGCTATATCCCGTCGTTGGTCGTTCTATTTTTATGTTGACAAGTCGAGTATTAGGAAATCATAGAATTAGAGATATCAGCTCCACAATTTCATTGTGGACAAATTTTCAAATTGAGTTTGAACTTTTCGACCTCTCTTCTATACAAGAAACAAGATATCTCATACGGGTGATTCGAATCTAGAAGAATTGACTCATTCAGGCAGCCCCTAGTTATTGTAGGATCGTTTGGACATCGAGAATAATTCCATAAAAATTAGGTCTGCGAAACAGGTTTAAGTCAGCTGATACACAAAGATCGCATTACGATAAACTCGACACTGCCAACTTTCAGCAGCTTCACGTTCACACAAGATTTCAACATTTTCCACCTCACAATTATAGGCGACTTGGACGAAATCAACGAACGAAGAATGCCTCGCATCAGTTTACAAAAACAATCGCTCTAAACGGATGTTATTTAATGGCCGTTACCGCTCTGTGCCTCGGAATTGCCTCAAGAACGAAGTGTCAGGTACGAGATCCACCGGATATAACTTGTAGAATATTTTATTCGGAACAGAATATTCGATTAATATTCGAGAAACGTGCGAAAGCAAACAGGAATGGATGTCCGATGGTCAACACGGAACAACAAAACAATACAGCGATATTGGAACAAACCTTTTTCGGAACCTAATCGGTTACGATTGTTCTATGAACCCCTGCAGATCAGCCGATAAGGTGCATACTCTATGATTGTCCTACCTGTCAATTTCACAAGAAGCGTTTCAAATTACATTTCACCACGGGTCTGTTTGCCCATGTTTTTCGAATAAAACGTCAAAACGAATTCTTGTCGCCAAACAAATGTGTAGGTAATTCACCGACAAAGGTAGTACCGATGTCACTACCTTGAAATAAAGAAGCAAGAATGATAAATGCGCTACACCTTTCAGTATTTGCAACCATAGAATCCTAATGGAAAAGGTGAGTAAGTTAATCTGTGCCTTGCGTAACTCCATGTTATGGCTATTTTGAAACTGCTTCCTTGGATCATCTGAACTTTGATACAAAGAATCAGAAATACAGAGTGCATCTGCATTCTATTGTTTCCGGGGAAACTGTTTCCTCGTCGGACAAAGAGATTTCTAATCTTGGTCAGTTTTATTGGTTCGCCGGAATTGTTGAATATTCATTCGCAACCCGAGGAGAATAATTATAATATTCGTTTGAGAGGTGAGAAGTGGATACAGGTAATTTAATGCGAATTCTTTGTTTTCTACGCCAATTGATTGATTTTATTAGTTACATATTAAAATTTCACTCAGTTTCGATTTCTGTGATTGTGTCATAGATGTGTGGAAGGATGCGATTTTATGGCTGATATGTCATAAAAGTTTATTCTTTCTGGGATGAATTCCTTGAACAGCTAGATTTTAATTTCGTGAGAAAGTACGATACGAAGTGTTTTCGACAAGCAATAACAGACGAAACCAGATTTCATATTTCATTTGTATGGAAATGCTGACAAGAATGTACGACCGGTCACAGAATCTGCTTCATTGCCAATATGACAAACGCTGAAATGAAAGTTTTTGGGCCATAGAATTTTTTTGTTAACTTTTACCAGTGGCGTATCGAGAGAATGGCAAGGGGAAATCTTGAAGGGAGGTTAAATGATGGTAGAATATAAGTTTTTTGACTTATCTTATCAGATAGAATGGGGAATAATTGGAAATTTGAGTGTTTTAAGCGAAAAACTTGCAAAATTATTGGCTCAAAAGTTTTATAAGGATTTTTGACATGGTATATCTTCCAAACGGAATCGTATTTTGAAAAACGGTATAAGAAAAAAGTGTTTCGTTTAATGAGTGGAATCCGTAGCTGAAGAGTGACCGTGGGAAATATACTGGATTGATACAGTGGGCGAATGAAAAACAAAAATGATTCTCATATTGCAGGTAAAACAATGAAAAAGGTTGACTACGTATTCAGACGATGAGATAAAGGCGTATTTCGATGATCCGCCCAGATTTCAACGAGTCCGCAGAGATGTACGGAGCCTAGCGCAATTTCCTTTAACCTCAATTAACTAATCGATGTCAAACGTTCCACATATCCGAGTAATAGCAGCTTTACATCGACACGAATAGCGATATTTCCGAAAGATCGGCAAAATCCTTGAATCGAAGAGGCAAAAGCGGACCGATAAGCGTAGGTTTTCGCATGCCACACTTACTTGGTTGACTTCGGTCAGCAGCGAGGTCTGGCTCTGGTTCATCATACTGTTAATTTCATTATTGTTATTGTTCAGATTGTTAGGGCCGTTGATGGAGCTGTTGCTCGGCGTGGGAGTCAGCGTAGGCTCGCGCTGTTGCTGCTGTTTGGGGGAGATCCTGGCAGGGAAGCTCAGCGTCTTCGTCCAATGCGTAAGGCTGCGGACCATGGTAAACCGCACTGTCGCGGGTTGTCGCGAAAATTGGGTGCGGCGATCGGGTTTTTAGTTACGGAACCTTCGTGGTACCGGTGCGCAACGAAGGTGGTTAACTGACTGAATGCTGAATGGAAGGAACCCAGTCCGGCGAGGCATCGTTTCAAACGTCCTTTCAATGGCCTTTCTCCTACCATCCGGGTAGAGAACAGCTGTTTGTGACAGCCGCTCCGGATTGGTTAGGGCCCAAGTGTGCCAGACGATCCTCGAGACAGTTTTACCCAAATTCCGTCAACATTCAGTATTCTTCAAAGAAAGAAGAATATCATATCTCTATGCTTTTTTTTCTGGTTTATTGGATGACAACTCTATGCCATCATCTATGTTCTTATCATTGCACAGAGTTGCCAAATTTCGATGTTCTTGAACCACACTCCCGCAAGCATAGAATAGGATAGCGAAAATTTCATTTAGTATTCATTATAGGGAAAATAATATCATCTCCCTATGCTTTTTTTATTAGATGAATAGTAGTAGTAATACTCTATGCCATCATCTATGTTTTGATCATTGTACAAAGTTGCCAAAATTCGATGTTCCTGAACCACATCTCCACGAGCATAGATGATAGTGCATAAAGATTTTTAGACATGCCTTTATTCATATGCTCCCGAAGCAAAAGAAAAATTTTATTTGGTATTCATCATAGAGAAAAGAATATCATCTCTCTATGCTTTTTTTCTCTGGTTTATTAGATGAATACTCTATGCCATAATCTATGTTTTTATCAATGTACAGTGTTGCCAAAATTCGATGTTCTTGAACCACATTTCCGCAATCATAGAAGACACTGGCGGATCCAGACAGTTTTTCAGGGGGGGGGCATGAATTCTTTCATGGGGGGGCCATCAATAGATAGAAATTTTTTACCAACGTTATAAGGACTGAACGAGAATGAATTCGCTATCACAAAAACGCTTATATCTTTTGAACCACTGGACCGATTTCGAAAATCAAACTCATTTTCGAATCATCTTCTAATTCTAATGAAAACTGTTTTTACAATAAAAAAACCAAAACTATTTTTTACAAAATTCATGGATTTTTTCTGGAATTCTTCCCATCATGCTTCTTATAATGTTCTCAGTCACTTTCTGGGAGGCTGTCTTCCATTTTTGCTAAGATTCCGCTAATGTTTTCGTTGATTTCTTAGTCTTCTTCAATTCTCTTTTTACCAGGGCCCAATATCTTTCGATTGGCCTGAGTTCTGGGCAATTTGGTGGATTGGCCTCTTTAGGGACAAAAACCACCTCATCAGCTAAATCTGGCCAAAAGATTGTTGACACATCGTGCTCACGTAAAAATGGTAAAAGTCGCTTCTTCAAGCATTCCTCGATGTAAATCTTCGAGTCAACAGAGCCTTGGCCAACGAAAAATTTGCTCCTTTTCCCACAAGTGCAAATTGCTTGTTTCTTCACGCGAAATTGTTCGTCAACATCTCCACCAGAATCTGCAGTATAAAATTCCTGACTAGGAAGTTGCGAGAAATCAGCCGAGACATAGGTTTCGTCGTCCATCACGCAACAGAAAAAATCTTTTTTTAATTTCTTTGCTCTTGATTTCGCTTCTTGATTATTCACAGCGTTCCTATCTGGCACTTTGTATGTTCTAAGAATCTAAGCCCACAACTCGACTTGATTTTCTGAACGGTTGACTGCGAACAACCCACTATTTGGGCCGCTTTCCGTCCTGAAAGGTTAGGATTCTTCTGAAAAAGGCTGATGGCTTTCTTCACTTTTTTGGGCTATGAAACCCCTTTTTCCTCCCGGTTTATTGTAAGATCTTCGTTGAAGCGCTTAACAACTCTTGATACCGTTTCCGGACGAACGCGAGCCTCTTTTGCGATTCTTTTGAAGCTCCATTTTTTATTATTTTGAGAAAGTTTCACTATAAATTCTCGTGTTTTCACTTCGCTTGACATTTTGCGACAGAATATCTATGAAGATAGATGCATAGAATACTATGCATCTATCTATGAAGTAAATGTTCCACATGTTTCTGACTTTCATAACAAAGCTAACTATGATCAAATTTTAATTTTTTCTCAATTGGTTCAAGAGATATAGGCGTTTTTGTGAAAGCGAATTTATTCTCGTTCAGTACTCAGGACTACTAATTAAGGAATTTTGGTCAATTTCGAGGTCCAAGTGATAGAAGATAGCGCAAAAGATTTGAAGGCATGCTTTTATTCATATGCTCTCGAAATGTCTGCATTTTTACGCGACAAACTCATAGAATAATTTTAAGCTACTTCAGAAAATTCAGTTAATCTTTCCAACTCTTCAAATAAAATCATTCCTCAACCCAAATTTCATTTTCTTTTCTTTAGAATTCAATTTCAGATCATTTCGTTGATCTTTGACCACAGATTAGCATACCAATCTTATTTTCAACAGAATGATGTAAAAACGAAATCTAATAAAGAAATTATATATAGGTATATCTCCATATTTTCCAATTTTGAACATAAATCGAACCACAGAATCGAAAAACTCCTCCGCCATCTTGATTTTGTGAATTTGAATAGCAAAATTATAGCTTTCGTACTAGAAAAACCAACTTACCTGACTTACACGTTGTAGGTAGATTCGCATCTGCCAATTCAAAAAACCAATGGAGAAAACCGTTAGCTAACAAACAAAAATTGACAGCTGTCAAAAATAATTGGCAGTGATTGTCAAATAAATAGTCTATGATTCCTAATCTGATGTCACAGAAATATTGGGAATATATCATAGAACTTATAGTGTAAGTTGTATGGAATATATGCTAGATTTTCTATGGTTCTGTTTACCTCCAGTCGAATTCGGCCCATTAAGAAACAACCGTGGCGTTCGGAATCTGGACTTGACATGAAAATTTCATATCTCTACGTTTCTCCGGACAGAATTGAGTTTGATCACGTATTCGTGATCAGTGAGTCGAACCTTAAGACTACAATCGAAGATCAACGTTGCAGCTCTGTCTGTAGCCGCTAAAATCCAGGTGGAATGCCCATTGCCCATGTGAGCTAGACCGAAGGTAGAATACCATTCTTGTCCTGACAAGATGAGAAAAGGACCCTACATGCAGGATTATTCTCTCCATTCGACCGATTTGATTTACCTTTGATTTATAACATTTTCCATCACGTCGCAAGACGATCTGTTTTGCAAAACAGCTTTGGAAAGCAGCGTTTTATTCACTTTCACGTACTCAAACGTTTCATCTCGTCGCCTGTTTATTCATGTATGCATATTCGAAATAATTAGTTACGATTTCTTACTATCCACACTCGGATATTTATGCACCTTTTTACGATATAGTTGTAGGTTCCTAGGTTCAAAGTACCCAATGCGGTAAATGTGAACTGAAATGGCATATTATTAATATTTATAGAAGAAAGGCAATGTTCGATAATACGTTGACATCGAAAATACGTAATGCATCGTTTATGGACACTGATTTTGAGTTTTTCGCGTTCAGAAACCTCAAATATAATGTACAGGGTGTCCTTTGGACCTTAGTTGGACTATCTCCATCAGAAGTTCAGGTATTAGAATGAAAAATCGATCTTTTCTTTAAACTTCATTGCCGTCTATCTTTGGAATGAAGCTATTATAGGTACATACACTGCACACAAAAAATTAACGCACATTCTGAAAATCTCAATTTTAATAAAAGTTAACTCTACATTGACTTTATAACTGATTTTTTATGTTCTCTCGGGAAGGTTTTGAACGAAACAAGACACATTAAATGGAAGAAAAATTCAGATTTCACCGAATATTATGTGAAAGAAGAGAAATGAACAATGTTCAAAATACTGAAATGCTGATAAGTGATTTAATACTTGGTATTTCCACCCCTTAATTAATTACAGCTCGGCAACGACGGTTCATACTCAAAATGAGTGATCTTAAAATGTTCTGATCTAATTCTTCCCAGATTTCTCCGAGTTGGATTCCTAAGTCATTAAGGGTAGCTGGATGATTTTCTGAACTTCTCAGCCTTCTATTGAGGTTGTACCAAACCTGCTCGATCGGATTGAGATCTGGACTTCTTGCTGGCCATTCCATTCGAGAGACTTCAACCTCTTCAAGGTACTCCTGAACGATGCGCGCACGATGGGGTCTGGCATTATCGTCCACAAAAATGAAATTTTCACCAATGTATGGGGCAAATGGCACTACATGCTCTTCAAGAATGTTCCTTATATACTTATCAGCATTCATAGCTCCATTATCAACGACCACTAGGTCTGTGCGAGCAGTCAAAGATATTCCACCCCATACCATAATCGATCCTCCCCCGAAACCAGTAGTATTCAGGAAATGGCACTGAGTATATCTTTCATGTGGACAGTGGACGTCTGTATACAAGGGAACGTCGATCACAATGGTAGAGGCAGAATCTAGACTCATCTGTGAAGAGAACTCTTTCCCAATCGGCCTCTTCCCAATGGATATGCTCTCTCGCAAAATCCAAACGCGCCCTTCGATGGGCTGGGGTAAGAGCTGGGCCTCTTGCCGCGACACGAGGCCTTAAATCATATTCTCTGAGGCGATTTCTTATTGTCTGAGTGCTAATTTGCACCTCATGAGTTTGCTCAAGCTGATTTTGAAGGAGGCGAGCGGTTGCAAACCGTTGTCTCAACGAAGAAACTCTCAAGTAACGTTCTTGAATGGCAGTTGTTACCCGTGGTCTACCCTGTCCTGGTCTTCGGACATTCATGCCTGTCTCCCTGAATCGCTGCAACATTCTGGACACACTTGTATGGGAAACTCCAAACCTTTCTGCAATTCTTGTGTATGTCCACCCTTCTTCTAGTAAAACTACCTCTTGGGCACATTCCTCTTGGGTCAAATTGCGTGTTTCGCGTTGCATAGCGATCGAGTGTAGAAAATCAAACGAAAGAAAAACTATTGATCACTAGAATTGATCGAGAACAACTGATTTTAGAATGGAGCCAATACATTCAAAATCTGATAATATCATCTTTTTTTATTCCTGCTGGGAGAAAACATCTGTATTGAAGAAAAACGTTGAAAGTTGATAACATATGCATGCATAATTCTGATAAAAATAATTATCATTGAGAACACCTTCAGAATAAATTTGAGATTTCCATAAGGTGCGTTAATTTTTTTGCGCAGTGTATATGTTTATATCATATTTTCGCCTCAAAATTAATGGTTCTGCCAAATCTTGCTAGAACAGATTGGATAAGCCTGTGGAAAATGAAAAACTAAACACTTTTCGCAGATGGGACCATAAAAATACCCCAGTAAATATCCCGCATCCATTTAGACCCCCGTACATTATACGGGGGCTACAAGAAACGCAAGATTCGAACGAAAACAGGAAGTAGCTATCAATAGTATCGAGCCATGATGAATTAATTCCTTCTTTATGACATCCGATCACAACTCCTCTGAACAATCTTCTTTATGTTATTCCCATAGATTCTTATCTGTTCTGGTGACGTGAATAAATAGGTTCGTTGCCGGTTTCGCGTTGTTGCGTTATCATCAGGGCAAACACCGTAATCTCTCCGACACAAAGACGCCTTATCGACGCCTGCCAAGATCTTCTGTAGAAACCCAATATGCCATTTTAATTGCCTTGAAAGTGCGCTCGGATACTCGAGTTTATAAATACACGTTAGTTAGTTATCTAACTGTAAATGTTGCAAATTGCAATAATTATACGCCGATGGTGAGTTCTTGAGCGCAGCGTCGGTCTGACTGGGGCTTAAGACGCCTAAACGATTAACATAAGAAATTAGCCGTTAACAAGAGATACGACTTTCCAGTTAATGGATTCAGCTGGAAAATTGTGAGGGGTTTCACAATAAGGACCTATTTTTCCTAGAAGTTCACAATTTTAAAATTAAGTTTGTTCAACAATGGTATTTTAGCCCAATAGGAGCTTAAGGTCGCCGTTCAGAGCGAGTAGGAAAATTAATCCGATAGAGGCGCCACCGTGCATTTTATGGAATATCTCCATAGAACTTACATTATATCACTATAAGTTCTATGAATTTCTCTGTCCTTATGAATGAAATGTACAATGGCACTCTCTATTCGAAAATCGCTGAATTATGAAATTAGTGACTATGTGGGTTCCCGCCATATATTTGAATTTGGCCATTCTCTGCTAATTTCGTATTTCGAGTTGTTTTTCTGCACGAAATTATCTGTAGATTCACTTTTAATTGGAAGTTGAACTATTTTCATTGGTCTTTCGTTTGAAATAAAACAGAAGCATGAGTTGGCTTATTTTCTTCTATTTTTGAAAGAAAAAAATAAACTTTCGGAATGAAATCGATTTCAATTCTTTCATTAAGAACTCCAATCCTTTCTGAATTTACCCACAAAATTTCAGCTCTCAAAGTGAAACCATTTTCAAATGCAACTTGAAATAAGAACACACTATACTCCATTCACTTAAATTTAATCACATAGGAGGTCATGGTTTCGTTTTCAGGAGTTGATGCACCTGATGAAAAGCACAGAACATATGATAAAAAGTCAGTGCGCGGCGCGCGCACAGAAAATATCGTTAATGACAAAACGACGTTGCCAGTTTCTTTGTTTACATCAAAGTAAAAGTATCAAAGATATTCCACATTTTGTTAGGTTTACAAATTGTTCGCAGGTTTTTGGTATTTAATCGATATTTGCAGGTGAGTTTTTCGTCGAATATCCAAGATTAACGTATGTTTATTGTTTTTAGCACCAGTTTGGAGCGTGAGGACGATTTTCAAGACCAGGACGAATGTCGCCATTTCTTCACACGTGCCATATGCCTATATTGTTTGATATTACAAAACAGTATGTAATTCTCACTTTCAAAAGAATATATATATAGGGGTACACGGGAATTTCGTTGAAAAATCTGTTATTTGGACAAATATCGCAGTAGATGGATCGGATGGAGCCTCGAGAGGTCGATTAGGATGATATTTTTCAGGTTTTCCAAGAAATTTGGCGATATCTGAGCAGATTTGCAAAAGTTAGGTACCTCACTAATGAGGTGGAACTTGGACCTAATTCTCCTATAAGAAACGCCTTTCAAAGGTCGAGATGGTGAAAAATGTATTTTTTAGATGTTGTTTGAACAAACGCAGCCGAGTTTTATATCCCAACATTGATTTTAAGAAAGTTATCAACAAAATAAAATTGACATTATTCTTGATTCTTGTAATTACCCATCAATTCATCTTATATCTTTGGGTTGATTTTTTTTAATGAATTCTTGATTAGAATCAACAATTGATGTCGTCAAGTCTTGAACTTTCAGTTCAAGAGGATAATAAACTTTAAATCTTCACAAGCATGCATATGAAAATTATGTGAAAGCAAAGCAATTTTCTTCCATGGCGAAAAATAATATATTTCAACAGTGATCTTGTACTTTCCATGCAAATAACTAGAAAAGGAATCCAATTCATATAAATGTTTAATTATTTTCGTCCATCACATCTTTTCCATTTCATTCATTTTCCGAATAAATTCACATTCTGAGAAATACGCTTAAAATGTAGAAAGAGCAACATAGTGTTGACTTGGAACATAAAAATATTTTGAAAAACGTCATAACTTCGATACAGAGTGGAAAGTGTCAAATTTCCAAGGCCAGAGTTGTGATTTTATAATTGTGAATGGAGTATACATTGAACGCCCATCTTAAGATCAAAACAAATCTCACTCCTCAACATCTATAGGTACATAGATGAGATCATGAGGCCATTTCCAGAAAATCGAAATTCTCTTTAATCAAATACAGAGTGGGCAAAATTCTTTGTCTACTGAAGGGATAGCTGTAGCTGCTAGAAGAAAAATTATTCACACATTCTCCAGCTCCTTGACTGATCCTTCATAGATTTCGAGTTAGGAACGAAATTTGAAAAAAATGGCACTTTCAATGATGCTAAATAACTAGCTTGTTTTAAATCTTATTCGAAATCTGTTGTCACATTCTACAGACACTTTTTCAGGGGTAATTCAAATATGATATGATGGAATTTGATGCTATTTTCGAGAAAAAGGGGGATTTATGATTTCCCAAATGAAAACTATAGTCGAAAGTTCTCTTATCTTGTTACAAAATTTTTGCTGATTTAAAAAATGTATCATAATCGCTATATGAACATATAACCTGAGAAAAAAATATGAAACTTTGGTCTTGCTCTTTTGGATTCACTGTTGAATTATAAGTAGGCTGGCGTTACCATATAGCGACCTTTCAATATGCATTGTAGTTCGTGAACTTCAAAATATTAATAACTAGCTGGTCCGGCGAACTTTGTTCCACCTAAATGATACTTACGGTGGATTTCACAAATCGTAATCACCGGTGATCGGAGATCAACAGCTTGGTTCACTGATTTTTAAACGGTCGAATCGAGTTGATTCTATATCAAGCTCCGATGATTACGCTTTGTGAAGCACACCGTTAAAGTTGTATCAACTAATAATTGCTACTTTTTCAAGCAGGAGATAAATTAGACAAAATATACAAAATTTTAGTAACATTGTTATTCGCACGAAAAGAATTCTCTTTATTCAAGCGGTATCTAATTATTGTTGAACAATAACAGGTAAATAAAATTCAATTTCCACAAAATTGGAAATTGAATTTTATTTACCTGTTATTGAACATGAATTTCCATCAAGTAAAGACTGAATCCATCAAATATTTGTTAGAAGCTGAAACCAGCTTTCTGGTCTTATGGTATTTCAAACTCTTATTGTTGAACATATAATTTTTCTTTGAATGCTTTAGAGTTTTCTCATTGTTGTACCTAAATAAAAACATAAATCTCGATCGAATTATATGGATGAGAAATAGTTCCGATGATTTATTACCTCTGATCACTGTAGAAACCATTGTAGTTCTGCCAATACAAAGCTGAAAATTCGAATTGAAGTACTTTGTCTATGGTACTTTAATCTCACTTCACAGAATACAAATACGCTAAGACGTTTTCTTATTTTTCTTCTTGACTAAGACATTTTCGTTTTGGTCCACAGCACAGAGTTGGAGGCAACTCAAATTACACACTATTAGTTTACATCGCCATCTAACTGGAGAATATCAAAAAAAGTACCTACGAATAATAAGCAGTAGCGTAACTGTAACTGGAGCGACACCTAGAGGCCTTACTCAAAGGAAGGAAAAGTATTCCCTGTATAAGTACAATTCTCATCGATTTTTTCAAAGTTTTATTGTATTTTATTATAACCAGACCGTAGACTAATCCATATATGAAGTTTCATAACAAACACTCCATCGGATCTCGAGTTATAAATGGTGTAACCAACATCTTTCTTTTATACAGGGTGTCTCAAGTTCCAGTGCCTATTAGACGTTTCTGGAGAACTGGACATATTTGAAATCTGAAAATTGGGATTATGATATTGTTCGAAATCCTCTACAGACCTGAAATATTTTCAGAGCCAGAGCACTTCCGGTTATACAGAGAGTGAAAATAAATTTGCTCAAAAATTTATTTTTTCAATTTTTTCGTTTCTGATATGATTGAGTATTCAATGCTGAATACATTTCTGTTAAAACCATTGTATTCATTCTGATAGTTTTCAAAATATCGAAAAAAAAAGTCAAATATTCGTAGTCAGTATGATGTTCATTTTTCTTATTCTGAACATCCTGAGTGTAAACCGTTTTCATAACGTCAAAGTAGAAGAATGTGGAAAGGTCATGCATCTTTATAAGTTCATAAAAATCATCACAGGGTGTTTCAAATTTCGTGACAACAACTGTGATCGAAAATCGGCCATAACTTTTGTTTTTCAAATTAGAACCCTATTTTTTTATTATTGCGTTGGATTCTGCGGCGAAAAATAATGATAGCACTCTCAGATGCTCTTGCTCCTAAATTCAGTAATTCCCGAGTTATTTGAGCTTTTCTGGATTCATATTGTACGTAGAATCAAATTCATCCAATCTTTTACTTGAGAATATTCTGTGACCAAAGAAGATAAATTTTTCCATTAATAATTCACAAGTGACAGGTCTAATTTTAGGTTTCATCTGTACTTTTCGATTTTATTCAATGGTTCCATGAAAATATTCATCGAATATGTTGCATGAAAATATTCTGTGACCATAGAAGATAAATAATTCACAAGTGGCAGGTCTAATTATAAGTTGTTACTATGGTTTCATGGAGATTTTCATCGAATCTGTTCAGATTCGATGAATTTGAATCTACGTACGACATAAATCTAGAAAAGCTCGAATAACTCGAGAATTACTGAATTTAGGAGCAAGAGCATCTGAGAGTGCTATCATTATTTTTCTCCGCAGAATCCAACGCAATAATAAAAAAATAGGGTTCTAATTTGAAAAACAGAAGTTATGGCCAATTTTCGGTCACAGTTTTCGACACAAAATTCGGAACACCCTGTGATGATATTTATGAAATTCAAAAGATGCATGACCTTCCTACATTCTTCTACTTTCACGTTGTAAGAACAGTTTGCACTCGGGATGTCCAGAAGAAGAAAAATAAACATGATACTGTCTATGAATATTTGACTTTTTTCAGGTTTTTTTTTCGATATTTCGAAAATTATTCGATCAAATACGATGGTTTCAATAGAAATGTATTCAGCATTGAATCCTCAATCATATCAAAAACGAAAAATTTGTAAAAAAAAATTTTTGAACAAATTTATTTTCACTCCCTGTATAACCAGAAAAGCTCAGGCTCCAAAAATATTTTAGGACTGTAGAGAATTTCGAACAATATCATAATCCCAATTTTCAGATTTCAAATATGTCCAGTTCTCCAGAAACGTCTAATAGGCACTCGAACTCGTGACACCCTGTATATTCGAAAGATCTCTTATCTTGTTACAAAATTTTTGCTGATTTCAAAAATGTATCATAATCGCTATATGAATATAACCTGAGAAAAAAATATAAAACTTTGGTCTTGCTTCTCGATTCACTGTTGAATTATAAGTAGGCTGGCGTCACCATAGCGACCGTTCAATATAGCATTATAGTTCGTGAACTCTAAATTATTAATACTAAAATAATATCACATTTTTTCTCAGTTCTCTTATTCAGGTCTCGATATAACAATATCAAAGTCAAATGGGTGATCCCACTAAAGATACCACATTTTCCAGTTTCGATATCACTGAAATATCACCATCAACTACCATAGAACGCGATCAACCACCGGAAATAAACATGCAAATAAGAACAACAACAGGTTCTCTCAGAAATTATGCTCGCGAGATTGCGAAATTAAGAATTTCCGTCTATCGTTCTTTCTAAACACGCTCAGTACTCGCGCTTTTATTGTGGGAAAACACATAATATCGCTTTTCAGAGGGTCGCACCTTTCCTTTCGCAATATCGAAGGTCGTTAATGAGAGTCATGTTTGTTGTTATTGGTAGTTTTTCAAAACAAATGCAATTCTGAAGACAATGAACGTACTTTTACGAGCTATTAAGAAATATTATGATCATTCGTAACAAACACAGTCAACGCCATTTCTTTATTTATATATAACACTTTAGGTGGAACACCCTGTATATAACACCTTAAAGAATGCTAAAGGAGTATGACAGACATTAGATATGTAGTTCCAAAATGTATCATAAAGTTGATTTTTGGTCCAATATCGAAGAGCACAAAATAAATTTCTTCTTCTTCCAAAGACAAATTACCTAAAATGAGTTCAAGTTGTTATTCTCGCTAAAAGTAGTACCATCCATATTCGCAAGAGAGAAAGTGACGATCAGTTGCACAGTAGCATCGTACCTGCATCTCGACCAAACTGTATTTATTTCGGAGATAATTGAGATAAAATGAATTCACGTATCGTTGAAACCACAACAATGTTCTTTATTGATATTCGTTCAGGTGGGAAAATCGGTGGTTGACCATAGACTTCCTCGAAAATGCCTGCTGTCATAATGGCTCAAAAACGATCTTCTTCTTGGTTATTTCTCAGAATTAGCCACTTCCGAAGCTTCTACAAGATTATTTATCAACAATTCAGTTGATCTCTAACTAAAAAGTAACACTAATCTCCGAAACAATCTACAAAACCGAATTTTTCCCGGAAATATTCGAATGCCAACCATAAACCCACCAATAATCAAAGTATTTCTATGAACTGATTCGATTCCTAAACGTCAAATTATAATCCGGCGAAAATATTGAAACAGCATTCTCGCCGAACCTGAGGAATGTCGTACCTACCCAAAAACGTCAGGATGTCCCAACATAAATAGCATAATTTGGCGGACCAGTCTTTGATCACAACATATTCGTCCGTCACGCGTCGCACAAATCACAGAACGGGAAACGGTGACACTTTTCGCGGATCTGACCGCCGCGCTCATAGACCTGTATCTATGACTTCTGGACCGATTGACGGTTAAATTATCTGTGGGTGAAATGGCATAGAACGAAACGGCGACACTTTCGCGTGCATAGACAAGATACTAGATCTCTGTGACTGTTGGAAGGAACTGAAAGTGGTGTGGTTGCCGCTTGGATGGCAGGTGAATTAATAAAGTTAGGTGAAGTCGGATAAAAACCTCCTCGTACACCGGATGTACGGCGGAATACGCTCCATAAGCAGGGTTCCGAGTTTCCGAGAATATAAGGATAATTGATTCACATGTCTGCATGTTGAGGCCGCATATGAAGCAGGTCGATCCTAGGAGTTAATTGAGGAAAAAGATGGTTCTTTTAAGATTTCAATGGTTTGGTGATATGTTTATGAGTGGTGTGGATTGTATGCATATTACGCGGTTATTCGATGTGAACCGGATGGAAAAATCGTTTTTTCGAGTTTCCTTTAGAATCTTCAGACCTAACCTGTACACACAAACTTATAGTTTTGACTATTCCACTCTTTTCATTTTTATTGAGAAAGTTTCCGTAGCAACGATCGTTTCATCCATAGAACTTATAGTACATGGAATGCTATTTAGCCTTGCTTCTCAGCTCAAAATAATGGATAAACATCTCAAGTTGGAGGAATACCGAAATTTCCATGTTCCCATGGATACGACTTGTCATACAGAACAGAAACAGTATGAATTTAATCGTCAAGATCCGATTCACTTGGCATTTCTGCAAACATTTCTGTGTTTCTGATCGGTGTGACAGGCCGTATCCATGGGAACATGGAAATTTCGGTATTCCTCCAACTTGAGATGTTTAACCACTTTTTGATCTGGTAATAGCATTCCATGTACTATAAGTTCTATGGTTTCATCCCATGTTGGTTTTTCAGCGACAAAATTTTTGACGTTTCTCGAATTCATAGATAGTTTCGGAAATAAATATCATAGAGAGAACAAACAACGTTTAGTGGTTAAGTTAATCTATGATGAATTAGTGCCAAATAGCGCAGTACGCGTCAAATGTGAACATATTACCTAGGAGCATAGAATAACTGGAGAGAAGGCTCCCCTACGAAAATGAACTGCCAAAAACGTCCGAACTTGTCAGTTCGCCGCAAGGCCACGAGATGGCGACAACGTCGTTCGTTCCTACAACATGGCTATCCTTAATAAAACTATCTTTAATGGTTATTGGTTGTTATTACTTATTAGGTCCCATTTATTACTATATCATAATATATATTCTTTTGGAAGAAAGCAATACATACTTTTTTTCGTAAATCCGACAATATAATGCATATAGCACGTGTAAAGAAATGGCTACAAGGATCAGATTGAATATAGGAAGAAAAATATGTTTCCCGCTCCGAATCTAAGTGTTAGCAGAGGGAATGTAAACGGGGTACCATACAATTCTGCGTATAATACACTAGAACAGATAAAACCTCAGTCTTCCCGTATAATAATAATAATACTTACCTGAATGTTCGCTTTTTCCGATAAGGATATTGTTTTGACAAATTTATTACCGATCACAGACTTCCCATAAAATTGCGCATAAAAAGTTGATTAGAATCACAGAATACCTAACTACACAGAAGCGTCTTTCCGCCTTCCCGCCAAAACTTTATTTGATGACGCTTGTGCCTTGCTAGGTAGTACAAATGTCAACGTGAAATTTAAACTTCCTGCTGGACCCATAGAATTATAAATGAAGTATAGAATTATGTCACAGAATACCCTAAATTAGTTAGGTATTCTGTGATTATCCGCTCAAAAGTGACATATGTACTACCTAACAGAGAATGAAGGTCACGAAAATTTGCCCCTTGAAGATCAAAGTGCCGACGCTAAGTGACGCTTCTGTGTAGTTAGGTATTCTGTGATTAGAATAAAGCGATGATATGTCATCAATATTGTCTATGTTATGATTTATGGCCATTTTCAATTGAAAAGAAGCATAAATGTATCAATAACAATGACAGCCACATTATATTCTTTGCAATTGTAGCGCCATAGAACAAAATATCTGACATGTTACTGAATAAAGGATCTCAGCGTTATCTATCGGGCGTCACACGAAACTCTAACCTCCGCCGTTATTGGCAGTTCAAAATGATCTGTCGAGCGTATGAAGCCTTCCCTCCAGTTATTCTATGCTCCTAGATATTACCCTATTTTCTCGTGGAATAGTCATGCCGAATTCCACTCGAGATGAAATTTAAGCAGGTAAAATTTCTCTCTTGTAATATTCAAGTTTGTTGCTTTTCGGAAATTTCGCTCATGACATTTTTTCCAAAATCACGAGCCGCCAGGCGAGATGCAAATGTCATTCGCGAAATTTCCGAGCAACAAACTTTCATATTACAATCGAGAAATTTTGCCGGCAAAATTCCATCTCTAGTGGTATTACATATGAAAAAAAATTGTAATAAAAAAATTTAATGAGGAAAAATTTCTGAGTAAAAACAACACAGACATTGAAAACAATCTTTTTATAATATTTTCGGCTTATTGAATCTCAGTGGGCTTCATCGCCATAGCTGCACCCTTGGCAGCATCCGAAGCACTGGCAAGTTTGAAGGCATAGCCGTACATTTCCCTGACGGCGTTCTGCAACGTTTCGTTATTCGTAATACCTGACCCGCTACAAACGATTCTCTTCACGTTGGCTTCATCCAAAACATCCTTCGGCATCATGCTGAAAACGGTTGAAACCAGAGAAATACAAACACAAAAGTCCTTGAGCAGTAACATTTTTCGAAAAAAAGTCATTTCTATTCACCTCAGCAAATTTCTTATCATCCCCTCACACAACGCCCGGAAAACCTGCCCCAAACGCAAATTTCCACCGTTAATGTTGCACACACTGGCTGTCAGTTCGGGCTTGTGTCTTTCTCCACAACATGTCGGACTCACCCGCAATTCGGAAAACGCCTCTTTCTCCTTACTCAATTCAATGAGCCTCCCCCAAATTGTTTCTAAAAAAGCACAGCATCATCGAATTAGTTCTATGGTTGACAACCATCAAGACTCTATAGCACAGATCTAAGAAGACTTTTGTCATTCTGAGGCACAGATAGAAACGATATTCTATGTTCATGACCTTGAACGAAACTTCATATGAAAATTACCAGCGAATTAAATGTTTAATCCCGACTCAACAAAATGACAAACCTTGTGGGGTCTTTGTATTCGTTAAGTCTTTCATCCATTGCTGTAACATCTTGACGAAGGTGGCCAAGGAATTGCCTCCGTTCAGAGAAGCGGCCACTGCTAAAAATCTTTTATCGAAGTACGGTAGGAAAGTCATCGGTTTTCTACTCGGGGGACCGCTCAATTCCGCGACTTCCAATTTTTTGTCCACTACGTAAGCTATCTGAGCTGACGTAGAGATGTTCAAGACGGCGTCCGACATCTCTTCTATGGTTGAGAGAACCGAGCATTGTAGATCTCCCATAGCTACGCCTTCAAGGTCATCATAATTTATTAGAACATCATAAACAGAATAATATAAGTTATTATAGGTACGAATTATTACCTATGGGGGTTCCTCCAGGGACTGCATGCCAGGTATCTGCCAAATATCCGACTATTTCCCCACTCATTTTGATCTCAGGCAACATATTGACCGGAAAACCAACGCTCTCTAACAATTCTATGTTCCAAGTATATGAACGACAGTCAAAATATCCCCAACTTGCAGCATTCTGCTCCGATATGTAATGTTTATGGGTGTCGCACAACATCGACACTGTGAAATCTTGAATTGTTCCTGCACGCTCATATTTCGCTATCTCTTCGGCTCTTAAATAAATCGAGAACACTGAAATATTCACGAGACAAATGGTGGATGCGCGCATATGTGTAAAGTGGCGCATCCGCCATTCGTATATCATAAATACCTGTTTTGGAGCATCCAGAACGTGGTGGGTATACCGAAACCAGTGTGGATTTGTAAATGAGAATCGGGCTTAGGCAAACGCATCAAGAATTCTTCGGAACACCTGTTATCCTGCCAAGTGTATACGTTGGATACTTGATCAGGTTTCACTTCGAATCTCACAAAATGTCCTTCGTGTTCCACCTTTTTCCAGGCGTTTTCAGGTTCATGGGCCCAGAACATCACCCCGTGCATTTGACCGCACACCCCTATACGTTTCACCTAAAAACCTTTCTGTATTGCGTATTTTCAAACTAAGGGCTCGAAGTAACCTGTCGTAGCAGCTCTTTGGGTAATTTAGCCACGCAGATATTGATGGTTGATAAAATTCTCGGTACGTCTTGTTTATTTCCATCTATGCCTAGGTCGCTGGGTACGTTCGCAAGGGTGTCTTTGCTTTGCTCGGCGAGAACGGCATTATCTTTGAGATTCAATACGCAAACTTTCACTGATGTGGTTCCGATGTCGATTCCCAACGCATATTCACCCATATTCATCTGAAAGAAGTTTTATATATCCCAACATTAAGTACTCATAGAACAGACCTAGTTCAAAAAACACAAAATTTGCCGATTTCGATTATAAAACTAGTAGCGCCATCTATGAATTGACAAGTAATGCAAACATAGAACTGATCTCCACATAAGCTTCATAGATGGCGCACTATTTACCATCACAAACTGACGAAGTGAAATCACTTTTTAATATCCCAATATGTATTCCCGATTATTTCAATCGTTTCCAGGAATAAAATTGCTGGTGCGATGAATCAAGAATTAGTGTTATCACGTGAGGGTTTGCGTAAAACAAGTATTTTATTCAGACTTCGATGAGCAACTGATAAATGAAATTCTGTTGGAGTATTGCCAATATCGCGTCTGTTGCCGTTTCCTCGTATTTATGACCTGATTCTGATACCCGTACTCATTTTGATGTATCACGGCATCCTACTTCGATATTTTTGATTGAAAATGAGTATAGGTTATAACCTTAGACAAAGGTCTAAGGTTATAACCTATAACTTTCGCCTCAAATGGTGGATGCGCTGCGAACGTATTGATTTAGATGAAAAAGTTCTGTCGATGTCTTTTGAAATACTCGTTTTAAAACAACAATAAATTTACCTGGGTCGTTTTATCCTTCAGTATGTCTTGCAAATACGGTTTGTAGCGGTATTGAATTTTGTAAACGAAATATACACTACGCTCTTCATCTAAAATAACATTCTAAACGAAACTGGGTACTATCAGTACTCAAAACTAGATATTCAGGGCTATTCACTAAGTGAAGTGGTTTTAACAGTTGCTAACCAAAGCAATTCTGATAACAACTTTTGATAACCACTGGTGACCAATTTCAGTATTCTCTAATAAACGGTTGGCAACTGTTGCTATCATAACAACTTTCCGTGAAGATAGACGTGGCAGCATCGCAGAATAGTTCGAATGTACTGGTCATGGATCTAAAATTTGTCTTTGGTGCGGATATATGACGGAAAATAGGTATATAACCAAAGAGGAGCCTTTGATATAACCTCTAAATGTTTAATGTTTCGGCTTTCGGCACTGCACCAAATATTTCGATCAGGATTGTTAACGTGTTGATTTATTCTATTTTATTACTTGGGTTTGTTTAAATATATACCCAGAGTTAGAAATAAAACTTACAAATTTCCAATAGCATTTTATTTTGTGAATTCAAAAAATAATTAGAATAATTGAAAAATAAGATTACATTTGTTACTATGTTGAATAAGATGATTTCTTATTATGATATATGACATGTACAGGAATCTCCTAAATGCCATATTTTTATCTTCAAAATATTTTTGCTTCATATTTTCTCTGATAAAGGACTTTTGCCGTATAGCAGCATCATGAGTTGACCATGGGTAACGAATATTTATTGAAGTTTTACTTATACTAGTATACCCCTTTCGGTTACAATAAACAGCCCCAGGGTGAATTTCATTCTTCTCTGGAAGATTAATGATTGCAATATGAGTACTATCTATGCATCCTACAACAGCACCACACATACCTTTGAATTAATTTCTGAATTATTAAAAAGTCCATCTGCAGGAGAAATGCCATTTTTATAGATTTAAAATATTTAATTGTTCACACAAATACAGAAAAACATTCCAAAATAGTGCCCAACGCACGTGGTTTTCGTTAACAACACCTCTAAAGCTGTTGCCAGTGAACCACTTCTCAAAGCCACTGGTTGTTATACATAGCAACTTTTATAGCAACTTACACAAATAGTGAATACCAATTTCGCGCTTAGCCACTGACTGTGAACATAACGACGATTTACAGTTGCTATCCATAACAACTCTGCTTAGTGAATAGCCCCGATTATCTACTGAAACAGGATAACCTCACTCAACAATATAATTGCTGCGAAAACAAGGCTGACTTCAATTGCAGAAGCGACAAATTGTTACAAATGGCATCGCTCAAATAATTTAGTAACTTATATTCGATTAAAATATAGGAAACTGCTGCCTAATGTATCAAAGATTACATTATCATTTGTGAAAGAAGGGTATGAGTGATTTCCCGAAATGAAAGTATTTTTCTTTAGTAAATTCATAAGTTATAACAGTCTTGAAACGAGTTACTTACGTTCAATCCACAACTTACACTCAACCTAAATTTCCGAATACTAAATTTTTATCGACCACAAATATTTTGATTCAGTGCTTTATTAAACGGAACTTAAACTAATATTTACATTATACTCGAAGTGCAAGCGTTTATATTAACATCAGGTATAAAGAGATGAAACACATGACTCGTTGTGTTGATCACTCAAGATAGCGAAAACATCGTGTTCCACAAGATTTTTTTCATAATTGCGAGTAGGGATAATACTTTCGAATGAGACCGAAGAAATAAGACAAATAAGGCAACTCTAATATCTGTAATAATAAAAGTGCATGAATTCAAAGAAAATTAAAATGAAATAAAACAGGAAAATAAATAGATTCGAAACTGAAATTCAGATATTCAGAAAGGTATTTCACTTTATCAGTCAACAATTTTCTATCGATATTAAAATCTGGCATTCAAACAAAACAACTGTTTTTCTGTAAACAGAGACCAAAAGCATTATATGAAACGACTCACCTGATAATAATACAATAACTACAAATTATTCTTTAATTAGAATTCGACTTAGCTTTCTTCGTGAAACATTTGTAGTCTACTAGACTCTAAACATTCTGAGCCAACACAATACAAAAAGCTCACATTCATTTAGACAGGAATTCAACCGATGAAATTAACGATTTTCTTTTGGCATTAATACAAATACATTGACTAATGCCTGATTATTCGCTTTAAACATATGTTAGCGGCTTCAAAGGAATTTGTTCTTATTAAAAAAATATAAATAGAAATATGGGAATAATATGACATCTTCAAGACGATAAAACAAAATTTTTTCGAACATTTCTCAAATTTACACCAGATTGCAATATACAAACAAAATAACCGTTTAAAACTTGATTCTTTCGAATTATTCAACTGAATTAAACTTATTCTGTGAAATCCCACTTTATCTATAAGTGTCCATCTCAATGAATCACATTGAATGCGGAATTATAATTCTCAGAATTAAATATAATTAGAAAATGCAGTGGACAAATCTATTTTCATTTCGAGCTTTTTTCTACGTACATATGTGTGGAACAAATGCCTCAAATCAAGGAATTTTGAGCCTAAAATGATCGTAAATAATTAGGTTGGACTCAGTGATAGGAATCCGTGGTTAAATAAAATTATGTCCGTGCGGCCGTAAACACAATAACTTTCGAAAGAAAAGTAAGAAAAGAATCTTTAGTCTTGAAATTTTCAGGACGAGTTTTTGGTCCAAATACCAAAGATCGTAAATGAGTAAAATATAAAATCGCTTCAATTATTTCAAAGTTATCAATTTTGTTTAACCATAAATTGAAAGAGATTACACGTAAACAAATCTCTACAAAAACATAACCTATTTCTCACAGAATATAACGCGCCATAATCATAGAATATAAAAAAGGCCATAATCGCAAAAATAGCGGTACGACCCCTACCGTTAACTAATGAACTATCCCAGAGACCATAGTGTTTCTGATTTTCTCCGATATGGCGCTACCATCTGAATTTCAGTCGCGATTTTGGTCTACCATGCATTTATAGAAATATGAATTGCCATTTAATTTTTCAGTTCTAATTATTCGATCTTTTCGTTACAATTACAGGAAAAAGAACAAATACAATTTGACACAGATTGGCGATTCAAGTTACAGTGACTTTATACAGTCACTGTTCATCTCCCACGCCACCTTGCGGCAGAAACAGCATTAACGGGAGTGGGTAGGTTCGTAGGTTAGTATATGGAAAACTTCGATTTCTACATTGATTACCGGTTAATTTTTCTATTTTAGTGGAGTGAGTTAGAAAAATTGTGTTCCAGATTCTGTGTTATATACGTTTGAACATTGTGATGAGTGATTAATGCCCTGAAATGTCGAAATCACATGCGTTTTGTTGCGTTTATGGATGCAATAGTAAAGCCAACAGGAGTCCAGTCTCATTTCATTATTTTCCCAAGTACAAAAAATGTAAACTAGAAATAATTGTAATTTTATAGGTAGGTACCTTATTTTGCTCATTACGAGAACGTGTTTTAAAGTTGTGTCGTGGTTACTATCATCACAAACATGTGAAATCTCAACGTCGATTTTTAATTATTGATCTGTCAATTGCATTTCTTACAGTATTTAAATGATTTAACATTCTACCAATAAAAAAAATTGTGTAAAGTATTCGTGGATAACTGGTCTTTAAAACACTTTCTCTATTTCCGTCTCTAAAGAGTAAAGACCTTAATATCCACTTTAATATACTGTTATTATGATAAGTAGCACAATAGACCTTAATGTCGTAGTGGTCTGTAACCCTTTTTTACCATAATTATCATTAATTTATATTGCCGAGTGTAATGATTAGTTTTCAATATCCATGTATAAATTAATTGTATTAACTATGTCCTATTGTTTTTTTTTTAATCCAATGTTATCAAGTTATCAGGATATGTTAATGAAAGTTTTTATAGAATACAACATGAATTTTAGTCATAAATATTTGGTGAAATATTAATATTACATACATATATTTCTTGATAAAGAGTAAAACCTTATGCAATACAAAATACCTAAGTACACCTTCCTTCAGCTATCTGAATTCTTTTATAATCTTAACGCTACTCATTCCTTCAGACCCAAAGAGTCTTCCTACTATTTGGAGTTGCTTCCAAATATCGGAAATATTCGCTTATGCTCAGAAAAACACTCTTCTCACTTTCCATTTTATTTTTTCCCTGCAAATTACCTTATGTCAGAACTAATGTTTACAAATATTACCCACTCCCGTATACACGTGTAGTAGAGGGCGCTGCCTACCCCTGAATCTTTAATCTATGGAAATGATATATATGTTCTGTGGGATATGACTTCAACATAGAAGAAAGAAAACGCAATTTTGTTTTGCTCTGTGGTTCATCTTCTGCTGTTGAAGTTGAAGTGAAGCCATTTTATGTGAGTCCTATTTGTATTTGTGACAAAGTAATATCTTAAATAGTTGGTATTATTCAATAAACGAATTGCGAAGTGAAGTGAGATATTGTGTAAATATCAAATTGCAAGATCGTTGTTACCTGTGTATAAATAGTGAAAGTTTCAAAACGACAAAATGGTGGATAAAATAGAAATGAGCTTGGACGATATAATAAAATCGAACAAACCACGCCGTGGAGGTAACGCTGGAGGAAGAAGGGGCCGCGGAGGTGGCCGAGGTGCCAAAAATGTAGGCCAACCGAGAAGAAGTTTCCGTAATTCAGGACCAGCCGGAGGTTCTGGCGTACAAAGAGGCAGAGGCCGTGGAGGAATCACTCGATCGTACAATCGGGTAATTGAATTTTGATATTTGTTTTAAAACTGTGAATTTTTTCAAGTGGAACGATCCAATCGGACCATCCCAAAGTTGGATTTTCCTTCGACGAACTCAACAAACCAATTGTTTCTTTAGGGAGATGTAAACAGTGCGTGGAAGCATGATCTTTTTGAAGGGTACGGAACCAGAAAATTGTCCGGTGCTCGGGCTATGGTTCAAGCTAACATGGGACCGACCAAACTATTGGTCTCTAACTTGGATTTCGGAGTATCTGACTCTGACATTCAAGAGCTTTTCGCTGAGTTTGGTCCTCTTAAAAGTGCCGCAGTGCATTATGACAGATCGGCAAGATCTTTAGGAACCGCTGATGTGATATTCGAAAGGAAGAGTGATGCCATCAAGGCCATGAAACAGTACAACGGTGTTCCTTTGGACGGCAGAGCTATGAACATACAATTGACCACATCCGAGATTCCTTCACCTGTCAGAAGAAATGGACCATCTCCACAAAAGTTCCAGAGCAGAAGCCCTAGAAATTCAGGTGGCGGAAGAGCCAGAGCTAGCAGTCGTGGAGGTTAGTTGTCAACTCCACAATTGAAATTTAGACAGTGACTAACTTTATCATTTGCAGGACGACCAGGTAGAGGACGCAACCCAAGAACCCCCAGGAAACAACCGACAGCTGAAGAGTTGGACGCAGAATTAGAAGCTTACACGAAAGAAATGAAATAGATAGTTTTTGTGCTCATCAATGACTTTTGACGAGAATGTGATTAACAGAGTTTCATTTTACATCATATTTAAGTTGGTTTTGTCAGTAACAAGTATTTATATACTGTCGATTCTTGATACAGACTTTTGAACATTGTGCGTATAACAAATATGTTTGTAAAAATTTTATTAGAAAAGTAAATGATTATTTAAGGTATTTCTTTCTTTTGTGAATAAATCATTAACACTTTTTATTTCGATTAACCATTATGTTGGTAATGTGTGTAGGATTTAATTTCATGCTTACTCATTCATCTACATTTGTTGATAGGTTCAAATTCGATTCATAATAAAATATTGAAATTCAATGGTATTCCAAGGAATTATGTTTGTAAATATGAATTTTCCATCCGAATTGTTTTGATTTGAGAAAGACAATACAAGTTTTAATACACCACAATTTGTTTTTATTTGAAATAATATCACATTTCATCAAAATATGCGACTGCTCAATGGCAACATGGAATTTGCCACAAGTCGCCATATGATTTTCATGAAAATTGCAAATTTTGAGCTTCAAATCTCCTTTTTTAACCACTCCGCATAGTCAGTTGTGCATGTTGGGAAATTTTAACATCATAAACTCATTAAGATCAAATTTAAATGAACCCCAATGAAATTTCAATTTTTTTTTACAAACATCCATAGACATAGAACAAAAGTTGTCGAATGTATCCCACAGAACAAACTCAAAATCCACAGATTCTAGACATGCATAGAACTGTTTTCCACAAGCCGTGCAAACTCGGCAACGCCGCATCGAATTTCCCAAAATCCAAACTTTCAAAAACACATTCTTTTGGATGAAAAAGAGGTATATTCTCATTAAAATAATTGTTCAAAGACTCTTCAAACAACGTTAATTTCATTCCTCGTACACTGTGGCCTGATTGACTCCATTTCACGCTCAGAATAATAAAGATATTGTTCTGTGACCCAAAGCAAAAAATTTAGTGTCATCTATGCACATGACATCTGACATTTGAAATTCTATGGTTTATAAATTGTGTGAAAACGAAACAGTTATCGTAAAACAAATTTTAAACAATTTATATTAATTTATTGGAAGGATTCCGTGTTCTGATCCCCCATTATCTCAATGACTAAAATTAAGTGATAATTTTGCGTTAGAAGTGTCTAGATTCATGTTCACAAGATTTTATATCATTGAAAATGGATGAAGCGTTTTCTTTCACTTGGGATAATTCGCACAATATTATCCAGGATGAAATAATAATAGGGGATACAGAAGCAACAGAAGAATTCCAAGTATCAAGTATCATACCTCAAAATGGGGAAGTACCAGATATTTCGTCTGAGCAAGTTTGTATACAAGACAACACTTCTACTTACACTATGGAAAGTCAGGTAACCGAAGAAGTTGTGATAGAACAATGGGAGGGAAACTGCGCCGAGGAAGTGGTCGGCGCAGACGAAGCTGCAACGGACAAGGTGGAAATTCCACTTCCGATGGATCAAGACTTGTACGCTGCATCAAGGCCTTACCCTTGCGATTTTTGTAACAGGAGATTCAGAAAGAAGATGAATCTCATTAATCATATGGCCGCCCATCAGAGGACTCACAGATATCTTCAATGTCTCGTATGCGGAGTTAGATTTGTCAAGAATAGCGACTTGATCAACCATCAGAAAATTCACGAATATACGGAACCTGAAGTCGATACAAAGTTCTCTATAGTTGATCATAAGAATACCTTTGTCTGTCAGCTCTGTGGAGTAGGTGAGTGTTCTATATGTATTTTGAAACTGGGTTAAACTCTTTATTACTATTTAAACTTCTTTGCGTTGAGGAATATCGTAGTTTTATAATGATTTTTTGTAGGTTTTACTAGGGAAAAGGCTTTAGCATCCCATATTCGAATTCATGAAGGAGATTCGCCGTTTGCGTGTAAAGAATGCAATAAAACTTTCTGGGACATGAGATCTATGGAAGAACATTGGCAAATAGTTCACGGCGAGAGCAATAAAGCTCCTCCAAAGAAGAATAAATATGGTAGTTATTCTTGTAAGATTTGTGCAATATCTTTCTGTCGGCAGAACGATCTGAAGAGACATCAGCTTAATCATGCTACTGACAATTCCACCGATGATTCGCCATTAGGTGAGGAACAATTTAGAAGATTAACGAGAATGTGAACGATCTGAACGGTTTATTTTTGCAGAATATTTATGCGTTATCTGTGGTGAATCATTCGCGGATGCAAGCGATCTTTCGACCCATAAAGAAGAAGTGCACGGTGATGTCTACGAATTTCAATGTATGCGTTGTGGGGATTCTTTCGCAGACGAAGAATCTCGCAATTTGCATATAGAAGAACAGCATTCTGAGCACGGGGTTATAAGGTACGAACCCAAAAGGAGGAGAAGTAGGGGACCGCGCCAACATAGAAATTATTTACATGACGAAGACTATACCGAGAGACAAAATAATGCTAAATCTGGAGATCAGCCGTTTTCTTGTCCAGAGTGCGGGAAGAGGTTTACGACGAGGAGTTCCCAGCAGATCCATATGAGAATACATACAGGTAAGTTTTTACAAGATTATTTAGGGGTGTGACTGAATTTCGTTTTTTTCTCAGGTGAACGTCCTTACGCTTGCAGTTATTGCCACAAAGCTTTCGCAGACGGTGGCACTTTGAGAAAACACGAAAGAATTCACACCGGAGAAAAACCGTACGCGTGCGTAATCTGCCCCAAAGCTTTCAACCAGAGGGTCGTTCTGAGGGAACACATAAGATCTCACCACTCTGGCCCCGATCCCACCTGTCCTGAAAGCGTGACCCCTTACTCTTGCTCCGTGTGTTTGGACAAATTCGCCACCTCCCAAGACCTCATAGTGCACCTGATTCATCACTGCGACATGAACACGGCGATGAAGAGGCCCCCCAGGATAGGTCCTCGAAAATACATGCGTCGAAGCAAACTTAAATCGCAGGGCTACGATTTAGCGTCCCCCGAAGAAGAACAAGATGAAGATCAGTCTGATGACGAAGAGATACCGCAGTTTCGAAGTGGGGAGCAGCCTCATTACGAAATAGACATGGATGCGAGGTGGACGAAGAGAAGAAGGGTTTCACCGCAAAGGAGGTTTGAAGAACAGTTTGTGGATCAAGAAATTTCGACATCGTCGACCTCTACCCCGACTTATCTGGAACAGAACTTGATGGACAATGTGGAGCAAGTAAAGAGCAATTCGGGATGTTCGTCCAAAGCGAAAATGATACATACGGAGAAGAAGCCCAAATATTTGGAACATCCCGAGATTAAACAAAGACGTAAGAGGAATCCTTACACCAAAGGACCCCACGACGAATTCAGTGCTAGAAGGAGCGAAATTATGAAACCGAGAACCAAAAATGTCACCCACATTCCCAAACCAGAGAAATTCCCAGTTGCTACTTTCCCCGAAGAATTAAGCGCAGTGGACAATCTACTGAAACTCAGTCAAGATAATAGAGGTCTTTTCGATGATTACCAAGCACCGGAACCCTACGCTGAGCAAACAGTGGATTATAACTCGCTTCAAGAAAACGAGGAAGTTCCAACCAGGAAATCTCCAAGGAAGACCAAAGGACTATCCTCCCACAATCATATCGATGAATATACCGAAGACTATGAAACTCAAACGAAAAAACCAAAAAAAGTTAAAACCGAAAAAGAAGAAGTTAACATCAAACAAGAATACGACCCAAGCGAAGAACAAACGGAATGCGAAGCCACAGAATGTGAAGACGCCCCATCCACCGATCTGAACTGGACCAATAAAACCACCAGGAAATCTTCGAGAACTAAACGCATCCCCACCCGTTATCAACGCAAAGACAAGACGACCCTCAATCCCGAAGCAGAACCCTTCAAAAACTCGGTCAAACAAGAATACGAACAGTGCGAAGAGCAAGTGGTGTACGAGACTCCTGAGGATTATGCGATAATGAATGGTCCAGAAACCGTTTCGCAGCCGCTCGATATCGATAACGCAGAAATTGGGGCTAACGCTCAAATTGGGCAGATCATCGATCCTCTCCTTGAGTTCGCTGAGATTTCGATGCAGCATGGGAAGAGTGATTTCAAGTGTGAGATGTGCAGCGCAGTGTTTTTATCAAGGTCTCAGTTACTATCTCATGTACGTGTGCACATCTGATGGATTGTAATCTGTAATTTATTGTTTTTGTATATTCAGGATTATGTAATTTCTTTCTATTTCGAGGCAAAGGTATTAGGATTAAGTTTAAAAAGATAACTCTTTTATTATTCCGAACTATGTAGATTTTTTTTACAGAATTTTTTCATTTCCGGTGAAAATATTTGCACCTGAAATTTTTATTGGAAGTTTGTCACCTTGATTTGCCATATTAAATATTATTTCTAGTTAAAATAATTCTCTCCTCATGTGGAAATAGGTAATTTTCCCAACGTGAAATATGCTTGCTTATGTAATATATGAATACAACAAAGGACCTTCTTTATTTTTCCTGTTTCATATCATTCCTGCATATTCCACTGAATCAAAGTTTTTGATTGATGAACAAAAAATACACGAATAAAAATCAAAGATAAGATATATTCTCTTCTGTGGTTTCTAGTACAATTGAACTACTTTGGTAAGTTCTATGGATAAACCACAGCCATTAATAATCCTCAACAAGGCAACTCCGGAAGAGGGAAGCTAGCACAGTAAGGTTAATAAATGAATAATTCTATAAATATACATACCACAGGGGAATTTCTGCAACCGCTACATATTGGGCTTCAACATTCTCCGTCGAACTACAATGAGAACTAATTCATGTCCTTTTTGTATGAAAGCTGAATAAATTTGATTTGATTTTAAATTAATGGTGCAATGACCAACGGCGTTGCCACATTGTTTTCAGGGCTTGTCAGTGGATAAACGTCAGATTTTGTTGATTTATCTCTATCTCCGATATGAATCTAATCAAAACAAAAAGTTGGAAAATTAATATAAGGATAAAGTAAATAAATGTTGTTCCAGGACGGAAAAATTGAAATAATCGAGATGTGATCACGATTATCTTTCATAATCATAAAGACAGCTTGCGTGATGGATCCGAACACAAGATACATTTACACACTACTGACCCATAATTCCAAATATTACTGGAAATTTCTGATAGCCTACGTAATTCTTATGCTATCACTATTTGGCATATTAGGTTTTTGCCAATTTTTCTCAACGTTTGCCATAATCCTATCAATAGTGTACGTAATTTCTCTGTGGATTTTCACAGTTTGGATAACGGTGTCATTCCTCCGAAAGTTGTTCATTAAAAACGAATTGCTCGATTGGGAGATTTTCAACACAGATAAATTGGTTGTTGCACGTTCTGAAAATAAGGTGAATAATACACATGAACTCTCGGAAGACGTGGTCAATCAGTTCATTAAAATTTGGTATAATGAGATAAGTAAAGATGAGGAATTTTCGAAGGAGAGTAGAAGTATCATTGAAAGTACTTTGAATCAACTCAATGAAGCATTTTATTCAGTAAATAAAAAACATTTTACTTATGCCGTAAGCAACATATTCTTGAAACATATAAAGGAATTTCGAAGAACGCTGAAACTCAAAGAGAAGAATGCTGAGAAAATTTCTGATTTATACAGGTAAGGAAAAATGTATCTACTTTTGATTCCCAATCTAGTTATCAAGAATATATTTTTTTAACTTTGTTCTGTTTAAATGAAATCGTTAATGAATATTGAATATTTTTCGCAGATATTCATTCTCAACTGTACCAAACGACAAGACTTGTGATTATTACATTCACCAAATGACAAAAAAGTTGCTGGTCAACTTTGTCCATTGGGAATTATGGAATTCGATACCATGCAAACTGGTCATATCTATAATATCGAACAAAATATCTTATTTGATAGATTTGTGTTCAAATCCTGAATTTCTGAATTACTTTTTACTCACAGTTTTACTTACGCAAGAACAGCAATTAGAGCTCAAACTGCATCAGTATACACATGTCAAGCTAGATGCATCTTGCTTAAAAACAGAGTCCAAAAAAATGGTTCTCTCGGAGGAAGAACAAATATTAGACGAAGCACCAGTTTCACAAGAAAATAAAAAAAATGAATGTATTGAAATTATTGAAAGTGATTCAATTAAACAGATACAGGTAAAATCTAATCAAGAGAAATCAGATGTTATCAAAACTCCTCTTGAAAAAAGAAACGATGTGGTCAAAGTTTACGAACCAAAGAGCTCTAACGAAAAATGGAATGAAACCTTGGATTTGGCATCGGTCACTTTAGGTGAAGATCCTCTGGAGAGTCCAAGCCAAAGAAAAAATATTTGTGAAGCTATTTATGTTCTGAAAGATGATAAAAATGACGCAACAACAAAAATAGGTGAGTTTATGAAAATTTGATATACCAATTCTTGTTCTCTTATTTTTCAAGTGTGAATTGAATAACTCTTGGAATTTTCAATTAATTGGGCCATTTCATTTTTTTAAATCAGCTATAGGGACATACAGGTTTGCTTCAATTCCCTAGGTTCACTTCTACTAATGAAATTAATTGTTTTAAAAAGTTTTTAAATTGAAAATTTTACTTTTTTGTACATACCTACTAGGTTAGGGGAGATTTTACAAATTTTTCCAAGACGGACTTTTGTATGAATTATGGAAACTAACATTTTCCTTATCTATCCTGTAATTTGAATAATACACAACAATGCATTTACGCATTATCACAAATGAACAATCAAACACATAAAACAAATATTTATTATGAATAATGTCATTATAAGAATGAAATTCATAGAAGAGAAATACTTATATCATAGATAAAAAAATATTGTCTATAACTTGTATCTTTTTTCTATGAAGGAATTCAGAAACCAGTGAATATTCTGCCTTTGAATGTCAAAAAGGTTCTCTCTCATAGAGCTATATTACTAAAAATTCTCGCCACCATATCTTGGATTGTTTAACTTGAATTCCAAATGGAAAGCTTTGAAATTGAAGTAGACCTGTATGTTGAATTGAATAATGTGGGATATTCTATGAACTAACAAATACAAGCTTTTCCCATCGTTTGATCCCATTTGTTATGGCATGTGAAGGTACGTCGAATAGAATGAATAATAAAACAATGCTGGAGGAGATGAAACATATGACTTCGATGGAAGGGTTCAAAAGTACAATGAAACCGTTCAGTAAGTGTATGGGTTAGTATCCGAGTCTGTTAGTCGGCATGGAATGGATCACGATGATAAATTTACGTAGATGGCAAGTGAATCTGTCCAGCTTTGACGTTGTTGTATGTAGATGCATTTTGATGGAACCTTTCAGACCATACTATACACACGACACGATCGAATTGAAATATCTGTATTATTATCAAATTTTGATACAAAGTTGCATATTTTTCTTCCTTAAAAATTTTTTTCTTCAGACTATGCAAAATTTGAAAGCTGAATTTTCGACTTATTGATTGTTATTATGTTTCATCACATACAGTTGAATGAAAACATGGTATTTCTTCAGTGCTTCTGATTTACTCCTGTCTTGATAAGGAAAAGTTTTGCAAACTTGTAACTGGTAATTTCTTGAAACGTGTAATCTATCTGTATTTTCAGTAAGGAGCTATATCTCAACTTGATCTTCCTTGATGATATATTTTTGTTAAAAAGGGTGTATTATGCACAAATGTTTTAGCATAGTTTTGCAACTCTCCTTGTAAATGTGCGCTAGATCTTTGATGTACAGGTTTCCCAATAAAGATGCTATGATTGCCTTTTATATCATACGCAGAATTGTATGGTACCCAGTTAACATTCCCTCTGCTAACACTTAGATTCGGAGCGGGAAACAGATTTTATTCTTTTATACAATCTGTTCCTTGTCGCCATTTCTTCACACGTGCCATATGCCATAATATTGTTTGATATTACAAAACAGTATGTAATTCTCTCTTTCAAAAGAATATATACACTGCGCAAAAAAATTAACGCACATTATGGAAATCTCAAATTTATTGTACAACTGAAGGTGTTCTCAATGATAATAATCAGAATTATGCATGCATATGTTATCCACTTTCAACGTTTTTCTTCAATACAGATGTTTTCTCCCAGCGGGAATAAAAAAAGATGATATTATCAGATTTTGAATGTATTGACGCCATTCTAAAATCAGTTATTCTCGATCAATTCTAGTGATCAATATTTTTTTCTTTCGTTTGATTTTCTACACTCGATTGCTATGCAACGCGAAACACGCAATTTGACCCAAGAGGAATGTGCCCAAGCGGTAGTTTTGCGAGAAGAAGGGTGGACATACACAAGAATTGCAGAAAGGTTTGGAGTTTCCCATACAAGTGTGTCCAGAATGTTGCAGCGATTCAGGGAGACAGGTATGAATGTCCGAAGACCAGGACAGGGTAGACCACGGGTAACAACTGCCATTCAAGAACGTTACTTGAGAGTTTCTTCGTTGAGACAACGGTTTGCAACCGCTCGCCTCCTTCAAAATCAGCTTGAGCAAACTCATGAGGTGCAAATTAGCACTCAGACAATAAGAAATCGCCTCAGAGAATATGATTTAAGGCCTCGTGTCGCGGCAAGAGGCCCAGCTCTTACCCCAGCCCATCGAAGGGCGCGTTTGGATTTTGCGAGAGAGCATATCCATTGGGAAGAGGCCGATTGGGAAAGAGTTCTCTTCACAGATGAGTCTAGATTCTGCCTCTACCATTGTGATCGACGTTCCCTTGTATACAGACGTCCACATGAAAGATATGCTCAGTGCAATTTCCTGAATACTACTGGTTTCAGGGGAGGATCGATTATGGTATGGGGTGGAATATCTTTGACTGCTCGCACAGACCTAGTGGTCGTTGATAATGGAGCTATGAATGCTGATAAGTATATAAGGAACATTCTTGAAGAGCATGTAGTGCCATTTGCCCCATACATTGCTGAAATTTTAATTTTTATGGACGATAATGCCAGACCCCATCGTGCGTGCATCGTTCAGGAGTACCTTGAAGAGGTTGAAGTCTCTCGAATGGAATGGCCAGCAAGAAGTCCAGATCTCAATCCGATTGAGCAGGTTTGGGACAACCTCAATAGAAGGCTGAGAAGTTCAGAAAATCATCCAGCTACTCTTAATGACTTAGGAATCCAACTCGGAGAAATCTGGGAAGGATTAGATCAGAACATTTTAAGATCACTCATTTTGAGTATGAACCGTCGTTGCCGAGCTGTAATTAACGCAAGGGGTGGAAATACCAAGTATTAAATCACATATCAGCATTTCAGTATTTTGAAAATTGTTCATTTCTCTTCTTTCACATAAGATTCGGTGAAATCCTGAATTTTTCTCCAATTAATGTGTCTTGTTTCGTTCAAAACCTTCCCAAGAGAACAAATAATAAGTTATAAAGTCAATGTAGAGTTAACTTTCATTAAAATTGAGATTTTCAGAATGTGCGTTAATTTTTTTGCGCAGTGTATATTATATACACAACAAACTCAATTGAATCACCCTGTATTCAACAGAAAACCCGAAAAAATTCCATTGTCAAACATCGAAATCATAGTATCGATATTTGGAAACCTTTATTCAGCGTAGAAATACACAGCATTGTCCTAACGCTTCAAATTTCTAGGCGACGCAACTGTGAACACTCTTCGGGACATCAAAGACTTCCAAGAGAACACCGTCAACACCGTCGTTAAGCCCGTTTCGCACGCCACGACCCAAGCTCTCCACAAGATCGGAGATTTTCAGGTAGGCTATCCGTTAGATCAAAACTCAAACACTGAAACGTCTTCCTCTATAAGGACGAGGCGGCTGGTATGGTTGAGGGTCTGTTCGATCTTGGAATGGCCGGTATTAGGAAGGGTTTGAAACTGACCGGGTTGCAGGAAAATTCGACTCAGGAAGGTATGATATCGGAGAATAAGAGTAAGCATCCGCTGGCTAGTCCTAACGTCGCTAATAAAAAGAAGGAGCATTCTAACCCTGAAGTGGCCGAAGAGTGTGTGTGGATGAATCCTTTGCAGCAAAACGTGGAGGAAGATGTGAGTTTGGTTTTAGATTTCTTGGAGAGGTTTCCTCCATACCTAACCTATACAGTCAGACTGGGGGAGAACTCTGGCAACCATGATCAGGGTCTTAGAGTTTTTGTTTTCATATCGTTTTCTGCATTCATGTCATCACATTTTTGTCCTATAAGGACTGAACGAGAATAGATTCGATATCACAAAAACGCTTATATCTTTTGAACCACTGGACCGATTTCGAAAAATCAAACTCATTTTCGAATCATCTTCTAATTCTAATGAAAACTGTTTTCACAATAAAAAAACAAAACTATTTTTTACAAAATTCATGGATTTTTTCTGGAATTCTTCCCATCATGCTTCTTATAATGTTCTCAGTCACTTTCTGGGATGCTGTCTTCCACTTTTGCTTGAATTCCGATAATGTTTTCGTTGATTTCTTAGTCTTCTTCAATTTTTTTTTACCAGGGCCCAATATCTTTCGATTGGCCTGAGTTCTGGGCAATTTGGTGGATTGGCCTGAGTTCTGGGCAATTTGGTGGATTGGCCTCTTTGGGGACAAAAACCACCTTATTAGCTTCGTACCATTTCTTGGTGGCCTTACTGTAGTGGCATGAAGCTAAATCTGGCCAAAAGATTGTTGACACATCGTGCTCACGTAAAAATGGTAAAAGTCGCTTCTTCAAGCATTCCTCGATGTATATCTTCGAGTCAACAGAGCCTTGGCCAACGAAAAATTTGTTCCTTTTCCCACAAGTGCAAATAGCTTGCCAAACCAGAAATTTTTTAGGAAACTTTGCTTGTTTGTACACACGAAATTGTTCGCCAACTTTTCCACGAGAATCTGCAGTATAAAATTCCTGACCAGGAAGTTGCGAGAAATCAGCCAAGACATAGGTTTCGTCGTCCATCACGCAACAGGAAAAAATTTTCGAGAAATCTTTTTTTAATTTCTTTGCTCTTGATTTCGCTTCTCGATTCTTCACAGCGTTCCTGTCTGGCACTTTCTGCACTTTGTATGTTCTAACCCCACAACTCGACTTGATTTTCTGAACGGTTGACTGACAACAACCCACTATTTGGGCCACTTTCCGTCCTGAAAGGTTAGGATTCTTCTGAAAAAGGCTGATGACTTTCTTCACTTTTTTTGGGCTATGAAACCCCTTTTTCCTCCCGGTTCCTTCCTTGCGGTCAATTGTAAGATCTTCGTTGAAGCGCTTAACAACTCTTGATACCGTTTCCGGACGAACGCGAGCCTCTTTTGCGATTCTTTTAAAGCTTTTGATTATTTTAAAAAAGTTTCACTATAAATTCTCGTGTTTTCACTTCGCTTGACATTTTGCAACAGAGAATTGGAATATCTATGAAGTAAATGTTCCACATGTTTCTGACGTTATAATATTATAAAATTTTTCCAGATGCTTGGAGACTCTGACGAAATAGATCATGTACCATCAATTCTGATGGATAGTTTGGAGTACGGTAGTCCAGATCCAGAGTATGAAGAAGCTGCAGATTTTGCGACCACTATAGCGAAACTTAGGTCTCTCCTCCAACAAAAATCATCATCCGAATCTATTTCAACAACCCCTGTTGCAAGTCCCATGTGTGCATTTTTTTTATGTTCACCCCATAGTGGTTGATCTCTATCAGGTCAAAGGTTTAAGGAAAAGAAAAACCAATTGATAAAATCAGAAAATCATTCCCTGAAACGAATGCTAGATATCCAATTTGTCCTCAGAGTGGCAACACTGTTCATGCCATAGTCTTTTTATTGTAGGTTAGAAATATGAGTTTGCATGTGAATTTGGCCCAGGTTCAGGTGCATGTTATCAGTCTAATGAACATATCGTAATTCTTGAATTAACATTCGAGTGCAAAATGTTCGAAAAACTGTAAAACTTAGGGATCAACCACTTCAGGTTTATTTTTTTATGGATCGCTTGAATGAGTAAAATCAAGTAACATGTCTCGGTTGAGCTGAAATAGGTGTAAATTATTTTAGGATATCAGATAACAGTAAGTCGTTATTGGATTTGGAAGACGTAGACGGTTTCATCCCCGGTATATACAAAGTGTGTGCCAAAACTGCCACCGGTGTTTTCAATAATACTCTCAACACGTTAAAGACTGCTCTACCGGCCACAGATGAAGAAGTTATCACTTACGGAATTGGAAAATGGGAGTTTGAGAATATCGAGGAAAAGGTTATAAAGAGATTTCATATACACTGCGCAAAAAAATTAACGCACATTATGGAAATCTCAAATTCATTTTACAACTGAAGGTGTTTTCAATGATAATTATTTTTATCAGAATTATGCATGCATATGTTATACACTTTCAACGTTTTTCTTCAATATAGATGTTTTCTCCCAGCAGGAATAAAAAAAGATGATATTATCAGATTTTGAATGTATTGGCTCCATTCTAAAATCAATTGTTCTCGATCAATTCTAGTGATCAATAGTTTTTCTTTCGTTTGATTTTCTACACTCGATCGCTATGCAACCCGAAACACGCAATTCGACCCAAAGAGGAATGTGCCCAAGCGGTAGTTGTGCGAGAAGAAGGGTGGACGTACACAAGAATTGCAGAAAGGTTTGGAGTTTCCCATACAAGTGTGTCCAGAATGTTGCAGCGATTCAGGTAGACAGGTATGAATGTCCGAAGACCAGGACAGGGTAGACCACGGGTAACAACTGCCATTCAAGAACGTTACTTGAGAGTTTCTTCGTTGAGACAACGGTTTGCAACCGCTCTCCTCCTTCAAAATCAGCTCGAGCAAACTCATGTGGTACAAATTAGCACTCAGACAATAAGAAATCGCCTCAGAGAATATGATTTAAGGTCTCGTGTCGCGGCAAGGGGCCCAGCTCTTACCCCAGCCCATCGAAGGGTGCGTTTGGATTTTGCGAGAGAGCATATCCATTGGGCCGATTGGGAAAGAGTTCTCTTCACAGATGAGTCTAGATTCTGCCTCTACCATTGTGATCGACGTTCCCTTGTATACAGACGTCCACATGAAAGATATGCTCAGTGCAATTTCCTGAATACTACTGGTTTCGGGGGAGGATCGATTATGGTATGGGGTGGAATATCTTTGACTGCTCGCAACCTAACCTCCGACCTCTCTAGATGACCTCTTGACCTCTTTGTATGACCTCTTGACCTCTCTGGATGACCTCTCTGGACGACCTCTTGGCCTCTCTGAATGACCTCTTGACATCAAATATGGCCTCTTTGAACCTAAATAATGACCTCTCTAGCCTCAAATATGACCTCTCTGGCCTCCAATATGACCTCTCTGAAGACCTCTCTTACCTCAAAATATGACCTCTCCTACCTTAAAATATGACCTCTCTTACCTTTAAATATGACCTCTCTCACCTTAAAATTGACATATCTTGACCTCTAGGCGTGCCTCTCTGGGCCTCTAGGCGGGCCTCACTGGGCTTCTAGGAGGGCCTCTCGGACCTCTAGGCGGGCCTCTCTGGACCTCTAGGCGGGCCTCCCTGGACCTCTAGGCGGGCCTCTCTAGACCTCTAGGTGGGCCTCTCTGGGCATCTAGGCGGGCCTCTCTAAACCTCTAGGCGGGCCTCTCTGGACTTCTAGGCGGGCCTCTCTGGACTTCTAGGCTGGACCTCTAGGCGGGCCTCTCTGGACATCTAGGCGGGCCTCTTTATACCTCTAGGCGGGCCTCTCTGATCATAAGGCGGGCCTCTCTAAACCTCTAGGCAGGCCTCTCTGGACCTCTAGGCGGGCCTCTCTGGGTATCTAGGCGGGCCTCACTGGGCTTCTAGGCGGGCCTCTCTAAACCTCTAGGCAGGCCTCTCTGGACCTCTAGGCGGGCCTCTCTGGGTATCTAGGCGGGCCTCACTGGGCAGGCGGGCCTCTCTAGACCTCTATGCGGGCCTCTCTAGACCTCTAGGCGGGCCTCTCTGGACATCTAGGCGGGCCTCTCTAAACCTCTAGGCGGGCCTCTCTGGACATCTAGGCGGGCCTCTCTGGACATCTAGGCGGGCCTCTCTAAACCTCTAGGCGGGCCTCTCTGGACTTCTAGGCGGGCCTCTCTGGACTTCTAGGCGGGCCTCTCTGGGCTTCGAGGCGGGCCTCTCTGATCATAAGGCGGGTCTCTCTAGACCTCTAGGGGCCTCTCTGGACCTCTAGGGGCCTCTCTGGACCTCTAGGCGGGCCTCTCTAGACCTCTAGGCGGGCCTCTCTAAACCTCTAGGCGGGCCTCTCTAAACCTCTAGGCGGGCCTCTCTAAACCTCTAGGCGGGCCTGTCTGGACTTCTAGGCGGGCCTCTCTGGGCCTCTAGGCGGGCCTCTCTGATCATAAGGCAAGCCTCTCTAAACCTCTAGGCGGGCCTCTCTGGACATCTAGGCGGGCCTCTCTGGACCTCTAGGCGGGCCTCTCTGGGTATCTAGGCGGGCCTCTCTGATCATAAGGCGGGCCTCTCTAAACCTCTAGGCGGGCCTCTCTAGACCTCTAGGCGGGCCTCTCTGGACCTCTAGGCGGGCCTCTCTGGACCTCTATGCGGGCCACTTTAGACCTCTAGGCGGGCCTCTCTGATCATAAGGCGGGCCTCTCTAGACCTCAAGGCGGGCCTCTCTGGGCATATAGGCGGGCCTCTCTAAACCTCTAGGCGGGCCTCTCTGGACTTCTAGGCGGGCCTCTCTGGGCTTCTAGGCGGGCCTCTCTGATCATAAGGCGGGCCTCTCTAAACCTCTAGGCGGGCCACTCTGGACTTCTAGACAGGCCACTCTGGACTTCTAGGCGGGCCTCTCTGGACCTCTAGGCGGGCCTCTCTGGACATCTAGGCGGGCCTCTCTAAACCTCTGGGCGGGCCTGTCTAAACCTCTAGGCGGGCCCCTCTGGACTTCTAGGCGGGCCTCACTGGGCTTCTAGGCGGGCCTCTCTGATCATAAGGCGGGTCTCTCTAGACCTCTAGGGGCCTCTCTGGACCTCTAGGCGGGTCTCTCTAGACCTCTAGGGGCCTCTCTGGACCTCTAGGCGGGCCTCTCTGGACTTCTAGTCGGGCCTCTCTGGGCTTCTAGGCGGGCCTCTCTGATCATAAGGCAAGCCTCTCTAAACCTCTAGGCGGGCCTCTCTGGACATCTAGGCGGGCCTCTCTGGACCTCTAGGCGGGCCTCTCTGGGTATCTAGGCGGGCCTCACTGGGCTTCTAGGCGGGCCTCTCTGATCATAAGGCGGGCCTCTCTAAACCTCTAGACCTAGTGGTCGTTGATAATGGAGCTATGAATGCTGATAAGTATATAAGGAACATTCTTGAAGAGCATGTAGTGCCATTTGCCCCATACATTGGTGAAAATTTCATTTTTATGGACGATAATGCCAGACCCCATCGTGCGCGCATCGTTCAGGAGTACCTTGAAGAGGTTGAAGTCTCTCGAATGGAATGGCCAGCAAGAAGTCCAGATCTCAATCCGATTGAGCAGGATTGGGACAACCTCAATAGAAGGCTGAGAAGTTCAGAAAATCATCCAGCTACTCTTAATGACTTAGGAATCCAACTCGGAGAAATCTGGGAAGGATTAGATCAGAACATTTTAAGATCACTCATTTTGAGTATGAACCGTCGTTGCCGAGCTGTAATTAACGCAAGGGGTGGAAATACCAAGTATTAAATCACTTATCAGCATTTCAGTATTTTGAAAATTGTTCATTTCTCCTCTTTCACATAAGATTCGGTGAAATCCTGAATTTTTCTTCCATTTAATGTGTCTTGTTTCGTTTAAAACCTTCCCGAGAGAACATAAAAAATAAGTTATAAAGTCAATGTAGAGTTAACTTTCATTAAAATTGTGATTTTCAGAATGTGCGTTAATTTTTTTGCGCAGTGTATAATAAAGGAATGATACCATACAATTTTTGAACTTACTCAAAATAGTTTTTTTTTAAGGAAGTGAACCTTACGACCAGAATGAACAAGTTGCTGCAGGAAAGAAAAGATTTCTGTATGATAGAAACGGCGTACGACGCCTTCGACTCTCAGGAACCACAAGCAAAAAGGTTCATCTCTGACGTTTTTTTGGGTGAGGAGCTCTTGTCGCGATTTCAGACTGTATTTTACCACTGAGTTTAAATATACATCGCCCTCGAACGAATTGATGCCAACTTTAGTGGCGGACATAGAGGAAACTATAATCTGCTTGCTATTCATTTACAGAAATCTGTAGGATATTTATCTATGAACCGGCTAGGAGCATAGAATAACTGAAGGGAAGGCTTCATACGCTCGACAGATCATTTTGCACTGCCAATAACGGCGGAGGTTAGAGTTTCGTGTGACGCCCGATAGATAACGCTGAGATCCTTTATTCAGTAACATGTCAGATATTTTGTTCTATGGCGCTACAATTGCAAAGAATATAATGTGGCTGTCATTGTTATTGATACATTTATGCTTCTTTTTAATTGAAAATGGCCATAAATCATAACATAGACAATATTGATGACATATCATCGCTTTATTCTAATCACCTTTTTATGCGCAATTTTATGGGAAGTCTGTGATCGGTAATAAATTTGTCAAAACAATATCCTTATCGTAAAAAGCGAACATTCAGGTAAGTATTATTATTATTATACGGGAAGACTGAGGTTTTATCTGTTCTCGTGTATTATACGCAAAATTGTATGGTACCCCGTTTACATTCCCTCTACTAACAATTAGATTCGGAGCGGGAAACAGATTTTTCTTCCTATATTCAATCTGATCCTTGTAGCCATTTCTTTACACGTGCTATATGCATTATATTGTCGGATTCACGAAAAAAAGTATGTATTGCTTTCTTTCAAAAGAATATATATTATGATAAAGTAATAAATGGGACCTAATAAGTAATAACAACGAATAACCAAAAGATCATTTTATTAAGGATAGCCATGTTGTAGGAACGAACGACGTTGTCGCCATCTCGTAGCCTTGCGGCGAACTGACAAGTTCGGACGTTTTTGGCAGTTCATTCTCGTAGGGGAGCCTTCTCTCCAGTTATTCTATGCTCCTAGGAACCGGTGAAGGAACTACACTAAAATCAGCTTCAAATCGTTCGAGGGCGATGTACCTCTATGATTTTACTAAATTTTCTTGCAGACGACGCCGATGACATTGAATCTAAGGTTCCTTTGGCGAGGACTATCGCGGATATCATTTGCGAACTGATAGCAGATACTGACTCGCTGGTTTCTCGAGAGCCCTTCATCAAATGTCTCTTGTTAGTCCTCGGTAAATCAATGGACGAGGTTATCATTTCGAAAGTCGAGAGTATATTCGACAGTATTTATTTGAAAGAAGTTCCGAAGAGTTTAGAAACCAAAGTTTTGACCATGGAGTTCGACGTATACGTTGAATACTTGATATCAGTGTTGCCAGGTGAGGTTATTCCCTTTGACAGTTGGAGAGGTGAGGTTATGTTTGTATTTCAGATGCAGTGAATTTATTAGCACGCCATTCGACACTTAAAGACGCTGTTAGTACTTTGATTTTATCCATTCAGATGAAGAAATGTAATAAGGATATCATTTTGCAAATTTTCGACTTCATGGTTCTTAGATTGATCGAGGGGAACCCCAAAGTTAACCTCAAAACTTAACAACCTGTCTAGTCAGAATTGCTTTTAATGTTATTATAGTTTTAGACATATCTTACCAAAAAGACTTAATATATTGTATTATATCAAATTGTGATTGATTTCAGAGCTTTATTAAAATGTTAGAGATTTAATATTTTTCAATACTTTCATTTCATTCCTCCCCCTTGTATATTTAATAGTAACAATTGTATTTGAGTTTCTGAAGATTCATTAATTGTTTATTGCACGGCAAACACCGCCAACGCACTGCAAACCATCATCGCAGGCTGCTGTGGCTGGAGGACCTCCAAGCAGCATCCTTGGACATGATTCTCCTTCCCCTACAAGAAAAAACAAGGGGATAGATCATTTGGTCTCAACTTGGGACACCCCGTATATTTTTTACTTGCGAATGTACTTACCTAAGAGTGTGAAACATACTGGGCAACACCCGCAGGGTGTCGACTGAAGGGATTGATTAGGTTTGTTGCAATTTTCCTTGGAGCCACACGGTACATTGTCACAATAGCCCGGTCTACATTCTGGACCTTGTCCATCAACAAAACTGATCGTCACAGCTGCTACCGCGCAAATTAGTGTTAAATATTTGAAAAACATCTCAATTTTTGGTACGAATTCAACGGAGTTAAATTAATAATGAATAAAATGCATAAATCAAGTTCGTATTTATGCATGCGAAATGCAAATAAAAATTTATGGTGTTTGATGAGTTCATTCTTTTTTTTTGATAAATAAGAGCATATGGGGTTGAATAAACTGTGTTTGGAAGAAATCAAACAAAAATTTTATTTGTTGCAAGCCTATATCTTATCTTATTCACACATCTTTGTTTTAAGAGTTTAGCAATAATCGGAGATAATTAGCAATAATGCGGGAATGACCTAAGGATTTTGATTTATTGGAAACACTTAATTTTGCTCAGAATGGAATATTTTGCAATTCAAATCCTTTTTCTCGCTTGTTCCTAAGTTCCATATCATTTTTCCGAACGTTTGTGGGATTTCGAATTGAAATGTGTTTGCCCAGCTGTAAACAAATTCAAACTAGATTCTTGAAAACTTCAGGAATATCGTGTTAGAAGAGTTCAAAAAAAGAACTATACTCCATTCACTTTTATTTAATCACATAGGAGGTCATGGTTTCGTTTTCAGGAGTTGGCGCCCCTGATAAAAAAAAATCTGTGCGCGTACATAGAATATCGTTAATGACAAAACGACGTTGCCAGTTTCTTTGTTTACATCAAAGTCAAAGCAGAAGTATCAAAGATATTTTGGCATGGGTACAAACGGCAAATTTGAATTGGACCAAAAATCGATTTATAAGCATAAATAAAGCAAAAGTAAGTACTAATCGCCTTTTTTACACTTGATAACGAAGTTTTTTTTAGGTATCTGGCCGTTTGGAAAGATTTCAAACGAAATTCCGGTCCCCCAGAAGTTTGGTTAGTTTCGGTATCGTTTTTGGTGCTCAACATTTATTTGGAATGTGTAAATGGACAAAAAAGGCTTCCTTATACGATCTTCTCACAAAAGCGACCGGAAAATATGGTTCAGGTAGGATTTTCGAGGAATTATGAGGAAAGAACTTGCAGAATGAAATGGCACGATTTTCGTAAGTAAACGTGTTTTGGATGGCCATCATCGGTCTCTAAATGATTATTGTTGATCGTTTTCACGTTTCAGAAAAAAAACACTTCGTATAAGCCCATTTTGAAGAAATTTGTGTATGTAACATTCAACGGTAGGTATTTGCTCTTAATCGAAAGAATATATTATATCTAGTGCTACTTCTTTCAAAAGAGACACAAGCTTTTAATGCTGTGAGGGCCCTATAATGTGGAGGAGTTTGTGTCTTATTTTAGAACAGGTGAATGATAAATGTGAAGCATATGTTTGACCTATCCCATTTTATTTGTACAAAACTACTGTGGTTGTAATGTATGAATATTTTTTGGACTAATAAATTAAAATTACTATACAGTCAGAATATTTTACTCCTTGTTCATAAGATCAAATAAATGAAATGTACATCTTCTACTCTTATTTTTAATGAGTTAGCTATTAAGGTTATGTTCCAAGAAAAAGTTCCTCTTGCATCAGAACTCCCTTCAACTATTTGGATTCCAATAGAGGGATATAATGTTCCATTATTCTTGATTCAACAATTGATGTCGTCAAGTCTTGAACTTTCAGTTCAAGAGGATAATAAACATTAAATCTTCACAAGCATGCATATGAAAATTATGTGAAAGCAATGCAATTTTCTTCCATGGCGAAAAATAATATATTTCAAGTCTATACATCATACAGAAAAAACTCAAAAAGTGTTTTCAAGTTTTATTTTTATGTTGGTGGCCCTCATTGATTTTTCATCGATGGGTACTTTGGTTAGGGACTTCCTCTTTGCTTTGGTGGTAGCATTGGACTTTGACTGTTGACACGGCCCGTACGTCAAAATTAAAATTGGAACAAAATTTGTTTACTTTTTTTATGTTTATGGTGTTCTATGATAAAATTGTAAACAAAAGTTGTTTTGACAGGTGTTTTTGAGCTTCCATAAACAGTGATTCAATTATTTAAGGAAATTTGGAATGTGTTATAATCTTACATGCCTAAATCTTTAAATCAATGAGCAATTTCGTGCGGTGGAAGAAATAGGCGTTTTCTCTTTATAATTTAAATTGCAATAGATTGACCGGGCTGCTTACAAGCTTAAATAGTTTCAAGTTTCAATCAATATCAGAAGATTACTGATACAATTGTAATAGGAAGGAATTGAAAATCAACATGATTCCCCTGAAATTTTTCTCTAATAGAAAATCCAAGTCAGATGGAAACAAGAAACTAACTACTGTAGCTGGTGATGTTGACGATATAGAGTTCTTCCAGCAAGAATATATTATCAAGATTCTTGACAATTTGAATGAGATGAGACTAAACGGTAAATGCTGCGACTTGGAAATTGTTGCAGGTGAAAAATCCTTCAAGGCAAGTTGATTTGACTTTTCGGTTTCAATTGGATATTCATTCTGTACTGTGACAAGATTGGGAGAGAATATTAAAATTGATTCTTTGAATTTTTATAGGTGCAAAAAGCGATTTTAGCAGCAAGTAGTGATTATTTTCAAGCCATGTTTACTGGAGAACTTTCTGAAAAAAATAAAGAAAAGATCGAACTGCACGGCATTTCTTCAGAAATTTTCGAAATGATCCTTGAATTCATTTATTCTGGATTGATCCATATCAATCAAAATAACGTGCAAGAACTATTTTTTGCCGGTGATATGTTAGGACTTTCTGATATTGTTGAAAGTTGTACTAAGTTTTTGGTAAGGGAGCTACACCCTCAAAATGCTGTAGGATTCTATAGGTAATCTTTGCCTCATAGTAATTTGTTTTAAATCGATTCTTTGATCGAAAAAAAAGCAAACCTATGAAAAATTATCATTTTTTTAGTATTTAGAAGAAACATTTGTATCAAAATTTCCATTTATAGATTTGCAGAGGATCTAAACTCGTTGGAACTAAAATCCGAATCTGAAAAATACATTCAACTGAATTTCTTAGAAGTAAGCAAAGAGGACGAAATTCTGCAACTGTCCAAAGCACTAATGATGAATTTTATATCAACTGAATACCTCAGAGTAGAATCTGAACAGCAAGTACTTGAATTCGCCCTCCGTTGGGTCAACCACGATGTCTTGAATAGAAGACAGTATATTTTTGATATCTTGAAAAATATAAGATTGTCGCTAATACCTTTAGGTAAGTTTAATTCGATTCGAGCAACGTTCGTGCATATAAAATGGTTTTTTAGCAATTCTGAAGGAAACGCTTTCCGAATGCACTGACAGCAGCGTCAGGGTGGCTCTGAAATCGTACATCAACGACTTGGACGAAAAGAAATATTGCTTAGTTTCTCAACACTCAGAACCTAGAGAATGGGCGAATAGGTTTATTTATCTACTGGGTGGATCTAAAAGGGAGATGAATAACTTCATGGAAGCGGGACTGATAGTTGACTATTTAGGGTTAGAAAAATTCGACATATCGTCTAGGTAAGTTTTTAGTATCTCACTTTTTTTCCGCTGTTTATCCAAGAAAAAGTGTGGGGAATTTTTCTCGAATTAACATTAAAATGAAACAGGATTAGGCAAAAACAGCAGGGTTTTCTTACAGACGGTGGATTCGAGTGCCTGAGACATCTATGGATCGTCTCATGCCAGGAGTGGCCACGTTGAATGGCCAAATTTATGTGGTGGGGGGAGAAACATATTCTTATGTTTTATCTAGTTGTCAGACATTCAATCCGTTGACGAACAAATGGAATCATATTGCGAATATGCATACTCCAAGGTAAGAGCGAATTTTCTTTTATTCGGTGTCTAAAGTTTAAGGTTTGTTCAGATATTTCGATGGAAAATGTGGCGACATCTACGTACTTTGTAGTTGAACATCAAATGTCAATTTAGACATTCCAACGACCTGTCAGATATTTTTTGAGGTTAGTGCTGGAGGTCAGACAGAGGAAATTTATCTATGTTCATCTAGATATTGAAAACGTTTATTCGCTGGAAAAAAAGTATTATGGAGACATTTTCTTCAATATTTCTGGTCAATCTTACTCTCAGAAATATGAGACCAGTGATGATGTCGAAAATGAAGTGCATTTTTAATCAAAAAATTACGTTACTGTGTTTCAAAGTCGGATGTGCAAGTCGTTCAAATTAAGAGGATTTCTTCAATATTTTGGAACATCCACTGTTTGCTCCGACATATTTAAGAAAATCCTCTCAATCTGAACGACACAATATTTCTGTCAATATGAAATAATGACTTTATACAGCTGGCCCATTTTTGAATAATGTGTTTATGTTCGGGCTAATTTATAATTGTTCATGCAAGTTGATGACTAAGGACTGAACGAGAATAAATTCGCTATCACAAAAATCAAAATTTGATCATAGTTAGCTTTGTAATGAACGTCAGAAACATGTGGAACATTTACTTCATAGATATTCCAACTCTCTGTCGCGAAATGTCAAGCGAAGTGAAAACACGAGAATTTAAGCCCGCAACGGACGGCGAGCGATAATATAATATATATTATAGCTTTGCATTGACATATGTCATTTTAGTATGGAAAAATATCGTAATATCGGAATATATATTATAGCGTCGTCCGCGGGGCTTGGTGCATTTTCATAAGGAGCGATATTGGTGTAATATATGAGATATAATATATCGCTCGCCGTCCGTTGCGGGCTTTATAGTGAAATTTTTTCAAAATAATCAAAAATGGAGCTTCAAAAGAATCGCAAAAGAGGCTCGCTTTCGTCTGGAAACGGTATCAAGAGTTGTTAAGCGCTTCAACGAAGATCCTACAATTAACCGCAAGGAAGGAACCGGGAGGAAAAATGGGGTTTCTTAGCCCAAAAAAGTGAAGAAAGCCATCAGCCTTTTTCAGAAGAATCCTAACCTCTCAGGACGGAAAGTGGCCCAAATAGTGGGTTGTTCGCAGTCAACCGTTCAGAAAATCAAGTCAAGTTGTGGGCTTAGAACATACAAAGTGCTGAAAGTGCCAGACAGGAACGCTGTGAAGAATCAAGAAGCGAAATCAAGAGCAAAGAAATTATAAAAAGATTTCTTGAAAATTTTTTCCTGTTGCGTGAATGACGACGAAACCTATGTCTTGGCTGATTTCTCGCAACTTTCTGGTCAGGAATTTTATACTGCAGATTCTCGTGGAAATGTTGACGAACAATTTCGCGTGAAGAAACAAGCAAAGTTTCCTAAAAAATTCCTGGTTTGGCAAGCAATTTGCACTTGTGGGAAAGGGAGCAAATTTTTCGTTAGCCAAGGCTCTGTTGACTCGAAGATATACATCAAGGAATGCTTGAAGAAGCGACTTTCACCTTTTTTACGTGAGCACGATGTGTCAACAATCTTTTGGCCAGATTTAGCTTCATGCCACTACAGCAAGGCCACCAAGGAAAGGTACGAAGCTAATGAGGTGGTTTTTGTCCCCAAAGAGGCCAATCCACCAAATTGCCCAGAACTCAGGCCAATCGAAAGATATTGGGCCCTGGTAAAAAGAGAATTGAAGAAGACTAAGAAATCAACGGAAACATTAGAGGAATTCAAGCAATAGTGGAAGACAGCATCCCAGAAAGTGACTGAGAACACTATAAGAAGCATAATGGGAAGAATTCCAGAAAAAATCCATGCATTTTGTAAAAAATAGTTTTGGTTTTTTTTATTGTAAAAACAGTTTTTATTAAAATTAGAAGATGATTCGAAAATGAGTTTGATTTCCGAAATCGGTCCAGTGGTTCAAAAGATATAAGCGTTTTTGTGATAGCGAATTTAGTCTCGTTCAGTCCTTATCATAAAGTCAATACAAGACGAAGAAAAAAAAATTTTGCCCATTTTTCTTTCGAAAAACAAGTCGAAGCTTACAGATCTCCTAATTTTGCTGGCCCTCAGTTGTATAATATATGTTACCAAATGATTCCTTTGCCTTGATACAAGAATAGGTTGGAAGAATATATTTTGTCGAGATGTCTTCATAATATGAATGCGTTTTTGGGGTATTATTTTCTCTTGGAATTATTTTTTTGTAATCTTATATTTAGTTTGTTTTCTTACTTCTATTTGACTATTCCTTATAACATTGTACATTTTTGTCGCTGAGGAAAATAAACTTGATTGACTAAAAATGTCCCCCAAAAACAATTTTCCAAGCAAATAACCGTTTTTAATAACCACACGACCACAGCTAAATTCCCATTGTTTGCCACCAGCACTAACCTCAAAAATATTTGACAGGGCCTTGGATGCCTAATTCACTATTCTAATGACCTGTCAAAACAAATTCTCAATATGGCGGCTGAGGGCAAACCAAATAACTTTATTTTAAACTTTAAAGTTGTGTTGTGTTTTGTGAGAGCAACCAGGTTCCTTATGACGTGTTATGACACTTCAGAAAGTTGTTTGCCCCATAGACAACTTGTTGTCTATGGTTTGCCCTCAGCAGACGCCATTTTAGGTCACGTGATTTAGAATGCCTAATACCACAGACAGTTGGTCTGTGCGAATACACCAGAAGCTCAGATATTTGAAGGTTATATCCGCCATATTTACTGTCTTATAAGAGATATTTAGGTATTTTTTTTTCTTCGATCTTTTCTCGAAAAAAAGTATTTATCGTTATTGCTTCTTCTTCAGATGCGACTTTGGACTCTGTGCCTTAAACGGATATCTCTATGCCGTCGGCGGCTGGGTCAATGACAAAGAGCCTAACATGTGCGATTCGATCGAACGCTACGATCCGAAGGCGGATCTGTGGACCGTGATAGGGAATTTGTCGGAACCCAGGTTCAGCATGGGCCTAGTGTCCCACAACGGTAGGTAGCGTGTCCCAAAACTACTAGCAGAATATCGTTCCGCAAGTTCAACTCTGGTAATTTGCAGGTCTCTTGTATCTGGTGGGGGGCTGTTCAAACACCAGAGTGATCCTGAAAGATCTGAAAAGTTTCGATCCGCTTTCTGGCGATTGGACTGAGTTGCCCTGTATGAGTACGCCTAGGTGGCAGATGGGAGTGGCCGTTTTGGGAGATTACATCTATGTCGTTGGAGGTTCGAACAAGGAGGAGTTCCTGAGCTCGGTCGAACGATTCGATATCAAACAGGTTTGTCACTGCTTAAGGGTTTTCGGATGAGAGGTGTTATTTTGACATTCAAAGAAAATGCCATTTTTTCAGATCAATGATCGGATGTTTATTTCATTATTGTCTCTGACGCCGAAAGTCTACGGTAGTGACTAGTGAGCCACTATTTTACTGTTGGGTCGAAAATTAACAGTGCAGTGCCTAAGGTGACGCAAGGACACAGTAACAAAGTGTACATAGAACACGACTGATTCTCCTAATTCGCACAAGTTACAAGCTCCGAAGGTTGTAGTTTCTGAGGAGTCTCCTCGAGAGAACAATAATCAATTATAAAGAGGAAGGTATACAGGTTCGGAAATATTAGTTGGAAACATAGCAAATACAGCGTTAAACGAGTGGATGAATATTGTCTAGTGGACCAGTAAAGTTATCAAAACCCTCTGCGCGATCTGACTACGAATAAATGACTGACTTCACTCAATGGCATAGGAGACTGGATAGGGGCGGGCTTTCAGCTCTCCCGAGTCTCGATGCAGTTCCTATGCCATTAAGTGAGGTCAGTCATTTATTCGTAGTCAATTCGCGCAGAGGGTTTTGATTATTTTACTGGTCCACTAGAGAATATTCATCCACTCGTTCAACGCTGAATTGGCTATGTTTCCATCTTATATTTCCGATCCGGTATGCCGTTGGTAATGGAAAATAACATCAGCCAAATGACCACCAAGACTACAGGACCGAATCCTTTTTTTGAAAATTTCCTTAACTAAATCGCAAAGTGTCGCTCCTTCGTCGCTCGTTTTCGAATTTCGCATTCGTATTGGAATTGGAGCCCATTCTGCAACTAGTTTTAGAATATACTATTCTGTTTCTGTTATGTGTGACAGGTCGTATCCATGGGAACATGGATGTTTATCTCATATATCTAATGATTCCTATTATGAGGAATGAGCCAATCAAAACTGAAGCTAGGCTTTGATAACAATCCAGATCTGCGCTTGTGCGGCAATATTGAGGATACAAATATTTTTCTAATTCTGTCTCTCTCCGACACATCGTACTATGTCGTGAAACGTATGTCATTCTTAACTTCATGTAAATAGTTTCGATCATAACCTCACAATTTCATGTGAAATGTTTCAATCGCCTTATTCCGTTTTCTTCAAGTCCTAAATATCATTGTTAACCTCTATTCATATTCTTAAATTGAACTGAAAGTATTTAAGTGACATATTTTCATTCTCGATATCTATTTTCTTGTTGTGTTTCAGAATAAACATAACCTATACATTTCTCGCAATTTTTGATTTTCCAGTTGACGCAAGCGTACAACTCAACCCTTACCAAAGATTTGGCTTCACTTTGTGAATGTGAAAAGCAGGGGTATAATCCATATTGATGTTATTAGATATATGAGGGCAGTATACCAGAAACCGCCATTTTGGGTCCAACCATAGACTCGAAAATTACAGATCCCTTCGAATGAAATGAAATCTGTAATCGAATGAGCATATTTTCGGAATGAGAGATCTTGTGGTGACTTTTTTCGGCATGCTCACATGAAAAACATTGGAAATAGGTTAGGTTCGTGGTGTTAGAATAATGCCGCGGCATCTAATAGTCAAATCTATATATATATAAATATATAGGAAATAATTGATAGGTTCTCGGCAAGGAAAGGGGCCACTATAATTGATGCACAACCAATTTGTTAACTGTGTCTATATTTCGGACATCGATTATGTCCTTCCTCAGGACTCTACAAAACAAATCCAGAAATTACAAACAATAAATCTAAAATGAAACAATTTTACACTTACAGCTAACTAGGCTGGAATTAAAAATTCAAAACTCAGCAGCATATATAGTTACCTTCTTTCAAGAGAATTTAATTGTAATCCCCCTTGATGTTTCAATTCTTTGGTGAACGTTTTTTTGGCTGGGAGACCCTACGATCTTCTTACACCTCGTTTCCTAATTTTTTGATGATACCTGGTATATGTGTCATTGACAGTTCTTTCTTTTGTCGCTTGTCCTTCTGTGTCTGTCGTCTTCAGTCTGTGTCCTGTCGTTTTCTTTTACCTCGTTGACATTTTTATGTTCTATGGTTACCACCTTATAACCTCATTCTGGAATATATGAAGAAATATTTTCCTTGCGACATTATATCAATTGGTTATTATTTTAATTTGTTTATGACTTACCATGATTGTTCGTTCCTGTCACGCACTACATTCACAGTTATGGTCTAATTTAATTCCAGCCTAGTTAGCTGTAAGTGTAAAATTGTTTCATTTTAGATTTATTGTTTGTAATTTCTGGATTTGTTTTGTAGAGTCCTGAGGAAGGACATAATCGATGTCCGAAATATAGACACAGTTAACAAATTGGTTGTGCATCAATTATAGTGGCCCCTTTCCTTGCCGAGAACCTATCAATTATTTCCTATATTATATACGGCAATACTCCTTTAAGTATTATTAATATATAAATATATATATATATATATAAAAGAAAGATGTTGGTTACACCATTTATAACTCGGGATCGGATGGACTGTTTGTTATGAAACTTCATATATGGATTCGTCTACGGTCTGGTTATTATAAAATACAATAAAACTTTGAAAAAATCGATGAAAATTTTACTCATACAGGAATTGCTTTTCCTCCTTTTGAGTAAGGCCTCTAGATGTCGCTACAGTAACAGTTACGCTACCGCTTATTCGTTTGTACTTCCTTTGATATTCTCCGCGTTAGATGGCGATAAAAACAAATAGTGTGTACAGTGACTATATTCCCTCTACAGTCATTGTAATAGTGTGTAATTCGAGTTGCCTACAACTCTGCGCTGTTGGGCAAAATCAAAATGTCTTAGCGTAGGAGTACAGATGTCTAAAATGATTAGATTTCGTTGAGATATGAGAAAAGTTTCGTTCTTACCACTTCAGATGGCGCTATTCACATATTATGACTGATGATCAGTAGTTATTTTTATAGTTTTATTTATTCCAAATAACGTAATCGTGAAGGTACTATATTTGACATTATCACAATTAAATGGCGATGAATTTGTTGAGGCTTTCGCGGCCATCGATTGATGTCATCTGTTCTTTTTTCGAGCATTTCGGTCGTCGTGGTTTGAAATGGTCGGAAAAAGAACATATGACATCAATTACTGTGTAATTTACATTTCACATAGGGCTTATAGTACCATGAAATTAACAGATCTAGAAGCGGGTGAATATCACAGTGAATTTTTATCGAAATGTCAAGTAAATCGGATTTTGGCGATGAGTTCCAATCGTGAGATGTCCATTCTCATCTTTTGTCATAATTTTTAAAATGTTTTTGAATTTCTGTTCGGGTAATAAATATATTTGCGGAAATAACTGAATCCAAAATTGCCATTATTAGTGATTGACATATTATGACATATTATTTTTGTGTATCTGTTCTGTGTGATAGCTCATATCCATGGAAACATTTGACAGTTCAGAAATCAGAGAAGCAAGCCGTTGATATCCGATCACCGGTGATTACGATTTGTGAAATCCACCGTAAGTATCATTTAGTCGGAACAAAGTTCGCCGGGCCAGCTAGTTTATAATAATTTATTGTTTATGTTGGTGTTTCACCCCGATAGATGGCAATGAAAATGTTGCGAATCCTGTAATTTTCGAGTCTATGGTTGGACCCAATCAACCATAGAGCCTAGCATACCTATCTTTATAGTGCTCTACTAATAGCATTCCATGTTACTATAAGGTCTATGGTATCGTACCATTTTTGTTGATGGCGTAGTTTCTACTTGTCGAATGTCAAAAATGACAGCTCAAGAGTTACATCTACCGAAATAGCGGACTAGTCAAAAAACACCTCTTATTGGAAAAACCCTTCGGCCAATTTCACCAGAGCACAAGAATTCAAGTCGAAAGAATCTTTTGCACAATTTTTTTTCAGAACAAATGGAGTGAGATACCCCCGATGGGGGTGGCGCGTAGCGGCGCTGCCGTAATCGGCCTCAACGGTTTGTTGTACGTAATCGGGGGGACCAGATACAGCGAATCCGATTTCTACAGGATGCAATGCACGATTTCTTCCGTAGAGTGTTTCGATCCCGTCGCTAACGCTTGGTCAGAGTGCCCCCCGTTGACCGAGTCCAGAGCTGAGGGAAGGGCGGCTGTGATATAATACCATTTTTAATTTTTTAGAAAACGTGAAGGCCATTTTATGTTTATCGTGACAGCCAAGTGCCAATAAGCTATTTTCGCTATTTGACTAAACTAACAAGCTGCACGTTTATTTGAACTAACCCCAGTCTATGTAGCTTTAACTGATTACGAGAATGTTTGAATTTTTTTTTTTTAGATATTCAATGAATAGTACAAATATGAAATCTGATAGGGAGAAATATTGATAATGTAGGTATACTAAATTGTGTATGTGTTCACTAATGTTAGAAACGTTATTTTCAACTGACGTGATGTTATTTTTTTTATAATTTTTTATCGTGCATGACGCATATGGTGTTTTATCCTAAATAAATATTTATTCAACCTTAGACGATTTTTATTGTCATCATTACCATCCTTTTTATCGAAAACTTCATTATCATCACTTTTATTTAATCACATAGGAGGTCATGGTTTCGTTTTCAGGAATTGGTGCCCCTGATGAAAAGCACAGAACATATGATAAAAAGTCAGTGCGCGCCAGTTGCCAGTTTCTTCGTTTACATCAAAGTAAAAGTATCGAAGATATTCCACATTTTGTTAGGTTTACAAATTGTTCGCAGATATTTGGTATTTAATCGATATTTGCAGATGAGTTTTTCGTCGAATATCCAAGATTAACGTATGTTTATTGTTTTTAGCTCCAGTTTGGAGCGTGAGGACGATTTTCAAGACCAGGACGAATGTTAACATTTCGAGGTTGAAGGGGTACACGGGAATTTCGTTGAAAAAGCTGTTATTTGGACAGATATCGCAGTAGATGGATCGGATGGAGCCTCCAGAGGTCGATTAGGATGATATTTTTCAGGTTTTCCAAGAAATTTGGAGATATCTGAGCAGATTTGCAAAAGTTAGGTACCTCACTAATGAGGTGGAACTTAGACCTAATTCTCCTATAAGAAACGCTTTTCAAAGGTCGAGATGGTGAAAAATGTATTCTTTAGATGTTGTTTGAACAAACGCAGCCGAGTTTTATATCCCAACATTGATTTCAAGAAAGTTATCAACAAAATAAAATTGACATTATTCTTGATTCTTGTAATTACCCATCAATTCATCTTATATCTTTGGGTTGATTTTTTTTAATGAATTCTTGATTAGAATCAACAATTGATGTCGTCAAGTCTTGAACTTTCAGTTCAAGAGGATAATAAACATTAAATCTTCACAAGCATGCATATGAAAATTATGTGAGAGCAATGCAATTTTCCTCCCTGGCAAAAATAATATATTTCAACAGTGATCTCTTGTACCATTGAATTTGAATATTTAAACTCAATGCTTGTACTTTTCATGCAAATAACTAGAAAAGGAATCCTTTCTATCAATTCATATAAACGTTAATTATTTTCGTCCGTCACATCTTTTCCAATTCATTCATTTTCCGAATAAATTCACATTCTGAGAAATACGCTTAGAATGTAGAAAAGGCAACATAGTGTTGACTTGGAACATAAAAATATTTTGAAAAACGTCATAACTTCGATACAGAGTGGAATGTGTCAAATTTCCAAGGCCAGAGTTGGGATTTTATAATTGTGAATGTAGTATAGGTACTTCTCGCGCCATGTTTCTGCTATACAGGTTCGGAAATATAAGATGGAAACATAGCCAATTCAGCTTTGAACGAGTGGATGAATATTGTCTAGTGGACCAGTAGAGTAATCAAAACCCTCTGCGCGATGTGACTACGAATAAATGACTGAACTCACTCAATGGCAAAGGAACTGCATCGAGACTCGAGAGAGCTGAAAGCCCGCTCCTCTCCAGTCTCCTATGCTTTGAGTGAGGTCAGTCATTTATTCGTATAGTCACATCGCGCAGAGGGTTTTGATAACTTTACTGGTCCACTAGACAATATTCATCCACTCGTTTAACGCTGTATTGGCTATGTTTCCAACCTATATTTCCGAACCTGTATAGTTTCCTGCAGGCGGTCTTGGTGCCCTTCGCTGATACCGCTCCGGGTAACCAAAAACATGCTTCTTCTGGTGATCTTCATCTGCGAATTCTGTAGTTTGTAGAGATTTTGGTTGGACTATTGGCAGTTTCTCAGGAAGAAAAGAACACACTTGGCAGTACAAGGTCCTCAGCAGCAGATTTTGAGATCTCTGAATTTCTTTTAGTGATGATTTTTGCTCACATCTCGTGCTTGGTTTTATTGAAGATTCACCGATCTTTGTATGACCACAGTTTTTAATTCTTTCATAGAACAATTTGGATGTGGAAGTTTTCTAATATTGAAAAAATACCGTAATTTTCACTTGGTTCTAGTGAAAGTCTCTTTATTTAAGACTGTTTGGCGCCCTATCTTACCATCTCTTTTGAACCGACCCGTATCGGATCCCACCCAACCAAATGGAAATACAGTGTGTATTTCAAGGTTAGGCTTCTCTTTTGACATGTGATAGAACTCACCAAAATGAGTCATTTCACCGAAAATTTCTTATATGAAATGTTCAATTCGAAAATTTATAAAAAATTCTGGGCATCAATACCTTAATACAACTCTGGCCTGCATCTCTGTTCCAGGTTTATGAACCTCTTGAAAATTTTCTAGTTTCATTTTCTCGAAAGAGGGGCATAATTCATGTAAACATTTCTGGTATTATGACTTACTAGCTGGCCCGGCGAACTTTGTACCGCCTGAATTATACTTAAAAGTTGTATAAACTTACCATTGCTTTTTTTCAAGCAGGAAAAAAATTAGGCAAAATTAAAGTACAACATTTTAATAATTTTGTAATTCACATGGAAAGAATTCTCTTTATTTAAGCGGTAACTAATTGTTGAACTTGAACATATAACTTTTTGTTTTTAATTGTTGTACAGTTCCCTTTTTGCAGTACCTCATGTGATTGTGAATAGCAGGAGTATAATCCATATTATACCTTTCCTCTTATATGAATCAAAATGTCAAGAATATGAACAAAAATTATTCCTTTAATGAACTATCGACTATTAACACAGCCCGTCGACCAGAATTAAAAAATCAGTAATTTGTTAATAGCCCAACCTGAAGTGGCAAAAACAAAACTTTTCTTATATTCTCAAAATCTAATCAGTGGTCACACCATTATTTTAGACATCTTAGCTATGCTGCTAAGCTCAAAATAATGGGTAAACATCTCAGTTGGTGGAGCAGCGCGATTCTCCTTATTCCATGGATATGGGCTGTCAATCTCTCTTCAATTTGTTCAATTTAGTTGACGATATCAAGCTCGTTAGAAGACAAATCGAGATGTTAAAATGTCGATAGTACGATCGACACGGCAAAATTATCAACACTGTGAATTATGTTGAACTCATATTCAAATTTATTGATGGTCATTCGACCAGATCAGATTAGGCAACCCATGAAACATTATTGTATATCATAAGTGAAAGCCCGATGAGCAAACGTTTCAAAATTATTGACGCTTACAATACTGTCTCTGTGCGAACAGAAACACGAATATAATATGTCAATTACTAATTATTGGCCATTTTGGATTCAGTTATTTCCGCAAATATATCTATTACCAAAACAGAAATTCGAAAGCATTTCAAAAATAAAGATGAAGATGGCCAACTCACGTTTGAAACTGATCGTCAAAATCAGATACTTGATCTTTCGGTAAAAATTCACTGTTCCACCAACTTGAGATAAGTTTACCCGCTTTTTGATCTGGCAATAGACTTCCATGTTACAATGAGTTCTATGCGAATCACATATCGCCATCTAACAGCGGTAATATCAACCTACGACTACGTACAGTGAGTTGTCTATTCACTGTACGACTACGCATCAACGGTAGCGACACCTAGTGGCCTTATTCAAAAGAAGGAAAAGCATTTCCTGCATAAGTAAAACTTTCATCAATTTTTTCGATGTTTTATTGTATTTTATAATAACCAGACCGTAGACGAATTCATAAATCAAGTTTCATAACAAACAGTCCATCCGATCTCTAGTTATAAATGGTGTAACCAACATCTTTCTTTTATATATATAGATTTTGATGAGTTCTACCATCTGTCAAAAGAAAAGCCTTACCTTTGAATACATTCTGTATGAAATTTCAAAAGTTGAACCTTTTTTACTGTTACATTCATATATTTTTTTTATTTACGACCGTTTCATGATTAATTTCGGAAATAATCCCTCACAAAAACAACTCTCATCCTAAATCAGTATCATCCTCTTCATCAAAATCGACGAAGTCATCATTCGTATCAGCTTGAGCTTCCTGGTATTGCTGATATTCCGAAATCAGATCGTTCAGGTTGCTCAACGCATCCGAAAATTCCAGTTCTTCCATTCCTTCCCCTGTATACCAGTGCAAGAACGCCTTCTTTCTATACATCACACTAAACTGTTCCCCCACTCTCCTAAAGAGCTCCTGGATCGCCGTCGAGTTACCTTGAGGAAAATCAAAAGAAAACTGTTTGAGTTTTTGCCAGGGGGAGACAAAGTGGACCTTGGGAGGGGGTAAGAGCCTTCATACCCTTCAAAATTGCAGATTGGAGTTTTGAATTCAACTTCGAAGTTGGATTAGAAGAAATTGGCGATGGAATAAGTTTGTGCTGTTTTGGTCTGCTTGAAATTGAGCACCTTCCTCCAGCTTTGACCCTTAAAACCCCAGCAGAACATCAATAGGACGCAACCAAAACTCACCAATAAAAGTAGCTGACATCTTCAACCCCCTGGGAGGAATATCACAAATGGCGGTCTTCAAATTGTTGGGTATCCACTCCACGAAATAGCTGCTGTTCTTATCGTGCACGTTGTACATCTGCTCGTCCACCTCCTTGGTCGACATCCTCCCTCTGAAGATGGACGCCACGGTCAGGTACCTCCCTCTTCTTATATCGCAAGCGCACATCAAGTTCTTGACGTCGAACAGTTGGCACACCAGCTCTGGTACCGATAAGGCCCGATAGGGGGCGTTTCCTCTCGAGTACAAGGGCGCGAATCCCGGTATGAAGAAGTGCAACCTGGGGAAGGGCACCATGTTGACCAGGATCTTCCGGAGATCCGCGTTTAGCTGCCCAGGGAACCTCATGCAGGTGGTAATGCCGGCTAAGGTGGCGCAGACTAAATGGTTTAGGTCGCCTAAAGATGGGGCGGCTAGTTTGAGGGTTCTGTAGCAGATATCGTGGAGAGCCTCGTTGTCTATTAGGTAGGTCTCGTCAGTGTTCTCCACCAAGTGGTTTAGAGTCATCACGCAGTTGTAGGGCTCTACCACGGTGTCTGAAGTGCGGGGACTGGGGAAAACCGAGTAGGTACATATGATCCTGTCTGGATACTCCTCCCTCATCTTGTCTATCAGCAAGCTTCCTGAAGGAAGAACATTCCATTGAGTTCACACCCTTTATTATCATTATTATTTGAACTGGGCTCAGTGAGCCTTCTGGGAACTGTTTTTTTATGTTGTGGTTTTCACGAAAAGGATTATACAGGGTGAGTCTTTGACTTGTACATATATTTTAACTGAAGATTCTTGAGGTCGAAAGAAACCTTTTTTTCATTTTCCATTTCTCCGAATTCGGCTCTGTTGAAAAGATATAGCCATTTGAGAAAAAAATTGTGCTAATTACGTCCCTGAAATGATACTGTGGAATTGATTCAAAGTTCATATTTCTCGATAGAAATTGACTTTATTGGAATAAAATGTTGCAAACACGATAATTTCAACAAAAACAGTTAGTTTCATCGGATTATATCTGCAACTAAAAAGCCACATTTATTCCACCAAAATAAGTTCCTTCTTCGATTTTTCTGCAGATTAGTTTGTAAACATTAATAACTTGTTCATATTTTCCTCGAAATTCCCAAGCAATATCATGAAGAGAGACTTTTCTTCCAGATTTATAATTAAACAACCTAACCTAATCTAATTTGTATCGATTCTGTGAATTTTGGCACAGAAATTTCAAGAAGATGTTGTCAGCTTGCTGGTATTTTCATTGAGGTTAAGGATCACGATACATTTGTGTACCGTGGTATGAATATCTGTGAATTCTGCCGTTTCCATCATAAATCGACTTTGCCGCCAAATTTTACCACGCATGCGTAGAGCGAAAACCGAAATATTGGTTATCTGGAGCCAACTATAAACAATAACAAAGCCGTCTCTGAACAGTCTGAACAAACAGTTCATTATGTGAAGTTCTGAATACATTCATTACATTCAGTGGATTATTGTTCTAATGTGATTATTACGTGAAGTGAATTAATATAATTTCAACCGTGTCGAGTTTATTAAATTCCAAGAGGATGTTGTATTCCATTTTTTTCAATAATTTATAGAACGTTCTTTTGAAATTTGGCAAACTGTCTTCATCATTCACGATTTCTAGTACTTTAGAAATCGTTGGGATTTCATTCCGGAAAAAAAAAACCGTGGGCAATTCTTCTGATAAGGTTCATATCGAAATCGTCAACCGAATCGATTATTTTTAACCACTGGGCTCTCCTCTTAGGTGGCGTCAATGTTTTATTCTCTTTATATTCTCTGAGAATTCTGAATACAGCTGAATCACTCGTCCCTGAGGATTTTGAAACAATTCCTACTTACTAAATCTCTTTGATAAATCAGGATGTTCTTCCAATTCTTTTCGAGTAATGTTCAAAATGATCTCATTCTCTTCAGCAGAGAAGGTAACCTTTTGGACCTTTTTCGTGGTGGTCCCCACATATCACCCTCAGATGCAGTATCCGTTTCCGAATTCGACATCTTCTATAAACATTATATACCCTTCAGAAGATTTTCCAACACAATACACTTTTCACAACAATTTCTATAAACACTTTGAACAGCTAGACCTTCACAGTAGCTCTAGGTATTTTATCTAGTCTTGTCAATTGAAAACTTCGATATTTATGCAAATCAAGATGGCTTCAACCCATTAAGGGAAATCACCCAAATCTGGTGTTTCCCGGAATTACCTTGTCGGAATCTTGAGCAGCCGACAAAGAGTTTCGTACAAAATAATATAAAATTTTGGACCGAAACTAAATATATTTCGGAGATTACAAGAAAATGACCATTATAAATTTGAACAGAGATCTTTTACGAGTCTTGTCAATTGGAAACTTCGATATTATTTATGCAAATCAAGATGACTTTCACCCATTAGGGAAAAGGACCCAAATCTGGTGTTTCCCGGAATTACTTTGTTGGAATCTTGCAAGATTCTGACCTAAATCTCTAAAACTCTGGTGTTTCCTGGAATTACCTTGCCGCAATCTCGAGCATCCGAGAAAGAAATTATTTAGTAGATAATATAAAAACAAAACAAAATAAAAAAATAGGGTACGTCGGATATAAAATGTTTATGACAGTTGCAAATCATAACAGAAATTTGGCACTAGAGTTTCTGAGGAAAAAAGTTCTAATGTGGGAATTGCTGACTCAAATTATTGAATCATTTCTATCCAGTACCATCCACAGTCCGTTCCGAGTACGATCCTGGCACTATCTTAGGGCGTTAAAAGGGAGCGTGATTATGACCGTTTTACCAATAGAAGCTTTATTGTGCGCAAAACAGACGATTTTGTTTGTTGACAAAACTCCTTATATTTGAACGGACTACAATTTTTGGTCATGTTTTTTTTAGTTGGGAGTCGTTACACTAGGGTTTCTATGCATCTATCTATGGTCCAAGGTCTAACCTTGTCAAAACCGCTTTCACAATTGACAGTTAACTGAGAAAAATGGACTGGCAGAGATCTCATTTCCGAAGTACACCACTGGTGTCGCCACCACAGCAGGATAACGACAAACAGGTTTCGGGCTTGTTAGCCTTCATCAGTGCCACATAACCCTTACTGCGGTAGCAACCAACTGTTCCTCCCCTATTTTATCGACGTAAACCTTGATCTGAACCTTGTTTACCTAATCCAGCTCCAGTACCGCCTCCCAGAGCATGGATCAGCTGAAAACCCTGCAGACAGTCGCAGCCTTCGGCCTCTTTGCGCGTCAGGTCCAGCACAGCGTCCGCTATCTCGGCGCCCTCCGTATATCTACCCTTCGCCCAGTTGTTTCCGGCGCCCGCTTGACCGTAAACGTAGTTGTCGGGCTTGAACAGCTGACCGTAAGGTCCGGACCTGGCGGAATTCATAGAAGCCGGGTCTAGGTCGACCAGGACGGCCCTGGGTACGAACCTGCTGCCCTGGGCCTCATTGAAATAGACGTTTATCCTCTCCAGTTGGAGATCAGAGTCGCCGTGGAATCTTCCAGTGGGATCTATGCCGTGTTCGTCCGAAATCACTTCCCAAAACTGAAAAAAATCCAAGTGGCTTCACATAATCACCGGTCCAAAAAAATGGAGACACCCTATATGAATTTCCAACATACTTTACATCCTATGGAATTTCCAGCTTGTCCGATTTGTAAATGCACAATTTCCCGCATATTATTCCACTACTTCCACGTAAAATTTAGAATTAACATCACGTTGATTGTCTCTTATGTCGATATAACGATATTCGAGCGTCATTTCGAATTTGAAATGAAAAACCATCGAGGAAACAAGAGTAAACTGACAGATCATAGAAAAATAGTCTGTGAGGTCTATGGAAAACATCGAATGGGACTAAATCACAGAATCCGTTCATAGAAATTCGGTCTGTGGATCCAATCACTCTCTTGGAAGTCAGGCGGAGTAAATATTTATTCTTTTCATTTCACACTGAATCGAGGTCGGATATTCTTCACCGGCGAGCTATGAATTTCACAGTGTTCAAAATATTGATCGAATGAATGAGGACTTCCTACGCTCGTATTTACGGAACGTGCCACAGAATATTTATGATAGATTATAGAATTTCACTTCCTGGCAAGTGTTTTCCTCCGTCTATGCTCCTTTCTTAGATAAAATATTATTGTAAGTCCTTTCCTTGGTTGATTGATAAGAAATTTTGGGGAAAGAGATCTCCGTTTGTGTTTGATTAATCCGAAGATAAATACGTAGTTCCTCATCTTCCTAACAACCTTGCCCAAGATTACATTCAGACCAACCTATCATTTAGGTACAACGAACAAATAAACCAAAATAACGAAATTATAAGCCGTTTCGTACACTGCAACCTGAAAACCTCTGATTACCGAAATAACAGCGTCAAATTTACCACTTGAAGCGAAAATATCCATCACTCCAAGTGATAATGTGAGGTCTTTACGTATTTTCCTTTTGTGACGGTCCAAATCGGCAGGTAATCACCCTAATTGAAACTCGAAGATTTACTTGACCACCTTACACCTGCTTAAAACGCAATTCTGCTACGGATATCCAGCTATATTGAATAGTTATAAAGCTTTGAGACCATCGAAGGAATAAGAAATGTTTTATCTTAATCACAGACTGTCAACTACGATCATAGATATTCTATGTTCCTAGCTGTCAATGTAATATTTTCCGTTCATGAACCATAGAGGTTTTAGTTCGAAGTCTATGCTATCGTTCACAGACGTTACAGTATTCACTATAAATTCTATGATAATCATAAAAACTTTACATCTATGACCCATATTTGTCTATGGAATCCTGAAATGAATTTTCGATGCCTTTTCATAGAAAATGAAAACGTCAACGAAATCTCTTCTTTTTCCGGGGTTTATTTGCTGCGGAATCCGAATACAAACGGGAGAAACACGCTGCGAAATTTGTTACCTCCGCTCCCGTAGATACACACTCGAACCCGAACTAATGAGCATCGTTTAAATGCCCTTCTACACCTGCCCTACCCAGGGCTAATCGGCCTTTAGAAAACACAAAACCAATAAGGGCAAGCTGTGAAAACATCCATTTCGGTAATCATACAGTCAATAGATTTCGATGGGCTTATATTTATGGGCTAGAAAATGCGTTGAAAGCGACCGAATGACTTCGGAAGGGTTAAGTGAGTAAGTGACGGTCTTATTGACTTATATCGGGGTGGATTTGTATGTTTGGGGCGTTGAAATGGCTTCCGCCCACACTTCGTAGATAAGAGAGATTGAATCCTAGATTGACACAGATTGTTATAGAGTGTGTTCGTATAGTTGAGAATGACTTCGATGAAATTAAAATATGGAGGTTTTCGAAATCGACTTTATTCTTTATAGAGATACTTTGGGCAATGTTGATTAACAATATAAAAGCCTCTTGTGAATGCGACCAAGAAAACGGGAGATATGACGATTTTAAATATTGACTTTTTCAGAAAATGCCATTTCGCAGGTCAAAATCTAAACTATGATAGTTAGGGATCTGGAATGTTTTTATTGAATTCAGAGACCTCAAAAACCTACATTTTGATACCAAAGTCAACCATGTACCCTTCATAAGTGAGGAATTTTTACAGTTTTATGTTCTCCAAATTTCATTTTCAAGTTTTCTTCTCGAGCTTACAAATTTCAAAATATAGGTGATATGGATCGCCCAAATGGTAATTCTGAATGATTCGAATAGGTTGAAGATCTTTCCGATTGAATATCACTGTTAGATTTTCCAGGGAATCTGTGCAGAATATGAGCGATTTTAAAAATATCAAATTTTGGGTGAAAAATGACAAAGGGGTATGACTCCCTAAAAACACCATATTTGTCAATAAAAAATATATTTGGGGAGGATCTAACGTTATTATTGAATCTGGAAGTTGTACTTCCTATTCCAATCTTCAATGATATTAGTTTTGCCGACCGACAGCACCCTTACCTTGAGTGGGGCGAGCTCGTGAACAGAACTCGAAAAATAAAAAGTGGAATATACACTGCGCAAAAAAATTAACGCACATTATGGAAATCTCGAATTTATTTTACAACTGAAGGTGTTCTCAATGATAATTATTTTTATCAGAATTATGCATGCATATGTTATCCATTTCAACGTTTTTCTTCAATACAGATGTTTTCTCCCAGCAGGAATAAAAAAAGATGATATTATCAGATTTTGAATGTATTGGCTCCATTCTAAAATCAGTTGTTCTCGATCAATTCTAGTGATCAATAGTTTTTCTTTCGTTTGATTTTCTACACTCGATCGCTATGCAATGCGAAACACGCAATTTGACCCAAGAGGAATGTGCCCAAGCGGTAGTTTTGCGAGAAGAAGGGTGGACATACACAAGAATTGCAGAAAGGTTTGGAGTTTCCCATACAAGTGTGTCCAGAATGTTGCAGCGATTCAGGGAGACAGGTATGAATGTCCGAAGACCAGGACAGGGTAGACCACGGGTAACAACTGCCATTCAAGAACGTTACTTGAGAGTTTCTTCGTTGAGACAACGGTTTGCAGCCGCTCGCCTCCTTCAAAATCAGCTTGAGCAAATTCATGAGCTGCAAATTAGCACTCAGACAATAAGAAATCGCCTCAGAAAATATGATTTAAGGCCTCGTGTCGCGGCAAGAGGCCCAGCTCTTACCCCAGCCCATCGAAGGGCGCGTTTGGATTTTGCGAGAGAGCATATCCATTGGAAAGAGGCCGATTGGAAAAGAGTTTTCTTCACAGATGAGTCTAGATTCTGCCTCTACCATTGTGATCGACGTTCCCTTGTATACAGACGTCCACATGAAAGATATGCTCAGTGCAATTTCCTGAATACTACTGGTTTCGGGGGAGGATCGATTATGGTATGGGGTGGAATATCTTTGACTGCTCGCACAGACCTAGTGGTCATTGATAATGGAGCTATGAATGCTGATAAGTATATAAGGAACATTCTTGAAGAGCATGTTTTGCCATTTGCCCCATACATTGGTGAAAATTTCATTTTTATGGACGATAATGCCAGACCCCATCGTGCGCGCATCGTTCAGGAGTACCTTGAAGAGGTTGAAGTCTCTCGAATGGAATGGCCAGCAAGAAGTCCAGATCTCAATCCGATTGAGCAGGTTTGGGACAACCTCAATAGAAGGCTGAGAAGTTCAGAAAATCATCCAGCTACTCTTAATGACTTAGGAATCCAACTCGGAGAAATCTGGAAAGGATTAGATCAGAACATTTTAAGATCACTCATTTTGAGTATGAACCGTCGTTGCCGAGCTGTAATTAACGCAAGGGGTGGAAATACCAAGTATTAAATCACTTATCAGCATTTCAGTATTTTGAAATTTGTTCATTTCTCTTCTTTCACATGAGATTCGGTGAAATCCTGAATTTTTCTTCCACTTAATGTGTCTTGTTTCGTTCAAAACCTTCCCGAGAGAACATAAATAATAGGTTATAAAGTCAATGTAGAGTTCACTTTCATTAAAATTGAGATTTTCAGAATGTGCGTTAATTTTTTTGCGCTGTGTACGTTGAATAGTTTTGTACAATGAAAGTTTGCAGGTAAAACCACCCAAACTCTTCTTTCATTTTTATGCACATTTCAGAAATACTTCTTCCTGAAAAACACCTGCCTACCCCCACAACTTCACCCCCAGGCATATCTACCTGTGAAAATACTGCCCGGAATAGTTATTAAAATCCAATCAAACTAAACTCCATCTCGCGTTTTCCCATCCGTCTTATCCAGAAAAAAAAACCTTCTTTCAGCCCTCTCAATCGGCGAGAATCAAACGGATCAGCATCCCAAAATCGCATGCTGTCGACAGCATAATTGGGGCGTGCCAAAGTAAACACGAAGCAGATGCAGCAAGAATGTTCTTGACTTCTCGTCTAGACGTATTAAGACGGTGATTTGATTGTGCGATGATTGAGAAATAGGCATGTGTTTTTTCGTTCTTCATAAGTACAAGTAGGTACATCCGTTACTGACTCGTGTCGCCATAAAAAAAATCGAAAGGTATCCCTTTGGAATTGAGGAAATAGATGCCAGCAGTAAAAGTGAAGAAAGGCAGAAACCAGAATTTTGAATTGGATACAAAATATAAGAGATAGGGGAAGTACGTACAAAATGACATAGGGTTTTGTTTCAGAGGCATAACTTTTTATTGGTAAACCACAATAATGTCCTATTCTACCACAATGATCTTTGACCCTTTTTATACAAAATTTCATCAACATTCATAAAATAAAAGTAACAAAAATAAGATATTCTCAAATGATTGAGATCAACGAAAATTCATTTTGTCCGTATGCTATGGACAAAATGACACATTCATATCGGACAAAATGACATACAGGCAACAGGCGACAAAACTACTGACAAAATTCGAAAATGGAACGCTTAGTTCTACTAGGAAGATTAGCACAAGACGCGTGAGCCCAATTCAAGCAATTTATGCAGCGTAACCATTCTTCTGCAGGCTTAGATCGGGAAAAAAAGGTCATTGCAATATATACATGGACAGTCATCATCTCGAAAGTTGATTCGAATATTTTCTTCCTCGCTGTCCACTTCCAATGATGCCTTAATGACTTTATTTGGAGAAGGTAATGGTCTATTTTTTGATGTGATGGCGATCATATTCGGCGAGGAAGTTAAAACTAAGGACGTTTGTAGAGTTTTCGGCTTACGTTTGCCTTGTCCACTTATATATCGTCCTTTAGGGACTGGAGAAATCTCCTCGACAGGAACAGCAAGAGATGAATAATCGTGCTGTTGTCCAGAAAAAACTGTTAATTCTGCTGAAATATTATTATTAGATACTAGGGCCTGGGAACTTTGAAGCTGAAATTGTGTATTTGAATAGATCTCCAGAACGTTACATACAGGAAGTAAAAATGAAACGTCCTGCTGCTGTGTGGATGGTCCAGCTTTGGGAAGTAGGTCAGCTGTTGTTCGCTGGTTATAACGCCAACTTGTTTTATTCTGGTTGTGGCAAATATTTTTTGAGGATTTTGAACAGTAGATAGGCCCGACTCGTCAGCATTATAAATGCGATGTGGCCTAAAATTTACAGACTCCAGCAAATTTCCATAAAGATCAAAAAAATTTTTGTCTTGGGGCCGATTAAAAGCCGGAACACGAGCTGCTGAAGTAGCTTCTGGCTTGCGTAAAGAAATCTCTTCATTCCGTTTTATAAAACCTGCTAACCACTCTTGTCCCGCTTTTCTTTTTTGTGGGTTGAATCTGTGGGAGAAAGCATTTCTTTCAGCAATCTCAAAATCTAATTCTTGAACCGATGTTCGTGTCAATCCAAATAACCGAGATTCTAGTAATTTCAAATGTTGAACCTTATACTTATTCATCATTGAATCCACAAAGCTTTTTTCATGTTAGATATCCTTTTTGCATTCATTAGATATGTTTCTTTTGTAATATCGCTATATGGACAAAATGACATACCTATGTCATTTTGTCCGTTGAATGTATATGTCATTTTGTCCATATAGCGATATTACAAAAGAAACATATCGAATGAATGCAAAAAGGATATCTAACATGAAATAAGCTTTGTGGATTCAACGATGAATAAGTATGGTTTGAAATGAATGCAACAAAAATGAAAAAAATTGTAATCTCACCAATTATTGTAAAAATTTGGTGCAATGAAAAAAAACTCGTAACCTATCCAAACTTGTTATTACTCACAACGACCGAATGAACTAGTTGAGCGCTTGTGCGTTTTCAGAGGTTGGAAGGAGCCACTCGGGTCACGTAATAAAGAAGACCGTTTCGCATTTGATACCTCCAAACTCAAGTTATGGTGCCTATGTCATTTTGTCCATATATGTCATTTTGTACGTATTTCCCCTACGTTTAACCGACATTTCAAGTTCAAACTGAACTCCCACAAATGAACCTGACGAAGGCATATTCATGGACAACAAATACGAGGATATATTGAAAAATTCTTAGCCTACTATAGGACCAAACAAAATTTCAATGTCAAAATATTTTGTTACTCAACATATTCTCCTCTTAATTGAATACATTTATTACAGCGAACCTGCAACGTCTCTAGACCGTTCAAAAAAAATGTTTCTTCTTGCTCTGCAAACCAGTCCTCCACAGCTTTTATTACCTCCTCGTTGGAAGAAAATTTACGACCTTTTAAACTTTTTTTCAGTTGAGGAAAGAGATGATAGTCGGACGGAGCCAAATCTGGTGAATACGAGGGGTGTTCTAGTAATTCTAAACCTAAATCACGAATTTTTTGCATGGCAACATGATATTTGTGTACTGAGGCGTTGTCCTGTAAAAACAAAACACCTTTGGATAGCTTTCCGCGTCTTTTCTTTTTAATTTTTTCCCGTAGAGTGGTCAGTAATGTCGAATAGTAATCTCCAGTTATTGTCCTACCCTTATCCAAAAAATCAATCATGATTACTCCATGGCAATCCCAAAAATCTGAAGCAAGAACTTTTCCGGCAGATTTTGGACACGATACTTCTTAGGTCTTGGAGAACCAGAATGTAGCCATTCCATCGATTGTTGCTTTGTTTCTGGATCGTAGAAATGTAACCAAGTCTCATCCATAGTCACAATTTGGTTTGAGAAGTCTAGATCGTTTTCAAATCGAGCCCAGATCGAACGCGATGCTTCTACCCTTGCACGCTTTTGGTCAACATTCAAACATTTGGGAAGCCATTTTGCAGAAATTTTTCTCATGTCCAAATTGACGTAACTATATGACGAACGCGTTCGAATGAAATCTTCAGTGCTTCAGATATCCGTTTTAGCCCAAATCGACGGTCTGATAAAATCATGTCTTGAACTGCATCGATATTTTCGGGGAGTGACACAAAAACTGGCCTTTCCGATCGGTCATCATCTTCAATGGAAAATTTACCTCTTTTGAAGCTTGCACTTCAATTTTTGACGGTCGCATACGAAGGACATTGATCACCAAGGGTATTAAGCATATCTTCGTAAATCTGCATACCTCTTTTAAATACAGGTACTTGATGATGGTTCGATACTCCAATTTTTTTTAAAATTTATTGCGTAACTCTGGTCTACCTTTTTGACGTCGAACTCTACACTAACACTTCTAATACGTTATTGAATTGGTCTAGGCTAACTAGATATCAATACATCCTCGTACATCCATTGTTAAACAAATAACTCTTAGGAATTAACAAAAATACGTTCTAGAAACTCACCTGATAGTTCCCGAGCCCGCAATTATGGAAATGCACCTTTCGTCCCATTTTCTCTAATCTCATCTCCGAATCTTCCTCTAGGTTCGATCTGGAGGCAAAACAAACAGAATTAAAAACCATCAATCTGTCATTAATGTTGGTTTAAACCCTGCAAGTTAATTTATTGGATTTAGGAATTGCTATTTACACGTCGAAAATTATACGTTTCCCCTTAGCTCTTGCGGACGGAGATCGGCAATTATGATTTTATTTTTTCTGGGCACCTGCTCTTGGAGCTGTCGGCCCGAAAGATTCACCACACTTCGACTGCTATACATAACACATTTACGGCACCTTCGGCCCGAGATTTAAGAGGCACCCTGTGATTATGAGCGATGCTTTCGAGGCCCAGAGAGTGTGATTAGGTTTGGTCAGCATCCCCTGTTATTTGACCGTGGTTTTAATATCCGAAAAACAAATGAAGACCAGAATCGAAAACAGTGTCGTACGTATACTTCATTCACAATTATAAAATCACAACTCCGGCCTTGGAAATTTGACACATTCCACTCTGTATCGAAGTTATGACGTTTTCAAAATATTTTTATGTTCCAAGTCAACACTATGTTGCCTTTTCTACATTCTTAGCGTATTTCTCAGAATGTGAATTTATTCGGAAAATGAATGAATTGGAAAAGATGTGATGGACGAAAATAATTGACGTTTATATGAATTGATAGAAAGGATTCCTTTTCTAGTTATTTGCATGAAAAGTACAAGAGATCACTGTTGAAATATGTTATTTTTCGCCATGGAAGAAAATTGCATTGCTTTCACATTATTTTCATATGCATGCTTGTGAAGATTTAATGTGTATTATCCTCTTGAACTGAAAGTTCAAGACTTGACGACATCAATTGTTGATTCTAATCAAGAATTCATTAAAAAAATCAACCCAAAGATATAAGATGAATTGATGGGTAATTACAAGAATAAAGAATAATGTCAATTTTATTTTGTTGATAACCATCTTAAAATCAATGTTGGGATATAAAACTCGGCTGCGTTTGTTCAAACAACATCTAAAGAATACATTTTCCCCATCTCGACCTTTGTAAGGCGTTTCTTATAGGAGAATTAGGTCTAAGTTCCACCTCATTAGTGAGGTACCTTATTTTTGCAAATCTGCTCAGATATCGCCAAATTTCTTGGAAGACCTGAAAAATATCATCCTAATCGACCTCTAGAGGCTCCATCCGATCCATCTACTGCGATATCTGTCCAAATAACAGCTTTTTCAACGAAATTCCCGTGTACCCCTTCAACCTCGAAATGTAAACATTCGTCCTGGTCTTGAAAATCGTCCTCACGCTCCAAACTGGTGCTAAAAACAATGAACAAACGTTAATCTTGGATATTCGACGAAAAACTCACCTGCAAATATCGATTAAATACCAAAAATCTGCGAACAATTTGTAAACCTAACAAAATGTGGAATATCTTCGATACTTTTACTTTGATGTAAACAAAGAAACTGGCAACGTCGTTTTGTCATTAACGATATTTTCTGTGCGCGCACTGACTTTTCATCATATGTTCTGTGCTTTTCATCAGGGGCACCAACTCCTGAAAACGAAACCATGACCTCCTATGTGATTAAACAAAAGTGAATGGAGTATAGGGCTATAAGATTCACTTTTCACTAATTCGAGGTCCTAGATCTCGAATATGTAATTAGAATGTTGATAAAAATATGAACAGAAATACGAGTAGCCGGCCATCATCAATCTGTGGTAACCAACTTTCGAACGCTATAAAAAACAGATGTGAGGCGGTTTTCCCGCGACTTTTCTATCAATCGATAGGAAATTTCCTCGCCGATCCGATGGTGTGCGAATTATCGAGCTAGGACGATAGCTTCTCGAAAAATAGGAGATTTCCCAAAATTTGAGAGGAATTTTTATAAAAATTTTCACAAAAGGACTGAACGAGAATAAATTCGCTATCACAAACACGCCTATATCCTATGCTCCTAGCTATATCTCTTGAACCAATTGAGAAAAAAAATCAAAATTTGATCATAGTTAGCTTTGTTATGAACGTCAGAAACACGTGGAACATTTACTTCATAGATATTCCAATTCTCTGTCGCAAAATGTCAAGCGAAGTGAAAACACGAGAATTTATAGTGAAACTTTTTCAAAATAATCAAAAATGGAGCTCCAAAGAATCGCAAAAGAGGCTCGCGTTCGTCCGGAAACGGTATCAAGAGTTGTTAAGCGCTTCAAAGAAGATCTTACAATTAACCGCAAGGAAGGAACCGGGAGAAAAAAGGGATTTCATAGCCCAAAAAAAGTGAAGAAAGCCATCAGCCTTTTTCAGAAGAATCCTAACCTTTCAGGACGGAAAGTGGCCCAAATAGTGGGTTGTTCGCAGTCAACCGTTCAGAAATTCAAGTCGAGTTGTGGGCTTAGAACATACAAAGTGCAGAAAGTGCCAGACAGGAACGCTGTGAAGAATCAAGAAGCGAAATCAAGAGCAAAGAAATTAAAAAAAGATTGCTTGAAATTTTTTTCCTGTTGCGTGATGGACGACGAAACCTATGTCTTGGCTGATTTCTCGCAACTTCCTGGTCAGGAATTCTATACTGCAGATTCTCGTGGAAATTTTGACGAACAATCTCGCGTGAAGAAACAAGCAAAGTTTCCTAAAAAATTCATGGTTTGGCAAGCAATTTGCACTTGTGGGAAAAGGAGCAAATTTTTCGTTGGCCAAGGCTCTGTTGACTCGAAGATATACATCGAGAAATGCTTGAAGAAGCGACTTTTACCATTTTTACGTGAGCACGATGTGTCAACAATCTTTTGGCCAGATTTAGCTTCATGCCACTCCAGCAAGGCCACCAAGGAATGGTATGAAGCTAATGAGGTGGTTTTTGACCCCAAAGAGGCCAATCCACCAAATTGCCCAGAACTCAGGCCAATCGAAAGATATTGGGCCCTGGTAAAAAGAGAATCGAAGAAGACTAAGAAATCAACGAAAACATTAGCGGAATTCATGCAAAAGTGGAAGACAGCATCCAAGAAAGTGACTGAGAACACTATAAGAAGCATTATGGGAAGAATTCCAGAAAAAATCCATGCATTTTGTAAAAAATAGTTTTGGTTTTCTTATTGTAAAAACAGTTTTCATTAGAAACAGAAGATGATTCGAAAATGAGTTTGATTTTCGAAATCGGTCCAGTGGTTCAAAAGATATAAGCGTTTTTGTGATAGCGAATTTATTCTCGTTCAGTCCTTAGTCATTGTGAGACTTCCAAAGACAAATTACACTAGAAAAGGTCAAGTGAGAATAGAAATCCCTTGTTGGCCTTTTACATTTTGTGCAATTAACTCTGATCTAAATGTGTGCGTATATTTTCAGCTGCACAAATTTCGGCATTTGCACCATTTAAAACAAACACTCTCAGGTTTGTTTTACGGACCAGAGATGTCGGTGTAAGATTGGGAGGAGGCTTCCGAAAGATCTTGACCGGATAGGTAAAATGGGTGCGATCTCGTACAGATCATCTTTTACCTGGACCCGGCGAGGTGCTAATCATTCTGGTCTACCTTCTGCGAAACTACTAACAAGAAAAACCATTTACGTTAATTCGTTCTGTACAGGCGCGTATTCAGGACCTCATTCCAATTCTAAAGGCCCCTTGCAACGACAGAGAATTTTCGCGAGAATTTTCTGTCAAATTTACTGACCGAAAATTCTCTGCCGTTGCATACTACTTTCGGTAGAATTCTCTGTGGAATTCCATTGTCCCATCGTATGCATCGGCAGAGAATTCTCGGTCAGTGAATTTGACAGAAAATTCTCGCGAGAATTCTCTGTCGTTGCAAGAGGCCTTAACAGTCGATTATTGGAGTTTATAAAAGGTGCGAATGGATTTTATTTCTACAAGATTCGAATTCATTTTCATTGGAAATCTAGTTATGAGATGAAGCACCAAATTGAAGGAGAGAGTTGTTAGATCCAGATCGATTTATAAAACCATTTCCCAAAATTTGCCATTTGACAGGTCAAAATCTAAACGGTTATAGTGAGGGCTGTGAAATATTTTTCATTGAATGGAACGACCTCGAAAACCTACATTTTGATACCGATATCACCCATGTAGCCCCCATAGGTAATGAAATATTCCACTTTATATTTTTCGATTTTTCATTTTCGAGTTCTGTTCACGAGCTCACACCACTCAAGGTAAGGGTGATGTCGGTATGCAATATTGCTATCATTTAAGATTCGAATAGGAAGTACACCTACCAGTTTCAAAAATAACGTTAGATCCTCCCCAAATATATTTTTTATTGACAAATATGGTGTTTTTAGGGGGTCATACCCCTTTGTCATTTTGCACCCAAAATTTGAGAATTTTAAAATCGCCCATATTCTGCACAGAGATACTTGGGGCTATGCTGATCAACATACTATAAATTGCTATTAGCGGCGATGAGAGGGACAGAAGTTATGACAGTTTGAAATTTCCGATTTTTCAAAAAAATGCCATTTGACAAGTCAAAATCTAAACGATGATAGTAAGGGCTTTGGAATGTTTTTTATTGAATTGAGCGACCTCGAAAACCTACATTTTGATACCAAAATCACCCATGTAGCTCCCATAGGTATTGAAATATTCTACTTTTTATTTTTCGATTTTTGATTTTCGAGTTCTGTTCACGAGCTCACACCACTCAAGGTAAGGGTGATGTCGGTATGCAAAATTGCTATTATTGAAGATTCGAATAGGAAGTGCAACTTCCATTTTCATCAATAACGTTAGATCCTCCCCAAATATATTTTTTATTGACAAATATGGTGTTTTTAGGGGGTCATACACCTTTGTCATTGTTCACCAATAATTTGAGATTTTTCAAATCGCTCATATTCTGCCCAGAGATACTTGGGGCTATGCTGATCAACATAATATAAATAACTATTGGCGGCGATGAGAGGGACGGAAGTTATGACAGTTTGAAATTTGCGATTTTTCAAAAAATACCATTTGACAGGTCAAAATCTAAACGGTGATAGTAAGGGCTTTGAAATATTTTCTATTGAATGGACCGACCTCGAAAACCTACATTTTGATACCAAAATCACCCATGTAGCCCCTATAGGTATTGAAATATTCTGCTTTTTATTTTTCGATTTTTCATTTTCGAGTTCTGTTCACGAGCTCACACCACTCAAGGTGAGGGTGATGTCAGTATGCAAAATTGCTATCATTTAAGATTCGAATAGGAAGTACACCTTCCAGATTCATCAATAACAGTAAAAAAGAAAAAAACAATCAAAAAGAAAACGAAAAAATTAACGAATGGAAAATGATAGAGAATATAGAGATGATAGGAACAATTGAACTAATCTAGATTGACAGACTGATAGATTCTGTAGCAGATGCTCGTATTTATATTTGAAATTAAAAAAGAATCAAGTCGAAAATTGAACTTTCTAAAATCGAATAATGCATGCTATAAATACCAATACGATCCTGATATTCTCTCCCGGTACCTGCCGTTTTTTCAACACTCATTCCGGCGGATTAGATCTCGCGGAGAGATGCTAATTCAGACAAGAAAGAATCGAATTGTCTCTCCGCAAAAAATAAGCGGAGACACCGTGAAAAACTGAGATCCTGTAGGGATGCTGCGCAATTTGTATGTAGCCGTGCCGTTGTGCAGAAGGGTGCTTAAGTAATTATGCAAGCACTTTAAACAGCCGTGTCAGATGAATATGAATGATAGGTTGTCTATTTGGATTTGGTTGGGAAGCGATTTTCACGGTCTTGGATCAAAGGGAAATCTGTAAAAAAATGAACGCTTCTATGGATTATCATCATTGTAAGTCTTGCAGGGTTCTTGATTGATGACGAAATTCAATTCTTCAATGAGATTTTTTTAAGTATCTGGGATTCTGTGAGTGTCGTTGGTATTTTTTTGGTTTGGGCTCGTTATTGCACGTGCTTTGACTTTTGAGTTGTGGCAATGGCCTTGCTTGTTTCAATGTTAGATGAGCTGACGCCCTTTCGAGATTTAGATGCACAACAAAGTTCCTGCTGTTTTTTTCGATGATAATGCAACTTCCCTAGAACGCCGAAGGGGAGTCCCGATTGACCATACACCGGGACTCTTTTCGAGCATTCGTGCGATGCCCGAAAGTCCCCTAAAAAGTCCTCGTGAGTGGTCTATATTAGAGCAGCTTCTGCGTAATCTTTATGGAGCTCTCCATGCGATTCAACCCTTTTCTTCGAATGGGAGAACGAAATCACCAATGCGTTAAAACAGTTTGTTTGTCATATGTCTAAGCTTGATTCATGACGTTTTGGATTTGTCAGAAATCGACCAGCACTTACTGCTGGTGGCTTCTATTGATAATCAGCAGGAACTTAGGTATATAATCTAGTTCTAGACAAAGTATACTGCTCCACAAGAGTTGAATCGATCCAATAAAAATCAGTATGAGACATTTCGTCAATCTGGTCGCCTTTTTTCTGAAGTTTGGTTCTTTGCATATGCTTCATGAATGTTCTTATTTTGAAATGAAGTTAGTTTATAAACGGCTTCGATTTCAAACGAGTTTTCTGAAAATGCCAAGACGTAAATTAACAAACGCTGAGGCTAATAGGGCTATCGCAATGCTGCAGGGTGGCCTAACTCAGGTTGTTGTAGCGGGAAGGCTCCAAGTCAGCCCAAGTGTGATATCTCGACTTTGGAATAGGTTCAGGGAGACAGGTTCAGTGTTGGAAAGACCAAGGCTTGGTGGGCGACGAAAAACAACACCTGCTCAGGATCGTTTCATCACCGTTTCGGCGAGAAGAAACCCTACATCTACGTGTAGAATGCTACGGAATACTCTTCAAAATGCAGATGGGGTCCAAGTTTCCATCGAAACCATCAGACGACGTTTGAGAGTGGTGAATCTAGGTTCTAGACGTCCATTAAGAGGAGTTCTATTAACACGTGGCCATAAGCGTCAAAGACTGGAATGGGCAAGGCAACATATCAATTGGAACGATCAATGGCGTAGTGACCTTTTCACTGATGAATCCAGATATGGACGATTTTCAGATTCTCGAAGAATGAGAGTATGGACAATCCCACGCATACCCCGTAATCGTCGCTATGTCCAAGAAGTCCATCCATTCCGAGGGGGTAGTGTTATGGTTGGGCCGGGATATGTTTCAACGGGCGCACAGATCTATACACATTTGTCCTGGGAATATGACCGCCTAACACTGTAGGGAGCATGCCATTGTCAATGTTGTGCCAAATTTTCACGCTGCTATTGGTGAAACTTAATTTCTAGACGATAACGCTAGACCGCACCGTGCAGCTATAGTTGAGAATGCGCGCGAGGAGCTTGGTATTCCACATTTACCAATACCTCCGCACTCACCAGATTTGAATTGCATAGAACATGCAAGAGATATGCACCAAAGAAGATTAGATAATCATCAACCTACCCCAGAATCCTTAAATGATCTGAGAGAGCTTCTGCCCCGTTTATGGAACCAAATTCCTCAAGAAATGTTCAACAACCTCGTGTGTTGTATGCAAAGAAGATGTCAAGCTGTTATTGATGCCCGTGGAGGCCATACATTGTATTGATAGTCTTAAAATGCTTGAATTCTCTGGGAATAAAATTTCGTTAGGTATTTTATCGATTTTTCTTAACCACCCTGTATACGCTGCAGACCTACAGGCTAAAATTAATTTGCAACTTGAAATCATATGAATATGAATTTTCATCAGAAAAATCTTATTTTAACTATATTTTTTTGCAATTTAAGTCAATACCCTAACTAATGTGGAGCAGTTTATATGGCGAGAAATAGTTCTTGCTTTACCTACAAATATTCACTAATTGCATAGTTCAGCGATTTTCGGATAGAGGGCGCCCTTGTACAGGGTCACCCAAATTGCTTGATTTTGGCTGTTTCTGGTACTTGTAGGCTAGATAGATGAAAATGTTGAAAGGAGTCCTGGGCTCGATTTTCGTGAAAACTCCATAACTGAAAGCCATTTCACGGTATCTTCAGTTGTTTTCAAGATATAACGAAATTTTGATATTTTGGCGATTTCGAAAATGTGCCATAACTTCTTCATTTGTGGAGCAGTTTAGTTGAAAAAAATCACACGTACCCAATGAACCGTCCTCTCGAATTAGTCCTTCAAGCATCACCCACAAATTGACTTCTGGGAACAGAGAATAAATTTATGGCTCCCGAAAATCTTATTCACCATCAGCATCCTTGACTGGTGCGGTTGTAGGGTTGTAAATTCCGGTTGACCAAAGCCCCATTGATTACGACCACCGGACAATGCCACAGGACACCCTGTAGAGCACGTCACAGTAGCGGAACCAAATACTATGTTTTGAATACTTTAAAATCGATTCGCTCTGTTGATTGACACACAACAACAAAAGTTTGTAGTTTTTGTTGTCGGAAAATAGAGGTATTACCTTTTATATACGGGGTGTACAATAGGTTCGAGCTGTTCTGATGTCAACAAGAGTTATGGAGGTGTCTTGTAAAGTCATCTTTATTTGTGAACCCACAGGAGATTTTTTATATATTGTTTTGGCAACACTGATCTTGACAGCTCACGCACGTGTTTTGATGTCAATGTCAAAACTCATTATAATGTACTTGTCGTTTTCGATGGGAACCGATATCGATATGAAGTGTATCATAAGGTTGGTTGGAGTTTATTGATCAAAATTCTCAATGTCATCGTTCAAAGCGAGAAGGAAACTAATCCGATAGAGGCGCCACCATGCATTTTTTGGAATATCTCCATAGAACTTACATTATCACTATTAGTTCTATGAATACCTCTCTTATTATGAATGAAATGGCGCTCTCTATCGGAAAATCGCTGAACTATGAAATTATACTCTGTTCAAATGTAAGAAGGAGCAATAACAACATGTTTGGCGCAGCGGTAGGAGGGCCTCCGTAAAGGTATTTTCCGTCCAGAGTCGAATCGAGGAGATTTCAAACAATCGTTCAGTTTATTTATCCATGTTTCATCCAGCTAATAATTTTTTTTGCCTTGTTCCCTTAATGAGCGGATTTTCTTCAAATAATCTCTTCTCCACACAATTATTTCATCCCTATCTATCAGTAGACTATCACTACCACGTTTTTTGAACTTGAATTCCATTTTTTCCAATAATTTATAGAACGTTGTTCTTTTGAAATTTGGCAAACTGTCGTCATCATTCACTATTTCTAGTACTCTAGAAATCGTTGGGATTTCATTCCGGAAAAAAAAACCGTGGACAATTCTTCTGATAAGGTTCATATCGAAATCGTCAACCGAATCGATTATTTTTAACGACTGGGCTCTCCTCTTAGGTGGCGTCAATGTTTTATTCTCTTTATATTCTCTGAGAATTTTGAATACAGCTGAATCACTCACCCCTGAGGATTTTGAAACAATTCCTACTAAGTCTCTTTTAGATAAATCAGGATGTTCTTCCAATTCTTTTCGAGAAATGTTCAAAATTATCTCTTTCTCTTCAGCAGAGAAGGTTACCTTTTGGACCTTTTTCGTGGTGGTCCCCACATATCACCCTCAGATGCAGTATCCGTTTCCGAATTCGACATTATTCTATAAACACTGTATACATTTTGTCAAAAGATTTTCCAACACAATACACTTTTCACAACAAAATCTATAAACACTTTGAACAACTAGACCTTCACAGTAGCTCTAGTTATTTTAACTAGTTTTGTCAATCGAAAACTTCGATATGTATATGCAAATCAAGATGACTTTCACCCATCAGGGAAAAGGACCCAAATCTGGTGTTTGTCGGAATCATGCAAGATTCCGACCCAAATCTCTATAACTCTGGTGTTTCCTGGAATTACCTTGCCGCAATCTCGAGCATCCGAAAAAGAAATTATTTAGTAGATAATAATATAAAAACAAAAGAAAATAAAAAACATAGGGTACCTACGTCGGAGATAAAATGTTTACGATAGTTGCAAATCATAACAGAAATTTTGCCCTAGAGTTTCTGAGGAAAAAAGTTCTAATGTGGGAATTGCTGACTCAAATTATTGAATCATTTTTATCCAGTACCATCTACAGTCCGTTCGGAGTACGATCCTGGCAATCTCTTAGAGCGTTAAAAGGGAGCGTGGTTATGACCGTTTGACCAATAGGAGCTTTATTGTGAGCAAACCAGACGATTTTGTTTGCTTACAAAGCTCTTTCTCATATTTGAACGGACTATAGTGAATATGTAGGTAAATCAGGAACTTTTTCCCGCCATATATTTGAATTTGGCCATTCTCTGCCAATTCCGTATTTCAAGTTGTTTTTCTGAACGAAATTATCTGTGGATTCACTTTTAATCGGAAGTTGAACTATTTCATGGGTTTTTCGTTTGAAATAAAACAGAAGCATGAGTTGGCTTATTTTCTTTTATTTTTGGAAGAAAAAAAAATAAACTTTCGAAATGAAACCGATTTAAATTATTTCATTAGGAACTCCAATCCTTTCTGAGTGTACCCACAAAATATTCAGTTCTCAAAGTGAAACCATTTTCAAATGAAACTCGAAATAAAAACACACTACATTGAACGCCCACCTCAAGATTATTTTTTGAATCTCCATGAAATTCTGATCAACCTTGTCTACGAACAAACTTCGACCACTTGTACAGGCCGTTCCGAGAAGAACACTCGATATAGATCCTTCAAAAAGTCCCAGTAGGAAGTTTGGTTACCTAAACGGTTCCCCAACCGTAGACCACATGGGACAAAAACCGAAATTATGACTTACGAGAAACCATAAAATATGACCTCTAGTGGTAGCAATAAAATCTCCGAGACAGTGTGTCAAATCTTCTAATCCCATAGTTATTCTGAGTTTCCTGGAAGGTCCTCGGCTCGTTCTTTATTCGGCTTACGTTCTCATATCCTATTGATATTCTCGATAGCTCTTAAAAAAACATATGTATACTCCATTCACTTTCATAAAGTATCGTTGGCCATGAAATTCTGACAATTTTCACCGTGTATACTTTGAAAATGTTAGGTTATAGTTATTTTCCTGTCAGATAACTTAGCAACGTTGTTCTTTCTACATAGAGGTCCTAGTAATTACGTATTCATCATAATGTTTATTTACTTTGGGAAATATAATGAACTTGAGAAAATATTATGTGAATTCAATAATTTCAAAGACTTGGCGAATATTGAAGAAACTTTTTTCCCTGTTAATACTGGAAATATTTCACGTCTATAAACATGGTTGGAAGATTCAGTTATGCTATTTTCTTGTACGGATATCAAGAATCGAGTGTTGAAATTTTACTGAAAAATAATGAACAGAATAGTCCGTTACTTTGTGATAGTTCATTCGAAAAAGAATAAAAGTACTCGAATAACCCGACAGAAAAATTTCTAAATGAACGGACCTATGGAATTCCCCACTTTTCAAAATTTTCAGGACATTTGAATACCTTTTTGCGTAACTTGAAATACTCCATTATCAAAGTTAGAAAAGAATGAATAGAAATTAGCCTTGGCAACGTCTCCGAGAATTATTTTGACATTGTAAAATATTTCACGAAATCCAACCTGTCTCAGATTTGAGTGAAAAAACTTAATAGACCTAAATCTTGGCCAACCGAAATACTTCATAAAAGTGAAAGGAGTACATATATGTAGTTACTATTTTTTAACACCAGCCTAGGTTAAACTTGGGAAAAAGTGAGCAAAACATGAAAACTGAGATATCTATCTCAGTTTTGTTTAAAAAAAAAACTATGTTTGCACCCCAAAAACATCTATCCAAGAATATTATCAAAAAAACAGATTGGAAAAATTGTTTCATTTGCAGTCTTGTCATCAAAATGGTTGTCCAAGGATGTAATTTTTTTGAATTTTCGAAAATCTCGAACATGAAACAATTGGATTTTTAACAAGCATAAAACATATTTTTCTGGACCAGCACAAATTCCACTACTCGCAGGTACCATATTATCCATTCTTTCAATTTATTTTTATCTAATTAAGGACCGAACGAGAATAAATTCGCTATCACAAAAACGCCTATATTTTTTGAACCAATTGAGAAAAAATCAAAATTTGATCATAGTTACCCTTGTTATGAACGTCAGAAACATGTGGAACATTTAAGGTGCATACAAACTGTTGTCACGTCATGTGAGCTCACGCGAGGAAATGGGAAGAAGATATGGAAAATATAGCTGCTTTTGCAGTTGCTGGTGATTGTGTCATAGAAGGGATTCGATTTACCAAATGAATCAACGAACAGAGGAAGTGGGGGAATTCCATCAATTAATTCAAGAATTATTGAATGAGCACCCAGATCGGTTTCAAATGTATGTCAGAATGACATTTCACAAAATATCAGACGTGAAATCACGTGCATTCAGAAAATGTAAATTTGCGGAATATAGATCTTGCGTGCTTTCAGTGCTATAACGTGGCAGCCAATATAATGTTGCAAAAATTTTTACTACATTTTGATTCCGTAGTAGTACAATCACCCAGTTTAGTTCTGATGATTTGGCTTCACTATCTATTATTGAAAGGTGTGTCTCTTTTCCTATGGTCTGAGTTCCAAGCATTATCGTGGTTGCACATTTTGGGAAGATGACGTGATATGTGACGTGACGTGATAACAATGTGTCTGCACCTTAACTTTATAGATATTCCAATTCTCTGTCGCAAAATGTCGAGCGAAGTGAAAACACGAGAATTTATAGTGAAACTTTTTCAAAATAATCAAAAATGGAGCTTCAAAAGAATCGCAAAAGAGGCTCGCGTTCGTACGGAAACGGTATCAAGAGTTGTTAAGGGCTTCAACGAAGATCTTACAATTAACCGCAAGGAAGGAACCGGAAGGAAAAGGGGTTTCATTGCCCAAAAAAGGGGAAGAAAGCCATTAGCCTTTTTCAGAAGAATCCTAACCTTTCAGGACTGAAAGTGGCCCAAATAGTGGGTTGTTCGCAGTCAACCGTTCAGAAAATCCAGTCGAGTTGTGGGCTTAGAACATACAAAGTGCAGAAAGTGCCAGACGCCCAGACAGGAACGCTGTGAAGAATCAAGAAGCGAAATCAAGAGCAAAGAAATCAAAAAAAGATTTCTTGAAAAATTTTTTCCTGTTGCGTGAATGATGACGAAACCTGTCTTGGCTGATTTTTCGCAACTTCCTCGTCAGGAATTTTATACTGCAGATTCTCGTGGAAATGTTGACGAACCATTTCGTGTGAAGAAACAAGCAAAGTTTCCTAAAAAAATTCCTGGTTTGCACTTGTGAGAAAAGGAGCAAATTTTTCGGGGGCCAAGGCTCTGTTGACTCGAAGATATACATCGAGGAATGCTCGAAGAAGCGACTTTTACCATTTTGACGTGAACACGATGTGTAAACAATCATTTTTTGGTGCAACTTTGTTTCCGCATTTTTGGCGCAATCTTGTTTCAGCTTTTTGGGTGCATTCTTTTTTCGCGTTATCCAGTAGAACGAATTTTTCCAAGGGATATGAACGCGATAGTTAATGCACTCGTTTCCACACCCCCCTGTATAGGTAGAGTGCTAAGTACGTTTTGTTTTTAAGTGGTATCCCCAGTAGGCCTAATCCATTTCATACTTGTTTCCGCTTTTTTTGACAAAAATTTCGTGGTTGGAAAAACTCCGGGAACAAAAATTTCGCTGTTGGAAAAACACCGGGGACAAAAATTGGTCTGTTGGAAAAACTCCGGGGACAAAAATTGCTCTGTTGGAAAACTCCGGGGATAAAAATTGCTGTTGGAAAAACTCCGGGGACAAAAATTTCGCTGTTGGAAAAATTCCGGGGACAAAAATTGGTCTGTTGGAAAAACTCCGGGGACAAAAATTGCTCTGTTGGAAAACTCCGGGGATAAAAATTGCTGTTGGAAAAACTCCGGGGACAAAAATTTCGCTGTTGGAAAAATTCCGGGGACAAAAATTGCTCTGTTGGAAAAACTCCGGGGACAAAAATTGGTCTGTTGGAAAAACTCCGGGGACAAAAATTGCTCTGTTGGAAAACTCCGGGGATAAAAATTGCTGTTGGAAAAACTCCGGGGACAAAAATTTCGCTGTTGGAAAAATTCCGGGGACAAAAATTGCTCTGTTGGAAAAACTCCGGGGACAAAAATTGCTCTGTTGGAAAAACTCCGGGGACAAAAATTGCTCTGTAGGAAAAACTCCGGGTACAAAAATTGCTCTGTTGGAAAAACTCCGGGGACAAAATTGCCCTGTTGGAAAAACTCCGGGGACAAAAATTGCTCTGTTGGAAGAACTCCGGGGACAAAAATGACGCGGTTGGAAAAACTCAACCCATCACTAAAAGCACTGACCCAATTTTTCGTTGGCTCTGTTGACTCGAACATATACATTGAGGAATGCTTGAAGAAGCGACTTTTACCATTTTTACGTGAGCACGATGTGTCAACAATCTTTTGGCCAGATTTAGCTTCATGCCACTACAGCAAGGCCACCAAGGAATGGTACGAAGCTAATGAGGTGGTTTTTGTCCCCAAAGAGGCCAATCCACCAAATTGCCCAGAACTCAGGCCAATCGAAAGATATTGGGCCCTGGTAAAAAGAGAATTGAAGAAGACTAAGAAATCAACGAAAACATTAGCGGAATTCAAACAAAAGTGGAAGACAGCATCCCAGAAAGTGACTGAGAACACTATAAGAAGCATGATGGGAAGAATTCTAAAAAAAATCCATGAATTTTGTAAAAAATAGTTTTGGTTTTTTATTGTAAAAACAGTTTTCATTAGAATTAGAAGATGATTCGAAAATGAGTTTGATTTTCGAAATCGGTCCAGTGGTTCAAAAGAAACAAGCGTTTTTGTGATAGCGAATATATTCCCGTTCAGTCCTTATCTTATTCCTCCTATTGTGCCCAGTATCCATTCATTCGTTTTTCTCTCGATTTCAACCAGTCCAACCGATAATGAATATCAATTCCTTCGCACGCATTGATCACCCTATATTCTTCCATCAGCGATCTGTCCGAAAGATGAGGGTACTGCAGTAGGGTTCGTAATTGCTTTTTTGTATACACCCAATTAAGCGAGGTGAAACTGCATCCCGTATGAAAAGAACCGAGACCTAGTTAACATAACAATACCACTAATCATGGTGTCTTGCAAATGACTAGGTGGCGGATGATAAAATGGTAAAGTCATCTGTTTTTTGCTCTGTTTGCTAAACTGCCATTTTTTCAAACAGGTCGGTTAATAGAGCCCATTCGGTCTTTTTAGTCGCTGCGGCGTTTTTTATTATAGACCGGTACTGTTTAAGTCTAGACCTCGAGAAATTCGTTTTGATGTTGAGTTTGTCGAATTGGTTTGCATGTTTTGAAGGATTATTATTCGAGAACTAATAAACTGCTCCACATGAGTTAGGGATATTGACTTAAATTGCAAAAAAATATAGTTAAAATAAGATTTTCGTGATGAAAATTCATATTAATATGATTTCAAGTTGTAAATTAATTTTAGCCTGTAGGTCTGCAGCGTATACAGGGTGGTTAAGAAAAATCGAGTAAAATAACTAAATTTTATTCCCAGAGAATTCAAGCATTTTAAGACTATCAAAACAATGTATGGCCTCCACGGGCATCAATAACAGCTTGACATCTTCTTTGCATACTACACACGAGGTTGTTGAACATTTCTTGAGGAATTTGGTTCCATAAACGGAGCAGAAGCTCTCTCAGATCATTTAAGGATTCTGGGGTAGGTTGATGATTATCCAATCTTCTTTGGAGCATATCCCATGCATGTTCTATGCAATTCAAATCTGGTGAGTGCGGAGGTATTGGTAAATGTGGAATACCAAGCTGCTCGCGTGCATTCTCAACTATGGCTGCACGGTGCGGTCTAGCGTTATCGTCTAGAAATTGAAAAGTTTCATCAATAGCAGCGTGAAAATTTGGCACAACATTGTCAATGATATGCTCCCTATAGTGTAAGGCGGTCATATTCCCAGGACAAATGTGTAGATCTGTGCGCCCGTGAAACATATCCCGACCCATACCATAACACTACTCCTCGGAATGGATGGACTTCTTGGACATAGCGACGATTACGGTTTGCGTGGGATTGTCCATACCCTCATTCTTCGAGAATCTGAAAATCGTCCATATCTGGATTCATCAGTGAAAGGGACACCACGCCATTGATCGTTCCAATTGATATGTTGCCTTGCCATTCCAGTCTTTGACGCTTATGGTCACGTGTTAATGGAACTCCTCTTAATGGACGTCTAGAACCTAGATTCACCTCTCCCAAACGACGTCTGATGGTTTCGATGGAAACTTGGACCCCATCTGCATTTTGAAGAGTATTCCGTAGCATTCTACACGTAGATGTAGGGTTTCTTCTCGCCGAAACGGCGATGAAACGATCCTGAGCAGGTGTTGTTTTTCGTCGCCCACCAAGCCTTGGTCTTTCCAACACGGAACCTGTCTCCCTGAACCTATTCCAAAGTCGAGATATCACATTTCGGCTGACTTGGAGCCTTTCCGCTACAACAACCTGAGTTAGGCCACCCTGTAGCATTCCGATAGCCTTATTAGCCTCAGCGTTTGTTAATTTACGTTTTGGCAATTTCAGAAAACTCGTTTCAAATCGAAGCCGTTGATAAACTGACTTCATTCCAAAATAAAAACATTCATGAAGCATATGCAAAGAACCAAACTTCAGAAAAAAGGCGACCAGATTGACAAAATGTCTCATACTGATTTTTATTGGATCGATTCAAGTTGTTATTGAGTTTTAATAGTATACTAGCTGGCCCGGCGAACTTTGTTCCGCCTAAATGATACTTACGGTGGATTTCACAAATCGTAATCACCGGTGATCGGAGATCAACAGCTTGGTTCTCTGATTTTTAAACTGTCGAATCGAGTTAATTCTATATCAAGCTCCGATCACCGATGATTACGCTTTGTGAAACCCACCGTTAAAGTTGAATCAACTAATCATTGCTATTTTTTCAAGCAGGAGATAAATTAGGCAAAATATACAAAATTTTAGTAACATTGTTATTCGCATGAGAAGTATTCTCTTTATTTATGCGGTATCTAATTATTGTTGAACATATAATTTTTCTTTGAATGCTTTACAGTTTTCCCATTGCTGTACCTAAATAAAAATATGAATCACGATCGAATTATATGGATGAGAAATAGTTCCAATGATTAATTACCTCTGATCACTGTAGAAACCATTTTAGTTCTGCCAATACAACGCTGAAAATTCGAATTGAAGTACTTTGTCTGTGGTACTTTAATCTCACTTTACAGAATACAAATACGCTATGACGTTTTCTTATTTTTCTTCTTGACTGAGACATTTTTGTTTTGGTCCACAGCACTGAGTTGTAGACAACTCAAATTACAAACTATTTGTTTACATCGCCATATAACGGGGAGAATATCAAATGAATTACCTAAGATTAAGCTATAGCGTAACTGTTACTTTAGCGACACCAATAGTGGGTTCCACTTGGCGCTCACAACGATCAAAACGCTCCATTGGCCGTTCCACATGGCGACTACGGTCGTTGTGGACGCGGCGAATACGTCACTCATGACGTCATTGTTTTCGCCCACGCCAAGCTCACAACGACCCATCCCAAGACGTGGGTCTTTGCGGTCGTTCGAGGAGTGGGGACCACAATCTAGCCCGTTCCACTTGTATGTTTGATTGCAACGATCGCAGCCAGGAGGAATGGGAAAAACAGCGGTCGTGAGCGTGAGCGTTGTGAGCGCCAAGTGGAACGCACTACAAGTGGCCTCACTCAAGAGAAGGAAAAGCATTTCCTGTATAAGTAAAATTTTCATCGATTTTTTCAAAGTTTTATTGTATTTTATAATAACCAGACCGTAGACGAATCCATATATGAAGTTTCATAACAATCAGTCCATCCGATCTCGAGTTATAAATGGTGTAACCAACATCTTTCTTTTATATATATATAGATTCTAAAACTAGTTTCAGAATGGGCTCCTTTTCCAATACGAATGCGAAATTGAGTAGGTATTGGAAATATTGGAATTGCATTCTGCAACGAGTATTAGACAATATTTTCTCTATTTCACTCAAATTTTGTGAAATTCAATGGAAAAATTCAAATTATAGGTCCTAGTGACTTTCATATTGTATCTTGGCAGTTGGCGTGAATGTTAGGAAATACGAAAATTGACATTTCCAAATTGACGTCTGCTTAAATTTAAAAGGATCGGAAGTCATTGCTGACAACCACAAAACGAAAAATGTAACTGAAAACGATGCTGTAATGAACTCATTACAGCACTGTTTTCAGAACTGTAATAAACTCATTACGATACCGAAATAGAGAAATGATTTTAAAGCGATTTTCTCGAAGATTACATACGTTTAAAAACGATTGAATACGATATCCCTAACTCTTGTGGAGCAGTAGGGGAAGGTGGGGACCCTTCGTACGGTTTCAACATTTTATTTTTTTTTTTTTGTATTTTCATTAATCAATCACCTGACAGCTTGAATGTATAGTCTAACTATCTGAGATTCATATGAAAAAATTACAGAGGATTTCATCTGATGTTTCAACCATAATTATGATTCGAAACTAAATCTGGAATATGTACGAACCTGCCCCAACAACGGGGCACCTACATACAGTCAGTATAAATACGTGATTTTCCTGGCCGTCGTCCTTTATTTGTTTTATTACTTCTCACAACAGCCGGATAGGGTCGAATTGCCTCTAGTGTCAAAGCTGTCTTCAAAGAGCTACTATTATTTGATGGATTGGTAAATTATTCAAAGGATCTAAATTAAACCTTTATAGTTCATCATAAGTTATCAATGGTGAGTTAATAGTTTGTTCTCGCGGAACGGCGGAACCTCCAAGAAAGAAGTTGATGCAAAAATAAGCAATTAGTACACTAACACACTAAATCGTACCTAGTTGGGGCACATTTTTACGCGTTCAAATGTGCCCCATCTAGTTCTGTACGAAAGTACCCCACTTACCAAATAACAGCAAAATATATCCTCTTTCAATATTGATAGGAAAACGTCATAAATTTATTATTGAAAACGTATCTTAAGTATATTTTGCTAGTTACTGATAGAATTCTCTATACGAGAACCTATCTTATCTACGGTAACAATAGACAAAAACATTGATCAAAAAATTACTTAGCGAGCGCCAAAACACGTTCGTGTCTGAAACTTCGCTCTCACCAGTGCGAATGGCGCGATAGTACGTTGACGTAAAGTTGGTACCTCCACTCAAGCACACATACAAAAGCAAGGCCGTACGTCGTTTCGTTCAAGTTTTATTTTGACTGTATGAATGTGCCCCGCGTACGAAGGGTAACGATCTCCCCCTATATTTCAAAGCATGAAATCGTGTTTTTTTCGATGACGCTTTCTGGGACGCCCTGTATAGTTACGTCTCGGCCTTACTCGAAATTAGTCGGGACCCGCCAATGGCCCGGAGCGTCGTAAACCCATGGACCTTTCCTTCTGTCGGCAGGACCTTCTTTGTAAATTCGAGATCGTACCAGGGACTTTTTATTGTACGAACCACGTGGTGCTCATATTTCGGTGACGACCCTGTCGTAAAAAAGTTTCGGAAAAATAGTCGTGAAAATAAACAGGCATAAGCGGCAATTAGAGGCAATTATTGCGCTTTGCGCTCGCTTAGATTATTGAGGTCGCGGCTATAAAATGGCAAGGATAAATATTTGCTGTTTTTTATTACGGTAAAATGATTAGTTTTGGTCGGCAAGTGTTTTGAAAATTGAATTAGGAGGAAGAATCGTTAATTTTTCTTCACTCAGAGTCAGAGACATGAAGGACATCGAAGAATATGATCGTGTCGATGTTCCAAATAAAGAAAGGTAAAGCGGTGTGACTTTGCACCACTTTTTAGAGTATTCTTGATGTAACTTTCCCGTTTTTTTGTAAAATAAGTTGTGCTTGAATTATGTTTAATTTCAACAATCTAGCTATCGATTGCTGTAATTAGAAACGGAAGAAAAAGTGCGCAACAATTTTTTTTCCATTTTAAAAATTTGGCAAAGTCACCCGCACATCGGTGCGAATTTGCCACTTGCATCAAAATGCGTTTGTTGGCAATTTAATCAAGTGCAGGTGGTATTTTTGCCACGAGAACGTTTTTCTTCAACTTTTTTGAAGGTTAGTTAGCTAGGTACCTACTAGTCGCGAATAAAACAACAAATTATAAGAAAATAAAATCTATTATTCTTCATGAAATACATAAAATGAGTCTCTTTGTAAATGAACAATATATAATAATAATAATTCATTTTCCAAAACCGCAGAACTGTTGCTTCCATTCAATATTTTATCCTCCTACAAAAAATCGCTTCCATTTTCCTCTTCCCAACGTAGATGGTTTGTCTGCATAAATCTGCAAACAATAGAATCATTTCCTGAAATTTCGAGACCCGCCCAACCAAATGCTCTCAGTTTTTTTTTACGCGACTCTAAATACGTATGAAATAAGCTGCTAAATGTATTTTGATGTACCATTGTTCATGTTTTCTACACAACCCTTATTATTTCGCATTTATAAAGACGTTAAAACTTACCTGCTCACACAACACAGCATAGCACACCGTTCAATCCAATCCAAAGGACTGCGACTGTTGAAACAATGTGGGGATATAGTGTCTCTTAGGTTCCGATTCGTGCTGTCGTTGAGAAGTTACCGACTTTACCAAAATAAAATGAAACATAAAACATTAGGTAGTTTGGCAAAGTCACCTTCTTTGGCAAAGCCACACCGCTCTACCGTACGAGGATTTATTGATAACTAGTTAGCCTAGACCAGTTCCATGCATAAACAAAATATTGCAATACCATATCAACGAGCAATAACTTATTAGAAGTGTCAATGTAGAGTTCAAAAAAGTAAACCAGAGTTACGCAATAATTAAAAAAAAAAGTCCACCGAAATTGTAAAAATCGAAAAATTGGAGTATCGAGCCCTCATCCAGTACCTGTATTTAAAAGGGTTAAAAGGTAAGCAGATTTACGAAGATATGCTTAATACCCTTAGTGATCAATGTCCTTCGTATGCAACCGTGAAAAATTGGACTGCAAGCTTCAAAAGAGGTAAATTTTCCATTGAAGATGATGACCGATCGGGAAGGCCAGTTTCTGTGTCAGTCCCCGAAAATATCGATGCAGTTCATGACATGATTCTATCAGACCGTCGAATTGAGCTAAAACGGATCTCTAAAGCACTGAAGATTTCATACGAACGCGTTCATCATATAGTTCACGCCAATTTGGACATAAAATTGTCTGCAGAATGAATCCCCAAATGTTTGAATGTTGACCACAAGCGAATTGGTACTATGGATGAGATTTGGGTACATTTCTACGATCCAGAAACAAAGCAACAATCGATGGAATGGCGACACTCTGGTTCTCAAAGACCTAAGAAGTTTCGTGTCCAAAAATCTGCTGGAAAAGTTCTTGCTTCAGTTTTTCGGGATTGCCATGGAGTAATCATGATTGATTTTTTGGATAAGGGTAGAACAATAACTGGAAATTACTATTCGACATTACTGACCACTCTACGGGAAAAAATTAAAGAGAAAAGACGCGGAAAGCTATCCAAAGGTATTTTGTTTTCACAAGACAACGCCCTAGTACACAAATCTCATGTTGCCATCCAAAAATTCGTGATTTAGGGTTAGAATTACTAGAACACCCCCCTCATTCACCAGATTTGGCTTCGTCCGACTATCATCTCTTTCCTCAACTGAAAAAAGTTTAAAAGGTCGTAAATTTTCTTCCAACGAGGAGGTAATAAAAGCTGTGGAGGACTGGTTTGCACAGCAAGAAGAAACATTTTTTTTTAAAGGTCTAGAGACGTTGCAGTTTCGCTGTAATAAATGTATTCACTTAAGAGGAGAATATGTTGAGTAATAAAATATTTTGACATTGAAATTTTGTTTGGTTCCATAGTAGGCTAAGAATTTTTCAATATATCCTCGTATATCGCTTTGTTTCTGTCAATTATTCAACGAAAGATAGCGCAATCCATTCACCGTAACTGTTGCTGCAGCCTCATTCTCAAAAAAGTAAGGTCTAATGACCCCACCGGACCATAAACCACACCAAACAGTCACACGTAGAGTATAGAGACGCTTTTCAACAATAACTCAGGACAATTTTTCGATGGATTTCCGGATCATTTTCATGCATTTCAAGGTTCCAATCATCAAAGACACGACTTTGTTTGATCGGCCGGCTTGAGTTCTTGTGTTAACTGAACTTCATATGCCTCAAGCCCCAAATCTTTAAGCAAAATACGGTGTAATGACGTTTGTGGAATGCCTAATTCCAAAGAACGACGAGGGATGGACAAACCTGGGTTTTCTTCAACACATTCGGCTACAGCAGCAATATTCTCGGCTCTTCTTGAGCGATGTGCACGGATTTTATTCTTCACATCTAACTTGTCCCAACAGCTCAAATTTTTTCACCAATTTATACACTGCGCAAAAATATTATGGAAATCTCAAATTTATTCTGCAACTGAAGGTGTTCTAAATGATAATTATTTTCATCAGAATTATGCATGCATATGTTATCCACTTTCAAAGTTTGTCTTCAATACAGATGTTTTCTCCCAGCAGGAATAAAAAAAGGTGATATTATCAGATTTCGGATGTATTTGCTGCATTCTAAAATCAGTTGTTCTCGATCAATTCTAGTGATCAATAGTTTTTCTTTCGTTTGATTTTCTACACTCGATCGCTATGCAACGCGAAACACGCAATTTGACCCAAGAGGAATGTGCCCAAGCGGTAGTTTTGCGAGAAGAAGGGTGGACATACACAAGAATGGCAGAAAGGTTTGGAGTTTCCCATACAAGTGTGTCCAGAATATTGCAGCGATTCAGGGAGACAGGTATGAATGTCCGAAGACCAGGACAGGGTAGACCACAGGTAACAACTGCCATTCAAGAACGTTACTTGAGAGTTTCTTCGTTGAGACAACGGTTTGCAACCGCTCTCCTCCTTCAATATCAGCTTGAGCAAACTCATGATGTGCAAATTAGCACTCAGACAATAAGATATCGCCTCAGAGAATATAATTTAAGGCCTAGTGTCGCGGCAAGAGGCCCAGCTCTTACCCCAGCCCATCGAAGGGCGCGTTTGGATTTTGCGAGAGAGCATATCCATTGGGAATAGGCCGATTGGGAAAGAGTTCTCTTCACAGATGAGCCTAGATTCTGCCTCTACCATTGTAATCGACGTTCCCTTGTATACAGACGTCTACATGAAAGATATGCTCAGTGCAATTTCCTGAATAGTGAATACTACTGGTTTCGGGGGAGGATCGATTATGGTATGGGGTGGAATATCTTTGACTGCTCGCACAGACCTAGTGGTCGTTGGTAATGGAGCTATGAATGCTGATAAGTATATAAAGAACATTCTTGAAGAGCATGTAGTGCCATTTGTCCCATACATTGGTGAAAATTTCATTTTTATGGACGATAATGCCAGACCCCATCGTGCGCGCATCGTTCAGGAGTATCTTGAAGAGGTTGAAGTCTCTCGAATGGAATGGCCAGCAAGAAGTCCAGATCTCAATCCGATTGAGCAGGTTTGGGACAACCTCAATAGAAGGCTGAGAAGTTCAGAAAATCATCCAGCTACTCTTAATGACTTAGGAATCCAACTCAGAGAAATCTGGGAAGGATTAGATCAGAACATTTCAAGATCACTCATTTTGAGTATGAACCGTCGTTGCCGAGCTGTAATTAACGCAAGGGGTGGAAATACCAAGTATTAAATCACTTATCAGCATTTCAGTATTTTGAAAATTGTTCATTTCTCTTCTTTCACATAAGATTCGGTGAAATCCTGAATTTTTCTTCCATTCAATGTGTCTTGTTTCGTTCGAAACCTTCCCGAGAGAACATAAAAAATGAGTTATAAAGTCAATGTAGAGTTAACTTTCATTAAAATTGAGATTTTCAGAATTGCATTAATTTTTTTGCGCAGTGTATATTGCGGTTCGACAAAAGCTTCACCACGACCCAAAAATGTTCGAGTTGTACGAACCGTCTCTGCCAAATTTTCAGAATGTTTATAGTGAATTTTAATCATTTCAATACGTTGTTGAAGCGTATATCTTTCCATTTTTTAATGGCGTAGTTTGTACTTGTCAAATGTCAAAAAATGACAGCTTCAAAAGTGACATCTACCATATAACACCTTTTCTTGGAAAACCCTTCACAATAGGATAACAAATCGTCTTATAACTACCATAAATATTGTCATTATAACCTATAATTTTAAGCTCTTTTGTTTTGTTATTCTACTTTTCTCTTTTATTAAAATTGACTAAAACTGGACCGCGACTTTACGAGAACTTGCAAAAGTCGTTAAGACACGAAAATTGAAACTGTCAAACTTCACGATGACATTGTAAAATTTGACATATTCGTGTCAGTGTTGCCTTAAAATCTTAAGCACCAACTTACAAATTCTACGGCAATTCTAGAGATCGGGGAATTGGACCAATAAAAGCAAGGGTAGAGATTCTTTCGGTCATGGTACAGAATCTGCGAATTTCAAAGATGTAAAACTGAGTCAATTTTTATTTACAATCCGTTTTGTGACCAATTTGCATTGAAATAGGGTTATTCCGGTTATTCAGAATTCTGTCGCTCACAAAGGCGTAGTCGAGGCCGAACATAACTCCTTTGAAACGCCAACCCAGATTTCTTCAACAAATACGCAAATTGTGGTCCAAGGTTGCGGAGATGAACCCTTTTACGTGCCGCCTCAGAGAGGGTTATTGTAAAATACCACCTCAATAAACTGGGAAGGTCAATCCTTTCCGTATGATTTACAATTGCCTCAACGTTTACCAAAGGGTTTAGTTATGGTTTATTACGTACAACCTTCATCCCAAGCTGAAGTTTGCCGACGGTATTTGTTGGAATTATGACGACAAACCAGGATAACATCATGCTTTTTAATTCAAAATATTCATTGATGTACTTTTCCAAATAAATATGACGAAGAAAGTTCCATAAAAGCAGTTGAGTATGGAGTTCCAGTCTTCCAATTTTGACGCTATGTTTCATAAAAAAAACAGATACTTTCATAACATAGAAACCACAGTTCACATGTTACATCCTGTATATTTCAGGAACGGTAAAAATATCTAAAACCCTTGATAGAATATGCTTTTTACACGAACAATTCGAAAAGATATAAAATTCAGGAAAATACATGAAATAAACTGCTCCACATGAGTTAGGGCTATTGACTTAAATTGCAAAAAAATAAATAAAATAAGATTTTTGTGATGAAAGTTCATATTAATATAATTACAAGTTATAAATTAATTTTAGCCTGTAGGTCTGCAGCGTATACAGGGTGGTTTAGAAAAAACGAGTAAAAAAACGAAATTTTATTCCCAGAGAATTCAAGCATTGTAAGACTATCAATACAATGTATGGCCTCCACGGGCATCAATAACAGCTTGACATCTTCTTTGCATACTACACAAGAGGTTGTTGAACATTTCTTGAGGAATTTGGTTCCATAAACGGGGCAGAAGCTCTCTCAGATCATTTAAGGATTCTGGGGTAGGTTGATGATTATCTAATCTTCTTTGGATCATATCTCATGTATGTTCTATGCAATTCGAATCTGGTGAGTGCGGAGGTATTGGTAAATGTGGAATACCAAGCTCCTCGCGCGCTTTCTCAACTATGGCTGCACGGTGCGGTCTAGCGCTATCGTCTAGAAATTGAAAAGTTTCACCAATAGCAGCGTGAAAATCTGGCGCAACATTGTCAATGACATGCTCCCTATAGTGTAAGGCGGTCATATTCCCAGGACAAATGTGTAGACCTGTGCGCCCGTTGAAACATACCCCAGCCCATACCATAACACTACCCCCTCGGAATGGATGGACTTTTTGGACATAGCGACGATTATGGGGTATGCGCGGGATTGTCCATACCCTTATTCTTCGAGAATCTGAAAATCGTCCATATCTGGATTCAGTGAAAAAGGACACTACGCCATTGATCGTTCCAATTGATATGTTGCCTTGCCCATTCCAGTCTTTGACGCTTATGGTCACATGTTAATGGAACTCCTCTTAATGGACGTCTAGAACCTAGATTCACCTCTCTCAAACGTCGTCTGATGGTTTCGATGGAAACTTGGACCCTATCTGCATTTTGAAGAGTATTCCGTAGCATTCTACACGTAGATGTAGGGTTTCTTCTCGCCGAAACGGTGATAAAACGGTCCTGAGCAGGTGTTGGTTTTCGTCGCCCACCAAGCCTTGGTATTTCCAACACGGAACCTGTCACCCTGAACCTATTCTAAAGTTGAGATATCACACTTTGGCTGACTTGGAGCCTTTCCGCTACAACAACCTGAGTTAGGCCACCCTGTAGATTTCCGATAGCCCTATTAGCCTTGTTTGTTAATTTAGGTCTTGGCATTTTCAGAAAACTAGTTTCAAATCGAAGCCGTTGATAAACTGACTTCATTTCAAAATAAGAACATTCATGAAGCATATGCAAAGAACCAAACTTCAGAAAAAAGGCGACCAGATTGACGAAATGTCTCATATACTGATTTTTATTGGATCGATCCAAGTTGTTATTGAATTTTAAATGATTTTACAGCGATTTTCTCGAAGATTACATACTTTTGAAAACGATTGAATACGATATCCCTAACTCTTGTGGAGCAGTATATTTATTGGAAGATTATTTAATACGAATGTTGACTGCGGCTGTGTCTCAAATGGTCCATCCGCTTAGTACAATTTTGGCATACTCTTTCCAACATTTCGGCCGGTATCTCACGAATAAATACTTCATTCGAAGGAAAATGAACGCTTTGAGAACCTTTTTCGTATCCTAAAGAAATTGAGCCATCATAAAGTAATGCATTTACCACCCTTCCCACCCATTTCCTCGAACTCAACCGAAAAAAATCATCTTCGGCATCATCGCAACCCTAAAATGATCATAACCTTCCCGAAGTCACAAAGCCATTCCACCTCCGGCTTCAATAAACCACAGTTCCGAAGGTCTCTACACGTCAACATCCTCGCTTCACAATGGCCGTTTATGGTCTTTATGGTTCCACGCTGTAAATATTTTTATTGCCATTGCGTCCAAATTACCGGGTCGTTATCGGAATAACGGTACGTTAAGGCGGAATTGCGAATTCTTCAATGCCAAAAATGTGACCAGTTTTTTCGCATTGTGGATTTTTGGCGAAGAGCTTCGAGAGGGAAAGTAGGTCTTCGAAGGGTTCGTTTTATTGGAGGGACGGGGTCTGGTATTTTTGAGCCAGAGGACATCGATTGTGGCTGTTATGGCACCCATAAAAAACTAAGTTTTAAGTGTGCCAAAGCCATGCGAAAAGGGTCATCAGAGAACAAACTGCAAATCTTGGGACACGTCCAGCGAATTTTTAGAGTGACAGAATTTTCGAAAGGGATACCTGTGATTTGACAGAAGGTAGAAGCCATGTAGTTTTGACATTTCTGTTCAGTAAGCATCGACAAATTATTATGGAAAGACTCACGCCGCAACAACGTTCACAAATTGTTGAAATTTATACTGCTCCACAAGAGTTAGGGATATCGTATTCAATCGTTTTCAGAAGTATGTAATCTTCGAGAAAATCGCTGTAAAATCATTTAAAACTCAATAACAACTTGGATCGAACCAATGAAAATCAGTATGAGACATTTCGTCAATCTGGTCGCCTTTTTTCTGAAGTTTGGTTCTTTGCATATGCTTCATGCATGTTCTTATTTTGAAATGAAGTCAGTTTATCAACGGCTTCGCTTTGAAACGAGTTTTCTGAAAATGCCAAGACGTAAATTAACAAACGCTGAGGCTAATAGGGCTATAGGAATGTTACAGGGTGGCCTAACTCAGGTTGTTGTAGCGGAAAGGCTCCAAGTCAGCCAAAGTGTGATATCTCGACTTTGGAATACGTTCAGGGAGACCGGTTCCGTGTTGGAAAGATCAAGGCTTGGTGGGCGACGAAAAACAACGCCTGCTCAGGATCGTTTCATCACCGTTTCGGCGAGAAGAAACCCTACATCTACGTGTAGAATGCTACGGAATACTCTTCAAAATGCAGATGGGGTCCAAGTTTCCATCGAAACCATCAGATGACGTTTGAGAGTGGTGAATCTAGGTTCTGGACGTCCATTAAGAGGAGTTCCATTAACACGTGACCATAAGCGTCAAAGACTGGAATGGACAAGGCAACATATCAATTGGAACGATCAATGGCGTAGTGTCCTTTTCACTGATGAATCCAGATATGGACGATTTTCAGATTCTCGAAGAATAAGGGTATGGACAATCCCACGCATACCCCGTAATCGTCGCTATGTCCAAGAAGTCCATCCATTCCGAGGGGGTAGTGTTATGGTATGGGCCGGGATATGTTTCAAAACGAGCGCACAGATCTACACATATGTCCTGGGAATATGACCGCCTTACACAATAGGGAGCATGTCATTGAAAATGTTGTGCCAAATTTTTACGCTGCTATTGGTGAAACTTTTCAATTTCTAGATGATAACGCTAGACCGCACCGTGCAGCCATAGTTGAGAATGCGCGCGAAGAGCTTGGTATTCCACATTTACCAATACCTCCGCACTCGCCAAATTCGAATTGCATAGAACATGCATGGGATATGCTCCAAAGAAGATTAGATAATCATCAGCCTACCCCAGAATCCTTAATTGATCTGAGAGAGCTTCTGCCCCGTTTATGGAACCAAATTCCTCAAGAAATGTTCAACAACCTCGTGTGTAGTATGCAAAGAAGATGTTATTGAAGCCCGTGGAGGCCATAAATTGTATTGATAGTCTTAAAAGGCTTGAATTCTCTTGGAATAAAATTTCGTTATTTGACTCGATTTTTCTCAACCACCCTGTATACGCTGCAGGCATACAGGCTAAAATTAATTCGCAACTTGGAATCATATCAATATGAATTTTCATCACAAAAATCTTATTTTAACTATATTTTTTTGCAATTTAAGTCAATATCCCTTACTCATGTGGAGCAGTTTATTTTTGAAACATAAATGTCATAAAATTATCTTGCAAATAAAAAAAATTTAGGCTTCAATCTTAATTTAAACGTGTTTTATATCAATTTAAAGTTGTATCACTCTGACTATTCCACTCTTTTCATTTTTAGTGAGGAAGTTTCCGTAGCAACGATCGTTTCATCCCGAAAAACATTTCAATCCGGCAAAACCAACATGTTGGTTTTTCAGCGACAATTCATAGATAGCTTCGGAAATAAATATCATAGAGAGAACAAACAATGTTTAGTGGTTTAGTTAATCTATGATGAATTCTAATTTGCCAAATAGCGCAATACGCGTCAAATGTGAACATATTACCTACCCTATTTTCTCGTGGAATAGTCAAGCCGAATTCCACTCGAGATTTAATTTAAGCAGGTAAAATTTCTCTCTTGTAATATTCAAGTTTGTTGCTTTTCGGAAATTTCGCTCATGACAAATGTCATTCGCGAAATTTCCGAGCAAGAAACTTTCATATTACAATCGAGAAATTTTGCCGGCAAAATTCCATCTCTAGTGGTATTACATATGAAAAAACACCCGATATATAAAACGCCTCAAAAAAATAAAATCACAACCGTCGCCTCGACCTTGAAGTTCGTTAATAACACCGCAAACAAGTGTCCCAAGTCGCGGATTTAACTGTATATTAATCAGCGTTCATTAACGTCCCATAAAACAGAGAGTTGGCAACGCAACACCTCTCTCGCGTCTAGACTACGTCTATTGAACTCTGATACCGATAATCCGATCTCTCGGTCGAAGACGGTTATTATGACATTTCGACGTTCGTTTCGAAACGGGTCCTTGGCGATTTGACATTGGACATTTCCTTAAATATATCCGGTAGGTAGGCGGTTGGCGAGCGACCACACACACTTGAATATACACATGGGTGGATGGTCCTTTCGATTGTGTGCAGTCCGGTTGCTAAACCTGGCCCTGTTGCCTGATGTGCCAAAGGAAATCAGAAGATCTTGAAGAGATATATAGTCTTATACGACATCATGTCTCTTCTCTTTATCCATCATGTCTTTTCATGATCTGGTAAATCCCCGTATAACATATATAGGGGATAAGCTATGAAACGTTCTTTAATTACGTATCTATAAGGGATTAGCTCTCCAAAACACTCTGACTTTTCAATTAGAGATCCGCTATTCAAGAATCTTAAACCCTGCCTCTAACGGCAATGAGGGATCAACTTTTCTATAAGGGATTCATTGCTAACTTATTTCGTTGTAAGGGATTAAGCTGTTCCTAAAGATTCGCACTGATTGTTCGTTCTTCAAGGATTGTACAAGAATCTATCTTATCTATAAGAGATTTGCTCGTCTGAAAGGGATTCTCTCTTCTAGAATCTTACAAGATATCATCTTGTGAACGTCCCCTATAACGTCAATAAGGGATTCGTTCTTTGAGAATCTCCTCATTGTTAACAATGTGAATCTATTATCTGTTACGTCAATGTTTCTAATACAAATTTGCTAATCACTCCTTTAATGCCTATATATAAGGAGAAAGCTTTTCAATAAGAGACTAGTTTTGAAGGTTCTCACAAGATATTAACTTGTAATCCTCCCCCATAACTTCTACAATGGACTCGCCTTTCATTATAAGGGACTCGATGTTGAGAATAATCTTGTTTACTTCCCCCAAAGAGTCAATCAGTGATTAGACTTTCAATGGATTTTGCATACCATTTTTATAAGGGATTAAGCTTTTCTACAAGAGAAAAACTCTCATTACGCCTAAAGGGGATTAGATTTCTAATAGGAGATTAGTTCTTTAAAATTCTCACAAGATATTTACTTGTAATCCTCTCCCATAACTCCTAAAATGAAATGGCCTTTGATTATAAGGGATCCGATATTCAAGAATCTATCTTGTATACCTCATCTTTTGAGGCAATGCGTGATCAGTCTTTCTATGGATTTTCTAAACTATTTCGTGGTGTTGTTTGTATAAGGGATTACGCTTTTATCCTAGAGAATCACTCTTATTACGTCTATAAGGGATAAGGTTTCCAATAAAAGATTAGTTTCACAAGATATCAAATTATGGACATGCCCCATTTATTCTATAATGAAATAGTCTTTTATTATAAGGGATTCGATATTCAAGAATCTATCTTGTTTTACCTTCCCTTTTGCGCCAATGAATTATTAGTCTTCCTATGGATCTTCCAACCTATTTCGTAAAGATATTTCTATGAAGATCAAGCTTGTCTTAAAGAGATGAACTCTTATTATGCCTATAAGGAATAAGCTTTCCAAAAATAGATTAGGTTTCCAAGATGATGAATATAAAGGGATAGCCTTTCATTATAAGGAACTGCATATATCTTTCTTTCGAGTCTTTCTATGGGTTTTCTAACATAATATATCGTATGAAGTAGTATTCGTAGGATTTTAAGCTTTTCCCTTTTCCAAAAGACTTTTTGTTATTCAAGCAAGGTAGCTATCTTGTAAACCTCTCGAACATCAAGAAGGGACGAGCTAGCTCAAGAATCTTCCAAGATAATATATTGTAAATGTCCCCACCCACATTTATAAGGGATTAACTTTTCAAGAAGCGTCTTGAAATCCTTCCCTTCACGTCTATAAAGGATAAGCTTTTCAATGACATAATCGCAAATCAAAAATCTATCTTGTGAAGCTTCCCTATCTCGTATATATAAGGGATCAGTTTTTCAATAAGAAAATTGCTCCTCAAGAACTTTTCTATAAGAGATTAACTCTTATTGAGCCTATAAGGGATTAGTTTTCCAATAAGAGTTTTGGTTTCCAAGTTAATGAATATAAAGGGATAGCCTTCCATTATAAGGGATACGATATTCATAAATCTTTCTTGTATACCTTCCCTTTTGCGTCTTCCTATTGATTTTCTGACATATTTCGTATGAAGTAGTTTTCGTTAGATATCGAGAATTTTTAAAAGACTTTTCGTTATTCAAGAATCTTTCAAGCAAGGTAGCTGTCTTGTACACCTCTCGAACATCAAGAAGAGACTAGGTGGTTCAAGAATCTTCCAAGAGAATATCTTGTAAATGTCCACACCCACATTTATAAGGGATTAACTTGTTAAGAATCGTTCTTGTGAACCTTCCCTATCACGTCTATAAGGGATCAGCCTTTCAATGACATAATCGCTCATCAAAAATCTACCTTGTAAAGCTTTCCTATCTCGTTTATAAGGGATCAGTTTTTCAATTAGAAGATTGTTTTCAAGAATCTTTTATTCAAGAGATTCGTTTCAATAACCTATTCAATGAAACAGTTTAGGATTAACTTCTCTTGAAGAGATTCCTTTCCCAATAATCTTCCCAGATACTATCTTGACCCGCGGTCCATTACGTCTATAAGGGATTTGTTCTTTGACAAGCGTGTATAAGGGATTCATGTTAACCTTTCCTATTACATCTATAAGGGATCAGCTTTGCAATAGACGAATAGACCATTACCTTGTGCGCTCTTTTTCCGTCTATATCGTCTATAAGGGATCAAGGATGTTATAAGGGACCAGCTTTCCAATAAGAGTTTTGGTTTCCAAGATAATGAATACCAGTTTAGTATAGTATAGAATAAAGGGATAGCCTTCCATTATAAGGGATACGATATTCATAAATCTTTCTTGTATACCTTCTCTTTTGCGTCTTCCTATTGATTTTCTGACATATTTCGTATGAAGTAGTTTTCGTTAGATATCGAGCATTTTTAAAAGACTTTTCGTTATTCAAGAATATTTCAAGCAAGGTAGCTGTCTTGTAAACCTCTCGAACATCAAGAAGAGACTAGGTGGTTCAAGAATCTTCCAAGAGAATATCTTGTAAATGTCCACACCCACATTTATAAGGGATTAACTTTTTAAGAATCGTTCTTGTGAACCTTCCCTATCACGTCTATAAGGGATCAGCCTTTCAATGACATAATCGCTTATCAAGAATATATCTTGTGAAGTTTTCCTATCTCGTTTATAAGGGATCAGTTTTTCTATTAGAAGAATCTTTTATTCAAGAGATTCGTTTCAATAACCTCTTCAATGAAACAGTTTAGGATTAACTTCTCTTGAAGTTTTCCCAATAATCTTCCCAGATACTATCTTGACCCGCGGTCCATTACGTCTATAAGGGATTTGTTCTTTGACAAGCGTGTATAAGGGATTCATGTTAACCTTTCCTATTACATCAGCTTTGCAATAGACGAATAGACCATTACCTTGTGCGCTCTTTTTCTGCCTATATCGTCTATAAGGGATCGAGGATGTTATAAGGGACCAGCTTTTCAATAGGGGATTTGCTATTCAAGAGTAATCTTGTGAACCATGTAATCTTTTTCTAGGTGCTCTATTAACAGTTCAGAGCTTTCTAAATCTTCTCTCCCTAAACTGCCCGAACCGACAACGTCGCAGGCGCGTGTGTGATCCCAACCTACCCACGTCGCTTACTACCAGTGACGTCACCGTCTTAAGTCACAACGGACCGTGGTATGAAACCGGGGGCACGGAACTGGCTTAAGCCAAACAAACAAGTCGTGGGCTTCTTCTGGGAAACCGAAATCGAAGAAGCGATGCGCGCAAATCGACTATGAATAATTCATGAGGCGGCTTTGAGAGCCTTTGCCGAACTGCGAATTCTCTGGTTCATCTTTGTGGTCCATACGTTTGTTGGTGACAGGGACAAGGAACAGAATACAAAGGAGTGGAGGAAAAAGTTTGGGTAATTGCGTGCTGCTGCTGGTCTGTCTTCAGTCTGCAGATTTAGGAGGCTTCAAGGTTTTGGGTGTGGTGATCGTGGGTTTGGAGAGGGGTTCCTCAGGGGGTGTTTCATGGTCTCTTAGTTTAGTATAAGAGGAAGGTTATCTTAGCGTTTGAGCCTGTAACATTCCAAGTTTGTAAATCCTAAGAACATTATGAAAAAGAGAAAAAGGGGCAACCCTGCTCTGAAGAGCTGAGGGTAGAATTACGTTAAAGGGGGTTTTATACTTATACTTTTAATGTGGTCGTCTAGATTGGTAGAACTCTATGTTATGTCGTAGTAATTCAGATTCGTAATAACTCAGATTAGTGAAATATAGGATGGGAAATAATGAGGTAAAATAGATAAATAATACACTAGATTGGACATGAAGATGGAACAAGAGCCTTTATTCGTCCAGCGCCATAGTTCGGGGAACCATAGCCTATGAAGGAAAAACGAACGAGAATCAATTGAAACTCAAAGCAAAAAACCTTCTAGCATTACAGATGATATGTTTACAATCCATAGAACAATTATTAATAAGACGAGCACTGGTGATATGTACAATATGGAGCTTCCTATACTCCGGTAAGGTTATTACTGGCACAATTGTGATAAAAAGCAGAATCCAATACATCCAAAGATATCCAAAGGTTATAGGCATATAGAGTGTGTCACCTGATTATTAATGAAATTCATAAGCAGTATCCTTGTAGTTCCTAGTGTGAGAATCCTTCCTTCCAAGTGTTATGTGTGAGATCATAGCAGTCGCGTTGGTTTGGAAGTGACGATAAACTCTTTATATTTCCTGTTAACTGATGAACGGTGAAACCAGATCGAAGCAATCCTTCACTTGCCTGGCTCGCCATGGCCCGAAGACGAGGCTATGTTTACTGGGGACGTTCGTTATAGAACTCCCAGAGGAATTCCCACTGCCACTGTTGTGGGGGATGTTTTCCTTGGCACAGACGATATAAACAGTTTACCCTAGGCCTCCAAACCATTGATTATTGTACGTAAAATATTATACTAAAAGCAACAACTCCAAATGCCTATACCATAGTGTCGAGTGAATAGTTAAATGTGCAGTAGACCTTACGAACAGTATAAGAATATTCCAAATGGGTTGGTAGCAGAACAGAGTTCCACAATATTCAATAGAAATGCAATAATAAAATAGAACAAGCTTACATGAGATTAAATCCTGTGAAATGAAACAGTTATTTAAATGGAGATCGTGTACATACCAGATAACAAAGAAGCGTCTTTAAAATATACTAAAAATGGCGGATTCCTAGAAGAGGAACTCCATTTCAAAGGGACACTATTGTGAACCAGAATGAAAGTGAAAACAGACCGCAGCCGAGTGAAAGTGAAGTAAAAGAGAGCTTCCATTCGTTCTCGTTTTAGAGGTTAGTTTTTCTTCCACAGAATCGTATTTCTTCTATGGTCACAGAAGAACGAGTTTACTTCTTGGTGGATCTTCGATATGATTAAAATCTCCTATTTATAAAGATGCGAATTGCCTAAAGTATTGATTGAAGTCGTACTAATATTCATCATTCATAGATTTATAAAATAATATCAAATAAGTTCATTCAACGTAGTTCCACGTTTCGACAATAGACGTTGCAAAGTTGGAAGCCATGGAGTCTGGCAACGGTGCATTTTATTTCATTGCAGGGTAGGAAATTCAGATATGTTACCAGCCTCATCACTATTGGCTTCCTGCGTTCCTTGGTCTTCTGAGATTCCTGCCATGTAAATATGGTGCTGACGTTTCTGAAACATCATTTTGGGAAGCACTGCCTTTTCCCAAATAGTGGGGATCACCATAAAAACGTCACGGTCGCTATGCTTTTACGTAAAAAGGTTTTCGTAACATCGAGTACTTATTTCGATTACATCAAAGCTTCATTAGAATATTTTCAATGCGTAAAGCCGAGTTGATTTTCTTGTTCGTCCTTCAGTTTAATGGAAAGCTGATGTTTGAGAAAACATAAATCACTTCCGTTTTTAGTTCGTCCGAATGGAAATGAGGTAAAATCAAGTTGTTCGAATGGGGACACATTCCTTTTCTCTATATTGTCATTGTGCTCAGATCATTTTTGACTAAGGCGACTTGAAATACTGATGATGTTGTTGAAATCCTACAAACAATCTCGAGAGACCGTTCCTTAGCGGAAAACCGTTTTTCCAATAGTCTTCTGCATATCGAAAAAGAAACCGTATCCTCATAAGAACATAAGAACCGCCGAAGTGCTTAATATTCAGCGCCTACGTCACGCCTAGCGGCGGATAAAGCAACAAAAGATAAAAGACGAGAGAGTGGATGCTGGGCAGCAGGAGCAAGCAGCATTATCCCACGGTAGAAATGCATCTCCATAGGCTCGCCACTACATGTGAGATGTCGTCTCACGTAGGCATGTGACCTCCATTACATATGGGAGAAAGAGTTACGGTCGTTACGGACTATACAGGGTGATCGTTTCTCGATTTCTGATGGCGTTATTCGAGGAGATGAGATTTTTAATTCGAAAAAACAACAGGGTGTCACATAAGTCTTTCCCAGTAGAGAAAGTGATTGTGAATGTTAAGAGTGAAAATCGATGAAAAAAAGGGATAAGTAACCAAAAAATACTTGAATTGAGCCTCGCCAACTTCTGAAAAATTGTATAATTTTTGCTCCCATTTGAGTTTCTTTTCCAGAAGTCATTCTCCTGTATTATTGAATTATTGAGGTCGCCGTTTAGAGCGAGTAGGAAAACTAATCCGATAGAGGCGCCACCGTGCATTTCGTGGAATATCCCCATAGAAAACTTATGAAATTAGTGAATATGTGGGTAAAGCAGGAACCACACTGCGCAAAAAAAATTAACGCACATTCTGAAAATCTCAATTTTAATGAAAGTTAACTCTACATTGACTTTATAACTTATTTTTTATGTTCTCTCGGGAAGGTTTTGAACGAAACAAGACACATTAGAAAGAAGAAAGAAGAAAAATTCAGGATTTCACCGAATCTTATGTGAAAGAAGAGAATTGAACAATTTTCAAAGACATAAATGCTGATAAGTGATTCAATACTTGGTATTTCCACCCCTTGCGTTAATTACAGCTCGGCAACGACGATTCATACTCAAAATGAGTGATCTGAAAATGTTCTGATCTAATCCTTCCCAGATTTCTCCGAGTTGGATTCCTAAGTCATTAAGAGTAGCTGGATGATTTTCTGAGCTTCTCAGCCTTCTATTGAGGTTGTCCGAAACCTGCTCAATCGGATTAAGATCTGGACTCCTTGCTGGCCATTCCATTCGAGAGACTTCAACCTCTTCAAGGTACTCCTGAATGATGCGCGCACGATGGGATCTGGCATTATCGTCCATAAAAATGAAATTTTCACCAATGTATGGGGCAAATGGCACTACATGCTCTTCAAGAATGTTCCTTATATACTTATCAGCATTCATAGCTCCATTATCAACGACCACTAGGTCTGTGCGAGCAGTCAGAGATATTCCACCCCATACCATAATCGATCCTCCCCCGAAACCAGTAGTATTCAGGAAATTGCACTGAGCATATCTTTCATGTGGACGTCTGTATACAAGGGAACGTCGATCACAATGGTAGAGGCAGAATCTAGACTCATCTGTGAAGAGAACTCTTTCCTAATCGGCCTCTTCCCAATGGATATGCTCTCTCGCAAAATCCAAACGCGCCCTTCGATGGGCTGGAGTAAGAGCTGGGCATCTTGCCGCGACACGATTCCTTAAATAATATTCTCTGAGGCGATTTCTTATTGTCTGAGTGCTAATTTGCACCTCATGAGTTTGCTCAAGCTGATTTTGAAGGAGGCGAGCGGTTGCAAACCGTTGTCTCAACGAAGAAACTCTCAAGTAACGTTCTTGAATGGCAGTTGTTACCCGTGGTCTACCCTGTCCTGGTCTTCGGACATTCATACCTGTCTCCCTGAATCGCTGCAACATTCTGGACACACTTGTATTGGAAACTCCAAACCTTTCTGCAATTCTTGTGTATGTCCACCCTTCTTCTCGCAAAACTACCGCTTGGGCACATTCCTCTTGGGTCAAATTGCGTGTTTCGCGTTGCATAGCGATCGAGTGTAGAAAATCAAACGAAAGAAAAACTATTGATCACTAGAATTGATCGAGAACAACTGATTTTAGAATGGAGCCAATACATTCAAAATCTGATAATATCATCTTTTTTTATTCCTGCTGGGAGAAAACATCTGTATTGAAGAAAAACGTTGAAAGTGGATAACATATGCATGCATAATTCTGATAAAAATAATTATCATTGAGAACACCTTCAGTTGTAGAATAAATTTGAGATTTCCATAATGTGCGCAGTGTAGATATAGTTAGAGCTGTTTATATACGGGACAAGTTTTGTCATGAATCGCAAGCGAGAAATGAAAAATAAATTGTATATCGAGACGGTGTCGGAGATTCGTCTCACGACCTGGGTGGTCGGGATACGAAGGCAGCGTAAAGTTCAGGGCTGGTCGTGGGAATTGGAACATTGCAACTAACCGAAAATTTCGTATCATTACGATACCCTTCTCGGATTCTAGGGGTGGGAAAAGAAAATCTTGACATTTCTACTAGAACATACCTCTGTTTCGTATTCAATGTGACACCCGGTATATGGGATATTACTTCTTGAAATTGTAACGTATTTTGAATTGGAAATACCGATATTTTCGAAGAGCATTGAATTCTGATAGAAAATTCTCGTTTCTCGGGCCGGATCTCCAGCGACCACCCTGTATACCCGCACCCACTCGCCCGGCTCGTGATTCAGCGTCCCAGCCTCCGAGCCCCCATAAGATAACCTTCGCGTCTCATCTGATTCACGCAACGGAGTCCGCTTCGCGGTCATTCGAACCGGAGGGGGCGGCGGGGGGCAGAGACGGGGACATCGGCACTTTGAGAGATCGCCACCCGCGGACGGGGCGGGGCTTTCCCACAGTCGCGAGCGTGACGCGATCGGCACGTGTGAACGGGCCCCGAGCCAAACACGAGATCGCTCTCGAGCTCGACTCGAGGTTCCCCGTGACTCCGCGCTCTCGGACGTCGCTGGGCGAGGCGCGGCGACCACCTGTGGAAAGGTGGACTATGGACGTTGCAACAGGTGGATGCTGGGTCGTTCGTTTGTGGTTTGGGGGTTTGTTATTGACGGTTTCACTGCTCGTGAATCGTTGATTTTTTTCTTCCACAATTGAATTCTAACCCGTCAATTACACTCAGCCCACTTCCACGGCAGGAAGCAGGGAAATGAGGAGGGTGAGAATGTAATCACCTCACTTCTGCTGCCACTCGTGCTGCTACTCGCGCTGCCGGTCACTCCCTAAATTAGCGGTTTGTCGTGCGGCAGTCAAAGGACCGGCAGCGCAAGTGGCATGGAGTGATCACACTCACCCTGTTACTGTCGTGCCTGCGTTGCGTACGTTGTCGTATCAATTGATTGAAATCGTTAATTGTTGCGAAAAATGTCGACGGAGTGGAGCAACGACCAAATAATAACATTTCTAGAACACTTCGAGAGTGAAGGAGTGATATGGGATTCTTCTGATGAAAACCATAAACTTAAGCACAAAGTGCAAGATGGTTGGAAGGATGTTTGGAATTGAGGAATTAAAGTGAGAAAAAAGTCACTTAGGGCTACATTCAGACCTCTTCTGAAGTCTGGATCAGGTGTAATTTCGTCGTCCGCCATTGCCAAAACTTGATCGCGAGAGAAATGTTTGAGCTGAGTGTAAATACTCATTGCCTTTCCATACTGCCGCAGAAGTATTCCGGGAAATATTTCTGGCAGCGCGAGTAGCAGTGGAAGTGGCTGAGTGTAATTGAGGCATAAGAAGCATGAAATTACACATTTTACAGGGTGACAAGAAAACTTCGGACAAATTTTGCTGTGGTCTGGAATTTCAGCGCAGCCAAATAATTTTTATTTTCTTGGTTTCTCTCCAGTTTCCTGTACTAATATGTGAATTTTCAGTTTGATATAATTTCATTTCACAGAGTTTCAGAATGTCAAACAAACGTAGTGCGATTTTGGAGCTGTTTCGTCAAGGTAGGCGTCAATGCGAAATTGTTCGTTTGTTCAATGTGCCTCGACAAACCGTGTCCGATGCAATTCGTCGTTTCAAGGAGCTTGGCCGTGATGGTCGTCGTCCAGGAAGTGGTCGAAACACACTGTCAATACACCTAGCAATCGCAACATCGTCAAGAAGCGAGTCAATCGAAATCCGAGGGTTTCCATGAGGAAAATAGCCTGTGAGACCAGTTTCAACCGCGAATCAGTCCGTCAAATTGCCAAAAAGGAGCTCAACCTCAAGCCATACAAGCTCCAAAAAGTTCAACTCCTAACGGAGGAAAACAAGCGCGTACGACTCCAAAGGTGCCGCCAACTCCTTCGTCTCGGCGCCGGTCGCAATGGGAGCGTATTCTCTTCACATACGAGAAGCTTTTCACCGTAGAACAATCCCACAACCACCAAAACGACAGAGTCTGGTCCGTAGAGGCTCCTGGTACATCGGCCATCGTCGAACACCGTCAAAATCCGCAATCCGTTATGGTCTGGGGCGGAATTTGCGGCAGTGGTAAAACTCCCTTAGTTTTCGTGGATCAAGGGGTCAAAATCAATCAAGAAGTCTACCGCTGCGACATCCTCGAGGCCGTAATACTTCCGTGGGCCAATACGCATTGGATCTTTCAACAGGACTCCACTCCGGCTCACAGCGCGAAAATGACGCAAGAATTATGTAAGACCCATTTTCCTTGTTTGATCTCATCTGCAGAATGGCCGCCCTACTCACCGGATCTCAACCCAATGGACCACAGCGTGTGGTCGATTTTGGAGCACGAGGTTTGTGCTAAAAAACACAAAAATTTGGAGTCGCTGAAGCAATCTCTGCGCCGGGAATGGAGCCGATCAACGCCCGAGGAGCTGCGGCCCATTGCCGAAAATTTCAAGGAGCGTCTGAAGCTGTGTATCGCCGCCAAAGGAAGCCACTTCGAAACGGCTTAAATATATTATTAACAAATGTTCAAGCTATTATTATTTGTTGTTGTTTTGTTCAATTTCTTCTGTTTAATAAAGTTAAATGAAAAAGAGTTTTTCCGAGGTTTTTCTTGTCACACTGTATACGCATAGTTTCTATTAAAAATTTATTGTTGCCGGTCTATAGTAAAAATTAATAACGATGAAATTCAAAATTAGATTATTAATGATGATGTCGATACAAATCACGTATTGAATTTAAATTAATGAAAAATAAAATGATACTTAGCACTTCATAATTTGTAGCGATGTTTATATCTAACTAATATCCGTTTGGAATTTTAACCCGACACTACACGATTATTATTACTTCATTTCACTGAAAGTCTTCACATAATCATCACCTGTTTGCCTTATTCTGTGAGTATAAATAAATAAAAGTCCATAGCGCAAGCTATCGCTATAGCGTTTTTCATGGGACCACAGACCGGTCTGTGATGGGACGAACGTTGGAGACACAGAACAACGGTTTGTCTTGCACCGTAATGAGCGACTGAAATTGATATCGTAGCGCTATATCGGTGAGAATCAGAACTACTCGTTGAACATTTCCAAAGAGCAACGTCTAGACGCCATTAGCGAAAAGTGAACAAAATTCGTGAGATATTGGTGGAGTGAAATATCCTACAATGAGTCCTAAGCTTTAACTTGTTCGTAGAGTCCTCTAGATTCTTAGAATGACCTTCCCGGACACCAGAACTTACGCCTCTAGACTTTTTCTATGGGTACATATGAAGACTACCAAACTAAGCCAACTAGTTTAGAATGAAGACTAAGGACTAAGAATATTCTTGAATTAACACCATAAGCCTTTCAAAATGTTCTTCAAATGTTCTAATCACGTTTGTATTATACTGCGGGAGCTCAATTTCAAATTTTTGAACAAATTGAAATGAGACTGAAACGCAGAACTGAAAATAGACAAGAAAAATCGCTTGACAACTAGTTTTTTCGAAAGTTCTGCTCCTCAGAAACACAATCTTGGTTGCGCCACTGACTGTGATCACTGTAAGAAATTTTTGCGCGTCTACATGTTCGGAAACTGCAAACCGTGAAAAAAAGTGTCACAAAATCTACAATGTGTTCTAGAATAAACAAAAGTTTCTAACCTGCATTCACTTTCATGTACCACGGTTGGTCATTAAAGTCTGATGCATTTCACCGTGTATATTTTAGGTTATAGTCGTTTTCCTGTGTAACGTTGTCCTCTCTACATGAAGGTCGTAGCAATTACGTATTTATCAAAATGTTTATTTACTTCGGGAAAATTATGAATTTGAGAAAATATTATGTGAATTCAATAATTCTAACCCAATAAACACACAAACGTATAATAAACGTTTATTTCTAGTGGCTGAAGTTGATTTAACGTTACACGTTGAATTTTCTACGTTACATCCGAAACGAAAATTCCACGAAACGTTGATTATACACATAATATACGTACCCAATTCAACTGTTTGACTCATCCACCATTATGAAACGTATATTTATTACATTTTTTCAAACGTTTTTTCAACGTGAGCTCAGTAACATTGAATAAACGTTAAATGAGTCACTCTTCATCAACTCTGACGTAAACCAACTTTAATTTTACTAATTACATCCGAAACATAAATTCAACGAAACGTTGAATATACATATGATATACGTACCCAATTCAACTGGTTGATGAACCGTTATAAAACGTATATTTATTGTATTTTTTCAAACGATTTTTCAACGTGAGCTCTGTAACATTGAAGAAACGTTTAATTAGTCACTCTTTATCAACTCAGACGGCAACCTACTTTGATTCTACTCGTTACAACCGAAACACAAATTCAACGAAACGTTGATTATACATATAATATACGTACCCAATTCAACTGGTTGATTCATCCACCATTATGAAACGTATATTCATTACAGTTTTTTAATTGTTTTTTCAACGTGAGCTCAGTAACATTGAATAAACGTTAAATGAGTTACTCTTTATCAACTCAGACGTTAACCCACTTCAATTCTACTTATTACATCCGAAACACAAATTCAACGGAACGTTGATTATACATATAATATACTTACCCAATTCAACTGTTTGATTCATCCACCATTATGAAACGTATATTTATTACATTTTTTATTTATTACATGTATTGTATTATATCAGCTTCTTATTAATTCGAAGGAATATTTAACAGCATATTATAATGAAGGTAGGTACCTAAATATACCTATTTGAAACGCTTTTAATGTTTCTTTCATAAAATCTTTCATTTCGAAAGGATGGAGAAATATTATCATTTTATGTGAAGTGATATAGTGATTTCATACCTACCGAAATGTCCGAACTTGTTTCCTGCATTCTTTACTTTGAATTTTTTATTCGTTCAAAATATGAAACCCATTATTAGTAATAACCTTATATTCGTAACATACATCGTCTTTGCTAAAAACAATTAATAGAAAATCATGAAGTTTCTTGAAAGATAATAATTAATCAACCTAGGCAACGGTGCACTAGAGTCGGCAGGGGTTGTGATGACGTGATACGTGATAGTGCCATATAGGCCGGCGCCGGCGATCCTGCTGTGATCGAGTTGAGTTGAATCCTGCATTCGTGCATTCCACAGTGCACTAGTGCCGCAGTCACCCGATAGTTCCCTTCGCTATTTTCGACGTGGTAAATCGAGTTTGCTAGGAAAATTATCTGATTTGTTTAGAAGTGCGACAACAAAGATTTTGGTAAGTACCTACCTTTCAGTACCCTAAAGTTTCATATTGATTATTGATTGGTGAAAGAAGATTGGAAAGCTTCCAGAGCTCTTCTGAAGAATCGGAGAACTCGAATATGGAACATTTAACACCACCGATTTTTTTGGATGAATCAGTTCCTGTTTCATCAGCAGAGGATACCGAAATAATTTGTGAGTAAATGTTAATTTTTGGACATATCTACATAATATGAAAGCTTTTTCTTTCCTAACATAGTTAATTGTGAAATTTGTTACATAAATAATGTTAGTTTGTTTTTTTACGAAGGCATAAATTGATGTAGCAATGCTAAAATTATTACTCCAGTTCCCTGTAAAAATAATTATTCTCGTTTTTTTTTTAAGGTTAACCGATATAAGTCAATGGGAGGTAATGGTCCCGAGGACCATATCAGAAGAATTCTCAGATTCATATTGAGTAATGATTTAGCTTGCCAATACAATTGGAAGGGCAGGGAGAAAAAACCTTTTAGAGATAAAAAGTCGACGGAACTCATTTATGGTAAGGCTTCATTTTGTAGACCTATATTTTCAAAATATCTAATGAGCATTATGGGTTTTTTCAGTGGCTGTCAAGAAAGAATTTGCGGCAGCCACAGACCTAAAAATTGCAGACGCAACAAAAGATTGGCTGGAATTTGCGAAAGAAGACTCAAGGACGCTGCATTAAGTAAAGAAAAAAAATGAAATTTAAACATTTTTTTTAATATGTAGGTACATTTAAAAATCTATAAATTTTTTTGTTTGCTCTCTTTATATTTAAAGTTATGTTTTTTCTTTCATATTTTACTTATTCTGTTTTTTTTTATGATTACAAAATATTGATGAATCTGTGTTTAATTGTCAGCATTTTGGAATTGTTGTCCACTTGAATAGATAAGTACTTGAATATTTCTCAAAATTTTCACCCATTATAAATAACAAGAGTCCACAGAAATAATGTTGTACTACTAACGATCACTACACCTATATATCTGACCAAAATTATATCTCCAATGAGAAACATTTCCTGTGATAATACTTCATTTGAAATTTGGACCAAAATTTATTTCCTGTTCTTTATTTTCATATTCATGAAAAAAACATTTGAATATCTTGAATGTTTTTAGAATATTTTTCAAGATGTAGATGACAAAGGTTTATGAGTTTCCTTAGTTTAGGACAAATTATGCTGAAATTCAAATAATAACAATTCAAAAATATTTTTACTCAAGATTAATTCATTCTCTAAAATCAACGTTACCTTGACACTTGCAATGAACGTCGAATATTTGTGGTATTTAGGCATAAACATCAACGTTGAGAATTCGTATACCATCAACGTTATTTCCGAAACGAAAATACATCGTTACGTTGAAACTTAATAATAACGTTATATCACGGTATTTTACTTATGACAATAGGAGGTTTGCAACGTTGAATCAACGTGCAGGGAAAACGTTACGATGAAACCAAAAAGAAACGTATTTCATAACGACATTTTACCGTTTCTTCAACGATGAAATATAGTGACGTTACCTAAAAAATACAACGTTTCTTAATGGTTACTGTGTTTATTGGGAAAGATCTGGCGAATGTTGAAGAAACTTTTTTCTCTGTTAATACTGGAAATATTTCACGTATATTAACATGGTTGGAAGATTCAGTCATGCTTTTTTCTTGTACGGAAATCAAGAATCGAGTGTTGAAATTTTACTGAAAAATAATGGACAGAATAGTCCGTTACTTTGTGATTGTTCATTCGAAAAAAGAATAAAAGAACTCGACAGAAAAACTTCTAAACGAACAGACGGACCTATGGAATTCCCCGATTTTCAAAATTCTCAAGGATAAGCCTACAGAAGACATTTAAAAACATTTTGCACAACTTAAAATACTCCAGTATGAAAATGTAGTAGTCACAGTTAAACCTTAAAAGAACTCCATTAACAAAGTTGAGAAAGAGTAAATAGAAATAAGCATTGGCAACGTCTCCCAATGCGTCAGTTTTAAGTGAAAAAAACTCGTTAAACCTAAATCATGGCCAACCGGTATACTTTATAAATATGGATATGAATGGAGTATAGGTTCGGAAACCGAGTAAAATAGTTTCATTGAATCTACAGTGTGTACTAGAACAATTTAAACCTTCACTGACAAACTTGATGCCTTGATCATTCATGAAAACCAATGATCACATTTAATTCCATAACAAATCCGTGGACATTTGTCATCGTTCAACTTGACAACCCTTGACACATGGCATTGAAAGGTAGGACAGTCCTGTCAGCTGTCAACACCGCAGATTATTAATTCGATAAACCGTATTCTCTTCCAAAAATGCAAGGAATGATGACCGTTGTGGCCTTCCATAGTGCCGAAGTCCAGTTAAAACTTGAAACCAGCGCCCAATTGGGTTCCCACATGTGTACAATCAGGTCCCCATTCCAAACTGAATGGCGGCCAATTGGTCCAGCCATAGTTGATTCCTTCAAAAGCATGTAAAATTGAATATTTAAAACGTGTACAAGGATATCGGTCGAAAAGGTCATTTTACAACCGCAAATCGTAAAAAAACCAAACCATATCCAATTCCTAATGCTTTACAGTCATAAACAACTCAGTTTTTTTACCCAAACTCCCAAAGGACATCAACTTTCTACGAAAGTCACGTGAATACGCAAATTTTTTGGTGGTCAGGTAGTTAGTCCAGGGTTTTTTCGGTACTTTCAAGGGCTTCGAACTGCTCCAATTCCATTATTTTTTACGCAACTACAAAGGACGCAACATTTTACGACGCGTCATAAAAATTGCCTTCGAAATTGGTGTAATATTGCGGCAATTGTAGGTAGAGGGAATGAATATTTGGATTGGGCAACACATTTTTTCAATGTGTCAGGTGACTAATGACTTTTGACAGTTGGGAAGCAACAAATTCCAAAGCGAACTTGATATTTTATGTGTAGCAAAACTCTAGAATGAATCACGAAAAACAATAAGCAACCGATATGGTTAATTTTGCACTCAAAATATAGAATTCAATAAAAACTCATTGATGTGTCCATAGTATCTCTTTGCAGCGATTTAATTCAAAAGATCCCCAATGAAATTATGTCGATTTGACGAGTTGATAAAAGCCAATCACCAGATGTGACATTTAGCTCCTTTGTCGGACGGTAAGTCACTTATTATATTAATTAACTTGCTTGTTGCCGAAGAAGTCATCCACTTTTTTGGGTTAACATCAATTACCGAAGGAATTCAATAATTTTCCAACATTCTTCTTTAATCAGCTCAATTATCCACTGTACACTGTAGGTACTTAAAATTTTTGAAGATTTTATCAATTGCAAAAACGATTAAGGGGAATATTTGTGATGTAATTAAATCAATTTCTTTCTCTCCTTGAATATAAATATAGGTGGGGACTGTATTAAAACTCCTACAATCAGTTGGAGAATGGTTTGTAACATGTCTTTCTACACGTTTTTACTGGACCATGGTGATATCGAATTTTCATGTTAAAAAGAGTTTTTTGTGCAACTGCCATTAAAAGTGACACTTTTAATGACAGCAAACAATGTTAAAATTGATTGTTTACGTGGAAGCGTGTTAAAAATATTTTTAACATTAGTGTTAAAAATATTTTTAGCACTCCATTTTCTTATGATGAAATCAGATCGAAAAAATTCAGCAATTGCAAATTTTTATTATCAATATTTAACAATATTTAACAATCATTACTTATGAACATTAATATTAATCGTAGAACTAGAACAATTACTAACATTAATGCCCTTTGACGTTAGGGAGCTTCGCAACACATTATTAGAATCCTCAGCACCATCAGTACTTGCAGAAACCGGAAGTACAATATTGGATGATGATGATCCAGAATCTGTTTAGGTTGGGAGAATTTTTTCAGCAATGACATTTCTATATGCAATGGAATGATCAACATAGCCCTCGACTACCGTCGTAGACTTCCATCCACCATGTTTTTTTATATCCGTAATATTTGCTCCTGATTCTGCTACCAATGAAGCGGAGCATCTTCGAAAACAGTGTCCTGTATATTGCTTTGGTTCTGGAAGTTTGAGGAATCCGGCAACAATAGATGGAATTTTCCCAAATGTATTGATACCAACTGGATTGGCAGTGCATTTATTATTCATGTATTTCAGGAAAAAACGACGATGTTTGATGACAGAAGGGCGCAGTGCAGAGTACTTATGAAAATAGTCAACATACTTCCCAATAATACTGAAAGAACGACTGACTTTCGTTTTTGTGTTTGGAAGTTGTATAAGTAATGATTTATTTGTTATTTCGATGTCTTCCACTGATAAATTACACAATTCTTCACGCCGACAGGCTCCAAATAATCCGAAAATAGTTGCAACCTTAACCATCAAGTATTCCTCATCTGGCGCCTCATTTATAAACTTTTCAACTTGTTCACGAGTGAGAATTTTCGATTTTTTGGGACGATATCCTTCACTTCTCCGTTTTAAATATGCTATCACCTTAAAATATTTACTAACATCCACATCATTTTTAATAAGGGCGCTTGACTTTATCATTGAAAATTTGCTCCACAAAGTTGACGAACTCCATATTTTTGATTTTTCTTTTAAGTATGCCAGGAAAACAGGTTCTCTGAAGTTCCCTTCTACATTTTTCAATTTACACCAGGTCAGGAAATTGTTATATGCAATATCGTACTGCTGAACAGATTTTTTAGGTAGGAGTTCCAGATTTGCTCTTCTTGCAGACTCTTCAATATACACAGGAACAACCAAATCGTCACTTTTATTAATAATTGGACTCTCGACAAACATATTAAGCAGTTAAAAACCCAAGACGAAAATTAGACAGGAACGAAATTCAAATGACAGCGAGTTTTCTCCTTTGTTAGTAATCATAACAGTGGCAACGTTTGCCATTCACAACAACCTTTTGATTATTTGAATATTAAAATGCATTTTGAAGTTTATTGTCATTGCAAATTCGCTCATTCCATTATCAACATAGGACAGTTGTACAAAAAACATTGAATGGTATTTGTGTTAAAAGTGATTTTATTTTGTTCGTGAAATTGTTCAATTCGATCCGCTCATTTCACAAACTTTTTCACTCACAAAATAAAACGTCACTTTTAACACTCATATCATAAATAACTATTTTTTAACCGACTAGTCCAGGTTTTGTACACATGATTGAAATAACTGTAAATTATAACATATCATTTATGTCAAAATGCCATTTAACCATTTAATTACATAAAGAATTGAAATAATAAAGAAGAACAAAACTATCAAAAGATATTGCATAACAACAGTAACAAATGGGACAAAATTATTCGACAAAAGTCATTTTGTTTTGGCTTTTCATTGGCAAATTCTCTGAATGATTGATGGAGACATAATGGAGAATCCATAAACTTTCAGTGTCTCTAAACAAAAATGATGTAGACAATAGAAGATTTGGAGCCACATTTCCACCCTATTAAACATCCCAGTGTGAATATTGAAATGTTCACCAAAAACGAAAAATATGCGAAATTCGCACCATTGGCAGTACCTGGACTTGGCTTAACTCATTGACGTCACCCAAGATTATCTAGTCATTCTCGGTATTGGTACTTCCTAGTGGGAAATATGACAGAATGAACTATCAAAGTGACAGCTTTCTTTCTCTCCCTTTTTGTCTTTAAACATGAAGAGACGATTGTAAAATCCAAACGTACAAGTTTATTGACCTTAAGATCCTTTGAAAGCAAAGCTAGACGGAATTTAGAATTGATTGAAAACAGTCTCACAAAGGATCTTGAAACGGAAGTCCCCAAAGAACGATAAATGACATAATGAATCTTTCGGCTCGTCTTGAGGATTAGCAGGTCCACAAACGTACCCAATCTCCGGACCTTCTGAGGGTTTCTTCAGGGGGTAAGTTCTCGTGTTTCACCACTTCTCCACCCCCTGAGGATGGCACCCAGACTTGCCCATGCAAATTGACAGTTCCGATAGTCTTTGTTAAACGCCGCTCATTGATTATGTGAGGCGGTAGATTTAAAAGAAAGAGCGAATCTATATTTATTGAATGAGATACTTTTAAGTATACTCCATTCAGTTTCATAAAGTCGTGAGACAATTGTCTGGCACCGTCTCGATGTACAATTTATTTTTTATTTCTCGCTTGAGTTTCATGAGAAAACTTGACCCGAAGATCAACAGCTCTAGTGCTCACCTTCTCGCATAATATATACTCCATTCACTTTTATGAAGTATCCCGGTTGGCCAAAATTTAGGTTTATCGAGTTCTTTTTACTTAAAACTAGTCGTGAAATGTCAAACAATTCTGAGCGACATCGCCAAGGCTTTCTTTGTATTTTCTTTCAACTTTGTAAATGGAGTTGGTTCAACTGTGACACAGGTTTCGTAGTAACTACATTTTCATGATTCATGCTGGAGTATTTCAAGTTGTGCAAAAAGGTATTTTAATGTCTTCTGTGTGCTTATTTCTTGAGAATTTTGAAAAGTGGGGAATTCCATAGGTTCTTCTGTTCGTTTTGAATAATTTCTGTCGGGTTATTCGAGTAGGTACTTTTATTATTTTTTCGAATGAACTATCACAAAGTAACGGACTATTCTGTCCATTATTTTTCAGTAAAATCTCAACACTCGATGCTTAATTTCCGTACAAGAAAATGTCATAACTGAATCTTCCAACCATGTTTATACAAGGTGACAAGAAAAACTTCGGACAAATTTTGCTGTGGTCTGGAACAAAAGTATTTCAGAGCAGCCAAATAATTTTTATTCTCTTGGTTTCTCTACACTTTCCTGTACTAATATGTGAATTTTCAGTTTGATATAATTTCATTTCACAGAGTTTTAGAATGTCAAACAAACGTAGTGCTGTGGAGCTGTTTCGTCAAAGTGAGCGTCAATGCGAAATTGTTCGTTTGTTCAATGTGCCTCGACAAACCGTGTCCGATGCAATTAGTCGTTTCAAGGAGCTTTGCCATGATGGTCGTCGTCCAGGAAGTGGTAGAAAACGCACTGTCAATACACCTAGCAATCGCAACATCGTCAAGAAGCGAGTCAATCGAAATCCGAGGGTTTCCATGAGGAAAATATCCTGTGAGACCGGTATCAACCTCGAATCAGTCCGTCAAATTGCCAAAAAGGAGCTCAACCTCAAGCCATACAAGCTCCAACAAGTTCAACTCCTCACGGAGGAAAACAAGCGCGTACGACTCCAAAGGTGCCGCCAACTCCTTCGTCTCGCCGCCGGTCAGCGATGGGAGCGAATTCTCTTCACAGACGAGAAACTTTTCACCGTAGAACAATCCCACAACCACCAAAACGACAGAGTCTGGTCCGTAGAGGCTCCCGGTACATCGGCCATCGTCGAACACCCTCAAAATCCGCAATCCGTCAAGGTCTGGGACGGAATTTGCGGCAGTGGTAAAACTCCCTTAGTTTTCGTGGATCAAGGGGTCAAAATCAATCAAGAAGTCTACCGCTGCGACATCCTCGAGGCCGTAGTACTTCCGTGGGCCAAGCAGCACTTCGGCGATACGCATTGGACCTTTCAACAGGACTCCGCTCCAGCTCACAGAGCGAAAATGACGCAAGAATGGTGTAAGACCCATTTTCCTTGTTTCATCTCATCAGCAGAATGGCCGCCCTACTCACCGGATCTCAACCCAATGGACTACAGCGTGTGGTCGATTTTAGAGCACTGGGCTTGTGCTAAAAACACAAAAATTTTGAGTCGCTGAAGCAATCTCTGCGCCGGGAATGGAACCGATTAACGCCCGAGGAGCTGCGGCCCATTGCCGAAAATTTCAAGAAGCGTCTGAAGCTGTGTATCGCCGCCAAAGGAAGCCACTTCGAAACGGCTTGAATATATCATTAACAAATGTTCAAGCTATTATTATTTGTTGTTGTTTTGTTCAATTTCTTCTGTTTAATAAAGTTAAATGAAAAAGAGTTTGTCCGAGGTTTTTCTTGTCGCACTGTATACGTGAAAAAAGTTTCTTCAACATTCGCCAGGTCTTTGGAATTATTGAATTCACATAATATTTCCTCAAAGGCTGAAGGACTTAGGTCAATTGCCTTAAATACATTTATTTATTTTTTATTTTTTTATTTATTTCCTCAAATTCATTATTTTCCCAAAGTAAATGAACATTTCGATAAATACGTAATTACTACGACCTCTATACAGGGTGGCCATTTGAAAACGAAACAGACGAGATTACAGACGAAATGAATTTTTTCGATAGAAATGCTCGGACAGGTCGATTTCTGTTTCGAGGGGAACAACTTAAGATGTAGGTTACGGACGCATAGCGCTTCAACCCTTGCTACTACAACCCTCACCCCCAATTTTTGAATAGGGAAGATGGGATGAGTGATACCTCATTTGAAAGGTATTTTCATACTGATTTCAGCACAGTAATTGTTTTTTCATTTTATGCATTAGTTCCCGAAATATTCTTAACTAAGTATTTGAAAATGAAGTGGTGTTTTCATCGCACTTGTAGTGTTTTTTTGTGAAAAATCGACATTTTGAGCTTCAAAACAACCATGACTGTGGCTTCCTTCCTCCAATCCACTGACATAGAAATCTTTAATCAAGATGTCGATATTTCACAAAAAAACACTACAAGTGCCATGAAAACACCACTTCATTTTCAAATACTTAGTTAAGAATATTTCGAGAACTAATGCATAAAATGAAAAAACAATTACTGTGCTGAAATCAGTATAAAAATATCTTTGAATTGAGGTATCACTCACCCCATCTTTCCTATTCAAAAATTGGGGGTGGGGGTTGTAGCAGCAAGGGTTGAAGCGCTATGCGTCCGTAACCTACATCTTAAGTTGTCCCCCTCGAAACAAAAATCGACCTGTCCGAGCATTTCTATCGAAAAAATTTATTTCGTCTGTAATCTCGTCTGTTTCGTTTTCAAATGGCCACCCTGTATAGAGACGACAACGTTGCTTATTAATCTGATTGAAAAATGACTATAACCTAACATTTTCAAAATATACACGGTGAAATGTGTCAGAATGTCAACCGGGATACTTTCTCTCAATTATGGCTAATTATTCCAAAATCTCTATTTCTGGCCCCTCGACTAGGATAAATCACTACCCCTCCCTCCAGCGCGCTTCGCGCTACCAAAACCACGATCCCCACTCCCCACCCTTTCGATCTCTATGATCTACCGTCGCCCACTTGTCAATCGAAACAATATCCTTGCGGCATCTTTTTTTTACCTCGGCATACCTGAGAGCGGCACGTCGTCAAAGAGCATGTACGACGCAAGTCATCCCCTCCACCAAATCACTTCCAAACTCGAGCGACTGCCGCACTCGGCCGAAATAATCATTTACATGGTTGGAACCGTTTAGAACGCACCGGCAACAATTCTGCCAGCAACCATCGCGTGCGAAACTGTCGCGAGATATTGCGTTGTGATTTTCGGTGTTTAAGTTGACTTTAGTTTAGTGTTTACTGTGGAGTATTGTGATAATTCGGGAAAATGGTTCAGCCGACTACAACTACTATTAACCCTTCCGAAAATGGATTACATGGACTCAAGAAACCGAGCGATAATCGCAGGGTAAGTTTTTTGTGTGTTGAAGAGTTTGAGTGGTAATTATAAGCGGATCAAGGTGAATTCGTCGCAGTAAATCTTTGAGTTTTTGGATGAATTATGAAAAAAATTGCAATGAATTTTTCCAATTTTGACTCTTAAAATGTTTGTCTTCAGTTTTGTTCAAACTAAATGGACATTGTGTTATAGAAAGAATTGAACAAATATTTGAAAAAATCGGTATCTCCCAAACTATCGATCAATTCAGCTGAAATTTCTCTTCCACTTTAATAAAAAATGATGGACTGGTTATTATTGTCATTATTTTTTTTATTAGAAACTTCATGTTTCTTTTAATTCTTTGATATCTCTGCTTTTTGAGTTACATTTATTGTTTCTTTCTGAGAAGTATTTATTATGAATAAATTTGTCTCTTTGTTGACCTCAGTTTTTCATTGTGAAAAATGTTGACGTTTCGCCTCTTTAGTGTGGGGCATCTTCAAGACAATGTAAATAGTCAATTTTCAAATTTCATTCTGATAACGGAAACGATTAAGAGACAAAAACAGAAGTACAGGGTGGGCAAAATTGGTGCTACATGAACCAAAACTTTTTAACCCGAGGAGATAGAGAAAAATGAATGGCACCTTATAGTCCTCTTTCTTCGAGAAACTGTTAATGCCATCAACTGCATTCCTCTATCTTCTTTCGTTTCCGAGTTATAGGCTGAAATTGCAATTTGGGCAATTTCAACTTTGGTCATTATCTCCGTTTCTGTTCATGCTAGGATGTTGAAATAAAAACATTATACAGGCACTTTTCTGATAGCAATCCAGTGGCGTACTCTGATTTTTTCTAAGAGGTTTATTTGCTGAGTTATAACAAAAAGTTTTAGTTCATGTAGCACCAATTTTGCCCACCTTGTACATATTTATATTTTAATTCAAAATTGTTTCATATCTCTTCTACTGTGAAATGTAGTAGAAAAAAATGTTTTTCTGGTTTGAAAATTAAAAAAAAGCGCTAAAAAACCCCAAGTTTTCCTAGGGTTTGAGCCATACAAGAAAAAAATTGGATCATATTTTTTGCAATCATTAATTTTCTTCTTATTTTAAGGCTGATAATTTTGTAGTCGATATTATTTGTTAATATATCTCTTAAATTCCTTCATAACATCCCGTTTCTTTAAAATTCTGCGATCCTTTTTTTTTGGGTATTGGCCCAGTTGGCCGACGCCCGTCTCACGGCTCTATCCGTGAGCAAAACGGCTAAAAAAGATAAACGAGAGAAGCCAGATAAGAGATCTGTTGGCATTTGATCGATCTATTTTCGTTTTCATGCCAATTTAAACAGGCAAGCCGCCAGTTTTTTGTCTCGGTCCGGTTATTTATTACCGAAAGTCGTACGTAAGGTAATCGGATACCTACATCCGGATAGATTTGGATTTACGTCAAATGCACGCTTTTTCCTAATTTGTTCGATATTCCAAACTATTTTTTTAAGAGCCTATCTTGGGAAGAGTCAAAAAAGAAATTATTTTGACCTTGTGAATTCACAGATGAATTTGAAGCCACCCTGTATACCTTGGTTTAAAATTTTCAATTCATTTCGCCAATAATTGTTCCTTCTTTACATTTGAACGTTTTCGAACCAGAATTTAAAAGAAATTGGTGAGTTATTCATCTAAATATTTTGTTCACTTTTTAAAAGACTCTTCTGGTCTGATATTCATAAAAATCGATTAGATGGCAACACTTCCATTTGAATCCTCAACAATATCCTTGTAGAACAAGTAAAATGAGTCGATCTAGAAATCAAGTCATCGAATTGTTGGAAATTCCTACTCAAATCGATAAAAACAAGTTCAAAAAACCAATTACACAGTTCTGGTTTTACTTTTAATAATCAGAAAAATATAGCCTCGTAAGTTCCTCAGAATACTTTGTATTGGAATATTGGAAATTCCCATTCATTTTTCTTGAGAACCTTCAATGGTAATTGCAGAATCCATTCATGCACCTGTATATTGTATCTACTTATTATTCATTATATCAGAATAGTGTAATAATATATTGTGGTGAAAATATTCGTCATCATTCATGATATATTCTTGACCTATCATAATCTCTTGTAAACCATATAGCGATGGAGATATATTCTTGACTCTTTCTATCCTGTTTTTAATATCGCTGGATTAAGTCTCATCATTATCTTTATCTCCAGACATTCTCAAGTAGGTTGCGACAAACAATCGTCTTTAGATAAAGGCGAAAAGTTGATTAATCGAATAAAGCGTCCGATCTGAGTAAAGTTCAAAACAACAGACTATTACAAAACAAACATGAAACCTTATAATTTGGAATATAAAGCTATCCAGAAAAAGTTCAAATACACTGCGAAAAAAAATTAACGCACATTCTGAAAATCTCAATTTCAATGAAAGTTAACTCTACATTGACTTATTTTTTATGTTCTCTCGGGAAGGTTTTGAACGGAACAAGACACATTAAATGGAAGAAAAATTCAGGATTTCACCGAATCTTATGTGAAAGAAGAGAAATTAACAATTTTCAAAATACTGAAATGCTGATAAGTGATTTAATACTTGGTATTTCCACCCCTTGCGTTAATTACAGCTCGGCAACGACGGTTCATACTCAAAATGAGTGATCTTAAAATGTTCTGATCTAATCCTTCCCAGATTTCTCCGAGTTGGATTCCTAAGTCAAAAAGAGTAGCTGGATGATTTTCCGAACTTCTCAGCCTTCTATTGAGGTTGACCCAAACCTGCTCAATCGGATTGAGATCTGGACTTGTTGTTGGCCATTCCATTCGAGAGACTTCAACCTCTTCAAGGTACTCCTGAACGATGCGCGCACGATGGGGTCTGGCATTATCGTCCATAAAAATGAAATTTTCACCAATGTATGGGGTAAATGGCACTACATGCTCTTCAAGAATGTTCCTTATATACTTATCAGCATACGCCCTTCGATAGCTGGGGTAAGAGCTGGGCCTCTTGCCGCGACACGAGGCCTTAAATCATATTCTCTGAGGCGATTTCTTATTGTCTGAGTGCTAATTTGCACCTCATGAGTTTGCTCAAGCTGATTTTGAAGGAGGCGAGCGGTTGCAAACCGTTGTCTCAACGAAGAAACTCTCAAGTAACGTTCTTGAATGGCAGTTGTTACCCGTGGTCTACTCTGTCCTGGTCTTCGGACATTCATACCTGTCTCCCTGAATCGCTGCAACATTCTGGACACACTTGTATGGGAAACTCCAAACCTTTCTGCAATTCTTGTGTATGTCCACCCTTCTTCTCGCAAAACTACCGCTTGGGCACATTCCTCTTGGGTCAAATTTCGTGTTTCGCGTTTCATAGCGATCGAGTGTAGAAAATCAAACGAAATAAAAACTATTGATCACTAGAATTGATCGAGAACAACTGATTTTAGAATGGAGCCAATGCATTCAAAATCTGATAATATCATCTTTTTTTATTCCTGCTGGGAGAAAACATCTGTATTGAAGAAAAACGTTGAAAGTTGAAAGTGGATAACATATGCATGCATAATTCTGATAAAAATAATTATCATTGAGAACACCTTCAGTTGTAGAATAAATTTGAGATTTCCATAATGTGCTTTAATTTTTTTGTTCAGTGTATGTTGAAGCTAGTTCAGAATTAATCAAACATTTCGTAACTAACATTAAATTAACGAGTCAATTTTCGATTCATCAATTAACCGATGTCGTAGATAAATAATTACAAACTGCAATTTGCGTGAAATTTGCGGTAAAGTAGGGAACCCATCGAACAACAAGTTTCGGATAATTTATTCTGGAATTTGTCGATTTTCCTTGGCATTCGTGTCAAGCCAAGCGATTTCTCGATCACGTAAAACCAGTAATTTATTTGGAATGGAGTGCGTCAATGCATTGTTGACAGCGCAGTTTAGCAATTTTCCACCATTATCTACAACAAGCGCTTCGAATAATATACGCGATTACAAAAAGGATTTTCGGAAATAATGCTGGAATTTCTACAGAATTGTCCTAGAAATTGATTCTCATCGCGATAAAAAAAAGTTTTTTGTACAACTGCCATTAAAAGTGACACTTTTAATCACAGCAAACAATGTTAAAATTAATTGTTTACGTGGAAGCGTGTTAAAAATATTTTTAGCACTCCATTTCCTTATGATGAAATCAGATGAAAAAAATTCAGCAATTGCAAATTTTTATTATCAATATTTAACAATCATTACTTATGAACATTAATATTAATCTTAAAACTAGAACAATTACTAACATTAATGCCCTGTGACGTTAGGGAGCTTCGCAGCACATTATTAGAATCCTCAGCACCATCAGTACTTGTAGAAACCGGAAGTACAATATTGATGATGATGATCCAAAATCTGTTGAGGTTGGGAGAATTTTTTCAGCAATGACATTTCTTTATGCAATGGAATGATCAACATAGCCCTCGGCTACCGTCGTAGACTTCCATTCACCATGTTTCTTTTATATCCGTAATATTTGCTCCTGGTTCTGCTAGCAATGAAGCGGAGGATCTTCGAAAACAGTGTCCTGTATATTGCTTTGGTTCTGGCAGTTTGAGGAATTCGGCAACAATAGATGGAATTTTCCCAAATGTATTGAATATTGATACCAACTGGATTGGCAGTGCATTCATGTATTTCAGGAAAAAACGACGATGTTTGATGACAGAAGGGCGCAGTGCAAAGTACTCATGAAAATAGTCAACATACTTCCCAATAATACTGAAAGAACGACTGACTTTCGTTTTTGTTTTTGGAAGTTGTATAACCAATGATTTATTTGTTATTTCGATGTCTTCCACTGATAAATTACACAATTCTTCACGCCGACAGGCTCCAAATAATCCGAGTATTTCTCATCTGGTGCAGTGGTGCTTCATTTATAAACTTTTCAACTTGTTCACGAGTGAGAATTTTCGATTTTTTGGGACGATATCCTTCACTTTTCCGTTTTAAATATGCTATTACCTTAAAATATTTACTAACATCCACCCCATTTTTAATAAGGGCGCTTGAATTTATCATTGAAAATTTGCTCCACAAATTTGATGAACTCCATAATTTTGATATTTCTTCTAAGTATGCCAGGAAAACAGGTTTACTGAAAATCCCTTCTACATTTTTCAACTTACACCAGGCCAGGAAATTGTTATATGCAATATCGTACTGCTGAACAGATTTTTTAGGTAGGAGTTCCAGATTTGCTCTTCTTGCAGACTCTTCAATATGCACAGGAACAACGTGAAATTGTTCAATTCGCAACTTTTTCACTCACAAAATAAAACGTCCCCTTTAACACTCATATCATAAATAACTATTTCAACCCAAAAGAAGGAGAAAAATTCGATAAATCTCCGAAACCACGCTGGAGTTCCTCAAGGAACCGTTTTTGGGCCACCTATGCAAACTATTCTACGAAATCTTTATTTGACGAGTTGTGCTACGCCCGCTTGCTCGTGTGGCCTACTAGATACCCGCGCACCGTCGAAGTCATTACGGTAATTGCGGCGGCATTGAATGATGCCTTGATCTGCCCCTTGATGCCTTCCGACTCCGCCAGTCGTTCCCACGCTCACCTCTAATCGTCCTTTCTCTTTTTCAGAGTAACAAGCCGATCATGGAAAAAAGGAGGAGGGCTCGCATCAACAACTGTCTCAACGAGCTAAAGACGCTCATCTTGGACGCCATGAAGAAAGACGTAAGTGTGAATTGGGCGCCTTTATCACGTTAGATTTTGGGCTAGGTGGGACACTGTACTTTAAAACTGTACTCAAGTGTTCCCGCTAGGGAGTAATATAAGTTCTGCCGTGTCGGTTGGTTGCTACCGCAGTAAGGATTATGTGGCACTGATGAAGGCTTATTATGAGCGAGAAACCGGTTTGTCATTATCCTGCTGTGGTGGTGACACTAGTGGCGTACGAAATTAGATCTCTAATAGTCCATTTTCCTCATTGTTCTTCCATATGTCACTTATAACAGTATATTTAGACCTCTTTGAATGGAAACAGGATAGTTCTATTTGTAGATAAAACAGAACTAATGAAAAATATCACCCTGTAGATTGTCACGCACAATTGACATGCCTTTGCCGATGTAAACCCTAAAGTGACATATACAGGGTGCATTTGAAGGTGAGGCTTTTCTTTTGACAGATGGTAGAACTCATCAAAATAAGTCATTTCATAAAAAAATTTTCATATGAATTATGCTCCTGTTTCGACAAAATGAAACTAGAATATTTTCTAGGATGTTCATGAACCTGGAACAGAGAGATGCAGGCCAGAGTAGTATTAAGGTATTGATGCCCAAAATTTGTTATACATTTTTTTAATTATTGAACATTTTATGTAAGAAATTTTCGGTAAAATGACTTGTTTTTATGAGATGTAAGGACTGAACGAGACTTTTGAACCACTGGACCGATTTCGAAAATCAAACCCATTTTCGAATCATCTTTTAATTCTAATGAAAACTGTTTTTACAATAAAAAATTTTTTGGATTTTTCTGGAATTCTTCCCATCATGCTTCTTATAGTGCTCTCAGTCACTTTCTGGGATACTGTCTTCCACTTTTGCTCGAATTCCGCTAATGTTTTTAATGTTTTCGTTGATTTCTTAGTCTTCTTCAATTCTCTTTTTACCAGGGCCCATTATCTTTCGATTGGCCTCTTTGGGGACAAAAACCACCTCATTAGCTTCGTACCATTCCTTGGTGGAGTTGCTGTAGTGGCATGAGGCTAAATCTGGCCAAAAGATTGTTGACACATCTTGCTCACGTAAAAATGGTAAAAGTCGCTTCTTCAAGCATTCTTCGATATATATCTTCGAGTCAACAGAGCCTTGGCCAACGAAAAATTTGCTCCTTTTCCCACAATTGCAAATTGCTTGCCAAAACTGGAATTTATTTAGGAAACTTTGCTTGTTTCTTCACGCGAAATTCTTCGTCAACATTTCCACGAGAATCTGCAGTATAAAATTCCTGACCAGGAAGTTGCGAGAAATCAGCCAAGACATAGGTTTCGTCGTCCATCACGCAACAGGAAAAAATTTTCAAAAAATCTTTTTTTCAATTTCTTTGCTCTTGATTTCGCTTCTTGATTCTTCACAGCGTTCCTGTCTGACACTTTCTGCAGTTTGTATGTTCTAAGCCCACAACTCGACTTGATTTTCTGAACGGTTGACTGCGAACAACCCACTATTTGGGCCACCTTCCTTCCTGAAAGGTTAGGATTCTTCTGAAAAAGGCTGATGGCTTTCTTCACTTTTTTTGGGCTATGAAACCCCTTTTTCCTCCCGGTTCCTTCCTTGCGGTTAATCGTAAGATCTTCGTTGAAGCGCTTAACTACTCTTGATACCGTTTCCGGACGAACGCGAGCCTCTTTTGCGATTCTTTTGAAGCTCCATTTTTGATTATTTTGAAAAAGTTTCACTATAAATTCTCGTGTTTTCACTTCGCTTGACATTTTGCGACAGAGAATTGGAATATCAATGAAGTAAATGGTCCACATGTTTCTGACGTTCATAACAAAGCTAACTATGATCAAATTTTGATTTTTTTCTCAATTGGTTCAAGAGATATAGGCGTTTTTGTGATAGCGAATTTATTCTCGTTCAGTCCTTATCACCTGTCAAAATAAAATAAAAGCCTCACCTTAAAATACACCCTGCATTCTACAAATTTCAGAAATGCAGATGCTATACAAACAAAAAACTTATATTCTCCATATCATCCTATCGACAAACTGTTCCACCTTTTGCTCCCCTATTTCAATGAAACACCTCGTATAAACTTCCTGTACCTAATACTCATCGAAATTTTTTTTATAGCCAGCTCGACATTCCAAACTGGAGAAGGCAGACATCCTGGAAATGACAGTCAGACACTTGCAGAATCTGCAGAGTCAGCAGGTAGCAATGTCCGCTGCCACTGATCCCTCAGTCCTCAACAAGTTCAGGGCCGGATTCAGCGAATGCGTCACGGAAGTAGGCAGGTTCTCCGGCTTGGACCCCACGGTCCGGAGAAGGTTGATGCAGCACCTCACCAACTGTCTCAACCAGAACCAGAAGTCACAAGAGGTGGCCCAGGTTCAGGTCCACATCTTACCCAACAACGGGGCTGCCATGGAGCAACACGCCAACGGTATCATCTTGAGCAACGGGCAGGTTGGTGGGGTGCAATTGGTGCCTACGAGACTGCCCAATGGGGATCTGGCTTTGGTTTTACCGGCGTCAGCCGGGCAGACTCACACGAGAACTACCAACTCTTCGCCGTTACCTCTCCTGGTGCCCATCCCTCAAAGGACGTCTTCAACGCACTCAGCTTCGAGTGGATCGTCAAATTATTCCTTGAGTACTTCTCCTGAGCCTTCAGTGGAGCACTGCTACCAACCAAGACCGTTGTCTTTGGTCATGAGGAAAAGAGAGCAACCTGCTGGGGAAAAACCTTGGAGGCCTTGGTGATTGAGCCTTATGTGATGTCGAATATGTGATAGTTGTGAAGGTTCCTTTAGATTAATTGTGAATTATGAGAAAGCTGGTTTAAGCCTCTGTGATAAGAGGTCAAGTGAATGTTGGTACCCTACGTGAAGTTTCCAGTGGCGTTGGAACGAGGGGAACCAAAAGGGTCTGTAAATACATAGATGAAAAATTCAGTCCTTCACTATGTCTATTTTTGGAGAAGTCAGAAGTTGATTGTTTTATTTGTACATAGTTGTATATACTGTAAATAAGATTCCATTTGTAAATACTTCTATATTTTTGAGGAAAATTGAAATTTATGTGCCTTATTTAGCAGCAAGATCAATATGTCTTCCAGATCATCGACTTGCATTGTTAATTTGAAATATTTATATGAATATATGTATATTTTTGAATTCATTCGTTTCATTTTGAACCTGAAAAATCATAATATAGGCAGGCAGAATGGAAGAGTCAAAACTTGAAGGTAAGTCTTACTCCCAATGATGAATCACTGACTGAAAACATTTCAGTCATTTTTGAAAAGGAAATTCAAAAATCTTCATAAGACGGTGTGTTTTTAAGCAGCGAAAATACGTTAATTTTCGCAAATTATTATACAGATTTTTCCATTAAGAGGTGATATTTTGAACCATCCTGCTATTTCGGTAGATGTCACTTTTGAAGCAGTCATTTTTTGACAAGTTGGTGATGTGAAGAATAAAACCCGTGCACGTCGCTCAAAAACAGCCGAAAATATTGCTGCTGTAGCCGAAAGTGTTGAAGAAACCCCAGGTTTGTCTATTCCTCTTCTTCTTTTGGAATTGGGCACTCTACAAACGCCATTACACCCTATTTTGCATAAAGATTTGGGTCTTAAGGCTTGTATGAAGTTCAGCTAACACAAGAACTCCAGCTGGCCGATCATCAACAACGTCGTGTCTCTGATTGGGTCCTTGAAAAGCATGAAAATGGTCCGGAATTCCATCGAAAAATCGCCTTGAGCGATAAGGACCATTTCCACTACAGTGGCTTTGTCAACAAGCATAATTGTCGCATATGGGGCTCGGACAACCCAAGAGTTATTGTTGAAAAGCCTCTCCATCCTCAACGTGTGACTGTTTGGTGCGGTTTATGGTCCGGCAGGGTCATTGGGCCTTACTTTTCGAGAATGACGCTGGAGCAACAGTTACGGTGAATGGATTACGCTGTTGAGAGATTATTGAAGATTTTTTATGACCGGAATTGGATGGTATTGATCTAGACAACGTTTACTTTCAACAAGACGGCGCTACATGCCACACAAGCAACGAAACCATTGATCTTTTACGGGGAAAGTTTCCGTGTTTTCTCTCGAAGAGGTGATCACAATTGGCCACCGAGATCTTATGATTTAACACCTTGCGACTTATTCCTTTGAGGCCATGTGAAAGAGGAGGTCTACGCCAAGAGCCCAGCGTCGATTCAAGACCTCAAAGGCTTTCGAGGACATAGGGCAGCCATTTTGCGATTGGATTTTGGAAAAATTTCATGAAAAGGATACGGTCCTGTAGTCGTGGTCATTTGGCTGATGATATTCTCCATTAATATACCTTCCTCTTCATAGTGAATAAATGAAATAAACATGGCATTTTTCTTCGAATGCCAAAATAACACTTCATATTGGAAAACCCTTTAATCTATATACATATATAAAAAAAAGATGTTGGTTACACCATTTATAACTCGAGATCGGATGGACTGATTGTTATGAAACTTCATATATGGATTCCTCTACGGTCTGATTATCATAAAATACAATGAAACTTTGGAAAAATCGATGAAAATTTTACTTATACAGGAAATGCTTTTCCTTCTTTTGAGTAAGGCCACTAGGTGTCGCTACAGCTTATTCGTAGGTACTTTAATTGATATTCTCCCCGTTAGATGGCGATGTAAACTTATTGTGGTAATTTGAGTTTCCTCCAACTCTGTGCTGTGGACCAAAACAAAAATGTCTTAGTCAAGAAGAAAAATGAGAAAACGTCTTAGCGTTATTGTATTCTGTGAAGTGAGATTAAAGTACCATAGACAAAGTACTTCAATTCGAATTCTCAGCGTTGTATTAGCAGAACTAAAATGGTTTCTACAGTGATCAGAGGTAATAAATCATTGGAACTATTTCTCATCCATATAATTCGATCGTGATTTATATTTTTATTTCGGTACAGCAATGAGAAAACTGTACAGCATTCAAAGAAAAATTATATGTTCAACAATAATTAGAGAGAATTCTTTTCGTGCGAATAACAATGTTACTAAAATTTTGTATATTTTGCCTAATTCATCTCCTGCTTGAAAAAATAGCAATGGTTAGTTGATACAACTTTAACGGTGGGTTTCACAAAGCGTAATCATCGGTGATCGCAGCTTGACATAGAATCAACTCGATTCGACAGTTTGAAAATCAGAGAACCAAGCTGTTGATCTCCGATCACCGGTGATTACGATTCGTGAAATCCACCGTAAGTATCATTTAGGCGGAACAAAGTTCGCCGGGCCAGCTAGTATGAGATATATCGGGGGCTGCTCGTTTTCATTGGGACATCCTGTACACTCCGAACGTAGGCGCACAATACTCGTATTCATTGGAAACCCATTCGAAATTGAGAACGTCATAAAACGGGTCCAATTTCGAATTAACTGAATCAGATTCATTGAAACTTAAAACCCACTGGATGTAGGTATAAATTTGAGTTGCTCTTAAACTTCACAAGGATATTCTTTGTGTCTTAAGTCCCCACGCTTTGTATACCACAAGTTCTACAGTTTCAGAGCTTTCCTCAAGGAAATCTAGTGAATAATCCAACAATAATCGATACAAATGACCGATTGATTGAACTCGAAATTGCCGACGTCTGCTGGCCTTCTCGGAACCTTATCATCCAAACGGCAAAGGTCACAGGGTATCAGAAGTCTCGAAATGACGACAGGACTATCCTGGGAACAATCAGACCACTCGTCATCTCCTACACCAGGATTTTTCCCAGGCTAATCTGCCTAAACATCGCCTCATTTTTGCACGAGTAGTCGCAGTGACGCACGAGAATCGTTCTCTGATGAGGAAGGTTAAAATCGTATCTCTTTACCAGCGGTACTGTTTGAGTACACGTGTACAGAACGATCATGAACTTGTTTACGGAAATTTTATATCATCATGATCGTGCAACGGGTATACGAAGGCACGTGGCGTCTGATGATTTCCATTTTCATTGAAAGCGATAAGATTTATCAGAATATCGAAGACGTACGATGTTTTATCGGTCTTTGATACCACCTTTAATGAGCAAGATACTTGAAGTTGAAACTGACTTTAAATGCTGTGGAAATGATCGATTCCATTATGTTTAAATAATATTTACAGTCACTCGCTTGCCCCTATGTATGTGAATCCAGAAATAATTTTATAGGATAAATGCCTAGTCTCAGTTGAAAATTTAAATTATGATAGTTGGGGCTCTGTGTTGTTTTTCATTGAATTCAGCGTCCTCAAAAATCTACATTTTGATACCAGAGTCGACATTAGTAAACAAGCCGCGTTAATGGCAAATATAGTTTTTTTAGGGGGTCTTATCCCTTATGCATTTTTGACTCAAAAAGTTGGGATTTTCGATTTCGATTTTATTACTTATATCGATACTTTGGTCAATGCTGATTAACAATATACAAACCTTATTTGGATACGACCAAAGGAACGGCAGCTATGGCGATTTGAAAGGACCCCGCACTTTTAGTAGGTAAAGTGGCGACCGGTCAAATTTTCTGAAAATTTGGTATGTTGTTGTACCCGACTCATTGACCAAAAGTGTCAATGGGCCCAACCCAATCCTATGGCTAGTTTTCTAAATACGGGGTGTTAAAGTTGAAAATTGCCCAGATTTTCGGATTTATTTGCTAATTATTAAGAGTTACATTGGATTTCTGTTGCATACACACGTTTACTACATGTTCTAGGTATGAAATTAGAGGATACGTATGATTGAAAATATTTATATTTACCGGATGATTCACGAATATATGACGGTAGTTTTTTTCCAAAATTCACTTTTTCTACTGTGACGTCAGGAGGGCATATTTTTGAAATGATCTTTCCGATTTAGTATTATGACGACAAAATATTGCACAGTGCATATTTTTTACACAGGGTGTTTCACAGAGAGAACCACTAGACATAATCATATTTTTTTAGGATTAATTCGAAATCCTGTATTTTTGAATTGATTTTTGGGAAAAGTAATACCACAAACCTATGTGTGTCTTTAATCTCCAAAATATTCAGGGTGGTTTATTCATAGGAAGGTATTCAATTTTGGGAAAAGTACAAAATACATGAACACCCTGTATTCGAAAATTTCCTCGGTCAAATGCAAGTATTTTATCACTTTATATTGATTCCCACAACATCTCCTGAGGTATGAATTTTAAATCCGATACTATGACCAGTTTTCGAGATACAGGGCGTAAAAGCGGAGAATACCTTATTTCATCAATTTTTTTTTTAATTGAAAAGCCGAATTTATTTTATGTTGCGCCCATGAGTTCAGTATGAGAGCAGATCAGATGCACATGGGAAGATTTAGCTGAAATATTTACTGTTACAGGGTGATTCATGAATAAATCACAATAGCTTTTGCAAACACTCGATAATTCTAAAGTTTCGTCACAGCGAAATTATTCCATGAAGTTAATACCTATAGTCGTTCACAATTTTCAGTCTGAAATACTTCACTTGATGTAATGTTAGACAGTTATTCAAAATTCACCAGAAAAGTTCTCCTTTCAATTATTTCAAAGCATATTATTTATGACTCACCCTGTATGAAAAGTAACTAATTATTATGAAGCATTTCAGACTGAAAATTGTGAACGACTAGGTATTAACTTCATGGAATAATTTCTCTGTGATGAAACTGTAGAATTATCGAGTGTTTGCAAAAGCTATTGTGATTTATTCGTGGATCACCCTGTAACAGTAAATATTTTGGCTGAACCTTTCCTTGTGCATCTGATCTGTACTCATACTGAACTCATGGGCGCAACATAAAATCAATCCGGCTTTTCAATTTGAAAAAAAAATTATGAAATAAGTTATTCTCCGCTTTTACGCCCTGTATCTCGAAAACTGGTCATAGTATCGGATTTAAAATTCATACCTCGGGAGATGTTGTGGGAATCAATATATAGTGATAAAATAGTTGCATTTGACCGAGGAAATTTTCGAATACAGGGGGATCATGTTTTTTGTACTTTTCCCAAAATTGAATACCTTCCTATGAATAAACCACCTTGAATATTTTGGAGATTAGAGACACACATATGTTTGTGGTATTGCTTTTCCCAAAAATCAATTCAAAAATACAGGATTTCGAATTAATCCTAAAAAAATATGATTATGTCTAGTGGTTCTCTCTGTGAAACACCCTGTATAAAAAATATGCACTGTGCCATATTTTGTCGTCATAATACTAAATCGGAAAGAACATTTCAAAAATATGCCCTCCTGACGTCACAGTAGAAAAAGTGAATTTCGGAAAAAAACTACCGTCATATATTCGTGAATCACCCGGTAAATATAAATATTTTTAATCATATGTATCCTCTAATTTCATACATAGAACATGTAGTAAACGTGTGTATGCAACAGAAATCCAATCTAACTCTTAATAATTAGCAAATAAATCCGAAAATCTGGGCAATTTTCAACTTTAACACCCCGTATTTAGAAAACTAGCCATAGGATTGGGTTGGACCCATTGACACTTTTGGTCACTGAGTCGGGTACAACAACATACCAAATTTTCAGAAAATTTGACCGGTCGCCACTTAACCTACTAAAAGTGCGGGGTCCTTTCGATTTTTTGAAAAAATGCCATTTGACAGGTGAAAATCTAAACGATGATAAATAGCGAATCGAATTATTTTTTATTGAATTCAGCGACCTCGAAAACCTATATTTTGATACCAAACTTTCCCATATAGTCCCTCTGTGACTCGAATTTTTCATGTATTACTTTTTCCATAATTCATTTTCGAGTTTTGTTCTGCAGCTCAGAGCGCTCAAAGTATGGGTCATATGGATCATCAAAATGGGTATTCCGAATGATTCCAATGGGTTGAAGACATAATCGATTGAATATCACTGTTAGATTGTCCAGGAAAGCCGCGTTGATGGCAAATATAGTGTTTTTGGGGGGTCTTACCCCTTATGCATTTTTGACCCAAAAAGTTGGGATTTTCGATTTCGATTTCATTCTTTATATCGATACTTTGGTCAATGCTGATTAACAATATACAAACCTTATTTGGATACGACCAAAGGAACGGGAGCTATGGCGATTTGAAATATCGAATTTTTGAAAAAATGCCATTCGACAGGTGAAGATCTAAACGATGATAGATAGCGATTGTTTTTTATCGAATTCAGGGACCTCGAAAACCTATATTTTGATACCAAACATTCCCATATAGCCCCTCTTTGACTCGAATTTTTCATGTTCTACTTTTTCCATAATTCATTTTCGAGTTTTGTTCTGAAGCTCAGAGCGCTCAAAGTATGGGTCATATGGATCGCAAAAATGGGTATTCCGAATGATTCTGAATCATAATATTGGAAATCCATAAGGAACCAATAACCAACAACTCGCAAAACTGCAAATCCAATAGACGAGTCCCTTCATGCTGGCCAACTGTTTAAAAATACCTGAAATCCTGAAAATCACTTCCCTTTTTTTCGCAATGATTCAACTCTTACCTGAAAGCTTTAATCCCAATGAGTGTATCCTGAAAATATTAGATGTCACGAAGGTCTTCATCAAAAGCTATAAATTTTTGTTTTCTTATGTTTTCATTAATGGAAATCTATGACTTTCCAACCTAGAAAACGACTTGTTTATATGTATTATGTTTACTTGCTCCTAAGCTGTTTTCATTGACTTAGAAATTAGATAATTAGAATATCTATTCTAAATCAATGGCTGTTTCAGGTATTCTTGAGGGATATGATCCTCGTAATTCGAGGTACTGAGCTGTGACTTCATCTTTCTGTAAGATGGAATTCAGAAAAGGTGAAGTAGGTATCTATCTGCACGAAAAGATTTTTATGTTTCAATCCTCATGATATATTTGAATTTTAGGCCAGTAGATGATTATATAACAATGTAAGCAAAGTACTAGTACTGGAAAAAACTGTTCTCAATTGCTCTTCAAGGAAAAGTAAAAACACGGCTGTTCGTTTTGATAAATTTCCTGAGAAAGATGCCTCAACACCGAATATCACTAATGCCTTTGGCATAGTGCATAAATTGGACTGGAGAAAAGCATGGATAGACAAACTATGGATGGGAACCTTGCTGCAAAGAAAATATGAGTTTGTTCCCTTCACGTGGACGATTATGTCTAGTTAATTTCAGATTTATATCCAGATTGAAAAATCCATAAATGAATTGCTCCAGAGAGATTAGCTTTAGTATTAATAAAACTGAAACTGTTTGTGAAGTAGCCATTTTTAAGGGAGTTTCTCAATCAACTGCGAACAATATTTTTAGTGAATATATTGTCTGTATTTATTATTTTGAGATGTGGTATACACTGGCCAAGTTCTGATGTTGAATTGATGAATTTACCACTTTACATATTAAGAATATACTATGATTTCAAAGTGATACTTCATTATAATGATTTTCCAGTACAATGATCCTAATTTCTCATGCGGCATCAGAACTTATTCACATCCGGATCATAGTCTATGGCAGTTGTAAATACTTTTGGGTTGTTATTCTGTAGTAAGTTTTCATGCAAATGAAGAACATTAAAAACAATCATTTATTTCCCTAATTTCCTTTGAATTCCTCGTAGAATTTCTATCCAAATAGAAGCGAAAACCCAATTATGCACCTATATTTAATAAACTCCACAATACAGGGTTAATAATACATTAATTCACTGAAAGTCTTCCTATGATCTCTACGAATTCAAAGAAAACACCTATAATAATCAGTTTTACATCTTGCAACAGGTCTTCATACTAGTGCTCCTTCTTCGGAAATTAATGAAATTTGAATTTGATATTTCTGCAGTATCTTGCATCATTTTTACACTGTTAATAGAAACATCTCATTCATCAGAAAAGTTATAAAGAACAAACTCAAGCGAAATCCTCATTTGATTCGAAAAATTCAAATTCTCCATTCGAACATTTTGGTGGGGATATTTATTTTCCATTGATGAAACCCTAAGAAAACAAAAATTTATAGGTTTTGATGAAGACCTTCGTGACATCTAATATTTTCAGGATACACTCATTAGGATTAAAGCTTTCCCGTCAATTATACCTCAATTACACTCAGCCACTTCCACTGCTACTCGCGCTGCCAGAAATATTTCCCGGAATACTTCTGCGGCAGTATGGAAAGGCAGCGAGTATTTACACTCAGCTCAAACATTTCTCTCGCGATCAAGTTTTGGCAATGGCGGACGACGAAATTGCACCTGATCCTGACATCAGAAGAGGTCTGAATGTCGCCCTAAGTGACCTTTTTCTCACTTTAATTCCTCAATTCCAAACATCCTTCCAACCATCGTGCACTTTGTGCTTAAGTTTATGGTTTTCATCAGGAGAATCCCATATCACTCTTTCACTCTCAAGGTATTCTAGAAATGATATTATTTTTTCATTGCTCCACTCCGTCGACATTTTTCGCAACAATTAACGATTTCAATCAATTGATACGACAACGTGCGCAACTCAGGCACGACAGTAACTGGGCTGAATGTGATCACTCCATGCCACTTGCGCTGCCAGTCCTTTGACTGCCGCACGAAAAACCGCTAATTTAGGGAGTGACCGGCAACGCGAGTTGCAGCACGAGTGGCAGTAGAAGTGAGGTGATTACATTCTCACCATGCTCATTTCTCTGCTCACTTCCCTGCTCCATGCCGTGGAAGTGGGCTGAGTGTAATTGACGGGTTACAGTTGGCCAGCATGAAGGGACTCGTCTATTGTAACGTGCCTCAAGCCTCGTTTTTGTCCCCATCAACTGACCAGTTTTACGTAACGCTCATCGTCCACGCCGTATTCCAGTCAGGTTCATTTAACTTCACCTTGCGATGCAGATAAGCCGGTAAATGCCGTGGAAACGCTCACCGTCGGTAATGAAGATATATTTAGTACCTGCCACGTGCTCGTCTGGATTATTGGAAGCGCGTGCTGCTCATTAAATATTTTATTAGCGCGCGGTTACGGGTCTAGAATCTCAATCGCGACCCACTTCGGTACCCGTGACTCAAAATCGACACGGCCGATTGTCGATGCGTCCGCTACTCAAGCACCTACGCCCGATTTGAGAGGCCGAAAATCGATTTGGCTGATGGAAGATCCTCGAATCTTAATAACGATCGATTAACGAAGTTATTGCTCTGTTTATTCGTGGATGTGGGAGGCTGAGCACTTTCAAGGCGCGTCCAGTATATGCCGGTTGACCTCGGCGCTTTGGCAAAGTCGGTAACATACGGTCATAATATCCGAGAATTGGTGAATCCAATGTGTGACAAGAAAAACCTCGGACAAACTCTTTTAATCATTTAACTTTATTAAACAGAAGAAATTGAACAAAACAACAACAAATAATAATAGCTTGAACATTCGTTAATAATATATTTAAGCCGTTTCGAAGTGGCTTCCTTTGGCGGCGACACACAGCTTCAGACGCTTCTTGAAATTTTCGGCAATGGACCGCAGCTCCTCGGGCGTTAATCGGTTCCATTCCCGGCGCAGAGATTGCTTCATCGACTCCAAATTTTTGTGTTTTTTAGCACAAGCCCAGTGCTCCAAAATCGACCACACGCTGTAGTCCATTGGGTTGAGATCCGGTGACTAGGGCGGCCATTCTGCAGATGAGATGAAACAAGGAAAATGGGTCTTACATTACACCATTCTTGCGTCATTTTCGCTCTGTGAGCCGGAGCGGAGTCCTGTTGAAAGGTCCAATGCGTATCGCCGAAGTGCTGCTTGGCCCACGGAAGTATTACGGCCTCGAGGATGTCGCAGCGGTAGACTTCTTGTTTAATTTCACCTATTGATTCATGAAAACTAAGGGAGTTTCACCACTGCCGCAAATTCCGCCCCAGAACATGACGGATTGCGGATTTTGACGGTGTTCGACGATGGCCGATGTACCGGGAGCCTCTACGGACCAGACTCTGTCGTTTTGGTGGTTGTGGGATTGTTCTACGGTGAAAAGCTTCTGGTCTGTGAAGAGAATTCGCTCCCATTGCTGACCGGCGGCGAGACGAAGGAGTTGGCGGCACCTTTGGAGTCGTACGCGCTTGTTTTCCTCCGTGAGGAGTTGAACTTTTTGGAGCTTGTATGGCTTGAGGTTGAGCTCCTTTTTGGCAATTTGACGGACTGATTCGCGGTTGATACCGGTCTCACAGGCTATCTTCCTCGTGGAAACCCTCGGATTTCGATTGACTCGCTTCTTGACGAAGTTGCGATTGCTAGGTGTATTGACAGTGCGTTTTCTACCACTTCCTGGACGACGACCATCATGGCCAATCTCCTTGAAACGACGAATTGCATCGGACACGGTTTGTCGAGGCACATTGAGCAAACGAACAATTTCGCATTGACGCCTACCTTGACGAAACAGCTCCAAGATCGCACTGCGTTTGTTTGACATTCTGAAACTCTGTGAAATGAAATGATATCAAACTGAAAATTCTCATATTAGTACAGGAAAGTGTAGAGAAGCCAAGAGAATAAAAATTATTTGGCTGCGCTGAAATACTTTTGTTCCAGACCACACCAAAATATTTTCGAAGATTTTCTTATCATCTTGTATTTAGTCAGTTTTCACTGAGATACTGACGTGGCAACATTGCAGAATATAACTCTGAAAGGCCCAGTGGCGTGATCTTATTGGTATTAAAGAATGGAAATAAAATTAGAAGTGAATAAACTCTTTTTGACGAATTCATACAATGTTCCCAACGTTGAAACAGATTCTGAGTTAGGCGAACTAACTCAGCTGAATTTAAAATTGATTTTCCTCCTCTCAATATCAGAAGGAAATCTGAAAAGTGTTTATTTATTTATTATAAAATTTAAATTGAAGAATGTCACAACGTTTCAAAAATGTCTACAACATTTTGATTTCGTAGTAGAATAGTTACCCAGGTTGTAGAGTTTTTTTTTTAATTGGCTTCACTATTTCTTATTGAAAGGCGCGTCTTCTCTTTCTATAGTCTAAGGGTGAACACCAGTAGGATTGTGAGGACGACACTAACTGAGAAAAAAAGCGTCAGCACCATCGGAAACACTTCAATGTGTTCAGTGGCGCACCCAGAAATTTTATTCGGGGGGGGCTGCTCAAGAGTAATCAGGTTTTTGTAAGTTATATAATTTAAAAATGCGCCGCAAGCGAAAACCTTCTTAAGTAATGGATATATCGCATTCGTTATTATACCGGGTGTTTCATTGGTAAATGAACGGTAACCTGAGCTAGAGCTACCCTAGGCGAGTCCAAAAAACCGATATATGATAGGTCTAAACAATTCCATAACCGAGATACAGGGTGCTTTATGTATGTATTCATCAAAAATTTCAATTCCTCATAACTTTTTAACCAACCAGTATAGTCGGTTGATATTTGGAACGTATGATTCACTTCTACAGGTCGATCGAATTACTTTTGAATTTCCGAAAATTCCAGGTCCGTATTTGAAAAATATGGGACTTCTTCCAAGCTGAGATTCAACACCCTGTATATTGAAATTTTACGATTTGATTGAGATATTTGAAAAGAGAAGAAAATTTGCAATGGAGTTCAGTAGATTTCAGTGTCCCGCACGTCATTTCCAATTGAATATTGGAATTCTACAAAATTCTCAGAAAAATCGTACATTATGATCTAATTGAATTTTTTTTGTCCCACTAATTGCACGTTCGAATTTCAAATATTCTGTGGAATCATTCGGAGTTATTTCCGGAAAAACATTATTCATCGAGAAAAATTTAGTTGAAGTCAACAAAGATGAATAAATAACTGAAGAAACATAAAAACTCAACGTGAAATACAGAAGGTGCTCGAAAGTACCACCATTTTGTTCAATACACATTCTTGCCCTCTTCAAAACATATGTCTGATACTTTTTTTGATCATGTCTGGATTATTACGTATTTCATTGCATAATAAAATTCTGTTGACCATTCTTTCATTTCGTGAAATCCAGCTACTAAAGTTAGTTCTTCTAATTTCATCGCCTGGATCCAATCGTTGTACCTTCTGGAGATAATGTACGATTTTTCTGAGAATTTTGTGGAATTCCAATATTGGATCTTTCCCTTAAGCTCTCTTTGAGCAAAATGACGTGCGGGACAATGAAATCTACTGAAACCCATTGAAAATTTTCTTCTCTTTTCAAATAACTCAATAAAATCCCAAAATTTCAATATACAGGGTGAATCTCAGCTTGGAAGAAGTCCCATATTTTTCAAATACGGACCTGAAATTCTTTGGAAATTCAAAAGTAAATCGATCGACCTGATGTAGAAGTGAATCATACGTTCCAAATATCAACCGACTATACTGGTTGGTTAAAAAGTTATGAGGAATTGAAATTTTTGGTGAATACATAAACCACTCTGTATCTCGGTTATGGAATTGATTAGACCTATCATATATCGGTTTTTTGGACTCGCCTAGCTCTAGCTCAGGTTAACGTATGTTCATTCACCAATGAAACACCCTGTATATGTATATCAATCCCTATTTCTATCTGTAAAGGAAATGTTTAAGTTTCCATTCTGTTCTAAAATAATTATTATTTCTTTTAGAAAAACAATAAGAGGGAAATATTTGAATTACTTTTCTTTGTCACAGCTCGGAGGGAGGCTGCAGCCCGACAGCCCCCCCCCCCTCGGTGCGCCACTGAATCTGTTGATATTTCATCATTATTCGGACGAAGAAGTACAGATGACAATCTCTAAAAACTTCCCACATCCATCATCCACTTAACATCAAATCAGGACGTCAACCCCAAAAAAGGACGGCATTATACCGTTATTTTCCTCAAATCCGACATTTCTTTAGATCCCTGCCACGCGCTACGCATCCGCAGAGACCTTACAAGCACGTCCGAAAAGTTCCAACAAAGCCCCCGATGGAATATCCGATAATACCGATAATAACCCACAGGTAGACAAAAAAAGTACCCATAGCGAAGGGATTATCCCTTGAGATTGACGTTCTCGGATCTCTGCCACCAGGGGAGTGTGTTGACTTGGAAAATTGTTGGTGCACCGCCGGACAATGTGGTCAAGTTTCTTTGTATGAACGTCTAGACAAAACGTTGGTTAAGATGGAGAATAGTGACGTTTGGTATTGTATGTGGAAGAATGGAAGAGTATGGTTGTTTTTGGGCAGTTTTTACTTTGTTGTGTGGTCAATTCATTCATAATGTAAAGGATGAGTTGGGGCCAGAATCAATTAGTGGAGAAAATATACTGCTCCTCAAGAGTTAGGGATATCGTATTCAATAGTTTTTAAAAGTATGTAATCTTCGAGAAAATCGTTGTAAAATCATTTAAAACTCAGTAACAACTTGAATCGATCCAATAAAAATCCGTATGAGACATTTCGTCAATCTGGTCGCCTTTTTTCTGAAGTTTGGTTCTTTGCATATGCTTCATGAATGTTCTTATTTTGAAATGAAGTCAGTTTATCAACGGCTTCGATTTGAAACGAGTTTTCTGAAAATGCCAAGACGTAAATTAACAAACGCTGAGGCTAATAGGGCTATAGGAATGCTACAGGGTGGCCTAACTCAGGTTGTTGTAGCGGAAAGGCTCCAAGTAAACCGAAGTGTAATATCTCGACTTTGGAATAGGTTCAGGGAGGCAGGTTCCGTGTTGGAAAGACCAAGGCTTGGTGGGCGACGAAAAACAACACCTGCTCAGGATCGTTTCATCACCGTTTCGGCGAAAAGAAACCCTACATCTACGTGTTGAATGCTACGGAATACTCTTCAAAATGCAGATGGGGTCCAAGTTTCCATCGAAACCATCAGACGAAGTTTGAGAGAGGTGAATCTAGACGTCCATTAAGAGGAGTTCCATTAACACGTGACCATAAGCGTCAAAGACTGGAATGGGCAAGGCAACATATCAATTGGAACGATCAATGGCGTAGTGTCCTTTTCACTGATGAATCCAGATATGGACGATTTTCAGATTCTCGAAGAATAAGGGTATGGACAATCCCACGCATACCCCGTAATCGTCGCTATGTCCAAGAAGTCCATCCATTCCGAGTGGGTAGTGTTATGGTATGGGTCGGGATATGTTTCAACGGGCGCACAAATCTACATATTTGTCCTGGGAATATGACCACCTCACACTATAGGGAGCATTTCATTGACAATGTTGTGCCAAATTTTCACGCTGCTATTGGTGAAACTTTTCAATTTCTAGACGATAATGCTAGACCGCACCGTGCAGCCATAGTTGAGAATGCGCGCGAGGAGCTTCGTATTCCACATTTACCAATACCTCCGCACTCACCAGATTTGAATTGCATAGAACATGCATGGGATATGGTCCAAAGAAGCTTAGATAATCATCAACCTACCCCAGAATCCTTAAATGATCTGAGAGAGCTTCTGTCCCGTTTATGGAACCAAATTCCTCAAGAAATGCGCTGCAGACCTACAGGCTAAAATTAATTTGCAACTTGAAACCATATTAATATGAATTTTCATCAAACAAATCTTATTTTAACTGTATTTTTTGTGGAGCAGTTTAATTTAACAACGGACAAAATGACATAGGTATGTCATTTTGTCCATATAGCGATATTACAAAAGAAACATATCGAATGAATGCAAAAAGGATATCTAACATGAAAAAAGCTTTGTGGATTCAAGATTCAATGATGAATAAGTATAAGGTTCAACATTTGAAATTACTAGAATCTCGGTTATTTGGATTGACACGAACATCGGTTCAAGAATTAGGTTTTGAGATTGCTGAAAGAAATGCTTTCTCCCACAGATTCAACTCACAAAAAAGAAAAGCGGGACAAGAGTGGTTAGCAGGTTTTATAAAACGGAATGAATAGATTTCTTTACGCAAGCCAGAAGCTACTTCAGAAGCTCGTGTTCAGGCTTTTAATCGGCCCCAAGACAAAAATTTTTTTGATCTTTATGGAGAATTTTAGGGCCACATCGCATTTATAATGCTGACGAGTCGGGCCTATCTACTGTTCAAAAACCTCAAAAAATATTTGCTACAACCAGAATAAAACAAGTTGGCGTTATAACAAACGAACAACAGCTGACCCACTTCCCAAAGCTGGACCATCCACACAGCAGCAGGACGTTTCATTTATATTTCCGGTATGTAACGTTCTGGAGATCTATTCAAATACACAATTTCAGCTTCAAAGTTCCCAGGCTCTAGTATCTAATGATAATATTTCAGCAGAATTAACAGTTTCTTCTGGACAACAGCACGATTATTCATCTCTTGCTGTTCCTGTCGAGGAGATTTCTCCAGTCCCTAGAGGACGATATATAAGTGGACAAGGCAAACGTAAGCCGAAAACTCTACAAACGTCCTTAGTTTTAACTTCCTCGCCGAATATGATTGCCATCACATCAAAAAATAGACCATTACCTTCTCCAAATAAAGTCATTAAGACATCATTTGAAGAGGACAGCGAGGAAGAAAATATTCGAATCAATTTTCGAGATGATGACTGTCCATGTATACAGGGTGTTTGGTAATTCGACGTGAACCTTGGGAAGGGATGTACTAGACGTCATTTGCAGTGAATTGCGTCGAGTAAAGCATGGTCCGAAAATCTATGGTTACGAAGATATGGCGATTTTTCAACTTTTTTGAAATTTTCTGCTTCGTTATCGAAAATAATTAATTTTGTGAAAACTACTCGACTCTAAATATTCAATGAATATTTTTTTGAAAGCTGAGGAGATGGTCCTCATTTCTTGCGAAAAATTATTCACTAAAAATTCAGATAACCCGAGATATACAGGGTCATAAATGGCTGCACCTGTTTTCCCCACAAAATCTTGATAAAACAATTGAGAATTACTCGAAAGAAATATTATGAACTTGGTGTACAAATGTAAGGAAAAACTTTCCTGTTTCATCAGCTTTCCAAAAAGGTACATATGTCAATAATTCCTTCATGCAATCAAAAAATATGGCCGGAAAACCAAGCAGACAACCGACTTTTTCGAGTCATTTAGTGATCGAACCATGGCCCGCTTACGGCTTACGAATCACGCCAAGTGAAATAAAGGATAATAGGATATCTGAATGACTCGAAAAAGTCTGTTGTCTGCTTGGTTTTCCGGCCATATTTTTAGATTGCATGAAGGAATTATTGACATATGTACCTTTTTGAAAAGCTGATGAAACAGGGAAGTTTTTCCTTACATTTGTACACCAAGTTCATAATACTTTTTTCGAGTAATTCTCAATTGTTTTATCAAGATTTTATGAGGAAAACAGGTGCAGCCATTAATGACCCTGTATATCTCGGGTTATCTGAATTTTTAGTGAATACTTTTTCGCAAGAAATGGACCCATCTCCTCAGCTTTGAAAAAAATAATCATTGAATATTGAGAGTCGAGTAGTTTTCACAAAATTAATTATTTTCGATAACGAAGCAGAAAATTTTAAAAAAGTTGAAAAATCGCGATATCTTCGTAACCATAGATTTTCGGACCATGCTTCACTCGACGCAATTCACTGCAAATGACGTCTAGTATATCCCTTTTCAAGGTTCACGTCGAATTACCAAACACCCTGTATATTGCAATGACCTTTTTTCCCGATCTAAGCCTGGAGAAGAATGGTTACGCTGCATAAATTGCTTGAATTGGGCTCACGCGTCTTGTGCCAATCTTCCTAGTAGAACTTAGCGTTCCATTTTCGAATTTTGTCAGTAGTTTTGTCGCCTGTTGCCTGTATGTCATTTTGTCCGATATAAATGTGTCATTTTGTCCATAGCATACGGACAAAATGAATTTTCGTTGATCCCAATTATTTGAGAATATCTTATTTTTTGTTACTTTTATTTTATGAATGTTGATGAAATTTTGTATAAAAAGGGTCAAAGATCATTGTGGTAGAAAAGGACATTATTGTGATTTACCAATAAAAAGTTGTGCCTCTGAATCAAAACCCTATGTCATTTTGTACGTAATTCCCCTACTTCAACTGATCCACCAGCAATGTTTCTAACAGGTGATTTTTCAACTATGGATTGGAAACGAATGAAACGGTAGTCAAGGGCAGAATCGGCACAGTGCCATAACTAAAAACTTAGTGGAAAGTTAATTTTTTCCATGTTCCACTTTGTAAAGTTGCAACGATCCGGTAAACTTAAAGCGTTATTCGTCGTTTATCATGGCGACACATTCAGGGCCATAAAGCCTATTATCGATAAGAAACAAGAAGCAATATCGCGTCGTAAAACTGTTGTTTGTCGTTGCGATTTCAAGGCGGTATAGCACGTCGTGGAAACACCGACACGGAATAATTAGGATCACGCGACAGTGTTCGAAATAGTAGCGACAATCATGAGCAAACAAATGGCGAACGGGTCGCTTTTGAAAATTGCCCAGCTCGCCGCCAAAATAGATCGGCCTACTATTCTCGGCGCGAACACATGCGTCCAAATATTTGAAGAGAGATAAACGGCGCTACCGATGATTAGAAATAAGAATCCTGTGAGGTGTTAATCAGTAGTACATCTTTGGTTTATGTTGAGAAAAGATCAGTTTCTTTAGGATACCATATTTTTCCGCCGAGATACACTGCGCAAAAAAATGAACGCACATTCTGAAAATCTCAATTTTAATGAAAGTTAACTCTACGTTGACTTTATAACTTATTTTTTATGTTCTCTCGGGAAGGTTTTGAACGAAACAAGACACATTAAATGGAAGAAAAATTCAGGATGTCACCGAATCTTATGTGGAAGAAGAGAAATGAACAATTTTCAAAATACTGAAAGGCTGATAAGTGATTTAATACTTGGTATTTCCACCCCTTGCGTTAATTACAGCTCGGCAACGACGGTTCATACTCAAAATGAGTGATCTTAAAATGTTCTGATCTAATCCTTCCCAGATTTCTCCGAGTTGGATTCCTAAGTAATAAAGAGTAGCTGGATGATTTTCTGAACTTCTCAGCCTTCTATTGAGGTTGTCCCAAACCTGCTCAATCGGATTGAGATCTGGACTTCTTGCTGGCCATTCCATTCGAGAGACTTCAACCTCTTCAAGGTATTCCTGAACGATGCGCGCACGATGGGGTCTGGTGTTATCGTCCATAAAAATGAAATTTTCACCAATGTATGGGGCAAATGGCACTACATGCTCTTCAAGAATGTTCCTTATATACTTATCAGCATTCATAGCTCCATTATCAACGACCACTAGGTCTGTGCGAGCAGTCAAAGATATTCCACCCCATACCATAATCGATCCTCCCCCGAAACCAGTAGTATTCAGGAAATTGCACTGAGCATATCTTTCATGTGGACGTCTGTATACAAGGGAACGTCGATCACAATGGTAGAGGCAGAATCTAGACTCATCTGTGAAGAGAACTTTTTCCCAATCGGCCTCTTCCCAATGGATATGCTCTCTCGCAAAATCCAAACGCGCCCTTCGATGGACTGGGGTAAGAGCTGGGCCTCTTGCCGCGACACGAGGCCTTAAATCATATTCTCTGAGGCGATTTCTTATTGTCTGAGTGCTAATTTGCACCTCACGAGTTTGCTCAAGCTGATTTTGAAGGAGGCGAGCGGTTGCAAACCGTTGTCTCAACGAAGAAACTCTCAAGTAACGTTCTTGAATGGCAGTTGTTACCCGTGGTCTACCCTGTCCTGGTCTTCGTACATTCATACCTGTCTCCCTGAATCTCTGCAACATTCTGGACACACTTGTATGGGAAACTCCAAACCTTTCTGCAATTCTTGTGTATGTCCACCCTTCTTCTCGCAAGACTACCTCTTGGGCACATTCCTCTTGGGTCAAATTGCGTGTTTCGCGTTGCATAGCGATCGAGTGTAGAAAATCAAACGAAAGAAAAACTATTGATCACTAGAATTGATCGAGAACAACTGATTTTAGAATGGAGCCAATACATTCAAAATCTGATAATATCATCTTTTTTTTATTCCTGCTGGGAGAAAACATCTGTATTGAAGAAAAACGTTGAAAGTGGATAACATATGCATGCATAATTCTGATAAAAATAATTATCATTGAGAACACCTTCAGTTGTAGAATAAATTTGAGATTTCCATAATGTGCGTTAATTTTTTTGCGCAGTGGATTATCAGCGGTATTTTTCCATTAAACGAATTCTTCCTTCTCTTCCTGAAGTGATGGTAGATCCTGAAATGAAGCACCGAAGCATTCGGCGAACTGTTAACGACTTTGGAAACTCCCAGTTCTTGTCCGCTTAACTTAGCGCATGGTTATCGGTTTTATTTATCTGAATTTCGAGGTGTACGTGTGTCCGCCAAGGTTTTCAACGCCGCTGCGGTCAATCGGCCTTCATTAAGGTGATACATGCGAACGAGCAATGACAATATTCTTCAGAATGTAAGTCATGATCTCACCGTCGGCCTAGGACCTTTGATTCGTGGAAGTTTGTTCTGTTTGCCGACTTATTTATGATTGTTTCGAAGGATTACGCTTTGAGAGGTTCGTGACTTCAAGTAGTATCTGCACACACGTATGTACTACACTGCGCAAAAAAATTAACGCACATTATGGAAATCTCAAATTTATTCTACAACTGAAGGTGTTCTCAATGATAATTATTTTTATCAGAATTATGCATGCATATGTTATCATCCACTTTCAACGTTTTTCTTCAATGCAGATGTTTTCTCCCAGCAGGAATAAAAAAAGATGATATTATCAGATTTTGAATGTATTAGCTCCATTCTAAAATCAGTTATTCTCGATCAATTCTAGTGATCAATAGTTTTTCTTTCGTTTGATTTTCTACACTCGATCGCTATGCAACGCGAAACACGCAATTTGATCCAAGAGGAATGTGCCCAAGCGGTAGTTTTGCGAGAAGAAAGGTGGACATACACAAGAATTGCAAAAAGGTTTGGAGTTTCCCATACAAGTGTGTCCAGAATGTTGCAGCGATTCAGGGAGACAGTTATGAATGTCTGAAGACCAGGACAGGGTAGACCACGGGTAACAACTGCCATTCAAGAACGTTACTTGAGAGTTTCTTCGTTGAGACAACGGTTTGCAACCGCTCGCCTCCTTCAAAATTAGCTTGAGCAAACTCATGAGGTAGCACTCAGACAATAAGAAATCGCCTCCGAGAATATGATTTAAGGCTTCGTGTCGCGGGAAGAGGCCCAGCTCTTACCCCAGCCCATCGAAGGGCGCGTTTGGATTTTACGAGAGAGCATATCCATTGGGAAGAGGCCGATTGGGAAAGAGTTCTTTTCACAGATGAGTCTAGATTCTGCCTCTACCATTGTGATCGACGTTCCCTTGTATACAGACGTCCACATGAAAGATATGCTCAGTGCAATTTCCTGAGTACCACTGGTTTCGGGGGAGGATCGATTATGGTATGGGGTGGAATATCTTTGACTGCTCGCACAGACCTAGTGGTCGTTGATAATGGAGCTATGAATGCTGATGAGTATATAAGGAACATTCTTGAAGAGCATGTAGTGCCATTTGCCCCATACATTGGTGAAAATTTGATTTTTATGGACGATAATGCCAGACCCCATCGTGCGCGCATCGTTCAGGAGTACCTTGAAGAGGTTGAAGTCTCTCGAATGGAATGGCCAGCAAGAAGTCCAGATCTCAATCCGATTGAGCAGGTTTGGGACAACCTCAATAGAAGGCTGAGAAGTTCAGAAAATCATCCAGCTACTCTTAATGACTTAGGAATCCAACTCGGAGAAATGTGGGAAGGATTAGATCAGAACATTTTAAGATCACTCATTTTGAGTATGAACCGTCGTTGCCGAGCTGTAATTAACGCAAGGGGTGGAAATACCAAGTATTAAATCACTTATCAGTATTTCAGTATTTTGAAAATTGTTCATTTCTCTTCTTTCACGTAAGATTCGGTGAAATCCTGAATTTTTCTTCCATTTAATGTGTCTTGTTTCGTTCAAAACCTTCCCGAGAGAACATAAAAAATAAGTTATAAAGTCAATGTAGAGTTAACTTTCATTAAAATTGAGATTTTCAGAATGTGCGTTAATTTTTTTGCGCAGTGTAGTTGGACCAGGACGAACTACAGAGGTCTTGTTTCCCTCTTAAACGAACTTGTCAGATGCGCCAATATCAAAAACTATTCTGTAGGGGTTTCATCTTCAAACGTTTCTTCCCAAGTGTAGGATATCTGCGTCTTAATGCTGTAAAAACCTCGAATTATGCGTGGGTAAATTTTCCTTTTGTTCAATTCCGGAAAATAATAAAGCGAAGCCATAAAATGCGTTGAGTCCGCAAACCATTAAATGTGGCTGATAAATCTCATCGGCCGACGCAACGCCCAGTGTTTCCGAGATTGGTTCTTGATCCACCGTGTCTATCGTAACCATTTTTGATGTCGCTTCCTCAATTTCACCTATGAATGAAGGCCGGTGTGGTACTATTTACGCTAGATGTGTGGTCCACCGTCTCGCTCAAACGATTCTGTCATTATGCTCTTATCTTATTCCAACATCGACCATCCAGTCCTACGCTAGGATTATAAACGGGTAATTCCTGCAGGGCCGAACTGGGAATTTTCAGCACCCGTGTGTACCTATTTCCACTGCCTCCTGGCCCTGTACATCCATTTTTTCACCACTAGTCACTATCGGCCATTTCAGCGATAATAAGGATTGAACGAGACTAAATTCGCTATCACAAAAACGCTTATATCTTTTGAACCACTGGACCGATTTCAAAAATAAAACCCATTTTCGAATCATCTTCTAATTCTTATGAAAACTGTTCTTACAATAAAAAAACCAAAACTATTTTTTACAAAATTCATGGATTTTTTCTGGAATTCTTCCCATCATGCTTCTTATAGTGTTCTCAGTCACTTTCTGGGATGCTGACTTCCACTTTTGCTTGAATTCCGCTAATGTTTTCGTTGATTTCTTCAATTCTCTTTTTACCAGGGCCCAATATCTTTCGATTGGCCTGAGTTCTGGGCAATTTGGTGGATTGGCCTCTTTGGGGACAAAAACCACCTCATTAGCTTCGTGCAATTCCTTGGTGGCCTTGCTGTAGTGGCATGAAGCAAAATCTGGCCAAAAGATTGTTGACACATTGTGCTCACGTAAAAATGGTAAAAGTCGCTTCTTCAAGCATTCCTCGATATATATCTTCGAGTCAACAGAGACTTGGCCAACGAAAAATTTGCTCCTTTTCCCACAAGTGCAAATTGCTTGCCAAACCAGGAATTTTTTTAGGAAACTTTGCTTGTTTCTTCACGCAAAATTGTTCGTCAACATTTCCACGAGAATCTGCAGTATAAAATTCCTGACCAGGAAGTTGTGAGAAATCAGCCAAGACATAGGTTTCGTCGTCCATCACGCAACAGGAAAAATTTTTCAAGAAATCTTTTTTTAATTTCTTTGCTCTTGATTTCGCTTCTTGATTCTTCACAGCGTTCCTGTCTGACACTTTCAGCACCTAGTATGTTCTAAGCCCACAACTCGACTTGATTTTCTGAACGGTTGACTACGGACAACCCACTATTTGGGCCACTTTCCGTCCTGAAAGGTTAGGATTCTTCTGAAAAAGGCTGATGGCTTTCTTCACTTTTTTTGGGATATGAAACCCCTTTTTCTCCCGGTTCCTTCCTTGCGGTTAATTGTAAGATCTTCGTTGAAGCGCTTAACAACTCTTGATACCGTTTCCGGACGAACGCGAGCCTCTTTTTCGATTCTTTGAAGCTCCATTTTTTATTATTTTGAAGAAGTTTCACTATAAATTCTCGTGTTTTCACTTGACATCTTGCGACAGAGAATTGGAATATCTATGAAGTAAATGTTCCACATGTTTCTGACGTTCATAACAAAGCTAACTATGATCAAATTTTGATTTTTTTCTCAATTGGTCCAAGAGATATAGGCGTTTTTGTGATAGCGAATTTATTCTCGTTCAGTCCTTATGTAGCATGTTCGAAATATTAGGTTTGAACAAAAGACGTGATTGCTTGAACGATATCGAGAATAAAAGTCTGATAAACATGGGTCCGAAAACGCTTCGTTTTCGAGATACAGAGTGTTAAAGTTTAAATTTCTTTCAAGTTTTATTTTCTCATAGAATCTGCATTTCACAAGATATTCAACTGAAATTTGGTATAGATGTTAAAATTGGGGGTTTACACCATGTGACATGCCAATATCGATTGCAAATCTACAGGGTGATATTTTTTTCTGGAGCCTGTTTCGTCAGAACTTTTATTTTGGGTCTACTATTATTACGAAAATTGTAAAGAGGGAGCTTTGTTTTTATACGTAACTTTATGACCTCTTGTAGATTTGTCGTATCTGCTACCGATTTCCAGAAACAATTGGAGGATTCTCTTATACTAGGAATCTTCTTCTTTTGTATCTCCGATTTAGGACCACTCTGTATTTACTATTTCCAGAATGCATTAAAAAACACGATAAATCAATATCGCCATGCAACAATTATACGAAAAATGTTGACGCTGAAGCCATCAACCGTCGATTGAGAATGCGGAGATGAAGTTTGAATCTTTCCTGATCCGTCCCTGGCGTAATTGCCCTCCCATTTACCAATTTTCAGAATCGGTTAGTGCCACAATCGCCGTCATAATTAAAACGTAGAAGGCTCTTCATTTGGCTTCGCCGCCTACTTGTTGGCTTCCAAAATTAATTTATTCCTATTTTCAACTCGGTTCTTTAATCTGTTTAATTATACAGCCGGTCCGATGGAGGTGTTCACAAGGATAATTGGAATAGTAGGATCGGGCTGTAACTACCATTCGGGAATTATAACATTCTTCGGGGTAATATAACGCTTCATTGGATTTTACCATCAGCGATTGTGGTTACTGAGCTATGGTATTGAAGAATGTCTATAATTAGGGATATTGAAAACATTGATCTGAAAAGTACAGTTAAATTTGAAATGGGGTGATAGTTTGGTAATTATGATGTTCGAAAATCAGAACACGACTTCATTCAGGAAGTTATCATGGTAGGCAGAGGAATTAAAATTACTGATTCCGCTGTCAATATTAGATTGCTACAACTTACTAGTTAATTCACTGCGCAAAAAAATTAACGCATATTATGGAAATCTCTAATTTATTCTACAACTGAAGGTGTTCTCAATGATAATTATTTTTATCAGAATTATGCATGCATATGTTATCCACTTTCAACGTTTTTCTTCAATACAGATGTTTTCTCCCAGCAGGAATAAAAAAAGATGATATTATCAGATTTTGAATGTATTGGCTCCATTCTAAAATCAGTTGTTCTCGATCAATTCTAGTGATCAATAGTTTTTCTTTCGTTTGATTTTCTACACTCGATCGCTATGCAACGCGAAACACGCAATTTGACCCAAGAGGAATGTGCCCAAGCGGTAGTTTTTCGAGAGGAAGGGTGGACATACACAAGAATTGCAGAAAGGTTTGGAGTTTCCCATACAAGTGTGTCCAGAATGTTGCAGCGATTCAGGGAGACAGGTATGAATGTCCGAAGACCAGGACATGGTAGACCACGGATAACAAGTGCCATTCAAGAACGTTACTTGAGAGTTTCTTCGTTGAGACAACGGTTTGCAACCGCTCGCCTCCTTCAAAATCAGCTTGAGCAAACTCATGAGGTGCAAATTAGCACTCAGACAATAAGAAATCGCCTCAGAGAATAAGATTTAAGGCCTCGTGCCGCGGCAAAAGTCCCAGCTCTTACCCCAGCCCATCGAAGGGCGCGTTTGGATTTTGCGAGAGAGCATATCCATTGGGAAAAGGCCGATTGGGAAAGAGTTCTTTTCACAGATGAGTCTAGATTCTGCCTCTACCATTGTGATCGACGTTCCCTTGTATACAGACGTCCACATGAAAGATATGCTCAGTGCAATTTCCTGAATACTACTGGTTTCGGGGGAGGATCGATTATGGTATGGGGTGGAATACCTTTGACTGCTCGCACAGACCTAGTGGTCGTTGATAATGGAGCTATGAATGCTGATAAGTATATAAGGAACATTCTTGAAGAGCATGTAGTGCCATTTGCCCCATACATTGGTGAAAATTTCATTTTTATGGACGATAATGCCAGACCCCCTCGTGCGCGCACCGTTCATTTAATCATTTACGAAAAAAATTTGAAATTCAAAGAGTTCCTTCTGGGTGTTGCAGTTTCTTTGTCATTTTGTTAATATTTGCATGAAAACTTGCGAATCTATTCAGATCACAATCGAGATGAAGCCAATCGTAAACAAATATCCTTCAACCATGGAGCCATGAGACTTTTAATGCTTCCCATGATATCTGTATCTAATTTCAAACAATCCTAGGTGTCGGTAATTAAATGGTACAATGATAGGACAGGAAGTAAATATTAATTTAGACAAGTTAAATATTCGAGTTTCCCACGATCTTTCTTGAGAAGCACGCTTGATCTGCTTTCTCGCTTTTCTTTGTTTCGGCGACAGCGATTAGCTATCAGCGAATGACTCTATCGATTAAGGCATATCTGAAACCTATAAATCCCAAATTTCAAAAAATTCGACTTCAATATACACCGCGCAAAAAAATTAACGCACATTCTGAAAATCTCAATTTTAATGAAAGTTAACTCTACATTGACTTTATAACTTATTTTTTATGTTCTCTCGGGAAGGTTTTGAACGAAACAAGACACACTAAATGGAAGAAAAATTCAGGATTTCACCGAATCTTATGTGAAAGAAGAGAAATGAACAATTTTCAAAATACTGAAATGCTGATAAGTGATTTAATACTTGGTATTTCCACCCCTTGCGTTAATTACAGCTCGGCAACGACGGTTCATACTAAAAATGAGTGATCTTAAAATGTTCTGATCTAATCCATCCCAGATTTCTCCGAGTTGGATTCCTAAGTCATTAAGAGTAGCTGGATGATTTTCTGAACTTCTCAGCCTTCCATTGAGGTTGTCCCAAACCTGCTCAATCGGATTGTGATCTGGACTTCTTGCTGGCCATTCCATTCGAGAGACTTCAACCTCTTCAAGGTACTCCTGAACGATGCGCGCACGATGGAGTCTGGCATTATCGTCCATAAAAATGAAATTTTCACCAATGTATGGGGCAAATGGCACTACATGCTCTTCAAGAATGTTCCTTATATACTTATCAGCATTCATAGCTCCATTATCAACGACCACTAGGTCTGTGCGACCAGTCGAAGATATTTCAACCCATACCATAATCGATCCTCCCCCGAAACCAGTAGTATTCAGGAAATTGCACTGAGCATATCTTTCATGTGGACGTCTGTATATAAGGGAACGTCGATCACAATGGTAGAGGCAGAATCTAGACTCATCTGTGAAGAGAACTCTTTCCCAATCGGCCTCTTCCCAATGGATATGCTCTCTCGCAAAATCCAAACGCGCCCTTCGATGGGATGGGGTAAGAGCTGGGCCTTTTGCCGCGACACGAGGCCTTAAATCATATTTTCTGAGGCGATTTCCTATTGTCTGAGTGCTAATTTGCACCTCATGAGTTTGCTCAAGCTGATTTTGAAGGAGGCGAGCGGTTGCAAACCGTTGTCTCAACGAAGAAACTCTCAAGTAACGTTCTTGAATGGCAGTTTTTACCCGTGGTCTACCCTGTCCTGTTCTTCGGACATTCATACCTGTCTTCCTGAATCGCTGCAACATTCTGGACACACTTGTATGGGAAACTCCAAACCTTTCTGCAATTCTTGTGTATGTCCACCCTTCTTCTCGCAAAACTACCGCTTGGGCACATTCCTATTGGGTCAAATTGCGTGTTTCGCGTTGCATAGCGATCGAGTGTGGAAAATCAAACGAAAGAAAAACTATTGATCACTAGAATTGATCGACAACAACTGATTTTAGAATGGAGCCAATACATTCAAAATCTGATAATATCATCTTTTTTTATATTTGCTGGGAGAAAACATCTGTATTGAAGAAAAACGTTGAAAGTGGAACATATGCATGCATAATTCTGATGAAAATAATTATCATTGAGAACACCTTCAGTTGTAGAATAAATTCGAGATTTCCATAATGTGCGTTGATTTTTTTGCGCAGTGTATGTTCTGGAAATGAGATGAATATTTTCCTCTATTCCATCACTATAAGTTCTATGAATATCTCTCTCCTTATGAATAAAATGTATAATGGCGCTCTCTATCCGATAATCGCTGAACTATGAAATTAGTGAATTTGTGGTAAAGCAGGAACTTTTTCTCGACATATATTTGAATTTGGCCATTCTCTGCCAATTCCGTAGATCAAGTTGTTTTTTTGAACGAAATTATCTGTAGATTCACTTTTAATCGGTTTGAAATAAAACAGAAGCATTAGTTGGCTTATTTTCTTCCAATTTTGAAAGAAAAAAATGAACTTTCGAAATGAAATCGATTTACATTATTTCATCAAGAACTCCAATCCTTTCTGAGTTTGTCCACAAAATTTTAGTACTCAAAGTGAAACCATTTTCAAATGCAACTTGAAATAAAAACACAATACATTGAACGCCCACCTGATGATAAGAGAGTGAAGATTCCACACACAAAAAATTGTCATGTTACATTCAACAAGTAACAAGACTTTTGACGATGTTTCTATATTATCTTCTTTATACCAAAAATATCGTTCAGACGAGTGTATTCAAATAGTGACTTTTTTTCGGTCTCAGATGCACCTGCCCCAAATTTTTAATCACTGGGTCAAATCACAAAACATTCGTTTCGCAATCTCGTCCATTCGTCGACGTATAATTTGCCATCCTACGCCATTGTTTCACAGATTCGGTACGCTCCTCCTAACAACTTGTGTGGTCCAAATTTTGAAGACTTAATTTAACAACTTCACCAAATTGCCGTAGTTTCTTCAGGTTGGTAGTAACCACCGGGGTTTTCTCGTTCTTCTGGTCCACCTGTCCCAGTTATTAGAGGAATAACTTAATAGAATAAGTCTACATGGTGGTCTCATAAGGTATGATGGACAACCCTCTAATTTGGGAGGATGTTTTGCATGCGCATGCTATTCGGGAATTAAATTGCTCGAGTTTTCTGGGGGAATTTAGGGGGATCGATTTTAATTTGTTTTTAATTGATGTATCGGCTATTAAGTGTAATTTGCTGAAACTGATTCGGAGGTTCCTGCCCAGAAGGTGTATACTTCGAAAGAGTTTCGAACAATCTTAGCTTCCACAGAGATTCATTCAGTCTTCGTTCTGTTTTTCGATTTTCCAATTTTTTGAATCGCTCCATGTGAAACAAAGAGTGAAATTGAGAATAAAATTCTGGGTAGAGTGTGTAGAGTGTAACATTCCAAGTTTGTAAATCCTAGGAACATTATGGAAAGAGAAAATGGGAACCCTGCTCTGAAGAGCTGAGGGTAGAATTACGTTAAAGGGGTTCTTATACTTATATTTTTGGCTTGTGATGTGATCGTCTAGATTGGTAGAACTCTATGTTATGTCGCAGTAATTCAGATTCGTAATAACTCAGATTAGTGAAATATAGGATGGGAAATAATGAGGTAAAATAGATAAATAATACACTAGATTGGACATAAAGATGGAACAAGAGCCTTTATTCGTCCAGCACCATAGTTCGAGGAACCATAGCCATATGAAGGGATAAAAAACGAACCAAATCCAATTCCTCATTGGATTTGAAAGCAAAAACCCTTTTAGCATTACAGATGATGTTCACAATATATAGAACAATTTTTAATAAGACGAGCACTGGTGATATGTACAATATGGAGCTTCCTATACTCCGGTAAGGTTATTACTGGCACAATTGTGATAAAAAGCAGAATCCAATACATCCAAAGTTATCCAAAGGTTATAGGCATATAGAGTGTGTCACATGATTATTAATGAAATTCCTAAGCACTATCCTTGTAGTTCCTAGTGTGAGAATCCTTCCTTCCAAGTGTTATGTATGAGATCCTAGCAGTCGCGTTGGTTTGGAAGTGACGATAAACTCCCTATATTCCCTGATGAACGATGGCACCTTCAAAGCACTCCTTGCTCATCGGGTACGCCAAGGGCCCGAAGACGAGGCTTGGTTTACGGAGGACGTTCGTCTATAGAACTCTCAGAGGAAGTCTCACTGGCCACTGTTGTGGGGGATGTTTTCCTTGACACAGACGATATAAACAGTTTATCCTAAGCCTCCAAACCAGTGATATTTGTACGTAAAATATTATCCTAAAAGCAACAACTCCAAATGCCGAAACCCTAATGTCGAGTGAATAGTTAAATGTGCAGTAGGCCTTACGAACAGTATAAGAATGTTCCAAATGGGTTGGTAGCAGAACAGAGTTCCACAAAATTCAATAGAAATGCAATAATAAAATAGAACAAGCTTACATGAGATTAAATCCTGTGAAATGAAACAGAGTTATTTAAATGGGGACAGTGTACATACCAGATAACAAAAAAGCGTCTTTAAAATATACTAAAATGGCGGATTCCTAGAAGAGGAACCCCATTTCAAAGGAACACTATTGTGAACCAGAATGAAATTGAAAAACAGACAACAGCAGTCGAGTGAAAGTGTAGTAAAAGAGAGCCTTTCATTCGTTGTCGTTTCGGAGGTTAGTTTTTCTTCCACAGAATCGTATTTCTTCGATGGTCACAGAAGAACAAGTTCACTTCATGGTGAATCTTCGATATGATTAAAATCTCCTATTTAAAAAGATGCGAATTGCCTAAAGTATTGATTGAAGTCGTACTTATATTCATCATTCATAGAATTACAAAATAATATCAAATAAGTTCATTCAACGTAGTTCCACATTTCGACAATAGACGTTGCAAAGTTGGAAGCCATGGAGTAGTCTGGCAACGGTGCATTTTATTTTATTGTAGGGTAGGAAATTCAGATATGTTACAAGAGTGATGTGGAATGATTATGATGTTGAGACCTTCAGAAACGGCCGAAATTACTGTCAGTCGATGAATAATTCGTCTGAGGTCAAGACGGTCCCAATTGTCATCGAAAACCTTATTTCGAACAGTATCTGAATTTCAAAAGCGACACTTTGACCGAACACATCGGTAAATAGCTATTTATATAATCCGAATGTTCCGAGAAACATCCGAAAGGTTAAAAAGTCCGAATTATGCATGCAGTCGGCTCCAAAGAAAAAGAACCCATGTCAATGTATGTAAAATAGCTGGAAACATCATTTTACATAAATCAACTTCTGAAATAAGTCCGTGAATACCTTCTGGACCGTTTCGAAAAAGGGAATTGTGTATTCGATTTTTTCCAAAGTTCATTAACATATGTTAAGTGGGAACTATGCGACCCGGCTTGGAGAAAGGCATTATTTCGACATTTACAATGGAACTGCTGAATTCCTTCACTGAAGTGCTCCCTACATATTCAGTCGAAGAATTATCTAGTCATTTTCGTCTTTTTGTACCTATCTCTCGTCTGGTGCCTCATTTATAAACTTTTCAACTTGTTCACGAGTGACAATTTTCGATTTTTTAGGACGATATCCTTCACTTTTCCGTTTTGAATATGCTATTATCATAAAATATTTACTAACATCCACACCATTTTCAACAAGGGCGCTTGACTTTATCATTAAAAATTTGCTCCACAAAGTTGATGAACTCCATAATTTTGATTTTTCTTCTAAGTATGCCAGGAAAACAGGTTCACTGAAGTTCCCTTCTACATTTTTCAATTTACACCAGGCCAGGAAATTGTTATATGCAATATCGTACTGCTGAACAGATTTTTAGGTAGGAGTTCTAGATTTGCTCTTCTTGCAGACTCTTCAATATCCACAGGAACAACCAAATCGTCACTTTTATTAATAATTGAACTGTAGACAAACATATTAAGCAGTCAGAAACCCAAGACGAAAATTGGATAGGAACGAAATTCAAATGACAGCGTCTTTTCTCATTTGTTAGTAATCATAACGTTGGCAACGTTTGCCATTCACAACAACCTTTTGATTATTTGAATATTAAAATGCATTTTGAGGTTTATTGTCATTGCAAATTCGCCCATGTTATTATCAAAATAGGGAAGTGGTACAAAAAACATTGTATGGTAATTGTGTTAAAAGTGATTTTATTTTGTTCGTGAAATTCACTCACAAAATAAAACGTCACTTTTAACACTCATATCATAAATAACTATTTCACTTATTTAATGCCGATTCTGCCACTAAGTATCGTTTTCGATCTAGTAGATGGTCTTGACGCCTTCGTTGCGAGTAGTGTAGACGACATCACGCGCATATGAGTTTCACAGTAAGGACCTTAGAACTTTTCGATTCCAAACATCTTAAACAGTCTTTTGCTATAGTCCAATGTTCTTTACAAGACTTAAAGAGGAGGCGTGTACATTTATTCGAGTCAGCTGAGACGAAATGACTGAATAGGCGCTGTCTGGAGACTCTCAAAGTCCTTCCATTCAAATCGCCTCTTTTCCAAATCAGCAATAGTATATAACATTACTAGCAAGGTAAGAGGGTTTTTACTGGCGAATGGAGGATATAACTGACGAGCCGCAGGCAAGTCAGTTACCTCCTTGAGCCAGTAAAACCCGTTACCTTGCGTGTATTGTTTTATATTTTATTTGTTTCTCATTTGTAAAAAGCTTAGATAAATTCCAAAAAAATCTCAAAAATTTGTCGCAAATGTCGTAAGCTATGAAAGCGTTGCCATGTACATGTCTGTTTATTTTTCTTTACATTTGTTTTGGCGAAAGCGAAAATGAATGTATCAAAAGAAATTATTGAGGCAGCCAGCAGTGTAGCTTCAAGTTTATTACCTGCATAATCAGCTTCAAGGTACGAGCGAGAATACGACGACTTCAAAAAGTGGCAAAACAAAAATAGTGTGATTGAAGATGTTTTTGTTGGTCTACTTGAATCAACTATCAGCTAGATTCAGCCCTAATACTTTATGGGCAAAATGGTCTATGCTGAAAAGCTGCTTGGAAATGAAAGAAAATGCCTCTGTTCGCAGGTTTGTTTTCCTTAAAAAATTTATTGAAAAATATGACGTTTAGTTGTCATTTGCAGATTTCAAAAGGCGTTTCTGGAACGAAAAAATGAGCGTTATACGCCAAAAAAGGCCAAGGTATTAAGTAAAGAAGAGGCTGAACAATTTCTTTTACATGCTCCTGATGACCAGTGGTTGCTGGCGAAAATTGTAACAATATTTGGGATTTTTGGATGTTGTCGATGTGACGAAATTCTCTCCTTGATGAATTATGTAGAAGATATGGGAAAATACGTTATTGTGACATTGCGGCAAACAAAAAATTTAACAACAAGAAGATTCACCATAACCGATGATGGCTGCAGCTTCAAGTCCTGCATGTTATACAGAAAATATGTAAATCTTCGGCCTCCTGGAACAGAAAGCCTAAGATTTTTTTTGACATACCGACATGGAAAGTGCATTTCCCTTAATGCTGGCCAGCACACTATTGGTGGTGTCCCAAAGCAAATAGCGAAATATTTAGGTTTAAAAGACCCAGAGTTATACACCGGCCACTCTTTTCGCAGAACTGGAGCCACTATGGTTGCGGATTTGGGTGGAGATATTTTAGTACTAAAGCGTTCAGGAGGGTGGAAGAGCACCGAAATTGCGATGAGTTATGTCGATGATTCGGTCAACAAAAAAATCGAGATGTCTAGCAAATTATTTGGTAGTAAGGAGAGTACAAATGTTCTGCAGTCCTCGAGTTCAGCTGTTTCTGAGTCAACAGATGGTTCATCATCATCAGTATCAACTCTTTCATCATAAAAAATCTGTGTTACTGGAAATAACAATTGTACCATGATTTTCAACATATATGACGATAAAACAAAATTTTCTTATGTAAATAATACGACTAACTTGTAAACATTTTGCAAGTTTACCGTCAGTTTTACAAGTTAGTGACTTGATAAAATAAACTATGTTGATTGATATTGTGTTTTTGGAAACTGACGTTTACAAATGAGAAACAAATAAAATCATAATTTAAGCCTCCGCAGCCACAATAATAAGCGCACAAACTATAAATCTCTGAGACCAGAGAGAGTACGTTCCACGGCCTGGCGACGTTTCGTAATAGCCAGCGGAGTGGATGATAGCATCATCGGTCGGCAATTATAAAGACGAGAGGTAACAGGCGGCAAGCTCTAAGAATTTTATAATACTTATAAGGTATCTGGGCTACAGAGCCGTAGAGAGATAGGACGGAGATTATTCAAATGAAAAAGAAGGTGTAAATAGTAATGCGTTTACGATGTTGAGTCGAGGTGACTCACCGCTCGGTATGCTGAGAAAAGCGGCGGTCAGGACCGAATCACAGAAGGTTCTTCTTAACTATAAGCGCGTTCGGCAATAGCATCCGAGAGCGGACGGATTTTTTAGTCACGTGATAACAGATTGTACAGATTTGTCAGATTTTTCTGTAATAAACGAACGCTACGGAGCATTTTGATCGATTTTTCTGTTTGACGTATGTAACGCCTTACCCGAGCCAGATATTAAATTAGAGCTTGAAGGTCTATTCGTCCGTAGAGGTAGTCTGGGTACTATTTTAATTCTTTTGTTATAGTTCTCAACATTTCTACCCCTTGGTTGAGATGATTCAATATTTTGAATCATTATTTTTTTATCAAACAACATTTTTTTATTTATCACTACACAAAAAATAACATAAGACACGAAAATTCAACAGACTGTTCAAGAATATTCGAAGCGGGATAAAAAATACATTCACAAAGGCCGAAAAGTAATTTCTGTTTCTGTTCTGTGGAAAAAAATCCGTTTCCTCCGTCGAAATACACCGAGCAAAAAGATCTACATCCGATTGATCAGATTTTCTTGCCGAACGGTCCAGATGTGTACTCCCCTCAATCTGGATGTAATAAACTGTTCAAAATCGAGGTGTATTGACTTTGGCTAATTACTAGTTGTGGACTGTTACCAGATAATTGAGTTAGAGATGGAAGTGTAAAATATTTATTGTACATTATTTACAATCATTATGAATATTATACTCGCATGAAGTTAACAATACAAGAGTGTTTCAGTTTAAAATATTAACGACATCTAAACAGAGATATAGTATTCATTGGAAACGAGTTGAGAGAGTGTTGAAATATCACAATTAAAATATATGAATTGATCATGAGATGGTACAAGTTCATTGATGAATGAAGTATGATTGCGAAGAATTTACAATCTAAATGAAAATGATTCATAAGCAAATATTGTTCAAATATTCAAGAGTGCAAAATGATTCAGAGTGTTCAAATGAGAAAAGTGATGAATCATGAAATGGACTTAGCTTATCGTTCAACACAACGTTTACAGTGATTAACTTTGTAATAGAATTATTAAAAGTGAGTGTTTCGATTTAACCAGAAAAACAGAAGGTTTATATGATAAACTATAACGAGAAGTCGAGAGTTGTAATAAGATATAGAATTCAGAGTGTAATCGTAATGTATGAATGAAGTGTACATGTCTATCAATCAAGTTAACATTTACAGTGACAGGGTGCTTAGGAAAATAAGCAAGAGCAGTTCTATTCTATCAGAAAAATAGGAAACGTGATTGATAAACTTAGAGATGTACCGAGTGTACTTGTATAAAAGAGATCTGAGTTGAACGGTAAGTGAAATGCCATACATGTTCTCGAGCGAGTGAGTGAAAATAAATGAACGAGTGAATGAGAATACATGATTGAATGATTGAATATAAGAGATTACAAGTAATAATTGAAATCTTATACCAAACGAAGAGATGGCCTGTCAGGATCGAACCCATGGAGCGAGGCAGCTGGCCAGACGTGGCAACTGAATTGAAAACTGGAAATCTTTCAACGAGTAGTCTGAAAATCCTATCACCTGGTCCAGTTGGCCCACTCCAGGGTCCTCCCTGGAGTTACGAGGGCATAAATGTATCTGAAACTCGAGAACAGTATTAGCACATGGTCTGATTGAGGTTAACATTCAAAGTGGGCAGAAAATTCATATTAATCACAGAAAATATGATGTGAACTAGAGTTGCAACAAATTAACAATTAAATTATCAATTTCAATGGTACAGAGAAGGCTTGAGTTAGTTTAATCTTGGTAACACGAAGTGGTCCAGTCTGCACAGACCATAGAACTCATTATATTAATAAAATATATGAAAATATATATCGCAGATTGTGCAGAGAAATGAGTGGAACAGATATGGGCATTTTATGCGTTGGATACTACGAGGATGTCAATTAAACATTAGGATTTAATTGACCACGAGGTGACATGAATTTATCTGTGATTAACAAACGTTAACAATTGGTCAATAAGGCATTTAAAAATTAATTATTACATACCTTGAGATGGGCACTTTTCTTGTTTACCAAGATTAAACGAGATGATCAGAAATTACACAATTTGTGAATAGCGAGATGAACTTATAAAAATTTAGCAAAGCGAAAAAAACAATAGAGCAACTTATTCGTAACCGAAGCAGGAAGCAATTAATTAATTTGACAAAACTGCAGCAGGAAATTGCAACGAATTTGACAGTAAGAGTGGGAGAGATATGATCTTGCGCAATAATCTTAGATAAAAGGCAATAACTTTGCATAAAAATGTAACATTTGTTGCATACCTTAATTATGCACTGGAGTGTTGCAACGGGGCCATCTGATGATGACGAGTTGAACTGGAGTAGTCGATGAATTTTCAACATAAACGAACGGTTCAGATCAATCCGACCAGTCAGATGTCATTGCCGAACGCGCTTTATATTGGATAATTATTACACGTTATGCCGGGTTTCCACCAAGCGGACAGAACAAAAACAAAACACGAACTCGGTCCGTTTGTGACAGTCCGCGAACTGTTCTAGAACTTGTGGATTGTTTTCCGGACTCGAAAGTCCGCGAATTGCGTTTTTACGGACACAAACAGAGTCCCATCCAATGTCGGTAAACTTCAAAGGATTTACGAGTTCTAGGACTGTTTGTCAGCTTGGTGTAAACGCCCAGTTTGTTTTTATTTTCGTTGTTGCGATCTAGTGGTAGTTTGATTCGGTGCGTGAAGGGAAGAAGTCGTAATGTTTATTAAAACTTGATCGAAGTTCACCTCCTATACTCATATCATCTCCTCTGAGATCTTGTAACAGTTTAGACGTCACATTTCCTCCTTTTTGCCTTAAGGATGGCCTAATCCCAAACCGGCGTTTAGTTTTGTTTTTTTTAATAATGTAAAATGTAACTGCCAGCAAAAATAAATCCTCGTCGTCTTGTTTTCTCAAGTTTGCAGCGCGCCACATTCTCACAATTATACGTCCGGTGTAAACTGAATGAAACTTAAACAAAACACGAACAGTTTTCATTCATTTCTGTCCGGGATTGGTGTAAACAGAGAGTCCGTTGGAAACCCCAACAGTCTTCGAACATTTTCAAAACAAAACTGTCCGAAATTTCTGTCCGAACGGACAGTTCGTGTTTTGTTTTGACCTGTCCGCTTGGTGGAAACCCGGCATTAGAAGTGCTAACTGCTCCATTGAATCGCTCAGCTGTATAATGGCAATGGTTTGGTGTTTCGTCATGTCTTCTGGTAAGGATGTACAAGGACGAATATTTGTGGATTTACCACCTGATAGACCACGTAACCGCAGTAGCGGATATACCGGATATACTGGGTGGCAGGAAAATAACACCCAGTAACAATTGCAACAATTTTTTGTATACTTTTCTCTCATTCTCTTAAGGTTAGGTTATTGATCTTCTCTAAGGATACTTCTTCCTTTTCGAATTCGCAGCCAAAAAGAACGCAAATTCACTTGAATTCGCCCAACTCTTCTTGACTCCTACGACGATATATTGAAAAATTCTTAGCCTACTATAGAACCAAACAAAATTTCAATGTCAAAATATTTTATTACTCAACATATTCTCCTCTTAATTGAATACATTTATTACAGCGAACCTGCAACGTCTCTAGACCTTTAAAAAAAAAATGTTTCTTCTTGCTCTGCAAACCAGTCCTCCACAGCTTTTATTACCTCCTCGTTGGAAGAAAATTTACGACCTTTTAAACTTTTTTCAGTTGAGGAAAGAGATGATAGTCGGACGGAGCCGAATCTGGTGAATAAGGAGGTGTTCTAGTAATTCTAACCCTAAATCACGAATTTTTTGCATGGCAACATGAGATTTGTGTACTGGGCCGTTGTCCTATAAAAACAAAATACTTTTGGATAGCTTTCCGCGTCTTTTCTCTTTAATTTTTTCCCGTAGAGTGGTCAGTAATGTCGAAGAGTAATCTCCAGTTATTGTTCTACCCTTATCCAAAAAACCAATCATGATTACTCCATGGCAATCCCAAAAAACTGAAACAAGAACTTTTCCAGCATATTTTTGGACACGAAACTTCTTAGGTCTTGGAGAACCAGAGTGTCGCCATTCCATCGATTGTTGCTTTGTTTCTGGATCGTAGAAATGTACCCAAGTCTCATCCATAGTGACAATTAGGTTTAAGAAGTCCACATCGTTTTCAAACTGAGCACAGATCGAACGCGATGCTTCTACCCTTGCACGCTTTTGGTCAACATTCAAACATTTGGGGATCCATTTTGCAGAATTTTTTCTCATGTCCAAATTGACGTGAACTAAATGATGAACGCGTTCGTATGAAATCTTCAGTGCTTCAGATATCCGTTTCAGCCCAATTCGACGGTCTGATAAAATCATGTCATGAACTGCATCGATATTTTCGGGGACTGACACAGAAACTGGCCTTCCCGATCGGTCATCATCTTCAATGGAAAATTTACCTCTTTTGAAGCTTGCAGTCCAATATTTCACGGTCGCATACGAAGGACATTGATCACCAAGGGTATTAAGCATATCTTCGTAAATCTGCTTACCTCTTAACCCTTTTAAATACAGGTACTTGATGATGACTCCAATTTTTCGATTTTTACAATTTCGGAGGACATCTTTTTTTTAATTTATTGCGTAACTCTGGTTTACTTTTTTGACGTCGAACCCTACACTGACACTTCTAATAAGTTATTGTTCGTTGATATGGTATGGCAACATTTTGTTTATGCATGGAACTGGTCTAGGCTAACTAGATATCAATACATCCTGGTAGATGAAATAGTTTACCGATTTTCTAATGGCCTGGTGATGACGATATTTTGGCCTACTGGATTCAGCTATTTCACTGATTCACAATCAGAAATTTCGGAAGAATAAGGCATTTTTTTAGTTAATTCCTATTTTCTCTTCGTCACACGATCTCTGTGAAATTTTGTACACACTCAAATATTTTTCAGCTAAATACTCAATTTGAACGCCATCGAATAAGTAGTTTTAGAAATAATGAGAAAGAGAAAATTCAAAAATTAATAACTCCGAACCAATTGTTTGTGGCCATCATCGCCTCAAACAACGAAAATAACTACCCTTCCAACAATACAATACCGATCTAAAATCATTCGGAATCCAAAAAACCGCCATCTAAATTGCTCCGCCCGGCGCTCGAGCCGGCCCTGCCCGTTGTCTGTGTGTTGGTGTGTCGAGGCCGTGAGAACGTGGAACGCGCGCGAGTCTCAGGCGGCGTGCGACATCGCCACCCGCGGCCAGACCGGCCACGCACGCTTCGGCGGTCGCCGCGAGAGGTCGCGAAGGCCAACACACGACGCGAGGTAAGGAGCGAGGCGAGGAGTAGCACACGGACTTACCGGACCGGGTAACGATCGCCGCGAGATGACGGGATGAGAGAGCGCGGTCCATAAAAGGACAGGGGCGGATTCAGGAGTCTTTCTTGGAGGATTCTCGAGATTTTTCGGACAGATTTGGAATATACAAGGTGTTTCTGAATTGTTGGTACAAACGAAGAGGGGGGGATTAATTGGATAATTTCAAGGAACAAATTTCCCATAAATAAGGGACCGCAAACGTTTCGTTTTCGAGATACAGGGTGTACTAGGTATTATTTAGACGAAAATTAAGGAAAAAAAGGGGATTAGACGTTGTGGTTTAGAATTCTTCTTCTAAAGGGTTTTCCAATGAGAGGTGCTATTTTTTGACATTCGAAGAAAAATGCCATATTTGCGGAAAAATGATAGGATGTTTATTGCATTATAAAGCTAAATGACCACCACGACTACAGGACCGTATCCTATGAAATTTTCCATAACCAAATCGCAAAGTGGCTGCCCTATGTCCTCGATGGCCTCACGAATTCCATCTTTGAGGTCTTGAATCGACGCTGGGCTTTTGGCGTAGACCTTCTCTAACACATGGCCCCTAAGAAAGAAATCGCAAGGTGTTAAATCACAAGATGTCGATGGCCAATTGTGATCAACTCTTCGAGAGATAACACGGTCCGAAAACTTTTCCCATAAAAGATCAATGGTTTCGTTGCTTGTGTGGCTCTTAGCGCCGTCTTGTTGAAAGTAAACTCTGTCCAGATCAATTCCATCCAATTCCGGCCATAGAAAATCATTAATCATCTCTCGATAGCGCAATCTATTCACCCTTAACTGTTGCTCCAGCCTAATTCTCGAAAAAGTAAGGCCCAATGACCCCACCGGACTACAAACCGCACAAAACATAAAATACACCTAAAATGGCAACTAACAAAACTCACCGTCGGAATACAGGAAAAAATTAAAAGTCAAAAATTGGAAAGATTCAATTTTTAACTTTTAATTTTTGTTAATTGCCATTTTAGGTGTATTTTATTCATAATTATATTTATTTGTTCACATTCTGATGTTGAATCATATACAGGGTGAGTCTTTGACTTGTACATATATTTTAACTGTAGATTCCTCTCATCAAACGAAACACTTTTTTCCTATACCATTTTTCAAAATTCGGTTTGATTTGGGAGATACAGGGTGTCGAATATCCATGAAAAAACACTTTTCTGTTTATATCTTCGGAACCGTTTTTTCGAATGAACTGAATTTTGGTTGAGTTTCTACTCTATTCATGGTGCATATTCCTATATCGAAACCTATTCAATATCTCTACTAGTATAAAAGTTACAGGGTAGTCGACTCATCAATACACGCTAAAACACCATAAAACCACTTTAAAAAGATAAACGGTTCATATTTTCGAAAGAATCAATCATTTAAGAAACAAAAAGTATTCCTATTTTTTTTTCAATAAAACGCGCCGTTTTCGAGTTATTTCCAATTTTACCCGGAGAAATTTGACGAAAAAATCATTAATTTCAAGAATAATCTGAATGTGTCTCTGAATTAAATATCATCGAATATTATTCCTTCTCTGATCTTTAAACGAGTTTACAATGTTGTCACAATATTTATCAACTCTGTCGAGATATTTTAATAATAAAATCCCACAAATGTGGGAGATAAAATTGAACACCAAGGAGGATACAATACGCACAGTTTCTATTGAAAATTCATAGTTACCGGTCCATATTGAAGTTAAATGTCGATGAAATACAAAATTCGGATATGAATGCTGAATCTCGATACAAACTACTTATCAAATTGAAATTAATGAAAAATAATACGATACCTGTATTCAGAACTTCACATAATGTTAACAGTTTGTTCAGAGACTCTGGTTTGTTATTGTTTATAGTTGGCCTCCAGTTAACCAATACTTCGGTTTTCGCTCTACGCATGCGTGGTAAAATTTGGCGGCAAAGTCGATTCATGATGGAAACGGCAGAATTCATAGATATTTATACCACGGTACACAAATGTATCGTGATTTATACTATGTTTCGTAAAAAATCCTTAACCTCAATGAAAACATCTTCTTGAAATTTCTGTGCAAAAATTCACAGAATCGATACAAATTAGATTAGGTTAGGTTTTTTAATGATTAATCTGAACGAAAAGTCTTTCTTCATGATATTGTTTGGGAATTTCGAGGAAAATATGAACAAGTTATTAGTGTTTACAAACTAATCTGCAGAAAAATCGAAGAAGGAACTTATTTTGGTGGAAAAATGTGGCTTTTTAGTTGCAGATATAATCCGATGAAACTAACTGTTTTTGTTGAAATGATCGTGTTTGCAACATTTTTATTCCAATAAGGTTAGTACTTGAGTATTCCCTAAACGTATAAACTCAATTTCTATCGAGAAATATGAACTTTGAATCAATTCCACAGCATCATTTCAGGGACGTAATTAGCACAATTTTTTTTTCAAATGGCTATATCTTTTCAACAGAGCCGAATTCGGAAAAATGGAAAATGAAAACAAGGTTTCTTTTGACCTCAAGAATCTTCAGTTAAAATATATGTACAAGTCAAAGACTCACTCTGCATATGTCTATCATTTGTTTTATTAATGTTTCCTTGCTTATTATTCATATCATTGTCAATTTTTTTTTGTATATTGTATTGTGGTTTATGAGTTTTTTTCTATTTTATTCTGCAGAAGGCCCAATAAAGGAGCCGAAACATCGCTGATGGAATAGTATTCTTCGTTTTTGTTCCTTGACCGATACCATCAATTTTATATTAAGTTTGGAACGATACTGAAAGTAATCACAAATGACAGAGTTCGACTTAATGAAGGATTTTTTAATGCAAACCTCAGAGGCGTGAGGCGTCTATACCAAACCCCACATCCTCTCAATTATTTTCCCCGCAAACGCCATTACCGTCCACACATTTTTTTTTATTTAATAGTCGCACATTCTCCCAGATCATTATCCCACAAAACACCCAACGGCCTACGCCGATGCATCATGTTTAACTCCGAAAAAGTCGAGGTTCCATCGTTTTCTCGTAATTCAACAAACGTAGGTTTTTGTTTTTGCGATGTTTAGGTGGCCGCCTTGGACGGGCGCCATTTATTCCTGTTTTTGCGCCCGCGGTAATTGCGAGACGGTACCGAATTTTATACAGTCGATTGCGGTGAGGGATATGTATATGTTCCGCCTAAATAATGCGGAGTTATTAAGGAGAACGAGCGGGCAGGGCAGGATTGAGAGCTAGGTGCCCCTTATTCGAATTTTCAAAATCTGTATCCACCTCTGTATCTCTAATGGACGATTAGTAGGTACCTCTACTGATACCCTGATGGTGAAACCAACAAAAATAAAAAAAAGGTTTTTAAGTTGTGGTTCACACGAAATGGAATACCCTGTAATGTTCAGAGAACATTGCGAGAACCAGGGGAAAGCAGGTAGGAATTGGTGTTCTTCTTGAATTTCTGGAGGTCATATGCTTCGGGGAACACCTCCCTAGGCAATGTGTTCCAAAGCCTCGCTGTTCGTTGGATGAACGAGTCTATGAAGAGATGTTCTGCAGGTCTCCAAAGTGACCACGAAGGGATGTGAAGACTTTACTTGACGGGTTAGTCTCGAAGAGACTGGCAGAGGGGGAACGATTGCTGATAATTCAGAAGAGCATCGCCCATGGAAATATCCATAAAATAGAGACATCTCCTACTCTTCTACGGTGTTCTAGAGGGATGAGTGAGTTTGTAAGCGAGGCATCACCGATGAGACGAATTGCCTTTTTTTGTACAGAATCCAAGAGTTTTAGGGTATGTTTAGGTGCAGCACTCCAAATATGGGAACAGTATTCCAGGCAGGTCGAATATGTGCCTTATAGATCATAAGCAGCTGACCTGAGGCGAAATAGCTCCTGGCATGAAACAGAAAACCAAGTTTTTGGGATGCAATTTTAGCAATGGATCTCACGTGATTCTCCCAAGAAAGGTTACTGCCGACAGTAATACCAAGCATCGAAATGGATGACTTCAATGGTATGGTCACTCCCGACAATTCTATGCTGGGCACAGTAAGATCGGCTTTTCTAGAGAAAAAACATGCTTGTGTTTTGCTTGCGTTGAATTCCACCAAGTTATCAGATCCCCATTCAAGAATTGTTGCCAAGTCCATATTTATGTTGTTAACATTTCTTCCTCGTTCGTTTCTGATTTGGCGAGCTGGTACTGGAGCCCTAGAAGAAAAGGAGGTATGGAGGGTACTATCATCCGCGAAGCTGTGCACTGGACACGAAGTTGCTTCCAGCAAATCGTTGATGTGAGGTAGAAATAGTGTTGGAGCCAGAATCGATCCCTGCGGAACACCAGCATTTATGGGTAGAGAGTCAGATGAAACTCCATTGACCACTACATGGAGAGATCAGTTTGAGAGGAAACTAGCCAGCAGAGAACACATCTTTGGGGGCACGTCATAAAATGGAATCTTGGCGAGGAGTCCCTGATGCCAGACTAGATTAGATGCCTTGAAGAGCTTTGAACTATTTTCATGGGCCTTTCGTTTGAAATAAAACAGAAGCTTATTTTTTGATAGAAAAAAAGAACTTTCGAAATGGAATCGATTTCAATTATTTCATTGAAATCCTGTCTGAGTTAACCCACAAAAATTTAGTTCTCAAAGTGAAACCATTTTCCAATACAACTTGAAATAAAAACATACTACAGCGAACGCCCACCTTAAGAGCCGAAATTTTCAAACTAATAATTATTCTTTTTCTTCATCAATCGTTTAATTTTCGCATTATTCATCCTTCACAATTGTTTAAATTTTTATTGTCGATGGAAAATTATCGTAATTTCATAACAATCGAAAACTTCATTTTCGCATTCAAAACAAATATGAGAACAAAAGAAATCAGACTAATTTGATACACGCAATCGAATAAAAAGGAAACAAAAGTTCGAATATTCTCAAAGAATCGATTTTCATTGTCGAATTTAGGAAATATCAGTACCTATACTCCATTCACTTTTATTTAATCACATAGGAGGTCATGGTTTCGTTTTCAGGAGTTGGTGCCCCTGATGAAAAGCACAGAACATATGATGAAAAGTCAGTGCGCACACAGAAAATATCGTTAATGACAAAACGACGTTGCCAGTTTCTTTGTTTACATCAAAGTAAAAGTATCAAAGATATTCCACATTTTGTTAGGTTTACAAATTGTTCGCAGATTTTTGGTATTTAATCGATATTTGCAGGTGAGTTTTTCGTCGAATATCCAAGATTAACGTATGTTTATTGTTTTTAGCACCAGTTTGGAGCGTGTGGACAATTTTCAAGACCAGGACGAATGTTTACATTTCGAGGTTGAAGGAGTACACGGGAATTTCGTTGAAAAAGCTGTTATTTGGACAGATATCGCAGTAAATGGATCGGATGGAGCCTCGAGAGCTCGATTAAGAAGATATTTTCTAGGTTTTCCAAGAAATTTGGCGATATCTGAGCAGATTTGCAAAAGTTAGGTACCTCACTAATGAGGTGGAACTTAGACCTAATTCTCCTATAGGAAACGCCTTTCAAAGGTCGAGATGGTGAAAAATGTATTCTTTAGATGTTGTTTGAACAAACGCAGCCGAGTTTTATATCCCAACATTAATTTTAAGAAAGTTATCAACAAAATAAAATTGACATTATTCTTGATTCTTGTAATTACCCTCATATCTTTGGATTGATTTTTTTTAACGAATTCTTGATTAAAATCAACAATTGATGTCGTCAAGTCTTGAACTTTAAGTTCAAGAGGATAATAAACATTAAATCTTCACAAGCATGCATATGAAAATTATGTGAAAGCAATGCAATTTTCTTCCATGGCGAAAAATAATATATTTCGACAGTGATCTCTTGTACTTTTCATGCAAATAACTAGAAAAGGAATCCTTCCTATCAATTCATATAAACGTTAATTATTTTCGTCCATCACATCTTTTCCAATTCATTCATTTTTCGAATAAATTCACATTCTGAGAAATACGCTAAGAATGTAGAAAGGGCAACATAGTGTTGACTTGGAACATAAAAATATTTTGAAAAACGTCATAACTTCGATACAGAGTGGAATGTGTCAAATTTCCAAGTCCAGAGTTGTGATTTTATAATTGTGTACGTACTTACAATTTTTCGAATCCATTTTCCACTACACCTAACATATATTTCGCAAAACTACGTATCAGATGGAGCAATCACAGACGCAAAACAAGAACGCAAACTGCCAAAACAAAGACTCTAACATTCTAGAAGTCACATAACAAAGACTGACTCGACAGATAAGTACAGGGGCTGGTCCAAATTCTACTTTTCGACCAGCCCCTGTGTCTCTGAATCAAGTCATCGTGTTACTTCACTACTGTGACTCATGAAACTACTAGTTTTTCAATGGAATATTCAAGTCGGTCGAGTCAGTGGTCGTTCAGTAGCCATTGAGAGTTTCATTTAGAATCATCGGTGATTTTGTGCGGTCAATATGGCTTTGGCCTACGTGTGTTTGTTAGTGTTTTAGTGTGTTATGCCCAAACTATCGCGTTCATATTCCCTTGGTGGAATTCGTTCAAGTAGCCGAGCACTCTACCTACAGGGTGGTGTGAAAACGAGTGCATTAAATATCGCGTTCATTTTCCCTTGGTGGAATTCGTTCAAGTAGCCGAGCACTCTACCTACAGGGTGGTGGGAAAACGAGTGCATTAACTAAACTAGCGGCCAATTATTTTATTAATACGCGGATGTATGGGTTTTTTCATCTCATCATTGAGATCTCGATGATGGCAGCAATAATAGGGTATCAGCACCTTAATAATCCTCGAAGAACAATGCAATACTTGGTCCTCCAATCTCGAACTCTCCGTATCTTATTACATTGTGAAATCCGGCGATATAAAGGGTTCATTATTTATTTTTTTCAGCGCTATGCACCACGTATCCGAGCCCCATAAACGAGGTTGTCACATTGGGCTATTCTTCCCTAAATTCCGTTTCTTTTTTCTTGTTGCTATCTTCCGAGATAATGCGCCTGAAGAAAACTGTATTTTTTGTTTCCAGGGCCAACACGTTTTATTCGAAAAACGTCAGTCTTCCGAAGGAATTACATGCTCATCAACCGAATCAAAAAATGGTATTTTACTGTTTAAAAAGTAGAGCACTATATAGAGCTGTATAAGTAGAGCACTTTATAGAGCCTTAGTAAGTGGTTCAGTAGAAATATATTTGTGTTTTATAGACAATTACCTAATCTTATGATATTGTGTTCTATGGTTTTAAAGAATGATTCATGAAGTTTAGGAATGTCATGTTCATTTTCATCTAATAACTTTAAAATACTAGTATTTTCACAACTAAATTTTCCATATTCATTGAGAAAGTTATATTGTAAATCATTACATCACGAAAATAAGGACTGAACGCTATCACAAAAACGCTTATATCTTTTGAACCAATGGACCGATTTCTAAAATCAAACTCATTTTCGAATCATCTTCTAATTCTAATGAAAACTGTTTTTACAATAAAAAATCCAAAACTACTTTTTACCAAATTCATGGATTCTTTCTGGCATTCCACTTTTGCTTGGATTCCGCTAATGTTTTCGTTGATTTCTTAGTCTTCTTCAATTCTCTTTTTACCAGGGCCCAATAACTTTCGATTGGCCTGAGTTCTGGGCAATTTGGTGGATTGGCCTCTTTGGGGACAAAAACCACCTCATAAGCTTCGTACCATTCCTTGGTGGCCTTGCGGTAGTGACATGAAGCTAAATCTAGCCAAAAGATTGTTGACACATCGTGCTCACGTAAAAATGGTAAAAGTTACTTCTTCAAGCATTCCTCGATGTATATCTTCGAGTCAACAGAGCCTTGGCCCCCGAAAAATTGGCTCCTTTTCTCACAAGTGCAAATTGCTTGCCAAAACAGGAATTTTTTAGGAAACTTTGCTTGTTTCTTCACGCGAAATTGTTCGTCAACATTTCCACGAGAATTTGCAGTATAAAATTCCTGACCAGGAAGTTGCGAGAAATCAGCCAAGACATAGGTTTCGTCGTCATTCAAGCAACAAGAAACATTTTTCAAGAAATCTTTTTTTAATTTCTTTGCTCTTGATTTCGCTTCTTCATTCTTCACAGCTTTCCTGTCTGGCACTTTCTGCACTTTGTATGTTCTAAGCCCACAACTCGACTTGATTTTCTGAACGGTTGACTGCGAACAACCCACTATTTGGGCCACTTTCCGTCCTGAAAGGTTAGGATTCTTCTGAAAAAGGCGTTTTTCACTTTTTTCGGGCTATGAAACCCCTTTTTCCTCCCGGTTCCTTCCTTGCTGTTAATTGTAAGATCTTCGTTGAAGCGCTTAACAACTCTTGATACCGTTTCCGGACGAACGCGATTTTGCGATTCTTTTGAAGCTCCATTTTTTATTATTTTGAAGAAGTTCCACTATAAATTCTCGTGTTTTCACTTCGCTTGACATTTTGCGACAGAGAATTGGAATATCTATGAAGTTCCACATGTTTCTGTTTCTGACGTTCATAACAAAGCTAACTATGATCAAATTTTGATTTTTTTCTCAATTGGTTCAAGAGATATAGGCGTTTTTGTGATAGCGAATTTATTCTCGTTCAGTCCTTAGTCCTTGAAATCTTCCCTTATTTTTCAAATCGGTTAGAAAGAACTGAAAAAAATCTGTAGAAATGCTAAAATCGATCTGGCAACCCCGCCGTCGGATCCCAACCGGCCAAATCACAGTAAATAACGATCCCGAGACCGTATACTCGGTCGTATCTTCGGCAGTCGGAATAAAAAAAAATGATCGAAGTCATAGTCTAAAAGTACGTGTACCATCTCCTGCTCGTGTGTGTGGGACGTCCGGAGATGCTTCTGAAGAATGCCGCGCTTGGAAGAGACCACTCTCTACCTTTTTCGTTTCTTCACGGCCCAACTAGTTAGTACCCGGTGGCGTACGAAAATATGAAATACACTGCGCAAAAATTTTACGCACATTCTGAAAATCTCAATTTTAATGAAAGTTAACTCTACATTGACTTAATACCTTATTTTTTATGTTCTCTCGGGAAGGTTTTGAACGAAACAAGACACATTAAATGGAAGAAAAATTCAGGATTTCACCGAATCTTATGTGAAAGAAGAGAAATGAACAATTTTCAAAATACTGAAATGCTGATAAGTGATTTAATACTTGGTATTTCCACCCCTTGCGTTAATTACAGCTCGGCAACGACGGTTCATACTCAAAATGAGTGATCTTAAAATGTTCTGATCTGATCCTTTCCAGATTTCTCCGAGTTGGATTCCTAAGTCATTGAGGGTAGCTGGATGATTTTCTGAACTTCTCAGCCTTCTATTGAGGTTGTCCCAAACCTGCTCAATCGGATTGATATCTGGACTTCTTGCTGGCCATTCCATTCGAGAGACTTCAACCTCTTCAAAGTACTCCTGAACGATGCGCGCACGATGGGGTCTGGCATTATCGTCCATAAAAATGAAATTTTCACCAATGTATTGGGCAAATGGCACTCTTCAAGAATGTTCCTTATATACTTATCAGCATTCATAGGTCCATTATCAACGACCACTAGGTCTGTGCGAGCAGTCAAAGATATTCCACCACATACCATAATCGATCCTCCCCCGAAACCAGTAGTATTCAGAAAATTGCACTGAGCATATCTTTCATGTGGACGTCTGTATACAAGGAAACGTCGATCACAATGGTAGAGGCAGAATCTAGACTCATCTGTGAAGAGAACTCTTTCCCAATCGGTCTCTTCCCAATGGATATGCTCTCTCGCAAAATCCAAACGCGCCCTTCGATGGGCTGGGGTAAGAGCTGGGCCTCTTGCCGCGGCACGAGGCCTTAAATAATATTCTCTGAGGCGATTTCTTATTGTCTGAGTGCTAATTTGCACCTCATGAGTTTGCTCAAGCTGATTTTGAAGGAGGCGAGCGGTTGCAAACCGTTGTCTCAACGAAGAAACTCTCAAGTAACAAGTAACGTTCTTGAATGGCAGTTGTTACCCGTGGTCTACCCTGTCCTGGTCTTCGGACATTCATACCTGTCTCCCTGAATCGCTGCAACATTCTGGACACACTTGTATGGGAAACTCCAAACCTTTCTGCAATTCTTGTGTATGTCCACCCTTCTTCTCGCAAAACTACCGCTTGGGCACATTCCTCTTGGGTCAAATTGCGTGTTTCGCGTTGCATAGCGATCGAGTGTAGATAATCAAACGAAAGAAAAACTATTGATCACTAGAATTGATCGAGAACAACTGATTTTAGAATGGAGCCAATACATTCAAAATCTGATAATATCATCTTTTTTTATTCCTGCTGGGAGAAAACATCTGTATTGAAGAAAAATGTTGAAAGTGGATAACATATGCATGCATAATTCTGATAAAACAAATTATCATTGAGAACACCTTTAGTTGTAGAATAAATTTGAGATTTCCATAATGTGCGTTAATTTTTTTGCGCAGTGTAGCATAACTGAATCTTCCAACCATGTTTATATATGTGAAATATTTCCAGTCAGAGAAAAAGGTCTTTGGAATTACTGAATTCACATAATATTTTCTCAAATTCATTCTTTTCCCATGCAAAGTGAAAAAACATTTGGTGAATACGTAATTACTACGACCACTATGTAGAAAAGACAACGTTGCGCAGTTATCTGACTGGAAAATGACTATAACCTAACCTTTTCAAAATATACACGGTGAAATGTGTCAGAATTTCAAAGCCAACAAGAATACAATATAAAAGTGAATGGAGTATACTGTCATCTGTCTTGCTTTGTATAGCCAAGGGGTATGAAGCTCTAGGTGAACATAATATTAATTAGGAAATTCGAGCCTTATGAGACCATAAAACTATCTCGTTTCTCCACCTAGCTAAGAGAAAAGTATCGGGTGAATTTTAACGAAATCATTTTTATTACCTCGTAAAGTGATGATTGATTATAGTTTCTTCAATGCCACACAATTTATGTTTGTGCTTCTAGTTATTACGTCTTTTCGATATACGATTTCGAAAATTAGAAACAGCTGTGGTGCTTTTCAAAGACGCTCCAAATTTTTCGTAACGATGTGATTTATCCAGAAATTCAAGGTAATAAAGATCAAGGGATGGTTCAATTTTCGAACGCCTGGCTATAGGAAAATTCCCCGCTGTGAACAATAACAGAATAGTATATAAAGCGGAGAAAAATTATAATAAGAGAACCAGATACGCCATAGAGCCGAGGTAACCCAACGCAGTGGCGTACGTCCTGTAGAAGTCAGCAGCTGACTTTTGGAAAGATAGGCATTGATATAGACCAACAATTGGGTTAGTGTTTTTCGTGATATTTTGGCGAGGATGTACTGATATCTAGTTAGCCTAGACCAGTTCCATGCATAAACAAAATATTGCAATTCCATATCAACGAACAATAACTTATTAGAAGTGTCAGTGTAGAGTTCGACGACAAAAAAGTAGACCAGAGTTACGCAATAAATTAAAAAAAAAGATGTCCACCGAAATTGTAAAAATCGAAAAATTGGAGTCGCGAGCCATCATCAAGCACCTGTATTTTAAAGGGTTAAGAGGTAAGCAGATTTACGAAGATATGCTTAATACCCTTGGTGATCAATCTCCTTCGTATGCGACCGTGAAAAATTGGACTGCAAGCTTCAAAAGAGGTAAATTTTCCAAAGGAGATGATGACCGATCGGAAAGGCCAGTTTCTGTGTCAGTCCCCGAAAATATCGATGCAGTTCATGACATGATTTTATCAGACCGTCGAATTGGGCTAAAACGGATATCTGAAGCACTGAAGATTTCATACGAACGCGTTCATCATATAGTTTACGTCAATTTAGACATGAGAAAAATTTCTGCAAAATGGATCCCCAAATGTTTGAATGTTGACCAAAAGCGTGCAAGGGTAGAAGAAGCATCGCGTTCGATCTGTGCTCGATTTGAAAACGATGTAGACTTCTTAAACCGAATTGTTACTATGGATGAGACTTGAGTACATTTCTACGATCCAGAAACAAAGCAACAATCGATGGAATGGCGACACTCTAGTTCTCCAAGACCTAAGAAGTTTCGTGTCCAAAAATCTGCTGGAAAAGTCCTTGCTTCAGTTTTTTGGGATTGCCATGATTGATTTTTTGGATAAGGGTAGAACAATAACTGGAGATTACTATCCGACATTACTGACCACTCTACGGGAAAAAATCAAAAAGAAAAGACGCGGAAAGCTATCCAAAGGTATTTTGTTTTTACAGGACAACGCCCCAGTACACAAATCTCATGTTGCCATGCAAAAAATTCGTGATTTAGGGTTAGAATTACTAGAACACACCCTTATTAACCAGATTTTGCTCCGTCCGACTACCATCCCTTTCCTCAACTGAAAAAAAGTTTAAAAGGTCGTAAATTTTCTTCCAACGAGGAGGTAATAAAAGCTGTGGAGGACTGGTTTGCAGAGCAAGAAGAAACATTTTTTTTAAGTTCTAGAGACGTTGCAGGTTCGCTGTAATTAATGTATGTAAGCAATTCGAATTATGTGCCCTCTATGAATTGATATAAAAATAAGCTGAGACCGTATCTACCGAATCGTAGTAATCCTAATGTCAAACACTCTGTGATCTGAAGCGATGGTTTTCGATGATCTCGCTACCACTCTCCCTCTATGTCGAACAACGCCGCCGCATCCTAGACGCAGACGCGTGTTAGTAAACACAACATAACCTGCCATTTTGTTTGGTTTTATTGTAGGCTTAGAATTTTTCAATATATCCTCGTACTTATGGGTTGAGTTTTTCCAACCGCGCCATTTTTGTCTCCGGTGTTTTCCCCCGATATAGCAATTTTTGTCCCCGGAGTTTTTCCAACAGAGCAATTTTTGTCCCCGGAGTTTTTCCAACAGAGCAATTTTTGTCCCCGGAGTTTTTCCAACAGAGCAATTTTTGTCCCCGGAGTTTTTCCAACAGAGCAATTTTTGTCCCCGGAGTTTTTACAACAGAGCAATTTTTGTCCCCGGAGTTTTTCCAACAGAGCAATTTTTGTCCCCGGAGTTTTTACAACAGAGCAATTTTTGTCCCCGGAGTTTTTCCAGCAGAGCAATTTTTGTCCCCGGAGTTTTTCCAACAGAGCAATTTTTGTCCCCGGAGTTTTTCCAACAGAGCAATTTTTGTCCCCGGAGTTTTTCCAACAGAGCAATTTTTGTCCCCGGAGTTTTTCCAACAGAGCAATTTTTGTCCCCGGAGTTTTTCCAACAGAGCAATTTTTGTCCCCGGAGTTTTTCCAACAGAGCAATTTTTGTCCCCGGAGTTTTTCCAACAGAACAATTTTTGTCCCCGGAGTTTTTCCAACAGAGCAATTTTTGTCCCCGGAGTTTTTCCAACAGAGCAATTTTTGTCCCCGGAGTTTTTCCAACAGAGCAATTTTTGTCCCCGGAGTTTTTCCAACAGAGCAATTTTTGTCCCCGGAGTTTTTCCAACAGAGCAATTTTTGTCCCCGGAGTTTTTCCAACAGAACAATTTTTGTCCCCGGAGTTTTTCCAACAGAGCAATTTTTGTCCCCGGAGTTTTTCCAACAGAGCAATTTTTGTCCCCGGAGTTTTTCCAACAGAGCAATTTTTGTCCCCGGAGTTTTTCCAACAGAGCAATTTTTGTCCCCGGAGTTTTTCCAACAGAGCAATTTTTGTCCCCGGACTTTTTCCAACAGAGCAATTTTTGTCTTCGATATTTATGCAAATCAAGATGGTTTTCACCCATTAGGAAAAAGGACCCAAATCTGGTGTTTACCGGAATTACTTTGTCGGAATCTTGCAAGATTCCGACCCAAATCTCTAAAACTCTGGTGTTTCCTGGAATTACCTTGCCGCAATCTCGAGCATCCGAAAAAGAAATTAAATAATAATAATAATAATTCCCGATTCTCACCTACTCTTTCGGAGTGGTGAACTGGACGGTAAACGAGCTCCTCGATCTTGATAGGTTAACAAGGAAAACGATGAACATGAATCGTAGCCTACATCCCAACAGCTCAATACAGAGGATATACCTTCCCCGAAGCTAGGGGGATAGAGGATTGCAATGTTTGGAATATCAACACTATCAACAAACATTGGAAATGGCAGTAAGGATTCTAAGAAGTGAAGATCCGCTTCTGAAATTTGTCGCTCAGCATGAAATTGCGAACCATGGAGCCTTCCTATTCCGAGCTGCACAAAGGGCCCTGGATAAGCTCAGCATAACCGGCGTATCGATCAATCCTGAGCTCGCTGGAGTACCTATCACTCAAGCGGACCAAAGAAGCCTAGCAAGACTGATCCGAAAGTCTCAGTCAGATACATTACTCGAACATCATATGAGTAAGACCTTGCACTCCATATATTTCAGGAGTTTAAAAGACCAGGACCTGTCTGAAGAATTGTCTTTCGCCTTTCTAAAGTCAGCTAGCCTTAAGTCAGAGACAGAAGGGTTTGTGATGGCGTGTCAAGATGGAGTACTGAATACGAGATGGTATAAAAAGAGCATAATGAAAATGGACACCCCAACAACTTGCAGGGCTTGCCATGGGCAAAAGGAAACGATTATGCACCTCCTTTCCGCCTGCAGAGTCCATGCTCCATCGGGGTATGTTGAGAGACACAACGCGGCACTACGAATTCTATACTTCCATCTGAGAGCCGAGTATGGGATAGACAAAGAACCGGTGCTACCATATGTGCCTCTGGAGATTGAAGCGGTGGTCCAGAACGAAAGAGCTCGGATATGCTGGAACTCTCCTGTCTCAACAAAACGACAGATCAATGCTGTTAAGCCAGACATACTTCTGCTGGACAAGGAGCTGAAGGAGTTATTTGTCGTGAAATTCTCCTCCCCTGCTGAAAATAATGTTGTGATGAAGGAACAACAGAAGAGGCAAAAATACAAAGACCTTATGTTCGAGCTTGGAACTTTATACCCAGGTCATAAAATTAGGATGGTCGTACTTATCATAGGATGTCTCGGTGGAATGAGAGCTAACTATGTGGATGAACTGAAGATTATCCCGGTCTGCAGATCACTGGCCGAGGTATTGGCGCACAGAATGCAGAAAGCAGTGCTGCTCGGGTCACTCCATATCATCAGGTCCCATGAACTCTAGAAGCCACTTGCAGCTCATCTCTTTTGTTAAGGGACGCTGCGAGGGCAGGATGAAGAACTCCTCCATTGAAGGTGTGAGGGGTTTTTAGTGAGTAGCCAAACAAGATCCTGGATTCTCACACTACCGAGAGTGCGGACCCTCTCGGTGCCCATAAAGGGTTTTCCCCTCACACGGACGTTAAAAAAAATAATAATAATTTTTATTGGTTTAACCAAAGGGCTATCGACCGAGGTCTTTCTGCCCAAAAAAAATTATTATTTAGTAGATAGTAATATAAAAACAAAACAATATAAAAAAAAGGGTACGTCGGATATAAAATGTCTATGACAGTTGCAAATCATAGCAGAAATTTGGCACTAGAGTTTCTGAGGAAAAAAGTTCTAATGTGGGAATTGCTGACTCAAATTATTGAATCATTTCTATCCACGATACTAAAATAGTATCATGATTTCTATCCATTACCATACACAGTCCGTTCCGAGTAAGATCCTGGCATGATTTCTATCCATTACCATACACAGTCCGTTCCGAGTAAGATCCTGGCAGTCTTTTAGGGCGGTCGAAGAGAGCGTTGTTATGAAACTTTGACCAATAAGAGCTTTATTGTGCGCAAACCAGACGATTCTGTTTGTTTACAAAGCTCCTTATTTTCGAACAAACTCTAGAACTAAATTGAAACTTTTCCTTTCAGCGATCCTCTAATATCTCGTTAATTTGTTAATTAACAGATTACAAAACGTGCCTAGCACTCTACCTCTAGGGTGGTGTGGAAACGAGTGCATAAACTATCCTTTTCATATTCCCTTGACACCCACCCTGTTTTCAGTAGAATATTCTTCCTGCGGTCCGCGACCACCGCCTACGCCACTGGCGCCGTATCGGATGGTATGCAGCAGGAAAACGACCGGCCCAAGGAGGCAGGTACGAGAGACACATCCATCAGTAATTCAAACGCGTGCCGCCATCGTTAAAGACTCGCTCGTTATCTTTTGCATCACCTTCCAAGCCCCAGGTAATGCCGAGCGGTTTCGAGGCTGCGTAAAGACACCAGCAGGGCACCAGGAGTTATCGGACTCCGGCAGAGAGAGAGCCAGGAATGGATTCGGAGAAAATATAGAATTTGGCGTAATTTGTGTATAATATCTCCCTTTTTATATTCATAACCCTTTCCTGGTACGCCACTGGTGGTATAAAAAATGTGAAAAAGAATCTTCGTTTCATTTGAAAACTATTTGATCTCTTCCAAAATTTTCGTATCTGCTGCCGTTTCCGAGAAAAAAATTAAACAATTCTCGTTGCAGGACTATCAAAGTTTGACGATCTCCGATGTAAACTACTCCACATGAGTTAGGGATATTGACTTAAATTGCAAAAAAATATAATTAAAAGAAGATTTTTGTGATGAAAATTCATATTTATATGATTTCAGTTGCAAATTAATTTTAGCCTGTAGGTCTGCAGCGTATATACAGGGTGATTAAGAAAAATCGAGTAAAATATAACAGAGAATTCAAGCATTTTAGACTATCAATACAATGTATGGCCTCAACGGGCATCAATAACAGCTTGACATCTTCTTTGTATACTACACAAGAGGTTGTTGAACATTTCTTGAGGAATTTGGTTCCATAAACGGGGCAGAAGCTCTCTCAGATCATTTAAGGATTCTGGGGTAGGTTGATGATTATCTAATCTTCTTTGGAGCATATCCCATGCATGTTCTATGCAATACAAATCTGGTGAGTGCGGAGGTATTGGTAAATGTGGAATACCAAGCGACTCGCTCGCATTTTCAACTATGGCTGCACGGTGCGGTCTAGCGTTATCGTCTAGAAATTGAAAAGTTTCACCAATAGCAGCGTGAAAATTTGGCACAACATTGCCAATGACATGCTCAATATAGTGTAAAGCGGTCATATTCCCAGGACAAATATGTAGATCTGTGCGCCCGTTGAAACATATCCCGGCCCATACCATAACACTACCACCTCGGAATGGATGGACTTCTTGGACATAGCGAAGATTACGGGGTATGCGTGGGATTGTCCATACCCTTATTCTTCGAGAATCTGAAAATCGTCCATATCTGGATTCATCAGTGAAAAGGACACTACGCCATTGATCGTTCCAATTGATATGTTGCCTTGCCCATTCCAGTCTTTGACGCTTATGGCCACGTGTTAATGGAACTCCTCTTAATGGACGTCTAGAACCTAGATTCACCTCTCTCAAACGTCGTCTGATGGTTTCGATGGAAACTTGGACCCCATCTGCATTTTGAAGAGTATTCCGTAGCATTATACACGTAGATATAGGGTTTCTTCTCGACGAAACGGTGATGAAACGATCCTGAGCAGGTGTTGTTTTTCGTCGCCCACCAAGCCTTGGTCTTTCCAACACGGAACCTATTCCAAAGTCGAGATATCACACTTTGGCTGACTTGGAGCCTTTCCGCTACAACAACCTGAGTTAGGCCACCCTGGAGCATTCCGATAGCCCTATTAACCTCAGCGTTTGTTAATTTACGTCTTGGCATTTTCAGAAAACTCGTTTCAAATCGAAGCCGTTGATAAACTGACTTCAATTCAAAATAAGAACATTCATGAAGCATATGCAAAGAACCAAAATTCAGAAAAAAGGCGACCAGATTGACGAAATATCTCATGCTGATTTTTATTGGATCGATTCAAGTTGTTCTTGAGTTTTAAATGATTTTACAGCGATTTTCTCGAAGATTAAATACTTATTAAAAACGATTGAATACGATATCCCTAACTCTTGTGGAGCAGTATATTTCTCCGCATGTACGGAACCTTCTGAATGTGCGCGCTTCGTCAGAATTCCGCGGGCGTCACGCACAACCTATTTTCCACAAAAACGACCGTCGAATAGACTGAATAGAGCCTTGACGGCGCGAGTCAAGCGAACATAAACAATGACTCGCGAACTGCTGGTGCGATCATCCAGATCGGTTAATTTTACACCACAAAGGCAAACAGGAAGCGAGACAGCCTTGGCAATGTTGATCACCGGCTGCGTAGCAGGATTTCAGGCGCATGTTGCAGCGGAAGCTGGAATGAAGCAGCGATTGATTGACGATAAACCGAAAAAAAGGATGTTTTCGGAGGAACGGTCAATTTTCGTATTTTGCCTACGTTAGCAGCCCAAACGAAAGATGTACGAGGATATTTTGAAAAACTCTTAGCCTACTGTAGAACCAAACTAAAATTCAATGTCAAAATATTTATTACTCAACATTGTCTCCTCTTAATTGAATACATTTATTACAGCGAACCTGCAACGTCTCTAGACCTTTCAAAAAAAGTTTCTCCTTGCTCTGCAAACCAGTCCTCCACAGCTTTTATTACCTCCTCGTTGGAAGAAAATTTACGACCTTTTAAACTTTTTTTCAGTTGAGGAAAAATATGATAGTCGGACGGAGCCAAATCTGGTGAATAAAGGGGGTGTTCTGGTAATTCTAACCCTAAATCACGAATTGTTTGCATGGAAACATGAGATTTGTGTACTGATGGGGCGTTGTCCTGTAAAAACAAAACACCTTTGGATAGCTTTCCGCGTCTTTTCTCTTTAATTTTTTCCCGTAGAGTGGTCAGTAATGTCGAATGGTAATCTCCAGTTATTGTTACACCCTTATCCAAGAAATCAATCATCATTACTCCATGGCAATCCCAGAAAACTGAAGCAAGAACTTTTCCAGCAGATTTTCCAGACACGAAACTTCTTAGGTCTTGGAGAACCAGAGTGTCGCCATTCCATCGTTTGTTCCTTTGTTTCGGGATCGTAGAAATGTACCCAAGTCTCATAGTAACAATTCGGTTTAAGAAGTCTACATCGTTTTCAAATCAAGCACAGATCGAACGCGATGCTTCTACCCTTGCACGCTTTTGATCAACATTCAAACATTTGGGGATCCATTTTCCAGAAATTTTTCTCATGTCCAAATTGACGTGAACTATATGATGAACGCGTTCGTATCAAATCTTCAGTGCTACAGACATCGAGACATCCGTTTTAGCCCAATTCGACGGCCTGATAAAATCATGTCATGAACTGCATCGATATTTTCGGGGACTGACACAGAAACTGGCCTTCCCGATCGGTCGTCATCTTTAATGGAAAATTTACCTCTCTTGAAGCTTGCAGTCCAATTTTTCACGGTCGCATACGAAGGACATTGATCACCAAGGGAATTAAGCATATCTTCGTAAATCTGCTTACCTCCCTTTTAAATACAGGTACTTGATGATGGCTCGATACTCCAATTTTTCGATTTTTACAATTTCGGTGGACATCTTTTTTTTAAATTTATTGCGTAACTCTGGTTCACTTTTTTGACGTCGAACTCTACACTGACACTTCTAAAAAGTTATTGTTCGTTGATATGGTATCGCAATATTTTGTTTATGCATGGAACTGGTCTAGGCTTACTAGATATCAATACATCCTCGTAATATGATATTCCCTTCCCAAAATTAGTCCTGCTGGTACAAAATGGACCACAATGGACGCCCAATGAATAACGACAAATCTACGACCCTCCATTCGATAAATCTGCCTAAATTCCATCCCTCCTAACATAATCAATCTTAACCTGCAATTCTTTTCCTTTCAGCAACATTCCACGTGAACTATCAGACAACGTCTATACTCTGTTCAAATATAAGCGACTACGACGTAAACAAAGTCGCGCACACGAAGGATGGGCTTCGTTCAGGTAAAGACTTGCTTTCAGGGCTCCAGGGTCGGATCGAGGATAGTTCACACAATCATATAAACTTGATATTATTCTCTGAATGGAATACACATGATTTGAATAGACAAATGTGAACGTTTCGTTCTTTTTCGTGGATGGCCCAATATACCACCTTCAGATGCAGTGTCCGTTTCTGAATTCGACATTATTGTCCGGAAAAGATAACTGTGAAATCGTTCTAAGCTTTAAGTACGATCCTGGCAGTCTTTTGGGGGCGTGAAAAGAATTATACAGCCGACCGTTTCACCAATCATATGTTAGTAATGCGCAAAATAAACCGATTTGGTTTGTTTGTTTACATTCTCTTATATTTGAACAGACTATAGTCATCCACCAGACCGTTTGTCCCCTTCGGCCCTTCATCCCTGTCGAATAGGAGGACTTCCATCGAGAAGGGTTGAAAATCGATCAGTGTTCAATGCCAATTTTAATCGATACGCAATATATTCAATGAATATGAATAATCATGAGTTGCAAATTTAAGGTAACGGTCCGATTGGTAATGATAACTCTTTTTATTTCATTTTCGAGGAGAGACTGCAAGTCATTTTAGGGTAATTTAAGGGTTGGGACCAGGTAAGTTTATGTAGCTCCAGTTGTATGAAAATTTGCGTTAATTGAATATTGAAACGCTACAATACAGTTGCATGAAAAATAAAAGAATCTTTATGGATGTACTCCCTCAAAAAATATTGACGATTTTCGAGATTTAAAGCATGACAGGTTTTTTGCAACAGTTTGAAGTTGTCCAATTGAAATTAATTTTTGAACAAATAATACATTGTAGTTTGCAAGATATAGTATATAACATTACTAGCAAGGTAAAAGGGTTTTTACTGGCGAATGAAGGATATAACTGACGAGCCGCAGGCGAGTCAATTACCTCCTTGATCCAGTAAAACCCGTTACCTTGCGTGTATTGTTTTATATTTTATTTGTATCTCATTTGTAAAAAGGTTAGATAAATTCCAAAAAAATCTCAGTAATTTGTCGCAAATGTCGTAAGCTATGGAAGCGTTGCCATGAACATGTCTGTTTATTTTTCTTTACATTTGTTTTGGCGAAAGCGAAAATGAATGCACCAAAAGAAAATTATTGAGGCAGCCAGCAGTGTAGCTTCAAGTTTATTACCTGCAAAATCAGCTTCAAGGTACGAGCGAGAATACGACGACTTCAAAAAGTGGCAAAACGAAAATAGTGTGATTGGGGTAACTGAAGATGTTTTGTTGGTCTACTTGAATCAATCAGCTAGATTCAGCCCTAATACTTTATGGGCAAAATGGTCTATGCTGAAAAGCTGCTTGGAAATGAAAGAAAATGCCCCTGTTCGCAGGTTTGTTTTCCTTAAAAAATTTATTGAAAAATATGACGTTTAGTTGTCATTTGCAGATTTCAAAAGGTAATAGCGTTTCTGAAACGAAAAAATGAGCGTTATACGCCAAAAAAGGCCAAGGTATTAAGTAAAGAAGAGGCTGATGAACAATTTATTTTACATGCTCCTGATGACCAGTGGTTGCTGGCGAAAATTGTAACAATATTTGGGATTTTTGGATGTTGTCGATGTGACGAAATTCTCTCCTTAAACATGAATGATGTAGAAGATATGAGAAAATACGTTATTGTGACATTGCGGCAAACAAAAAATTTAACAACAAGAAGATTCACCATAACCGATGATGGCTGCAGCTTCAAGCCCTGCATGTTATACAGAAAATATGTAAATCTTCGGCCTCCTGGAACAGAAAGCCTAAGATTTTTTTTGACATACCGACATGGAAAGTGCATTTCCCTTAATGCTGGCCAGCACACTATTGGTGGTGTCCCAAAGCAAATAGCGAAATATTTAGGTTTAAAAGACCCAGAGTTATACACCGGCCACTCTTTTCGCAGAACTGGAGCCACTATGGTTGCGGATTCGGGTGCAGATATTTTAGCACTAAAGCGTGCAGGAGGGTGGAAGAGTACCGAAATTGCGATGAGTTATGTCGATGATTCGGTCAACAAAAAAATCGAAATGTCTAGCAAATTATTTGGTAGTAAGGAGAGTACAAATGTTCTGCAGTCCTCGAGTTCAGCAGTTTCTGACACAACAGATGGTTCATCAGCATCAGTATCAACTCTTTCATCATCAAAAATCTGTGTTACTGGAAATAAAAATTGTACCATGATTTTCAACATATACCTACGACGATAAAACAAAATTTTCTAATGTAAATAATACTACTAACTTTAAAAATTTTGCAAGTTAACTGTCAGTTTTACAAGTTAGTGACTTGATAAAATAAACTTTCTTGATTAATATTGTGTTTTTGGAATCTGACGTTTACAAATGAGAAACAAATAAAAGATATATTCCATGACATGAAAAGAATTGAGTTATTATAGTCATATTAATTTTTTCATTTAGTTTTTTCATCAATCATGTAGCTGCATCCGATAGAAAAAAAATATTTTTCATGAACTGATATATGAATTTCATGGAGAAAAATTGTTGTTTGGAAGCCTAAAGCATACATAATTGAAACAAAATATCTTTTATATACTCTCATCAGTTGTTACAAATACTGTGGGTTTTTAAAATTATAGAAAAGGAATATTAATATTAACCTCCAATTTTTCGAAGAAAAAACACCTTTTTTAGACAAACTATTGATATCTAACTTTTGCTTCAGTTGGATGTAAAAAACAAACATTAACAATTATAATCAATTTATTTTCAACATTACAATGAAATTTTTACAATTGAATATTCATCGTCATGCACTCTTCTTGTCCTTTTTGTAGAAAATCCTTGATATATGTCCAGCACTTCTACATCAGGAGTAGAAACACCTTTACTGATAAATTTATCGAACAATATTAATATTTGAACGATATTGTCGTCTTCCAAGGAGAGAAACATTTGACAATTCGCAAAAATTATACAACGCACCCATTTAACAAGACTTGTAAAATCATTATTTGTATCATCATTCGACATAATATACAGAATGAACTTCAACAATTTCAAAACTTCCCCACTTTTCCAATAATTATTTTTCATTTCTTCAAGAGGTTTTTCAAGAATAACTTTCAACATGCTGTATCTCTCTAATGGTTGCAAATCACTGGGATAAAATTCATCCTGTACCTGTTTTTGGCTTTTGAATTTGTCTCCTGGCAACTCTAGGATATAGCGTAATAGTTTAGCATGAAATACTTCAGGAATCACCCTTACGTCTTTCAAGAGTAGTTTCAAGTCTTTAATGTTATTTTTGCTCATCAATTCGGGCAGCAGTTCCGAAAATATTATAGACTCAGGAAATCCTTGTTCTAGGTGTTCTTTGATAAGAGAATGTGATTTACATTTCCTCGTACTAACATCTTTACATCCCGTCCAATTTACTTCTTCCAACAGTTGCACAACCTGTATATCCTTATTGAGTTTATGGCTTGCCTGACTTCCTATCAAAGCTGACAAAAGTTGTTTCTCCAAATGATACGGTACAACTGCTAAATTTTGACCAACCGGCACCAAGAGGTTTTCTTGAATTTTAAACAATTTCACTCCCAACGATTGTAACTTGAATGGCTGCTTGCACTGAGTCACTTTAAACTGCATGTTGAAGATAATCAAAAGACCTCCTTCTTGATTACTGTTAGATCCGTATATTGCGAGGTAATCTTTATCTAAACTCACCATAGATACTGGATATTTACAGGAAACGGAATCGATAATACAAAACATTTCACCAAGGTCTTCAGAATGGTCTTCAATCGATTTAACGTATAATTTTCCATCGGACCAAAGGGTAAGGAGTTGAATTTGTCGATCGTACAACTGGAAACAATATCCGACTAGTTCGGAGGCACTCTTTTTCAAAGGAATTTTTGAATATGCCGATTTATTCCCTGTAGAATCAAAACTAGTCCACAGCACATAGGTGGCATTACTAGAAGAAGAATTTCCCACTAGCAATCCAACATACCTGTCTTCTCCCAAGCTGCAATTTATGTTGTCCATGATGTATTCTTCTTTTCGATCCAGTATTTCTTCCGGTATCAGAGATATGTTGTTATCGAGTGCTTGTTCCAAGGTGACAACATCTCCTGTTTCAAATATAACTAAACTCATGGAGTTTATTACAGCTACTGTATTTATATTCGACTTAAATTTGATCTTCTTGACTTTATCCAAGTTCGAATTATCAGATTTCCAACATCTTATGAACAAATGGTTGAATACAGCCACGTACTTTCCTGTTTTCTCGTCGAAAATCACCGGTGATGTGAATTTTTCTTTGGTATTCCAACTCGTAATCTGATTCTGATCCAGAAGCCTGTATTTCATAGCGATATTCTTGCCCAATGTTATCAAAACGTTTCCTTTTTCTGCATCTTCCGATATGCCCAGGAGACTTCTCTGGTCAATCAGCGGACAGAGTCCGAAATAACTTCCAAATTTCGCCATAATTTCACTCAATTTTCAACACTTTTGATAATAATTAGGTTTTCAAGAGAAATAACTACACATTTTTCACTTGTAATAAAAGTTAGGTTAGAACTCTGATTTAGGTTAGCTTTTTGTTTACTACCAACCACAGAACTAAATGCTGGAAAACTCTGTGTTTCAACATTCTTCAGAAGGTCGTGGTTTCTATCACTGACCACAGCCGTACGCAGATAGAGGCATAGGGGGACAACAAGGCAACACTGGAAGAGGGAAAGGGTTTAATATAATTTAAGTAGATTTTTGTTTAAATCGACTGTAATTCGAAAAATGACGGTGTGATGAGTTTAACAGTGAAAATCCTATTAAAGTGATAGAGATATATCTATCAATCTAGCATCAAATGTGACACAATTTTCGACAAAGAAAAATGAAAGTGCTGTTCAAACTTTCTTCAAGCTCCATTTTTCGTAAAATTATGGGGATTTCGAGAAGAATTCTAACAGCAATTTTTGCAAATGGGTTGGGATATATGGAGGTTTCCAGATCATTTTCCGGATTTCCCAAGCTTTGACCGCATCCCAAAAAATTTGGAAAGTGGTATCTTGTAGAGCATACTGAAACACATCTTCCACAAAAAAATTTTTTTCGAACACGATCATCTCTGGAATATATGAAGGTTTTAATTTAAAGGAAAACCGTTGCTGGGTCATTTTTCGGATTTCTCAAGTCCCAGACGGCATCCCGAAAAATTTGGAAAGTGGTGTCTTGTAGAGCTTGCAAAAACACATATTCCACAAAAAAATTTTTTTCGAACACGCTCATCTCTGGAAAATATGGAGGTTTCCAGATCATTTTCCGGATTTCCCACGTCCCAGACGGCATCCCAAAAAATTTGGAAAATGGTATCTTGTAGAGAATCTAAAAACTCATCTTCCACAAAAAAAATTTTTCGAACACGATCATCTCTGGAAAATATGAAGGTTTCAATTTGAAGGAAAACCGTTGCTGGGTCATTTTTCGTTAAATCCAAAGAGGTAAGTTGGCACAAATGTATCACAACCCTCTTCACTCACTTTTGAGGTGAAAAAACAAAAAATACTGGGCAAACTCTCTTAGTTCGTGATTTTCCATGAAATGAGTATAGCACAATCTAATTCAGCCTTAGAAATCGACTTATTCGAAGAGTGCTGTGTTGACCCATACAATACATTCGCAGAATATCTAGAGAACCACACGGAATAAACAAAATTCTAACGGCACAAGGAAGGACAAACTTAGCAGAAAAAAATTAGAAAATCGAAAAGTGCCATTCTTATCCGCACAAATACACTGCGCAATAAAATTAACGCACATTATTGAAATCTCAAATTTATTCTACAACTGAAGGTGTTCTCAATGATAATTATTTTTATCAGAATTATGCATGCATATGTTATCCACTTTCAACGTTTTTCTTCAATACAGATGTTTTCTCCCAGCAGGAATAAAAAAAGATGATATTATCAGATTTTGAATGTATTGGCTTCATTCTAAAATCAGTTGTTCTCTATCAATTCTAGTGAGCAATAGTTTCTTTCGTTTGATTTTCTACACTCGATCGCTATGCAACGCGAAACACGCAATTTGACTCAAGAGGAATGTGCCCAAGCGGTAGTTTTGCGAGAAGAAGGGTGGACATACACAAGAATTGCAGAAAGGTTTGGAGTTTCCCATACAAGTGTGTCCAGAATGTTGCAGCGATTCAGGGAGACAGGTATGAATGTCCGAAGACCAGGACAGGGTAGACCACGGGTAACAACTGCCATTCAAGAACGTTACTTGAGAGTTTCTTCGTTGAGACAACGGTTTGCAACCGCTCGCCTCCTTCAAAATCAGCTCGAGCAAACTCAGACAATAAGAAATCGCCTCAGAGAATGATTTAAGGCCTCGTGTCGCGGCAAGAGGCCCAGCTCTTACCCCAGCCCATCGAAGGGCGCGTTTGGATTTTGCGAGAGAGCATATCCATTGGGAAGAGGCCGATTGGGAAAGAGTTCTCTTCACATATGAGTCTAGATTCTGCCTCCACCATTGTGATCGACGTTCCCTTGTATACAGACGTCCACATGAAAGATATGCTCAGTGCAATTTCCTGAATACAACTGGTTTCTGGGGAGGATCGATTATGGTTGGGGTGGAATATCTTTGACTGCTCGCACAGACCTAGTGGTCGTTGATAATGGAGCTATGAATGCTGATAAGTATATAAGGAACATTCTTGAAGAGCATGTAGTGCCATTTGCCCCATACATTGGTGAAAATTTCATTTTTATGGACGATAATGCCAGACCCCATCGTGCGCGCATCGTTCAGGAGTACCTCGAAGAGGTTGAAGTCTCTCGAATGGAATGGCCAGCAAGAAGTCCAGATCTCAATCCGATTGAGCAGGTTTGGGACAACCTCAATAGAAGGCTGAGAAGTTCAGAAAATCATCCAGCTACTCTTAATGACTTAGGAATCCAACTCGGAGAAATCTGGGAAGGATTAGATCAGAACATTTTAAGATCACTCATTTTGAGTATGAACCGTCGTTGCCGAGCTGTAATTAACGCAAGGGGTGGAAATACCAAGTATTAAATCACTTATCAGCATTTCAGTATTTTGAAAATTGTTCATTTTTCTTCTTTCACATAAGATTCGGTGAAATCCTGAATTTTTCTTCCATTTAATGTGTCTTGGTTTCGTTCAAAACCTCCGCGAGAGAACATAAAAAATAAGTTATAAAGTCAATGTAGAGTTAACTTTCATTAAAATTGAGATTTTCAGAATGTACCCTTAGATACCCCCAATTACTTCCTCCAGATTAACATCGCCCATTCTCCTCAAAATCGATTTTCCAAAATCGGAAACTAATAACAGTTCAGTCACCTCCCTAAGGACTTCCGCAACTCAAAATCGTCGGTGACAAACGGCCCAAACTAAATAGGAAGCGTGGCTACCGCGCACTGCACCCCGTATTGATCCCTCCCCCTCCCAACCCCCCGTTTCATGGGAGTAACTTCGGTCCAGAGCAGTAGCTCCCAGCATCCTCGCCACGAAACGAGGATGATTTTTGGAACGAAGAGACGGTTGTGATTTTTACCATGCGACTTTTGTTCGAAGTGTACCTCTTGATGTTTTTTTGTGTCAAGCAGAGCTGCACCAATCCGGACGCGAAAAGACTGTACGACGATTTGCTCAGCAACTACAACAGGCTGATAAGGCCCGTCAGCAATAACACGGATACTGTTTTGGTGAAATTGGGGCTGAGGCTGTCCCAGCTGATCGAACTGGTTAGTCTTGCGAGAAAGGCGGAAAATTGGGTGCAGTCGATCGATATTTGACGATTTTCCGACGGATTTTCATTGAAAAATCAACCGGAGTTCAATCAAGTTTGAGTCCTGACCTGCAGACAATTTTTTTCATGAATAAAAGAATTCTTTAATCATCGACTTATCTACCACAGGGGTCAAGTCAAACTACCAATAATTCGCTATAAATTATAACTTTAGAATGTCGATCTACGCCCCCTTCAAAAATTTTCCATTTAAAATACAAAATAACTGTAAAATTTCAACATTTCAGTTAACATTCATAACGAAAACAATATTTCATCAACTTACCAAGATCCCATCAGAATAAACATTCAATTTTCCTCACTATAATTGATTCATTAACAAAACAAAATTTATCAAAAACTAAAACAGAATAAATTTAAACTTTTCCGCAATTTAACATCCACGAAGAAAATAAAATCTATCGAAATACACTGCACATTCTGAAAATCTCAATTTTAATGAAATTTAACTCTACATTGACTGTATAACTTACTTTTTATGTTCTCTCGGGAAGGTTTTGAACGAAACAAGACACATTAAATGGAAGAAAAATTCAGGATTTCACCGAATCTTATGTGAAAGAAGAGAAATGAACAATTTTCAAAATACTGAAATGCTGATAAGTGATTTAATACTGGGTATTTCCACCCCTTGCGTTAATTACAGCTCGGCAACGACGGTTCATACTCAAAATGAGTGATCTTAAAATGTTCTGATCTAATCCTTCCCAGATTTCTCCGAGTTGGATTCCTAAGTCATTAAGAGTAGCTGGATGATTTTCTGAACTTCTCAGCCTTCTATTGAGGTTGTCCCAAACCTGCTCAATCGGATTGAGATCTGGACTTCTTGCTGGCCATTCCATTCGAGAGACTTCAACCTCTTCAATGTACTCCTGAACGATGCGCGCACGATGGGGTCTGGCATTATCGTCCATAAAAATGAATTTTCACCAATGTATGGGGCAAATGGCACTACATGCTCTTCAAGAATGTTCCTTATTTACTTATCCGCGTTCATAGCTCCATTATCAACGACCACTAGGTCTTTGCGAGCAGTCAAAGATATTCCACCCCATACCATAATCGATCCTCCCCCGAAACCAGTAGTATTCAGGAAATTGCACTGAGCATATCTTTCATGTGGACTTCTGTATACAAGGGAACGTCGATCACAATGGTAGAGGCAGAATCTAGACTCATCTGTGAAGAGAACTCTTTCCCAATCGGCCTCTTCCCAATGGATATGCTCTCTCGCAAAATCCAAACGCGCCCTTCGATGGGCTGGGGTAAGAGCTGGGCCTCTTGCCGCGACACGAGGCCTTAAATCATATTCTCTGAGGCGATTTCTTATTGTCTGAGTGCTAATTTGCACCTCATGAGTTCGCTCAAGCTGATTTTGAAGGAGGCGGGCGGTTGCAAACCGTTGTCTCAACGAAGAAACTCTCAAGTAACGTTCTTGAATGGCAGTTGTTACCCGTGGTCTACCCTGTCCTGGTCTTCGGACATTCATACCTGTCTCCCTGAATCGCTGCAACATTCTGGACACACTTGAAGGGGAAACTCCAAACCTTTCTGCAATTCTTGTGTATGTCCACCCTTCTTCTCGCAAAACTACCGCTTGGGCACATTCCTCTTAGGTCAAATTGCGTGTTTCGCGTTGCATAGCGATCGAGTGTAGAAAATCAAACGAAAGAAAAACTATTGATCACTAGAATTGATCGAGAACAACTGATTTTAGAATGGAGCCAATATACATTCAAAATCTGATAATATCATCTTTTTTTATTCCTGCTGGGAGAAAACATCTGTATTGAAGAAAAACGTTGAAAGTGGATAACATATGCATGCATAATTCTGATAAAAATAATTATCATTGAGAACACCTTCAGTTGTAGAATAAATTTGAGATTTCCATAATGTGCCTTAATTTTTTTGCGCAGTGTATCATAAACTGTCACATTCAATTCTCTGCTCATCTACTAGAAAGAAATTTTCACTAAGAGGTTCATTTCAAATCATTACAAACAAAGATTCAAAATATAACAAACTTGGAGGGAATAAAAAAAGACTTAAAAATGTGCATCTGAATCTCAAATGGACAACAAAAATTTGTTCATATTCAGAGGTCAATATGTCTCGGGTGTTTTTTTAGAGTGATAGAGCCGTTCAACCAGAAATGAGCTTCATCACTAAATACAATTTTTCGATAAAAAAGTGGATCAACTTCAAGCTGTTCCATGTGCCCAATCATCAAACAAACGACGCTTATACTATGGTCAAGTGACTTCAGTTCTTAAGCCAGTTGGATCTTGTTTGGGTGTAGACCAAGATCTTTACGCAAAATTTTCCATGTGGTGAATGCACAGAGTCCAACTTGTTGTGAACGTCGACGAATAGACAAATCTGGATCTTCATTAACACTATCACTTACAGCAGCGATATTTTCTTCTGTACGTACAGTTCTTTGTCTTGTTGTTGTTGCATCGAGTAGAGAAAATGTTATCCGAAATCTATCGATAGTTCGACGAATAAGCTGCTCTGATGAACGATTGTGTAAACCATAAAGGACCCCGCACTTTTAGTAGGTAAAGTGGCGACCGGTCAAATTTTCCGAAAATTTAGTATGTTGTTGTACCCGACTCATTGACCAAAAGTGTCAATGGGCCCAACCCAATCCTATGGCTAGTTTTCTGAATACGGGGTGTTAAAGTTGAAAATTGCCCAGATTTTCGGATTTATTCGCTAATTATTAAGAGTTACATTGGATTTATGTTGCATACACACGTTTACTACATGTTCTAGGTATGAAATTAGAGGATACGTATGATTAAAAATATTTATATTTACCGGGTGATTCACGAATATTCGTCATATATATGACGGTAGTTTTTTCCCAAAATTCACTTTTTCTACTGTGACGTCAGGAGGGCATATTTTTGAAATATTCTTTCCGATTTAGTATTATGACGACAAAATATTGCATAGTGCATATTTTTTATACAGGGTGTTTCACAGAGAGAACCACTAGACATAATCATATTTTTTTAGGATTAATTCGAAATCCTGCGTATTTTTGAATTGATTTTGTGGAAAAGTGATACCACAAACATATGTGTGTCTCTAATCTCCAAAATATTCAGGGTGGTTTATTCATAGGAAGGTATTCAATTTTGGGAAAAGTACAAAAAACATGAACACCCTGTATTCGAAAATTTCCTCGGTCAAATGCAACTATTTTATCACTATATATTGATTGCCACAACATCTCCCGAGGTATGAATTTTAAATCCGATACTATGACCAGTTTTCGACATACAGGGCGTAAAAGCGGAGAATAACTTATTGCATCATTTTTTTTCAAATTGAAAAGCCGGATTGATTTTATGTTGCGCCCATGAGTTCAGTATGAGTGCAGATCAGATGCACAAGGAAAGGTTCAGCTAAAATATTTACTGTTACAGGGTGATCCACGAATAAATCACAATAGCTTTTGCAAACACTTGATAATTCTACAGTTTCATCACAGAGAAATTATTCCATGAAGTTAATACCTCCTCGTTCACAATTTTCAGTCTGAAATACTTCATAATAATTAGGTACTTTTCATACAGGGTGAGTCATAAATAATATGCTTTGAAATAATTGAAAGGAGAACTTTTCTGGTGAATTTTGAATAACTGTCTAACATTACATCAAGTGAAGTATTTCAGACTGAAAATTGTGAACGACTATAGGTATTAACTTCATGGAATAATTTCGCTGTGACGAAACTTTAGAATTATCGAGTGTTTGCAAAAGCTATTGTGATTTATTCATGAATCACCCTGTAACAGTAAATATTTTAGCTAAATCTTCCCATATGCATCTGATCTGCTCTCATACTGAACTCATGGGCGCAACATAAAATAAATTCGGCTTTTCAATTAAAAAAAAAATTGATGAAATAAGTTATTCTCCGCTTTTACGCCCTGTATCTCGAAAACTGGTCATAGTATCGGATTTAAAATTCATACCTCGGGAGATGTTGTGGGAATCAATATAAAGTGATAAAATAGTTGCATTTGACCGAGGAAATTTTCGAATACAGGGTGTTCATGTTTTTTGTACTTTTCCCAAAATTGAATACCTTCCTATGAATAAACCACCCTGAATATTTTGGAGATTAGAGACACACATATATTTGTGGTATCACTTTTCCCAAAAATCAATTCAAACATACAGGATTTCGAATTAATCCTAAAAAAATATGATTATGTCTAGTGGTTCTCTCTGTGAAACACCCTGTATAAAAAATATGCACTGTGCAATATTTTGTCGTCATAATACTAAATCGGAAAGATCATTTCAAAAATATGCCCTCCTGACGTCACAGTAGAAAAAGTGAATTTTGGGAAAAACTACCGTCATATATTCGTGAATCACCCGGTAAATATAAATATTTTTAATCATACGTATCCTCTAATTTCATACCTAGAACATGAAGTAAACGTGTGTATGCAACAGAAATCCAATCTAACTTTTAATAATTAGCAAATAAATCCGAAAATCTGGGCAATTTTCAACTTTAACACCCCGTATTTAGAAAACTAGCCATAGGATTGGGTTGGGCCCATTGACACTTTTGGTCAATGAGTCGGGTACAACAACATACTAAATTTTCAGAAAATTTGACCGGTCGCCACTTTACCTACTAAAAGTGCGGGGTCCTTTCACAAAGTGCTCTATAACTTTGGCGAATAGAACACTGATTTTGAAAATAAAATTCAACAATTTGTAAACGTTGTTGCGGCGTGATTCTTTCCATGATTATTTGTCAAAGCTTACTGAACAGAAATGTCAAAACAACATAGTTTTACCTTCTGTAAAATCACAGTCATTTCTATCGAAAATTTACTCTAAAAAAAAAGGTATTTTCGAATCCAGTTTTTTCTGGACGACCCCGTAGAGGAACGCTCTTTATCTACTCTCAAAAGTAGTCAGCATTCTTGAGGTGGAATTTTTCTGAACCCTACGTCCCATCTTCAATAACTCCTATTTCCATCGAATCATTTAACTTTGTACTGTTTTCCATTCCTATTTATTATTGTTCTATTATTTTCCAGAATCTCAAAGATCAGATATTGACCACGAACGTTTGGCTAGAACACGTGAGTTCATCAACCATATTCTCTTCCCTTATCTTCTTATGGCAATATCTTGTAAATATTTTTCAGGAGTGGCAAGATCACAAGTTTATATGGGACCCCCAAGAGTATGGGGGTGTCACAGAGCTTTATGTACCCTCCGAACATATATGGCTGCCAGACATCGTGCTTTACAATAAGTAAGAATCTTTCCTCTTTTAAAACACTTCAATGACGAGCCCTTCAAATGAAAATTAGTGATTTGAACATTTCTTTAGTGCTGATGGCGAATATGTGGTTACCACCATGACCAAAGCTGTTTTGAGTCACACAGGAAAAGTTTTATGGACGCCACCAGCAATTTTTAAGTCTTCCTGCGAAATAGACGTAAGATACTTCCCTTTTGACCAACAGACGTGTTTTATGAAGTTTGGCTCTTGGACGTACGACGGTAATCAGGTAAATTGACATTTTTCGAGTTTTGGTAATGAAGCACCATCTTCAGAGTCCAACCACCGTGTTTAGCTGGTTTTCCGAATTCAAAATGGTCGCGTAAACATTCGAAAATAGCGGGCGACTCAAAACAAAATTAGAACAATCCATTGAAATGGAACTACCTATAGTTTGTTATCTAACAATATTTTAGTCATGAAATCTTTCTGTAACATGTTAGTTTATATCCATTTTTGTAGCGAACTGAATTTTCAGATTGATCTGAAGCACATTAACCAAAAAGTTGGAGAAAACAAAGTAGAAGTTGGGATAGATTTGAGAGAATACTATCCCAGTGTGGAATGGGATATTCTGGGAGTACCGGCAGAAAGACACGAAAAGTACTATCCTTGTTGTGCAGAACCCTATCCAGGTAATGGAAAAACGTAGTTGAAAATTCTAACAATGAGTTTATAGGTTATGCTATGTACATAGCATAACTAAAGCTCAAATCACCATAAATGTACACATTATTTTCACCAAATTCGGAGAAAATCAAATGAAATTGGCACTCACCTTGTAGCAAGGAGTATATATTTCAAAGTTAATACACTGGTCACTGTAGTCTTTGAATAAGCACAGTCATATATGTCAGAAGAATTTTCCGAAATGAAAATAAGGAAATCGCACGAACACTGGCTTGCGAATATAATTAAGTTAATTTTCTTTTTGGTGCTCTAAAACTTTTGAACGAAATAAGCATTTTCGAGGCAAGAAATTTCCCGCCAAAAACGAAAAATAACGGCATTGACCATAGATCTCACAGTATTTCTCAAAGTTCTATGATTAAACCTTACAAACGACGTTGAACCATAGAACCTTGATGTTTGAATCGAACCACAGACGTAAAGAGCGTTTTTCTTACATTCATGTTCTGATTAAGCTTGAGTGAACCTTTTATATCCACATTTCTACCAGAACCAGCTAAAAGAATCCCAACCATGCTTTTCAGATATCTTCTTCAACATCACCCTCAGAAGAAAAACCCTCTTCTACACGGTCAATCTCATAGTCCCATGCGTAGGCATCTCCTACCTATCAGTGCTGGTGTTCTATTTACCAGCAGATTCCGGAGAAAAGATAGCCTTATGCATCAACATCCTCCTATCGCAAACCATGTTCTTCCTCCTCATTTCCGAAATCATTCCCTCCACCTCTCTAGCACTGCCCCTGCTCGGCAAGTACATCCTGTTCACCATGGTGCTCGTGGCCCTCTCCGTCGTCATCACCATCATCATCCTCAACGTTCACTACCGGAAACCCAGCACCCACAAAATGGCTCCGTGGGTGCGGAATTTTTTTATTAAGAGCGTTCCGAAACTATTGCTCATGAGGGTGCCCAAAGACTTGCTCACAGAGCTCGCTGCCAATAAAATACCGAACAGTAGGCTTATGATGCAGAGAAACGAGTTGGGTTCTTTGGATTCGACGGGATCATCGAGCTCCTCTTCTTCCAGTTCGTCGAGGCATAGAGTCGGAGGGTGCAACGGGCTTCATTCCTCCACCACGCGAAATAGGTAACGGAAAATGATGTAATGTGAAGAATCGATGGTTTGATTAATCATTTTAGGCTGAGGGGTTTTGCTGGAGCTCTTGGTGGGCGTTTAGGTTATAATGGTCTTCCATCTGTGTTCTCTGGGTTAGATGAAAGTGATTCTGGTACAAGGAAAAAGTATCCTTTTGAACTTGAGAAGGCTATACATAATGTTATGTTTATTCAACACCATATACAGAGGCAGGACCAGTTCAATGCGGTGAGTAGAGACTTTTTAGGAAGAGTAGGTATACTCCATTCACAATTATAAAATCACAACTCTGGCTTTGGAAATTTGACACATTCCACTGTGTATCGAAGTTATGGCGTTTTTCAAAATATTTTTATGTTCCAAGTCAATACTTTATTGCCCTTTCTACATTTTTAGCGTATTTCTCAGAATGTGAATTTATTCGGAAAATGAATGAATTGGAAGAGATGTGAGGACGACAATAATTAACGTTTATATGAATTGATAGAAAGGATTCATTTTCTAGTTATTTGCATGAAAAGTTCAAGAGATCACTGTTGAAATATATTATTTTTCGCCATGGAAGAAAATTGCGTTGCTTTCACATAATTTTCATATACATGCCTGTGAAGATTTAATCTTTATTATCCTCTTGAACTGAAAGTTCAAGACTTGACATCAATTGTTGAATCAAGAATAATGGAACATTATATCCCTCTACTGGAATCCAAATAGTTGAAGGGAGTTCTGATGCAACAGGAACTTTTTCTTGGAACATAACCTTAATAGCTAACTTAATAAAAATAAGAGTAGAAGATATACATTTCATTTATTTGATCTTATGAACAAGGAGTAAAATATTCTGACTGTATAGTAATTTATTAGTTTAAAAAATATTCATACATTACAACCACAGTAGGTTTGTACAAATAATATGGAACAGGTCAAACATATGCTTCACATTTATCATTCACCTGTTCTAAAATAAGACACAAACTCCTCCACATTACAGGGCCCCTACAGCATTAAAAGCTTGTTTCTCTTTTGAAAGAAGTAGCACTAGATATAATATATTCTTTCGATTAAGAGCAAATACCTACCGTTGAATGTTACATACACAAATTTCTTCAAAATGGGCTTATACGAAGTGGTTCTTTTTCTGAAACGTGAAAACGATCAACAATAATCATTTAGAGACCGATGATGGCCATCCAAAACCAGTTTACTTACGAAAATCGTGAAATTTCATTCTGCAAGTTCTTTCCTCATAATTCCTCGAAAATCCTACCTGAACCATATTTTCCGGTCGCTTTCGTGAAAAGATCGTATAAGGAATCCTTTTTTGTCCATTTACACATTCCAAATAAATTTTGAGCACCAAAAACGATACCGAAACTAACCAAACTTCTGGGGGACCGGAATTTCGTTTGAAATCTTTCCAAACGGCCAGATACCTAAAAAAACTTCGTTATCAAGTGTAAAAAAGGCGATTAGTACTTACTTTTGCTTTATTCATGCTTATAAATCGATTTTTTGTCCAATTCAAATTTGCCGTTTGTACCCATGTCAAAATATCTTTGATACTTTTACTTTGATGTAAACAAAGAAACTGGCAGCGCCGTTTTGTCATTAAAGATATTCTCTGTACGCGCACAGATTTTTTTATCAGGTGCACCAATTCCTGAAAACGAAACCATGGCCAGAGTTGTGATTTTATAATTGTGAATGGAGTATACATACAACAAAATAAAGACATATTGACAAAAATTCACAGTAAAAATGGCCTAATTCGGCTGAAATATGATTTCTTATGTACACAGGAAGATCAGGACTGGGGCTTCGTGGCCATGGTGCTAGATCGCCTCTTCCTCTGGCTATTCATAATAGCGTCCCTCGTTGGAACATTTGCTATCCTCTGTGAGGCTCCAGCGCTTTACGATGATACTAAGGCTATAGACCTTGAGTTATCATCTGTAGCCCAACAGCAATTTTTACCAGATTTAGAATTTTAGTACAGGAATTGGAAAATGTTGATAATTGCAATAACATCCTTCCCCGTTGTTGATATTGAATAAGATACATTTAAGAATATGAATGAATTTATTATTAAACTTACAGAAATATCAAAAACATTATCTCAATTTTATTTCAACGATTTCTCTGACAAGGCCATCAACGAACTTCCATATCGTTCTATATTGCAAGTTTCCTTTTATGTCCATAAAGTTTCGGAAATCAAGAAGACCCCCTCCGCAGCCAAAATAGTACGCTTTTGCAGCTAAATATCTAGGGAAAATGTAAGGAAAAGAATCTTCAAGATTCTCATACTGCACCAACAAAATAACAAATTATAGAAATGCACATGAACAATTTCCAAAATAATCCTTAGTCGCCCATTTCAATGCTATTTGAATATTATAATAGCTACTAAATTTCAATACTTCTAATTTTGTCGTAAAAACGAGTTTTAATGGCTCTCGTAAATTTATAATGCTTCTGGCGTTTCATTTTTTAATATTATAAATAGTGAAAAATAAATGGTGCTGCCAATATATCAAAATCTTCCAAACCCAATCTTTTGTAAAATATTTCTATTGTAAAATAATAAAGGTTTGATCATTATTTTTTATCATTACATTGTAACTTTATCCTGTAAAAAAAAATTCCAATCATTTGGTCGCACATACTTAAAGTGGTGCCGTGACCAGAATAGCCACAATGTTGTAACATTCCAAGTTTGTAAATCCTAAGAACATTATGAAAAAGAGAATAGGGGCAACCCTGCTCTGAAGAGCTGAGGGTAGAATTACGTTAAAGGGGGGTTTATACTTATATTTTTGGCTTGTGACGTGATCGTCTAGATTGGTAGAACTCTATGTTATGTCGTAGTAATTCAGATTCGTAATAACTCAGATTAGTGAAATATAGGATGGGAAATAATGAGGTAAAATAGATAAATAATACACTAGATTGGACATAAAGATGGAACAAGAGCCTTTATTCGTCCAGCGCCATAGTTCGAAGAACCACAGCTATATGAAGGAAAAACGAACGAGAATCAATTGAAACTCAAAGCAAAAAACCTTCTAGCATTACAGATGATACGTTTACAATCCATAGAACAATTATTAATAAGACGAGCACTGGTGATATGTACAATATGGAGCTTCCTATACTCCGGTAAGGTTATTACTGGCACAATTGTGATAAAAAGCAGAATCCAATACATCCAAAGGTTATAGGCATATAGAGTGTGTCACTTTATTGTTGCGCAGAGCTTTTACAGTTCCATGTGTAAGAATCCTTCCTTCCAAGTGTGTGGGTGATTTTATTCGCGTTGGTTTGGAAGTGGACAATAAACTCTTTAGATTTCCTGTTGATTGATGAACGGTGGACCCGGGGCGAAGCAATCCGGCCTAGGATACTTGCCCGGCTCACCAAGGCCAATGACCAAGGCTTGTTTTACTGAGGACGTTCGTCTACAGAACTCTCAGAAGGAAGTGTCCTTCACGATGCTAGGGAGGATGTTTTCCTTAGGCACAGGCGATATAAACAGTTTACCTTAGACCTCCAAACCATGTTTCCCCTGTACGTGAAATATTATACTAAAAGCAACAACTCCAATGCGTATACCATAATTTCGAGTGAATAGTTAAATGTGCAGTCGGCCTTACGAACAGTATAAGAATATTCCAAATGGGTTGGTAGCAGAACAGAGTTCCACAATATTCAATAGAAATGCAATAATAAAGTAGAACAAGCTTACGTGAGGTTAAATCCTGTGAAAGCAAACAGAGTTATTTAAAATGGGGACAGTACATACCAGATAACAAACAAGCGTCTTCAAAATATACTAAAATGGCGGATTCCCAGAAGAGGAACTCCATTTCAAAGGAACACTATTGTGAACCAGAATGAAAGTGAAAACAGCTAGCAGCCGAGTGAAAGTGAAGTAAAAGAGGCCCTTCCATTCGTTGTCGTTTTGGAGGTTAGTTTTTCTTCCACAGAATCGTATTTCTTCGATGGTCACAGAAGAACGAGTTTACTTCTTGGTGGATCTTCGATATGATTAAAATCTCCTATTTATAAAGATGCGAATTGCCTGAAGTATTGCTTGAAGTCGTACTAATATTCATCATTCATAGAATTATAAAATAATATCAAATAAGTTCATTCAACGTAATTCCACGTTTCGACAATAGACGTTGCAAAGTTGGAAGCCATGGAGTCTGGCAACGGTGCATTTTATTTTATCACAGGGTAGGAAATTCGGATATATTACATGTTAAACGTCAACTTGAGAAAAGGATACAGCACTCCGTCTGGTTTCAGAAGATTCTCACAAACTTGAATGAGTTTCAGGTAATTACGTTGATGGTAAATAGTTTCACTGGTAAAAATATAATCGAATTTTTCCTCGTGACTGTATTCTTTCTGCCAAAGGTCTAAAAAGTGGCTCCAATCTCCACAAAAGAATTTAAATCCACTGGATTGAGGAATGATATCCAAATTTGCTGATATATTGGGATAAGTTAAATATTTTAAAACTTCGTCATTCTGAAACATCAATCTGAAATTATTCCAAGTCAATACTTTTAATCACTTTATTCTCACGTAGTCTTGAAAATAACAGGTGGCTCCTCTCGTCAAACAACTGATTCCAATTAAACCAGCCCCGCAACCTAGATCTAGAACTTTCTTGTTGTCAAACCTCATGTTCTCACGTTCTAAGAATTGGAGCACATCAAAGGTACATTCCCAAATTGTGCAACCACCTATGAAAGATTCGAACTTAACTTTCCAACCCCCTAATATCACCAAAAAATACCTTCGTAAACACCAGGTATGAGATCGGATTTCTGTCTTTCAGCTTGCATAATCGGTGACTGATCCTCATCATCGCTTGGAAGCATATCCAAGACAGGATCAGCGCTACAAGTGTACCTAATATTGTTATAGCTTTTATACTCCAACCCCAATCCTTTCAAATGTTTTTCAACATCTTCAAATTCATCAGATTTCAATTCTCTACTAGGTTTGGCTTCAATTGCTGCACTTGCCTTGTACATTCGGGGGATTGCCCCTGAAAGATAACAATGTGTATTTCATCGAAAAAAATCTTAAGGGTCCCCAACCTGGAACTGGAAGTTCATCTGGACCAAAGCCAAAAACAAACATCTTCCCAAAAACTTATTTTCCTAGAAAAAATACCTTCTGTTTGAGGTATTAATTGTTTTATAAACGAACAAAAATGTCAACACATTCACAAGAAAATTAAATGCTCAGGAACATGAACAAAACGATGAAAAAACGTAACAGTTTCTGAAAACATGTGAAATAATTAAATAAAATCCTTTTTTAATTTGTTTAGTTTTTTTCGATCAGATAGGTTAAATTGCAGGTTAAGTTGGATTGAAGTATAGAAAAATAAAGCTTTTATTCTTCTTTCCTAAAATATAAAATCAGATGAACTCTGTGGCTGTGACAGATGGAAGGTTAATTTTGTTAACCTCAATGACAAAAACGTCACCAACAGCTGTGGAGCTTTTCAATTTCAGTTTTCAATACTTTTTCAAATTGAATAAAAGGAGCCAAAAGTACACATTGTAATGGATACCATCAATCCAAACATGGATGCTACTCAGCAAATTTTTATAGCCGTATTAGTGGTTCTCATCACATTAGGTTAGGTGAAATTGGGTTTTTCGTTTTAGTTGTTTCAATTCTCTTTTTTGTAGTATTTTATCTGATATATAAGCGCAGCAGAACTACTAGAAGAAGTGTATTACTAACAGGAATATGTAACAGTGGCAAAACTGTTATATTCTCTCAACTCGTTCATCAGAGAGACGTTCAGTCATTCACTTCAATGAAAGATAATGTTGGAGATTATATATGCGATAAGGTGGGTATAAAGTCATAGCAAGTATTTTAGGCGTACTACTTTTTTTCTCATAGGGACACCTAAAAATTGTGGATATACCGGGACATGAGAGACTTAGGTATAAGTATATTGACGAACATAAGGCTTCAGCTAAAGGTGTTGTCTTTGTCGTTGATTCTTCCAACATTCATGTTGAACTGAAAGATGCTGCAGAGTATCTCTTCAATATTTTATGTGATGATGTATTGAAAAAGAACAAAGTGAAAGTCCTCATTTTATGTAACAAACAAGATCACACCTTTGCTAAGGAACAAACAGCCATCAGATCAATGTTCAAACAGGAACTGTGAGTATTTGTACACGAAACATTCAAAGAATGGAAAAATTACATCTACGTTTTTAGGAAAACTCTTCAAGATACCAAATCGCAGCAAGTGGAGAATTTGGATTCCAATTCGAAGAACTCAGGAGATAAGAGTAAAAATTTCAATTTTGAACATTTCCGGGTGAATGTCGAATTTCTCGAATCTATTGCACGTCATTCCAAGAATGCTCATAATGAGCTTGATGATCTCGAGAATTGGTTATGTAAGCTTGCTCAGTAAAGCTGTGTTTCTTAATTGTTCACCTCGTATTTATTTGGTTATTTTTGATAATAAAATGTAATTCATCTGTTTATTCGGTCTCTGAAAGTCATTTCAATCCTAAACAATTGTTAACTCTACTAAAAAATATAAGATTAAACTTTTCTCTCCATAATTTCGTATTCAATATTAGATGAACTGGTGGATGAAAGTGTTCTAAGTCAGAGATAACCTGTCTCTGTCTAAGTTATATTACGAAAAGTTTAACAAGGTATGTCTCCCCTCTCCCATTAATGAGAAAATTAAAAAAAGGTTTGTTTCGATTTTAATGGAACACGATATAGAACCGTTTTTCAAAAGAAGAAGAACGCTTTTTTGTGGTTAGAGATTTCATATTTTGACAACTCAGCTGTCTTGGCTCAATACCTTACTAGAACACAAGGCCATGAAACAGAATGACAGCGGTAGGGGGGTGAAGAGTGTGAGTAGTCCATTATTTGTTTATGTTTTGGCCGGTATTTTGAGTGTTTTTCGTTGTTTAATAGTTGTAATTTTATTTATTTTGGTGTAACATCAGTCCATAACAGGTAAGGCACTTATATTTATCCACCAATTTATTTGTTTTAACTGATAATACCTCCAGTTCATAAAAGTTTCGCATTTCATCTTCGAGGTTATGTTAATTTGATTTTGATTTCAAGACTTTTGCTATTTTTAAGTTCGTTTCTAAGCTAATCTCCCAATTTTTTCCAGCTGAAATCATGCCTTTTCATTGCTCTGTTCCCAAATGCAGGGGCAATTATGCAGGTGAGCCGAAAGTAGCAGGCTTTGGGTTTTCCAAAGACGAGCAACTCAAAAAAATTTGATTGAACGCAATTAGAAGGAAAGATTTCGTTCCCAGTAACAGCAGTAAGGTATGAATTATTGCAAATTTAACTGTTTTGCCTGAAACTGTAAGAATTTACTTATTTCTAGGTTTGCGAACTACATTTCCAAACAGAATGTATTGAAAGATCTACCAGTTATATACATGAAGTCACAGGTCAAAAAGTCGAAATCCCATTGAAGTTTCCCAGGTACAGATGAAGAATGTTTGAGACGCCAAAAGCTGAAAAGAATTCCTGTCCCAACAAAAAACCTTCATACAGTTTCCCATGAGAACACCACAGGGGAAGAAAGACTGAATTCATAATGATCCTTTTCAATAAAAATACTGTTAATATTTGCAAAATTTTCAGTTGAAATATGACCAAGAGTAAGATTTGAGTATTCTAGTTAAGTCAAACGATAATATTAAAATTTCAGGAAACGATACACATGCCCGATGAGTTGTTAGCTGCTGAAGCTGTATATGCTATAGCAGAAGTAAAGTACGAGGATGTTTTTATACAGGTCAATATTTCATCAATAAGGACAATTCGTGACCATATCACACTAAGTGAAAACCCAAAAGTTTGACAGGGTTGAATTCATTTGAAATGCCGAAAACTATCTAAATGTTAGTATAATGTTAATAAAGGTTTCCATGAAGCAGAATATTGGAATTTTATTTATAACCATCAATTCAAATATCCCTGCAGATTTTTTCTGATTGAAAGCAAAAAATATATAATTTATTCATTAAACAATTTACAGCTGACCTCAAAACAGTTCCTGGGAACTGGTGACGAGGCCTACAAGTACAATAGGTACATCGGTCAGCTAACCATGAACTCCAAAAAAATAAACACATCACAGCTGCCACAGCGCACACTTTCATAAAGGCTCTAATTATCACATAAATCAAACAGTCTCTAATTAACACATAAATCAATCTCTTGGCTTCAGAAATTCCACAACAAGTCTACTGAATTTGCTCCTCTGTATCACATTGTGTCTTTCTTGTTCTTCTAAGCGGTCTTCTTATTCTTCTTATTAGTTCCCGTGATCTAGTTCTATGTTCATGAGTTTCCCTTCCATAGTGAACTGCTTGCGTTCTCTTGAAATATCCATTTATGATATCATGTACCAGTTTAGCATCTTCCAAATAGTGAATTTCATTGATGTCCATTATCCGAGTTTCTCTATAGATCAAATCTGAGCTTGTGAGTCTGCTATATCCAAAGATGGTCTTTAGGACTTTGTTCTGTACAACTTTATATATGTATCGGCTCCATTACCCCAATATGGGATCCAAGGTATTTGTATTCATTAACTTGTTTTATAGCTATATTGTCAATTTGTATACTAATATTGTTATCTATATCGTATCAACATAACATCTAACAGAAATGCTTAGGTTTGTGGAACGGGACCAATATCACTGTGACTACATGAATCTTGTTTGTTTACTTGAGTTAAAAATATGTATTTCATTTCACTTTTCAATCATTTTTAGAATATTTGAATAGCTGATATTAGCACCAGCTTCATAGGAACAACTAGAAGCTGACATTGTTGCAAATTCCTTATCAATTATTATTTTTCCACTAATTCTTGCTGAGAAGGCTGAAGTTTCTGAACATATTTCCAATACTGGAAGCATCACTTTTCCTCAAACTTCTTCACACAATAATATGACCAGCATTTAAGCTTCTTCTAAAATGTTTTTCTTTTGATAATGGATGATTGTTCATGTATTTCAATGAAGAAATGACCTCGCCTTCATGCTATGTTTTGGAGACCTAAATTTGCTCCTAAATATCGAAAATATTCAGTTATACTGAGAAAAAGCACTATTTTTACGAAACACTTGTGTTTACAACGATCCTATCTCTTCAGAAAAACATTATTTTTCGTTTATGTTGGAAAAAATGAAATATAAATCGATCAACATATTTTTGACATTTCCACTAATGGACTACCTATGATGACGTCACCAATGTTGTTTCATGGCCTTGTGTTCTAGTAAGGTAGTGCTTGGCTGCCTGTCATCAGAACAACATCTGTAGGGGAAAGGGAAATCTTTGTTCAGGAATCAAAACAAAACAGTGATCCATGTCAAGTCAACACAATAAATTTTTCCCAATTCTTGAGTAAAGGGCTTGTGATGGCCACAAGAAATAAATCAGGAAGCAGAAATGACGATCACAGTGTGGAGGTTAGTTAAAATCAAGATTAACAAGTACACAATTTGTTACCTAGGTATTGAAACAATAATGTACGTCAAAATTGATAGTTTTTTGTAATTTGTTGTGTGAAAAATCTAAATTTTCACTATGGATTGTTATAGCTCAATATCAGAGTCGGTAAGATTGATTTGAGAACCTCTTTTAGGAGATTTCTTTTTCAGAAAATGAATTTATTGTGGAAATATCTCCATGAAACGTATCAAAAAATCTGACATTTCTTTCCAGAGTTGTAGATAAGATTACTAATACTCGTTTTGCAGTACACTCACGTTAATTTGTATCTTGAACGATTACTTTATTTCCATTCATTCTTATACTAATGCTTTGATTCCCTAATAACATTTTTGTTAGGGGGAACTAAGTACATAGTTCCAATGTTGCAATTTTCTTTGTTAACATTTCTTATATCATTGAAGTCATTGCCACATTCACTATGCAATATCTTACTAAACATGAATTGAACCGTTTTACAATTAATCTATTGGCAAATGATTAATTATAAAGAGTTTACTGGAAACTAACTAATTCTGTCAGGAGTGGATTTTTTTTAGTGATTTAAATTTAATTCAACTATATATGAATCGAAAATCATTTAGTTTTGAGCTGAATTTCTAGAAAATTATCCAAAATCCTTTCTGAAATATGAAAAACTGAAAAATATAGAAAAAATCATTGAACAGACACTGGCTGAGGTCTTCCGCTGCTTTATCTGCATGGAAAAGCTGAGGGACGCCCATCTGTGCCCCCACTGTTCGAAATTGTGTTGCTACACTTGCATAAGACGGTGGTTAACAGAACAGAGATCACAGTGTCCACATTGTCGAGCTTCCCTCCACTTACACGAGCTGGTGAATTGCCGTTGGGTGGAGGAGGTCACTCAGCAACTGGACACCCTCCAGGCTGTCAGTTTGAACAGCAGCAGGGGCGACGAAACCGACAGAGACAAGTGAGTTTTGGAAAATTGGGTTTTTCCACTTATTCATGTATGAATGATACTTGTATGTTTGTTTTTATGTGATTCGCTTTGAATAAGGTGTCCAACACATTTGGAGAAGCTGTCGGTTTATTGCTGGACTTGCCGATGTTGTATTTGTCACCAATGCGCTCTCTGGGGTGGTACTCACTCCGGTCACACCTTTAAACCTTTGGAGGAAGTTTATGAGCAGCATGTTACTCAGATAAAAGACGAAGTTGCTCAATTGAGAAGGCGATTGATGGAACTCATAAGCATCGTCCAGGAAGTAGAGAGGAATGTAGAATCGGTAAAGAAATTTCACTGATGAAATTCAGCTAAACTTGACTTGGTTCAATTCGTATTGAATGTTATGAAGAACCGTTTATTTAGGTTAGGTCGGCTAAAGATGAGAGAGTGAGAGAAATAAGGAACGCGGTGGAACTTATGATCGCGAGGCTAGATTCGCAGCTCAAGACAAAGTTGCTCACTCTGATGGGTCAAAAGGACTCCTTGACCCAAGAGACTGAACAGTTGGAACATTTGCTGCACGAAGTCGAGCACCAGCTTCACTCCAGTACAAAGTCTGAACTGATAACGAAGAGCGGTGAACTTTCGAGGTGAGTAAAAAGAATTAGAACGACAGAAACTTGATGAAGGTCAGAAAATGACAGACTTTACACTAATATCGTGTTTTCAAATAGGAAAACTTGATTTTTTCAATAGGAAAATACCCATGAATGTTTTTCTGTTGCTGGATGTACTATTCGGGAAGATACTCAACCATATGGAGTAATATTTGAACGACTTGTAGATTTCTCAATTTTTTTTAAATTTATTTATTCCTGACCCTTAAACAGCAGAAAAGCTGGTATCAGACCCTACATTTACATTGTTATCTCTCTAATATAAAAATAACAACAATTATCTACATCAGCCTTGTGAAAAAAAAAATCAACAAAACAAACACATGCATAGGTTTTTTTCAAACAAAGATCTAGCTCAAATTTTATCATTTGCCTATTTTTTCCGCAATATTTCACAGCAGGGGCGCTATTTGTTGTGTGTAATAGGTTATGTTATGTTTTTAGACAGATGACATGTGTCATCTGTCTGTTTATGAAGTACATGTCAAAAATTCCATCAAAATCTTGGACTTTCTATGTTCTAATATCAAAACATGTATACTCCATTCACAATTATAAAATCACAGCTCTGGCCTTGGAAATTTGACACATTCCACTCTGTATCGAAGTTATGACGTTTTTCAAAATATTTCTATGTTCCAAGTTAACACTATGTTGCCCTTTCTACATTCTTAGCGTATTTCTCAGAATGTGAATTTATTCGGAAAATGAATGAATTGGAAAAGATGTGATGGACGAAAATAATTAACGTTTATATGAATTGATAAAAAGGATTCCTTTTCTAGTAATTTGCATGAAAAGTACAAGAGATCACTGTTGAAATATATTATTTTCGCCATGGAAGAAAATTGCATTGCTTTCACATAATTTTCATATGCATGCTTGTGAAGATTTGATGTTTATTATCCTCCTGAACTGAAAGTTCGAAACTTGACGACATCAATTGTTGATTCTAATCAAGAATTCATTAAAAAAATCAACCCAAAGAAATGAGATGAATTGATGGGTAATTACAAGAATCAAGAATAATGTCAATTTTATTTTGTTGATAACTTTCTTAAAATCAATGTTGGGGTATAAAACTCGGCTGCGTCTGTTCAAACAACATCTAAAGAAGACATTTTTCACCATCTCGACCTTTGAAAGGCGTTTCTTATAGGAAATTAGGTCTAAGTTCCACCTCATCAGTGAGGTACCTAACTTTTGCAAATCTGGTCAGATATCGCCAAATTTCTTGGAAATCCTGAAAAATATCATCCTAATCGACCTCTCGAGGCTCCATTCGATCCATCTACTGCTATATCTGTCCAAATAACAGCTTTTTCAACGAAATTTCCGTGTACCCCTTCAACCTCGAAATGTAAACATTCGTCCTGGTCTTGAAAATCGTCCTCACGCTCCAAACTGGTGCTAAAAACAATAAACATACGTTAATCTTGGATATTCGACGAAAAACTCACCTCCAAATATCGATTAAATACCAAAAATCTGCGAACAATTTGAAAACCTAACAAAATGTGGAATATCTTTGATACTTTTACTTTGATGTAAACAAAGAAACTGGCAACGTAGTTTTGTCATTAACGATATTTTCTGTGCGCGCACTGACTTTTCATCATATGTTCTGTGCTTTTCATCAGGAGCACCAATTCCTGAAAACGAAACCATGACCTCCTATGTGATTAAATAAAAGTGAATGGAGTTTAGTTGTTCCTTTTTTTATACGCCTGACACTTATATCGGGTTGTCAAAAAGAAAAACTTGATTTTTTCAATAGGAACATACCCTTGAATGTTTTTCTGTTGCGGGAAGTATTATTCGGGAGGATACTCAACCATATGGAGTAAAATTCAAACGACTTGTAGATTTCTGCCATTTTTTTTATTTATTTATTCCTCACCCTTAAACAGCAAAAAATCTGGTGTCAGAGACTACATTTACATTGTTATCTTTCTTATACAAAAATAACAACAATAATCTACATCAGCCTTGTGAAAAAAATAATAAACCAAACAAAAAAACATACACATGCATAGGTTTTTTTTAACAAAGATCTAGTTCAAATTTTATCATTTGCATATTTTTTCCGCAATATTTCACGGGAGGGGCGCTATTTGTTATGTGTAATAGGTTATGTTATGTTTTTAGACAGATGACATCTGTCGTCTGTCTGTTTATGAAGTACATGTCAAAAATTCCATCAAAATCTTGGACTTTCTATGTTCTAATATCAAAACATGTATACTCCATTCACAATTATGAAATCACAACTCTGGCCTTGGAAATTTGACACATTCCACTCTGTATCGAAGTTATGACGTTTTTCAAAATATTTGTATGTTCCAAGTTAACACTATGTTGCCCTTTCTACATTCTTAGCATATTTCTCAGAATGTGAATTTATTCGGAAAAAGAATGAATTGGAAAAGATGTGATGGACGAAAATAATTAACGTTTATATGAATTGATAGAAAGGATTCCTTTTCTAGTTATTTGCATGAAAAGTACAAGAGATCACTGTTGAAATATATTATTTTTCGCCATGGAAGAAAATTGCATTGCTTTCACATAATTTTAATATGCATGCTTGTGAAGATTTAATGTTTATTATCCTCTTGAACTGAAAGTTCAAGACTTGACGACATAAATTGTTGATTTTAATCAAGAATTCATTAAAAAAAATCAAGCCAAAGATGAATTGATGGGTAATTACAAGAATCAAGAATAATGTCAATTTTATTTTGTTGATAACTTTCTTAAAATCGATGTTGGGATATAAAACTTGGCTGCGTTTGTTCAAACAACATCTAAAGAATACATTTTTCACCATCTCGACCTTTGAAAGGCGTTTCTTATAGGAGAATTAGGTCTAAGTTCCACCTCATTAGTGAGGTACCTAACTTTTGCAAATCTGCTCAGATATCGCCAAATTTCTTGGAAAACCTGAAAAATATCACCCTAATAGACCTCTCGAGGCTCCATCCGATCCATCTACTGCGATATCTGTCCAAATAACAGCTTTTTCAACGAAATTCCCGTGTACCCCTTCAACCTCGAAATGTAAACATTCGTCCTGGTTTTGAAAATCGTCCTCACGCTCCAAACTGGTGCTAAAAACAATAAACATACGTTAATCTTGGATATTCGACGAAAAACTCACCTGCAAATATCGATTAAATACCAAAAATCTGCGAACAATTTGTAAACCTAACAAAATGTGGAATATCTTTGATACTTTTACTTTGATGTCATTAACGATATTTTCTGTGCGCGCACTGACTTTTCATCAGGTGCACCAACTCCTGAAAACGAAACAATGACCTCTTATGTGATTAAATAAAAGTGAATGGAGTATACATTGTAATCTCTCTTGTACAATATAATACATGCTTAGGTTTTTTCAAACGAAGATCTAGCTCAAATTTTATCATTTGCATATTTTTTCCGCAATATTTCACGGCAGGGGCGCTATTTGTTGTGTGTAATAGGTTATGTTATGTTTTTAGACAGATAACATGTGTCATCTGTCTGTTTATGAAGTACATGTCAAAAATTCCATCAAAATCTTGGACTTTCTATGTTCTAAGATCAAAACATGTGACATATAAGATTGTGGTTATGGTTCTATGCATCTATCTTTGGACATTATCAAAATTCCGTTTCAGAATGATCCATTCGATCCGCAAAAAACCGATGACAAGTTTCGTGACGGCTCCAGTACCTGCCGATTTCCACAGCGAGATTGTCCCCGCCTACGATAGTAGCACTTTCGTCATGCACGGGTTTTCTCAGCTCCAACGCAAGGCCGACCCTGTATACTCGACCCCGCTGCACTGCAACGGCCTCTGTTGGAGGCTCAAAGTTTATCCGGACGGTAACGGGGTGGTGAGGGGTAATTATCTGTCCGTGTTCCTGGAACTGAGCGCCGGCTACCCGGAAACATCCAAGTAAGTTGAGTTTTATACTTTCAGATATACAGGATCGGAAAAATAAATTGGAAACATAGCAATAGACGAGTCCCTTCATGCTGACCAACTGTTTAAAACTGCCTGAAAATCACTTCCCTTTTTTTCGCAATGATTCAACTCTTACCTGAAAGCTTTAATCCTAATGAGTGTATCCTGAAAATATTAGATGTCACGAAGGTCTTCATCAAAAGCTATAAATTTTTGTTTTCTTAGGGTTTCATCAATGGAAAATAAATATCCCCAACAAAATGTTTGAATGGAGAATTTGAATTTTTCGAATCAAATGAGGATTTCGCTTGAGTTTGTTTTTTATAATAACTTTTCTGATGAATGAGATGTTTCTATTAACAGTGTAAAAATGATTCAAGATACTGCAGAAATATCAAATTTCATTAATTTCCGAAGAAGGAGCACTCGTATAAAGACCTGTTGCAAGGTGTAAAACTGATTATTATAGGTGTTTTCTTTGGATTCATAGAGATCATAGGAAGACTTCCAGTGAATTAATGTATTATTAACCCTGTATTGTGAAGTTTATTCAATATAGGTGCATAAATGGGTTTTCGCTTCTAATTGGATAGAAATTCTACAAGGAATTCAAAGGAAATTAGGGAAATAAATGATTGTTTTTAATGTTCTTTATTTGCATGGAAACTTACTACAGAATAACAACCCAAAAGTATTTACAACTGCCATAGACTATGATCTGGATGTGAATAAGTTCTGATGCCGCATGAGAAATTAGGATCATTGTACTGGAAAATCATTATAATGAAGTATCACTTTGAAATCATAGTATATTCTTAATCTGTAAAGTGGTAAATTCATCAATTCAACATCAGAACATGGCCAGTGTATACCGCATCTCAAAATAATAAATACAGACAATATATTTACTAAAAATATTGTTTGCAGTTGATTGAGAAACTCCCTTAAAAATGGCTACTTCACAAACAGTTTCAGTTTTATTAATACTAGAACTAATCTCTCTGGAGCAATTTATTTATGGATTTTTCAATCGGGATATAAATCTGAAATTAACTTGACATAATCGGCCATGTGAAGGGAACAAACACATATATTCTTTGCAGCAAGGTTCCCATCCATAGTTTGTCTATCCATGCTTTTCTCCAGTCCAATTTATGCAATATGCCAAAGGCATTAGTGATATTCGGTGTTGATGCATCTTTCTCAGGAAATTTATCAAAATGAACAGCCGTGTTTTTACTTTTCCTTGAAGAGCAATTGAGAACAGTTTTTTCCAGTACTAGTACTTTGCTTACATTGTTATATAATCATCTACTGGCCTAAAATTCAAATATATCATGAGGATTGAAACATAAAAATCTTTTCGTACTTCACCTTTTCTGATTTCTTACAGAAAGATGAAGTCACAGCTCAGTACCTCGAATTACGAGGATCATATACCTCAAGAATACCTGAAACAGCCATTGATTTAGAATAGATATTCTAATTATCTAATTTCTAAGTCAATGAAAACAGCTTAGGAGCAAGTAAAAATATAAACAAGTCGTTTTCTAGGTTGGAAAGTCATAGATTTCCATTAATGAAAACATAAGAAAACAAAAATTTATAGCTTTTGATGAAGACCTTCGTGACATCTAATATTTTCAGGATACACTCATTGGGATTAAAGCTTTCAGGTAAGAGTTGAATCATTGCGAAAAAAAGGGAAGTAATTTTCAGGTATTTTCAAATAGTTGGCCAGCATGAAGGGACTCGTCTATTCCAGCGTTGAACGAGTGGATGAATATTGTCTAGACTCTAGAGGACTAGTAAAATAGTCAAAACCCTCGGTGCGGTGCGACAACGAATAGATGACTGACCTATGTTTCCAACTTATATTTCCGAACCTGTATACATTTTTTTTGGACTACTGGCTTTACCTGCGACTCTGCTCGAGTAGTTGTGAGAAAAATGTGGGCACTTCGAGACATACTGAGTGTCCCAATGAAAAACTCATCAGAACTCGTGTTTCTCTTGACCACTGTTTTTTTTACATCCGAAAACGATGAAAATGTCTAGACTGAGTTAAAATCACGATGTGACCTTAGTTTTGTGCGTGAAACGGGAAATTCTCGTTTTAGGTACGAATACAGGGTGGAAATGATACATCAGGCTAGTCGAGACGTTTCGAAGAATATCGTTCGAGAGTTTGCTTCAGACTTTGAGGTTGGAGAATGTTGGGGTTACAATAGATTCTTCAGACTGGATCTGTTGGCGAGCGAAGGTTATTTGAACGTTGCTCTCGATACGCTCGTTTTGAGGTGAGTCCAACGGATCAATTGAAAATTCTAGGACTTGAGGCAGAAGACGAACTTATAGATCTTTTTTAGATTCCAAGTTAGAGCTCCCACCTTTTATCAGCGCTGTCGCGATCAGCAATGGTACATAAATCAACTGAGGACCGTGCAGAATCAGTATATTTCGCAGATTAACGAGTCGAAAGAGGTAATTTTTACAGGATAAGTGTTTTATATCGATATACTCGATGTTATTAAGATGATATCAATACTAGGAATGCTTATTTCAGTTCGAGAGTTGGCAACACTGACGTCAATATGTCAAATCTGACATTGACGTTTGTGATGGTGAACGTTCTCAGGAAGTTTAGGCATATACTCCATTCACAATTATAAAATCACAACTCTGGCCTTGGAAATTTGACACATTCCACTCTCTATCGAAGTTATGACGTTTTTCGAAATATTTTTATGTTCCAAGTCAACACTATGTTGCCCTTTCTACATTCTTAGCGTATTTCTCAGAATGTGAATTTATTCGGAAAATGAATGAATTGGAAAAGATGTGATGGACGAAAATTATTAACGTTTATATGAATTGATAGAAAGGATTCCTTTTCTAGTTATTTGCATGAAAAGTACAAGAGATGTTGAAATATATTATTTTTCGCCATGGAAGAAAATTGCATTGCTTTCACATAATTTTCATATGCATGCTTGTGAAGATTTAATGTTTATTATCCTCTTGAACTGAAAGTTCAAGACTTGACGACATCAATTGTTGATTCTAATCAAGAATTCATTAAAAAAATTAACCCAGAGATATAAGATGAATTGATGGTTAATTACAAGAATCAAGAATAATGTAAATTTTATTTTGTTGATAACTTTCTTAAAATCAATGTTGGGGTATAAAACTCGGCTGCGTTTGTTCAAACAACATCCAAAGAAGACATTTTTCACCATCTCGACTTTTGAAAGGCGTTTCTTATAGGAGAATTAGGTCTAAGTTCCACCTCATTAGTGAGGTACCTAACCTTTGCAAATCTGCTCAGATCTTGCCAAATTTCTTGGAAAACCTGAAAAATATCATCCTAATCGACCTCTCGAGGCTCCATCCGATCCATCTACTGCGATATCTGTCCACCAAATAACTGATTTTTCAACGAAATTCCCGTGTACCCCTTTAACCTCGAAATGTAAACATTCGTCCTGGTCTTGAAAATCGTACTCACGCTCCAAACTGGTGCTAAAAACAATAAACATACGTTAATCTTGGATATTCGACGAAAAACTCATGCAAATATCGATTAAATACCAAAAATCTGCGAACAATTTGTAAACCTAACAAAATGTGGAATATCTTTGATACTTTTGCTTTGATGTAAACAAAGAAACTGGCAACGTCGTTTTGTCATTAACGATATTTTCTGTGCGCGCACTGACTTCATCATATGTTCTGTGCTTTTCATCAGGTGCACCAACTCTTGAAAACGAAACCATGACCTCCTATGTGATTAAATAAAAGTTACATATTTGGAGGAAAACTTTTCAGTCAAAAATTTTGGATTTCAGCGCTTAGCGGCGGAAATATCCCGCAACGCAGTGGCGGCGACCTTGGGATCGTCGGCTCAAACGGCCGACTTGGCGGTGGGCATCGTGAAGAGCCTCTATAACATTCCTTGCTCCTCCAATTCGGGAGATGCCGGTGGTAGTTCTGCTGCAGCCTCTTCATCCCTCAGTCAAGTTCCTGAGAAATCTTTCGCCTTGTCCAATGACATTTTGAACTTCTCCAAGAACGTGATGCCCATGAATCCCATGCACGGGTAAGTCCGCTTGAAAGGAAGAATTCGTTCATGAAAAAATTCAAGACGTTGGGCGCCAGTTGTGTGTATTTTAGACGTGAGTCTCTCCGTTACAGTGGTGCCATATCCAGAAACATGATGGACAACAACGATTGCCCGTGCTCTTCCGGAGAGCCATTGGCCACTTCTTCGTCTTCCACTTCCACGAGTCTCCAACTGCAGAAATCCCCCTCGTCTAACGTGAGCAGGGAGACCAGCTGCCATAACGAAGACTCCAATCAAGACAACAGGCACATAATCGGGCTGGGGACCTCTGTGAGTTCTCCAGATCTCCTGAACTCCACCGTGTCCCTTACCTTGATATGTAGCAGCAGCGAAAGCGTGAGTTGAAAAAGAAAAAAAAAAGATGTGGTAAAAAAGGTTACTTTTCAGGATCTTAGCGAGGGGGGCAACTTGATGGACGAGTTCGATAGGCAAGAAGTCAATACGGCTGTTGGCGACGACAATTCGAACGACGAGAATGACGTTGACGATGAGACCATGTCAGGTAATTCATTATTGTTTTTTTTTATTTACAGCAAATAGAGCGTGAACAACCGGGTGCTGCTATCTCTGGGCTCATAACCTATTACAAGTTTTCGGGTAAAACGTTTATTTCTATACTCCATTCACAATTATAAAATCACAACCCTGGCCTTGGAAATTTGACACATTCCACTCTGTATCGAAGTTATGACGTTTTTCAAAATATTTTTTATGTTCCAAGTCAACACTATGTTGCCCTTTCTACATTCTTAGCGTATTTCTCAGAATTTATTCGGAAAATTAATGAATTGGAAGAGATGTGAGGACGAAAATAATTAACGTTTATATGAATCGATAGAAAGGATTCCTTTTCTAGTTATTTGCATGAAAAGTACAAGAGATCACTGTTGAAATATATTATTTTTCGCCATGGAAGAAAATTGCATTGCTTTCGCATGATTTTCATATGCATGCCTGTGAAGATTTAATGTTTATTATCCTCTTGAACTGAAAGTTCAAGACTTGACATCAATTGTTGAATCAAGAATAATGGAACATTATATCCCTCTACTGGAATCCAAATAGTTGAAGGGAGTTCTGATGCAACAGGAACTTTTTCTTGGAACATAACCTTAATAGCTAACTTAATAAAAATAAGAGTAGAAGATATACATTTCATTTATTTGATCTTATGAACAAGGAGTAAAATATTCTGACTGTATAGTAATTTATTAGTTTAAAAAATATTCATACATTACAACCACAGTAGGTTTGTACAAATAATATGGAACAGGTCAAACATATGCTTCACATTTATCATTCACCTGTTCTAAAATAAGACACAAACTCCTCCACATTATAGGGCCCCTACAGCATTAAAAGCTTGTGTCTCTTTTGAAAGAAGTAGCACTAGATATAATATATTCTTTCGATTATGAGCAAATACCTACCGTTGAATGTTACATACACAAATTTCTTCAAAATGGGCTTATACGAAGTGGTTCTTTTTCTGAAACGTGAAAACGATCAACAATAATCATTTAGAGACCGATGATGGCCATCCAAAACCCGTTTACTTACGAAAATGGTGCAATTTCATTCTGCAAGTTCTTTCCTCATAATTCCTCGAAAATCCTACCTGAACCATATTTTCCGGTCGCTTTCGTGAAAAGATCGTATAAGGAAGCCTTTTTTTGTCCATTTACACATTCCAAATAAATTTTGAGCACCAAAAACGATACCGAAACTAACCAAACTTCTGGGGGACCGGAATTTCGTTTGAAATCTTTCCAAACGGCCAGATACCTAAAAAAAACTTCGTTATCAAGTGTAAAAAAGGCGATTTGTACTTACTTTTGCTTTATTCATGCTTATAAATCGATTTTTGGTCCAATTCAAATTTGCTGTTTGTACCCATTTCAAAATATCTTTGATACTTTTACTTTGATGTAAACAAAGAAACTGGCAACGCCGTTTTGTCATTAAAGATATTCTCTGTACGCGCACAGATTTTTTATCAGGTGCACCAATTCCTGAAAACGAAACCATGGCCAGAGTTGTGATTTTATAATTGTGAATGGAGTATACATTAACTCGCATTGATTTCGAATCGAATATGCAGAGGACGAAAAAGGTGAATTTTAATTTTATCCTTGAAAGTTTATTCCCTTATTCATTTCAAGGTGGTGGTAGCACCCATTCCAGATTCTCCCCTCCCGTTTCCTGTTACCAAACTTCCGAACTACCGGAGCCTGACAATCAGACTGTTGAAAAAGACCTACATCCCGGTAGTCCTGAGTTGTCCTTATAACAATGGTTTTTTCCCTGTATATCTTTTGATTCACTTCTATCAACAATGTACTTATATTATTGAATATATTGCAATCATTTGATTAGACGTTTTATGTCTTTTATTCTGAGGAGGCAATTCAAAATTTTTGCAACCCGAGGAAAATTTTTAAATTTAATCGTTTAATCTGTGATAAATATTTTTGTACAAAATTGAATAAATAATTCAGGATATTGTTTTTATTTTAATTATATTGGCTTTTTAGTTTGATTCTTTTTATTTTTCGACAGAATTGATTGTAGTTAAATTTATCAGAATTATTATATTGACACTCAACCGTCATGGACGGGTGGGCGTGGCCTCATTTGACAGGTAGGGACCTAAAGTTTCCTCTTCCTTGCAACGCAAAGATTAGGGAGACTTCCTGAGTTAAGTTTCAGGTGAACATGGGAGGAATTTCTGGAATACCATGTACGAATCCCCAGAAATGCCAAAATTCCGACAATGAGACCGCAAAACTTAATTCCAGGTGAAAACGATGTCGAATACGCAGAGTTTTCTATGGCCCAAGGCATGGTACGTCAGCAAAGCCCCGATGCCACGCCGGCTCCTCCACTTCAGAACGGTTTCGAGGAGAAGATGAAGTTACTCTACTTATTCGAAAACATTGATGGTCCTCACGAAAGCGCCAGAAGCTCGCGGTCCGGAGGTAACGCGGTGGAGAATGGTGCTCATTTAATTGAAATACAGCGCGATATTTTATACAAAACTGTCAATTTTCAGCCAATACTTCTTTGATAGACTTCACGCCTTCGAACGCGAATTCTGCGTATTTGGAACAGCAACCTTCCTCATCGTCGTCCAAACAAGAAGGTAGACTTGCTTTTCCCCATTTATTTTCTCATCATTTTCTATGACAGGCCAAGAAAACTGAAAATGGCAACGAAGTTTCTCGATAAGAACAAATATGGCGTAACGATCACAATTCTATGTTCATTGTGAATCCGCTTTCATCTATGAAATTGAAAGAGGTCACAGAATATCGTCAATAAACTTCGAATGTGTCAAAGCAGCGTTGCCACAATATTTCGCGGCTTGTTATAGAGAAAGCTGCTATTATGTATGATTAATACAGAATTGGGGTGTTCGCAGAGCAAGAATCTGATACTGGACTAAATTGTATAGATCTTGCAATTAGGAGCAAGTATAAACCCAGATTCAAGCCGATTTTTGTTCCAAAAGAAACGCCAGGAAGTGGTGCGGACAATATTTGGAGCGAGACCGTTCCACTCACGCAGAACGCCGTCAAGGTTAGTTTTTGAAATAAAATTGCAAACATAATTTCTTAGATTCATCATTAACACAAGCTCATGGCCTCGCAGCGGTGTTGCCGAATTGCATTGTTCCAACCTTGGTTATGATCGAGGAAACATACATTTGAATAATATTTTCAGCACACTTGTTTGGGGCCGATAGAGAATTTTTTAAAATCGATTAATGATCAAAAGCAACGCTTCAAGCAGGAATACAAAGAAGGAAAGTGGAATAACCCCAATTACCAAACTTCTTGTTCTTCCTCTGCGTCGAATCATGCGAATTCGTTAACTGAAATCGAGGCATCTCTACAGCCCTCTATGGATAGGAGTAAATTCAAAGCGGCCACTTCTAAGAGCGGGCAATTTACTTTGTCAACTAACCCTCTCTCACCACCACCTCTCAGCGAAAACGTTGAAGGCCTGGTTCCACAATCTTCTAGTGGTGAGTTTTTCGACCATAACAACTGCATACAGTAAAAAATCTCTCATGGAATACTTTGGTCTGATTTAAAAATTCTATCTCTATGAATTTATATTACGACTTAAGGTTAGACCATAGAACTTATAATGTTAATTCTATGGGTTATACCCATAGACATAGAAGTATGTCTATGGTTAGACCATAGATTTCGTAATTTTTGCGTGTAGCTTTCAGTTGGACGCCATCATTATTAATACAAAGAAGACACCACAAATCTTCGAAACAAACAAATCCCGATCTCAACAGGCCTGAAAAAGATGCCAAAAATCCAAGGTGGGTGTTTTTGTTCAATATATACAAGCCGCTAGAATCGTTCTCTTTTCAGATCCGACAATTCGCCACACTCTGCGTAAAACCGGATATTTTGGCGATGGAAACATGTGCAGTATTAGGTAAATGGTTTATGAGTTTTATTTAGCTGTTAGATGATAATAATAATTATGTTATTTATTAATTTTGAGATGTTCCTAGAATAACAGCACCATATATCAGGTTGATTTTCAATTTGCTATAAAATTCTGCACTGAAACAAACGCATTTTTATAATCGGTGGAAATCTCCATTTTGTTGTGCAAGTTTTTTTCTAAACTTTATCCATATGAATTTACGCGATCATTCTACATTCCGAGATTTGGATAACTTTTTATCAAATAAAAATGAAATGACTCGTTTTAATATAAGGCTGTGTTAAGAAATATTTGCCAATGTATTGTTATCACTTATGAATCACATTCACTGAAATCTACAACAAACTTACTTGTCTGACCTGAACTACCAAAAGCTTCGTTCTTGTCGAACATAAGTAGATGATAGATGGTTTCAAGCTTATTCTGGTCATAACAGAGCAACAAAACTCACTTCCATCAAGAACAACGCAATAGAAGTTGCTTTTGAGGCATATTTCACACCCAGTGAACTCTATTTCAGGTCAGACATGACATTTTTCATGTTTAAATCAGTGAATGCGATGCGTCTTATCACTTTTTTCATTCTTCTTGCCAAGGGCATCATTCTCTGTTATCAGTTATGCATATCTATATAATACATTAAAACTAACTGAATTCACACTGGTTTTATTGAATAAAGTCCACTGGTTACAAAAATAAAATAAAGATTAATACACAAAAATAAACATAAATACAAAAAAAATATAGGAGACTTGGAATTCACTTTTCTAATAAAATTTATAGTTCATTGATTCACGTAAAGTCATGCAATTCACCTCGTCGATCTTGAGGGTATTCAGTTTGATGTTCAATTTTTCTTCGACTTCTATCTGACTTTTCAAGAGATACCTCAAAGATGCTTGAGACTAGAATGAATTACTAAGTCAGTTACACCACAAACAATGGATTGGTCTGTGGCTACACTTTTAGGTTAGTGCTTCGATGATATTTTACCTCGGTAAGCATGTGTTGTAGTTTAGCTATGTGATTTCTCATTATTCTAACTTCTTCAATCAGCGACGTATCTACCATATCTCTGCAGAGTTCTGCTCCAGGTCTATGAGCTCTTCTGCCCAATCTGGTGTGGGACAGAGCCATAAAACCTTCTTTTTCCTGTATCGCTATTTCCAGTTTGGTTATGTTTCGAGTCATTTCGTTAACTTGTCGCACAATCTTGAATAAAAACATACAGTAATGAAATAAACATGCATGGGTTAGTATCGGAAAAACTACCTCACTGTGGTCAATTTCCAATTTATTCTTCACAAACTTGGTTTCGTCTATTCTCCTTTTGAATGCGTCATTCACCAAATGGTACTGGCTTATGCAGTCTTCAATCGCTTCTTTCAAAATGACATTGATGAAGGTACGCAATTGAATAGCTGCATTTACTTCTTTGGCTGCCTTGTCAATGTTCTTCATGGATTGTTGCTCCCACTCTTCTCCTGTAATGGTCCTATAAAAAAAATAATATTGCGCCAAAAAATTTCAAGACTAGATATCGTTTCTTTCGATAGTTATCGTGTTCACGGCCGGCCGGACAGAATTAAATTCGACCTTGAATCATCATCAGTGAGTCACCTAAACGTTTGGACAAAATTATGACGCTCTTGTCCAAAAGAATTCCTTATATTAATCGTAACATAAGAGGATTCATAATTTTTTTTTCTGGAAGCCAAGGTGCGTTGAGCGTAACCTTAGGTTAAAATTTGTTGGAGTTTCTTGTTAACTTCTTTTCATGTTTTGGAGGAATTTCTACAAATATTTATAGTAACTGTGTTTTATTGCAAGAATACAAATGGCCATCGACCAAGGGTCCTTCAGCCCGAATATTTATATTTTAAAGTTATTCTAATAGTTATGAGTCGTTCGAATCAAATTTTTATAACGAAAATATACACTCAGAACTAACACAACAATCTAATGTCAATAACTGTAGTTCCACGACTGCCCACCTTGGCGCTGCATTCTTATACTGTAATTTTCAGATGACTATTGGCTGTGATCACAAAACACAAATAATTTATATCCACAAAGAAGAAGAAGAGATAGCCACATAACTCTATGTTTAAGCATTAACGGGTAGGTTCTGTGGACGAGTTCAAATAACCTTTTTGTTGGTTTGATAGAATGTTTTCTGTAGAATCGGTGTGCAATATTTTTGTTTTATTTCCTATCAAATATTAAAAAATTCCATAATGTCGATAAAAGGACAATTATCCCTGGAGGAAAGATTGAAGGGTATCGATAGTCAAAGCGATGATGATTATTCGGCGAAGTCCTTATTACAAAGCTTAAAAGGCAAAGACAAACGGCATCAAATAATACAGCGTTTTTCGATTGTTAGTGAAGAAGAAGTTGCCCAAGCTGTTCGTAGATTGCCAAAAGATGTCATCCACGAATTGGCAAAGGAATTGCTTGTTTTGCTAGGAGGGAGCTTGGAATCGTGCGTAGAATAATAAGTAACAAGAGAGCTTAATTAACAACTTCAAATTCCATTTTCAGGTATAGATTCGCTATTGTATGGATGAAACATCTACTTAAAGGAAATGACATAGATGAGAAGACAATTGAAATGTTGAAACCGATGAAGGCTTCAATTGAACGAAATATGGCTAGGCAAGAGGCATTGAATACTTTACAAGGGCCAATAAAATTTTTATTGAATAAACGATTAAGAAGAAAAGAAGAGAATGATGTGAATGGGGAAGGTAAGACCTTGAATTCTGACGTATCTTTTATTTACTAAGAATTTCAAATTTTGTAGATTTGGTCGACGATAGAGAAGACGATGAATTGAGTCTATCCCCTCAAGAAGAAGAATCTAGTGATGAGGAAGATGAAATGTCGTCGTCCTAAAGTAATGTTTATTGTGAGTGAATAAACAGTTTTTATTTGTTATAATTAATCAATAATCTTTTCCTTAATACTCTAGAGTGGCTGCAAATTAGAGTCTTTCACTTAGGGTCTCAAAATATTGAAAATTATATTTGTTCGTTTACGAGGTTACCGATATTTTCGTTTTTATTTATTTCATACGTTTCCCATAATCTCTTCTCAGACCTCTATTTTTAATTTGCAAAATTTCTAAGTTATTTAAAAGAAATAATCAATTTTTAAAATAGTTTTCCATTATGTGAGAAACGGCTCAATATGTCAAATTATTGTTCTATGACTGCCATGAAATTCATAGAAGAAAGTACTTATGTATTAGGAAAAGGATCCTTTCTCTAAAGCATATCTTTTTCCTGTGATGGAATTCAGAATTATCTGACTTTGAAAGCGCTGACTTGTCAGGAGCTTTTGAGCGCTCGCTTGTCTCTCTTTTAGGTAGATTAGCATCCAAGAATGCAGCGAAAAATTTTTGTCAATAAATTGACAGCAGAGAATCGTTTTATACTAATAGACACAATAATGCTTACGCTACGTCCATTTTGGTGAACCCATGGTACATGCTCAAGTTCAAGCTGGTTTCTTTCAACCCCTTGTTATCGCTGTCTATCTCTAAGACTCTGGATTTGTCTTCCAAGTCTCTGTCTATAAAGTACAAGCAAGAACGGAGAATTCTTATTTGTTCTGTAACTTGTCCGTGAGCTCTGCTGACTAGTTGTTGGGCACTTTGTATTGTGTTCGCTTCTTGTTGAAGCTCTTTTTGAACGTCATCGTTGCACTGAGAATATTAAAGGACAAAAATGTTGAAATTTTCTTAAGAGCAAAGTTAAACAATGAACATAAGGTTGTAGAATCACATTTTCTACCACGTTTTTGAAACTCACTAGGTCGATGCCTATCCTTTGATCTCTAAGATAGAGACACTTCATACAGACAGCCATGCAGCTCTCTTGTAAACCTCGTTGAGTGTCCTCCAATCTTATCAGAAACAGTTCCAATGTTTCGATCTCCATGCCGACTTGTTTTCGCAACAGTTCAACTTCATTTTTCAAGAACTCTATCTGGTTGACCTTTTCCTCTAGTTTGTGGTCAACTTCCAGTTTGTTAGTTTTGGTTATTTCGGCTATTTCATCTGTAATCTTTTGAGGAATGGTTTGAAGTATACGCGTCCTACACAAGAATAAGTAGGCAGTGGGGACACGAGAGTGAGACGCCAGAGCTGCAGGCGTGTCCCCAGTCTCGGTTTAGTGCGTGAAAAGCCGGCAGCAGCTCTGGCGTCTCACTCTCGTGTCCCCACTGCCTACTTATTCTTGTGTAGGACGCTCCTGATTGGTCACTTTCATTAATTAATTACTAATTAACTACGTTATCAAAAAATTTCAAACATGGATATTTGGGCTTAGAATATTTTTCACATTCGATCCCCTGAAGGAAGTGCGGTACTTCTGGGACACCCTGTATACGTAATAGTTTAAGACCATTTTCCCCTCGGAATTCGACAATTATAGAGATTTGAGTAGAATTATAACGCTCCTAAGGACTGAACGAGAATAAATTCGCTATCACAAAAACGCCTATATCTCTTGAACCAATTGAGAAAAAATCAAAATTTGATCAAAGTTAGCTTTGTTATGAACGTCAGAAACATGTGGAACATTTACTTCATAGATATTCCAATTCTCTGTCGCAAAATGTCAAGGGAAGTGAAAACACGAGAATTTATAGTGAAACTTTTTCAAAATAATCAAAAATGGAGCTTCAAAAGAATCGCAAAAGAGGTTCGCGTTCGTCCGGAAGCGGTATCAAGAGTTGTTGAGTGCTTCAATAAAGATCTTACAATTAACCGCAAGGAAGGAACCGGGAGGAAAAAAGGGTTTCATAGCCCAAAAAAGGCGAAGAAAGCCATCAGCCTTTTTCAGAAGAATCCTAACCTTTCAGGACGGAAAGTGGCCCAAATAGTGGGTTGTTCGCAGTCAACCGTTCAGAAAATCAAGTCAAGTTGTGGGCTTAGAACATACAAAGTGCAGAAAGTGCCAGACATGAACGCTGTGAAGAATCAAGAAGCGAAATCAAGAGCAAAGAAACTAAAAAAAAAGATTTCTTGAAAAAATTTTCCTGTTGCGTGATGGAAGACGAAACCTATGTCTTGGCTGATTTCTCGCAACTTCCTGGTCAGGAATTTTATGCTGCAGATTCTCGTGGAAATGTTGACGAACAATTTCGCGTGAAGAAACAAGCAAAGTTTCCTAAAAAATTCCTGGTTTGGCAAGCAATTTGCACTTGTGGGAAAAGAGCAAATTTTTCGTTGGCCAAGGCTCTGTTGACTCGAAGATATACATCGATGGAATGCTTGAAGAAGCGACTTTTACCATTTTTACGTGAGCACGATGTGTCAACAATCTTTTGGCCAGATTTAGCTTCATACCACTACAGCAAGGCCACCAAGGAATGGTACAAAGCTAATGAGGTGGTTTTTGTCCCCAAAGAGGCCAATCCACCAAATTGCCCAGAACTCAGGCCAATCGAAAGATATTGGGCCCTGGTAAAAAGAGAATTGAAGAAGACTAAGAAATCAACGAAAACATTAGCGGAATTCAAGCAAAAGTGGAAGACAGCATCCCAGAAAGTGACTGAGAACACTATAAGAAGCATGATGGGAAGAATTCCAGAAAAAATCCATGAATTTTGTAAAAAATAGTTTTGGTTTTTTTATTGTAAAAACAGTTTTCATTAGAATTAGAAGATGATTCGAAAATGAGTTTGATTTTCGAAATCGGTCCAGTGGTTTAAAAGATATAAGCGTTTTTGTGATAGCGAATTTATTCTCGTTCAGCCCTTATGCCTAAAAATCGTTATTGTCGGACCACTAGTGACTAGAAGATCGAAAAAAAGGTTTGGACGGAGAAACTCCTAACCTTTTTTTATAAATTTGTGTTTCAATTTAATTCTCCATTATTTCTACTTACTCTATCAGATTCTGCTATTATTTTATCGGCAAGTTCCTGTTGCGCTAAACTGTTTCTGTTTGCCGAAGTGTTATCGATATACCATTGTTGCAACGTGAATCTAATAAAAATTCATTATGTACTTTGAGTTTATTTAGTAATCTTCACTTACTTCACTGGTTTCGCAACTTGCTGTAGTGAATACGTCGTGAGATTGTAGAAATTCATGATGTTAAAAAAATATACACACTTTTTCTTCAAAAAATATCGAAAAAAAGCAAAACTGAAAGTCTTCAAGTCACTGTGACATCAGTTAGTCATTTAATGAAAATTTCATGCAGAGACCACTAAGAAAACAACGAAGAATATAAAATATAATGTAGAAATGTATATAAGGCCTAGCAATAGATAAAAATAAATGGCACTCTAAGGGATTTAAGGAAAATCGTAGAATTCAAATTGTGCTTCAATACTTTTTGAGATATTTGAGGAAACCGAAAGTGTGGAAGCCTCTATAGCTTGGCCCATGTCACTAAATTTAAAGAAAAAATTATTTTTTATTTTGTGGTTGAGTCCTTGGGCATTCCCATGTAATAGGATCACATCTGGGTTGTCTAGGAACCTGGATTAAATCGAAATTGGGCACCACGCCATAGGCTGGTACACCGTCTCTCCACAATTGCGTCTCAGCATTCAAATTAGCTGCGTACAGTTTACTAGAATTACACCTGAAATGGTATTAGGTTTAAATAAAATTTGTATGATAGCCTTCAGTTTAAATATACATAGAGGTACATCGCCCTTGAACGTTTTGATGCGAAAAATGTTGGCAGTCTACTGCCAACTTTAGTGGCGGCACATAGTAGCTACTGGAGGAACTATTGAGGGAACTATAATCTGCTTGCTATTTACAGAAATCTGTTGAATATTTATCTTCCTCTAGTTCTATGAATCATAGGCAGAATTTACCGCAAGATGGGACTAGGAGCATATAATAACTGGAGAGAAGGCTCCCCTACGAAAATGAACTGCCAAAAACGTCCGAACTTGTCAGTTCGCCGCAAGGTCACGAGATGGCGACAAAGTCGTTCGTTCCTACAACATGGCTATCCTTAATAAAATTATCTTTAATGGTTATTAGTTGTTATTACTTATTAGGTCCCATTTATTGCTATATCATAATATATATTCTTTTGAAAGAAAGCAATACATACTTTTTTTCGTAAATCCGACAATATAATGCATATGCACGTGTAAAGAAATGGCTACAAGGATCAGATTGAATATAGGAAGAAAAATCTGTTTCCCGCTCCGAATCTAAGTGTTAGCAGAGGGAATGTAAACAGGGTACCATACAATTCTGCGTATGATACACGAGAACAGATAATACCTCTTCCCGTATAGTAATACTCACCTGAATGTTCGCATTTTCCGATAAGGATATTGTTTTGACAAATTTATTACCGATCACAGACTTCCCATATAATTGCGCATAAAAAGTTGATTAGCATAAAGCGATGATATGTCATCAATATTGTCTATGATATGATTTATGGCCATTTTCAATTGAAAAGAAGCATAAATGTAACAATGACAGCCACATTATATTCTTTGCAATTGTAGCGCCATAGAACAAGATATCTGACATGTTGCTGAATAAACGATCTCAGCGTTATCTATCGGGCGTCACACGAAACTCTAACCTCCGCAGTTCAAAATGATCTGTCGAGCGTATGAAGCCTTCCCTCCAGTTATTCTATGCTCCTAGGATGGGAGGTTAAAAACTTTCGATTCTCTGAAACACACTTATCCATCTATGAACCGGTGAAGGAACTACACGCAAATCAGCTTCAAATCGTTCAAGGGCGATGTACCTCTATGTATATTTAAACTCAATGATGATAGTTAAATCAAAACATATTGGAAAATATCCAAATAATGAATTGAGGCTAAATTTGGCTAGTTTCGTATGAATTTTTTTTTCTGACGATTGTATACTTTGATGTTATGTTTTTTGTGTGGGGGAGAAGAGTATGTTTTCTTGATATTTTTCTCTTAGATCACAATTATACTTTACTTGGGTGGTGCGTGTCTAACGAACTTATAGTCGTCCATAGATGGCGCTTTGAAAGTTTCTTGGTGATGTGTCTTTCGAGGAAAATAAGGACTCCACTTGTCATGACACCAGTCTTCTTTTTTCTTCTCTACCAATCCTCGTCTCGTTATATTATCCTTCAAATTGATAAAATGTTGATTTCCTTCGTTGCAAGACTGATTTTACTCACGAAACTATCGATGTAGTCATCTAGAGGTTCATACTGTTGAGTTCGGAACCTCAACTTCCTGTCAATGTAACCATGGTTCTTGTACCATTGTGGGTAGTGGTTGAAGGACAAGTCGTAGGTTGTTGAGAAGTTTTCGAAGAAGTTCGGATAGTCCATACAGCCATGTCTTGTATGCACAATCGGATCTACACCCTAAATTTTTTATTTCAACAATTATTTTTAACTGAAATGACGCAATATTGTGACCACTTACTTCAGCCTTGAATTTCTCTGACCAGACAAAACTGTCCTCTACTCTGGAGTATGGTTTGGGAGTGAAATGGTTGGAGTAAGATGACGAATGTTTGAAGAGATTCTTCCTGTACGTCTGGCGTTCTTCGAACCAGTTTCCCACCTGTGTAGCTACGCTATAGTTCAACTCTTGCTGCTTCTGAACGGGAGAGGTCAGTATGAAAATTCTATTAAATACGGTCGATTCAAACTTACGGGGTAGTTTGTTTCTCTCTTGATTTCTAAGGGATCGAAAAACAGATGGTATTGCATCTAAGACGTTGAAGGGTTGATGAAACTTGGGAATAGTTTTGGAAGCTTCAAATGGATGACAAAAGTTTTGAGTAGGGTTCATAGATCATAATTTGGTGCATTGACCTTACACTTTACAGTAAAGTTCTATGTTTTTAAATGGTTCTTATGGTTAATTAGGCAATACAAACCACGTGGCGCCCTGCCTCCAGATAACCTATAAATTTTCTGACAGGTCGCTGGCTTGCAGTAAATATGAGGAATTTTATTATCTTATATGCATTTCATGAGTGAACGAGTGAGTTTTTATGATTTCTAATATCAAAAAGTATCCTGAAGTATCACTGACGAAGAAAATTTCACTCAATCATATGATTACAACTTTTAGTATTGGGAGCCCGAAGAGATTGAAGAGAAAGCATTGGAGAAGGAATATTAATCAGAGCTCTATCCCTGTAACTTCTTTATCCTTTTATATGATATAAATTTAAATATTCATCAGTTTTACCTTTTACATGAACTGAATACTGCTTATTTCAGTGTCTACGAAGACACATTCACTTTAGTTTCTTATCTTCGATATTGTCAAGTCTTGATGACTGCTGACCCAATTTCCTTTTGTTTCCTGATAATTCACTTAATATGTGTATAATACACCAAGTTACACACACTGGGTGCTCCAAAATATTCAAGAAAATCCTCATAATTTGAACGACTTGCACATCCAACCATGGCACACATTTATGGAATTTTTTATTGAAAATGCACTTAATTTAAATAAATTTCACTGGTCTGATATTCCTAACAGTAAGATTGACTAGAAATATCGAAAAAATTTCCACATAAAACAATTTTTCAAGCAAATAAACGGTTTTAATGTCTACATGAACAAAGCTAAACTTGGTTTGTTTGACCACCAGCTAACCTCAAAAAAATATTTGACAGGTCGTTGGATTCCCTAATTAGGCATTTCGAGTCAGCTGATTTTGACATTTCGGCTGTGGGGCAACCAGTTAGTTTTTGCATTTTGTTTAGTCTCTTATGGAGTGTTTTATATTTACTTAGCGAAAAAAAGTTTTTAAGACGTGAAAAATATGATCAAAATCTGAGATTCTTCCCGTTCTGCCTGCTAAATGGAGCTAATGTGTGCCCCACAGATCATAGAAATGATGCAGTGTGACGTCAGCTCGAAATGCCTAAAAAAAATTGACAGCTGACATCGGTTGTCAAAAATGATTGACAGCGGCTGTCTAAGAAATATTGAAATTTTTTTCGATAATTTCCTAGAAATTGTGACGATATGAAAAAGCCTTTAAGTTGAAGGAGCGCCCAAACCTAATTTTTCCTTCGATGAACGTGCCACGTAATACACCAGGTTTTTTTCTCATTCTCAATTGTCTCCTCCAAATCCCCTTGAAATTATTTCGTTTTTTCATCGTTGGAAAACACATTCAGATTTTTTTAATTTTTTCTATTAGAAAAGGAAATGAATCATAGAATTTGAATAAAACAGGACGAACATATTAATGCTTTTATTATATTTCAAATGGCATACAAAGAATAATCAGAACTAGAAAAAATATATAACGTAAAAATGAAAGATATACAAGATTTAAGAAATTAACAAAAGGCGTAATTTTCAATCAATTTAATTTAAATTGGGTATACAGTTAAACAGCCTGTGATATATTACTATAATAATATAATACAATTAATTAACTTATGGGGTAATTTCAAGTTGTTGATGATGATGATAATGTAAAATAAAATTTACCACTTAGCTTATGAGTCATTTTACATCTTAAATAAATAAAATATTCAACAATTAATGCATCTTTGAACCTGTCAAACATTTTAAATATTCGTTTATGTTTTTTCGAAGTGGTATGTTCAGGTCGCGAACCGATATTCTCATCATAGCGAATTCTTTTTCGGCGAGGCTATAAATGCAACTTTTTCTATTGATGACTTTCTTGACAAGTGACTGCTCAATATGAGCAAAAATTAATTGAACAACCATGCAGAAGTATGATGAATTTTCCCTAGAAAACTCGGGTACTGTCGAAGGAATAAAAATTTTGGAACTCGGGAATGGAGGAGACGTTTGAATTGAAACATTCAATGCAAATTTTCGATCTGCATGCTTGATTCAGTTTGGGAAGAACAATACATTGTATTTTAAAACTGCGTTTTGTTAAAGCCTTGCAATATGTGGTGATACATGCGGAACCGTCCCAAAGTATGGGCTACATACATTTATACCGTATTCTGAAGATTAAACAGCGAAAAATTTAAAATAATTGCAGGCGTCAAGAATTGAAAAGATTGGTTTCGAACAAAATTAATTTTGATAAAAGAAACAGAATAAACGAATATCAGGAAGATCAAAGATATTTTCAGACTCCTGCAATGGAATAAGCTATTCGTAGATTTACTGAATTTTGAGCGTTTCATCACACAGAACTTTCGACAGAGCTCTCGTTCTCACATTCAAGTGGTACAATAAATTATAACTCTTATGGTTTATGGGTTTTCTTTTCGAATTAAAAAAACTGATATTTATCTACATCTTTCCTTCATTATTTACAAATCATCTCATTCCGACTGCGGCATGTCTCAAAAAAATTCACACTTTCCCCCCAACCCCGAGCATCATTATTGGAAAGTTTGGAAGATTCCTTACTACCAGAAGGAAATAATTTTTAAATACGAGAAATGAGCCGGATCAAAAGGAAAGAACATGGTCCAGACAATGAAAGACTTCAGGAGTCTGTTGCGTAAACATACCGCAAGGACTTGCCTCGACCAATCGCAACTTTTTTATAATAAAAAGAGAAGTGAAAAATGTTTCGTACAAAAGTTGAATCTTCAACTTGAATATGAAGTATTTTTTGCACCAATTCTTTAATTATGTTCAACTATCCTCGACGAAAATGTCTCCAATTACTTTTAGTCCTTCATTGACTGGACCGTGGATTTGTTTGAGACATGCCATTTTTCTATGCGACCAAAGGTTCCAACCTCAACCCGAATTGGTCCTGCCCCGGCTTCACTTTTGACTATCACTACAATATGCCTATATATATAAATACATCAGTCTCAAGGGCAAACAAGAAAACATTTGCAGCACGAGTATTTAAACGTAACACAAGCTGAAGCCGCGAAATCTCCTCGGAGGAAAATATCACTGCGAAAAATCATGAGGAGATGTTTGGAAATTGTAAAAATACTTAGGAACACAATACGAATAATAATTTTTCCTCAGAGACGATTTCGGTCGTTTAACAAGGGAGCTATGTGATTTCCGGTTAATAAAATTATAATGTACAGGAAACAGATCACATATATAGTATGAAACCTACAAAACTATCAATATTTAATAAAAACAGTCCATTGGAGCTCCGATCACAGAATACATACATGTTCACATGACTAGCAAATTGTCCAGAATTTTACAGTCTTCCAACAGCCTATATAAATTTTTCATCAATCAGAAACAACTCCACTTATTTTCTTTAGGATATCTTCAACAACAGAAAGCGATGGCTCTCTAGATGAAAATGCTTACGCATGATTCCGACATCAAAACCAATTAATCATTTAGTTCACGACTTTCAGACCCTCCTCATTTTCCAAAAGCTGAAAGTTAGTCTGTGCATGTCCCCAATTGAAATAAACCAGCTTCAATATCACAACGTAAGTGTAATTATACTGTATTATAGGTTAAGGGTGTCTGACAGTTTACTGTCATCGTATTGACAATGACGTGTCTGTCAACGGAGTACGCGATTCCAGATATTATTTCAAATAAAATATATGAAAACTTAGCTTCAGACGAATTTTGGGTGTCATTTTTGCTGCCATGATCCAAACTTCATAGTCAGGAGTCTTTCTTACCTGTATCGGGGACAAACTCTGGAAGACTTTTAGCTTTCATAAAATAGCGAAGGTCTGTCGCTTTTACATTCAATCTGCCAAAAATACTTCAGGATACCCAATCAGGCGTTTTAGACTGGTAAAACACCGATTGGAACAGATTTTAAAAGTTTCGTTGAACATTCTTGACTTCCTTTCGCATACTCAGCGATGGATGTGAAGTCAAAAATTCACAGTTTTGATGTCGGAATACGATCTAACACTATTAGTTGAAGATCACAGTTCTCTCCAGAAATTTTCGAACGATTTCCAGAGTGAAATGGCATCTTAGAGACGTCTAAGAAGATTATAAATGGCATTTTCAACAACTAGAAAGATTGGAGTTTTTCAGATGCAAATTCTCTTCGACTAGGCGGTTCTTGAAAATAAGACTAAACAGGGATTATTTAAAATTGATAATTGAATGTAAATATGTCGTTATATTTGAGTCAAGACAAGTGATACAAAACTCCTGGTCCAACTCAATAAAACTTTTTCTGAATACTCATTCTTACTGAAGTAATTTTAAAAATCTCTTTATCGTTATTTGTTTATAACATTTGGTTAACTTTTTCAAAACTCATTCAACAATAATTTAAATCGACAGCAGCTAAAATAAATAGGAATCGCAGTAAAACGTTTTCATAACCTAAAAACCAGCTCGAACTAACGCCGCGAGTCGAATTTCCAACAACCCGCCCTGAAGAACTCCAATCTCGTTCAGAGCATCACGTTTAGGTCTAAATTCGAGGAGGGGGGGGGGTTTACACTGTCAGTGAACTATTTCATATTTTACCTCTAGTATCCGCCATCTGTCGGCGCGACACGGAAACAGCTAGTCTAAAACTCTCCGCACCCCCTCTACTAACTGGTGGTGTGCATGGGCACTTGCGTCGAAGCGGCGGTGGGGGTGGAAGTGGCCATCGAGTTCACCAGGCATACGGGGGGCGTGGCCAAGCTGGGCGGTTGCTGCGCGACGCCGTTGGTGGCCGCGCTTATGTCTAGGGCGGCCGGTGACGTCATCGTTTGAAAGCTGACCGTGTTGTTGTTCTGGATGTGGAGGGGGCTGTTGTGCAGCGAGGCCGGACACTGGTTCTGCATGGATTCCTCGATCAGACTTGCTATTTTATCACGGTCGATCTGCGGAGAATTTGCGGTTAGGGTTAAGGGAACGCAGGGCATTGAAATTTCGATTTGTTTAAGGTCTAACTCTCTTGAGTGTGTAAAATTTTAATTTAGGAAACTGACGCCATTTTGATTGTTACAGTGAAAATACTTAATGTTTGAGGTAAATTGGGTTATAGCTTTGAGTTTAAATATACATAGAGGTACATCGCCCTTGAACGATTTGAAGCTGATTTTGATATAGTTCCTTCACCCGTTCATAGAGGGGCAAGTGTGTTTCAGAGAATCGAAAATTTTTACCTCGCATCTGGCGGTGAGTATCTGAACTATTTCCTATGTCGAATCATTGAGTTTAAATATACATAGAGATACAGCCCAGTTCATTGATTTGATGCACAAATTTTTGGCAGTTTACTTGCCAATTTGCCAACGTAAGTCGCGGCACATAGTAGCTTCTAAAGGAACTATATTCGTCCGATCCATTTTGTCACTACTCATTTATAGAAATCTGTAGGAGATTTATTTTCCTCTAGTTCTATGAATCGTAGGCAGGGTCGGATTCGTCTAAATTCGTTACAAACGGTGTGATTCAATAATGATGAACTATTAGCCATGAATTTCTCCAGAGGAGTGTTCTCAGGTAGGAAATGAGGGGTGAAATGTTTCTTGGAGGGACATAAAAGAAACGTACTTAATCGATGAAAAGAATTTGTCTTTCTCGTACTCTCTTGAAGATAACTGAAAACCACATAAATCCAAACGCCTTCCAGAAAATGAAGGTTAAATTGGTCACGCAGATTTTCATCAGAACTTTATATTCGGCTATGAGAACAGTCATTGCAACTGGTGAGCTGAGGTCGAGAAGTGCCAATTCAACTGCTAAGTTCATTCTGAAAATGAATGATCTTTTCGACTGCCTCAATTCAATTGGAAAATTTGAGGGAAATTATCAGCCATAAGCAATACAAACTCTGACAGAATCAATTGAATTCATTAAGTCTTGGACAGTTGGGAAAAATATTCCCTATTGTTTCAACGGTTTGATACAAACCATCAGCATCCTTCAATTGTGGGGGGAGACGAAGGAAACATTTCCATATTTGATAAAAAGTCGGCTCAACCAGGACCCAATCGAGAATTCATTCTCCAAAATAAGACAGCGTAGGGGTTATGATCCAAACCCCTCAGCTCGATGCTTCAGATTTGGGTTGCAGTCGGTCATGACTGGTTGTCTTGAAAAATGTTCGGATAATTCTAACTGCCAAGACGACAATGATTTCGACCTGTGTACAATGGGAGAATCTGAAAGTAGGCCCATTGATGTGGTTGATTGGACAGATTCGACCATTTCTTCTGCGGATTCGGGCAACGGTGAGCCTAGTGAGGGTATATAAGGGATAAAGAGTTAATTGAACCCCTAAATACCCTAGAATCCAACTCAATCGCAAGTTTCTCGGGGTATTTGATGAGGAACATCGCCAAAAAAAAATGCGGTAAGTGCGAAAAAGCACTCCTCATTGATGATTTGAATAAGCTTGGTAATGATTGGATATATATTGCAAATCGAAATCGGATACATTTGAGAATTCCCTCAACCGATGAGGATTGGTCATAAAGAAAATTATGGTCACAAAACCAGAAAAGATATTACTTCAAAGTTATATTTTAGGAAAATTAAAAAAAATGAATTTATAGAAGATTGAAAATGTCCTTTAACTCCAGAATTTGAAAAGCACAGGATTCATTTGTTGAGACAACTGATTAGAGTGAAGCTGTACAGGGGACAGAAAAAAAAACCAAAGGAATCCCGACACAGAAGCATCCCGCTGTTTATAAAAAATTAAATATTTTTAAAAATTCATAGAAAATCTATTTACAAATACTTGTGAATGAAGAAAAAATTGCATGCATTCATTTTTTCATACATCAGTATTTTATATTCATGAAAGATCAAAATAATTGTCGTTTTATTGCATCAAAAAAATCAGGTGATGAAATACTGGACATCCCACATTTCCATATGCCGGTCCTGATCGTCATCGCATTCGGCTTCGGAAATAGTGCCTTATAGTTAAGCTACTTACCGCCAGATGCGGGAGTGAAACTTTTCGCTTCTCTGAAACACATTTATCCATCTATGAACCGGTGAAGGAACTACACAAAATTTAGCTTCAAATCGTTGAACTGGGCTGTGTCTCTATGTATATTTGAACTCAATGGTCGAATGCAATCAGGACCGGCATATGGAAATGTGGGATCTTCAGTATTTCATCACACCGGATTTTTTGGATGCGATAAAACGACAAAACAAAAATTGCTGCATCAAATCGTTCAAGGGCGATGTACCTCTATATAAAATATTCAAATTCAATGAAGAAGAATTCAGAGTATAACAGAGTGTAATAAAAATGAATTCACAAGGTTTTAATGAATGATTGCTGAGGATTTTTTTTTTAACTCACCTCGTTTATGAATCCATAATGAACGAGTTCTTGAGCTAGCTCCTTCGGATTGTCCGAAGGAGATATACAACTTGTTAATTGCCTATTCATTTTATCATCCATTCTTAGCACAATTGTCAACTGCAAAAGAAAGACGACAGATGAGAATCGAACATAATTTCGGCGATGTCGACTTTGCAACTTACAACTAAATCACAGGTTTCTTCTTTGGACTTAACATCGCACATCATATTAACTATCTTCCTATTTTCTATGTCTACGGGCTCTGGGGTCACAGATTTCACGGATTCGGCCATCTCCGGCGAAATGGCCCTAGATCTGGGCGGGGGAGGCAGTTTTGCACCGAAGGCCGTCAACGGGTAGATCCCATTCCTGGTGAAACAATTTTTTTAGTCCCCAATTTCGCCATCTTCCGAATTCGTTTTTTGAATTCACGCGTTAAAATCATAGAAATCATAATATATATACTTACTCTAGAATGCTAATTCCTTCTAGTTCCGCAGCGAAAAACGTGCCGCATAGGCAACTGATTCACAATGTGCGCATGCTCACCATTAGGAAATTTTACGTAGAACGATGCCAAGCCCCTAAATGTTTTGTCGGTTCTTTTTTAAGTTCAATATAATTAAACAATAAAAATATTCCATTGAGTAACAAACTTATTTCATAGCTCATGCGCGACTTCCTACGACGATTAGACACATTAATATCATGAGTGAATTGCAATATTTGTGGAATTGGTGAGAAAATTAGAGCAGTTATGTAGTAGGTTTCACTAAATAGATATAGACCGCGCAACACCGCTTTTTCTGTCTCATGGCAAATGACTTTGAAATGACCTTAGTGAAAGTATAGGCAGGAACGGGTCCAGTGTCAGTCTGCAGCCACAGTTTAGTTTACTGCATAGACAAACTAGTTCACTGGTGCTTAACTGTTATTTTCGGGTTTGATATTCTTCGTGTGCATTTTGCTTTTGTTGTGTGTTGTGTTCGATTTGGATTTTTTCGTATCCGATAAACAATGAACTGTTGAGTGTTGTGGTGTCCTTGTCTTGACCTGTTCATTTCCCACTTAAGTATGTAAACTATGTGCACCTTTTCATTCATATAACTGTTAAAAATTTATGATTTACACTTTGCTTTTCATTCGATTGACACATATCTATCCACTCGCACCATGAGATTGGTTTTTTATATAGCAAAAGAACGCAATTCATTATGAAAAATCATGAATTCTTGTGAGTAAACCATCTTTTAATGGATAATTCGAACTCGAAAATAAAATATGTTGAAGTAAAACTTTGCAGTTTCATTCAGATAACAGATTGATTTTGGAATATGATCGGAACTCAAAGAGACAAATGACTTGAAAAATGAATGTAGGTATCAGAATTCACTCATGAAACGATGCAGAGTAACGCACTGGCAGATGTACAAATGTACAATACATTTTCATGTTTCCACTATTTTCAGGAACACCGAAGAATAGAACTGTCCTTAAGGGATATATTACTATATTTTGCTCATTTGATTTTTTTTCTGTACTTCACCAAAAGATTCGTTGTTTGTTAACCAGAATTTGTCTTCCTTGATCCTTGAATTAATTTTTATACCGAAACCGGGTTTTTTCAACGCCTGAGGAGGTTTTGGAATAATGAAAGATTTTCAGCTTATCTTCCAGTCGCTGATGATTCCAAATTTACTATTCAAATAGCTGTTGAAAATTATCAATATGTTCAAAACAACTAGTAAGTGTCGAATACTAATTATGAATTGATTAAATCCAACTGCAACAATAACAGCATAAAATTTTATTGAAACCGACCCTGTTCAGAAACAACCTGATGGCACGTATGCGCATTATGGACCACACTGAAATTTTTACAACACTTCGGTCCAATTGATTTAGCATTCTAGAATTAGTATATATATTATGATTTCTATGGTTAAAATATGACATGACCCGCGAAATATCCATCGAATTCTATTCCATCAGAGAGCGAGTACTCACTTGACGTCTTCGACGAATTTTTCCAACTTTTCAGTGTTCTGAACGTCGGCCATCTTCATGTGAACGGGGGCTTGTCCGTCTCTGTTCACCTCTGCCACTATCACGTCGGGTCCATACCACCTTTGCATGAGCTCGTCCGTTATGGTCTCTGAGATGTTGGCTAAAAAAAGGAAGAGAAATAAAACAAAATAAATAAAAGGTAAATCACCTGGTAGGGAAAATGCCAATATTTTCCGATACTAACAGCAGAAAGTTGCTTGTGGATTACACGGTAGAAAATTCCGTTTATGAACGTTTGAATAGAGGGGGGAAATGAGCGATTACCTTTTTTTTCAATTACCGCTTCGCTCGCCGTGATAAGATAAGTTAGTATCAAAATATTTACGGTACACAAAGCGCTCGGAAACAAACACCTCAAAACAGTTGAAAGCCAGACTATCTACGAATTTTTAAAGGCTCCGAATACCAAATTTTTCCCAATTTCACACTGTTCTGGCAACGCCATCCGAAGAAAAATTTGAAGTGAAATACACAAACTATTTCAGATCATCAATTTCAAGGTACTGATCGAAATATTGGCGACCACAACCCTAAGTTAACATTCTCGAATCACATGATTGTTGCTATCCGTTTGAACCGGGCTTAAGCTACCAGACAGTGTGGTACATCCATCATTTTACTGACCTACGAGAGGTTAGCAAGATAACATAGTCTGATACGATTTTTTTCAGTGTCTCCTTTTCCTGGCATTTATTTCGGTTCTGTGGATACATTTAAACCAATATAATTGTTAAGGAATTTTATTTCGGCAATCCCTTCGAAAGGAAATTTTAAATTGTTCATTTCCTGGCAGAATGTATGCTTCAAAGAGGTCATGGCATTTTTGGAGAGGTAGTGATGCCACTAGCTGTTTTTCTTATTTAGTGTGAAGAACTTTTTTTTTAATTTAATATAGAATATTTGAGGTACAAATATATTAGAAAACTCTTGATGTGTTTACAAATATATTCTCTATTGCCAACCAGTTTCTTGTTACAACTTCTTCAATGGTATGAAGTTCAAGCTCAAAAAATATTGTGAAGTTAGTAAAAATTAAGTTCGAAGTGAAGTGATTAAGACAAAACTTTGATACGACCTTGGGTTAGTCTCGGAACATAAAAAGTCTCGCATTAGTACAGAAAAAAAAATCAAGCCAAATGTTTCACGAGCGACCTCACCAGCCAAACAGCGTAGATACAAAAATAGAAACATCACACAGACAATATGTCCAGATATCTAAAATTAACCGAATAATAGTGGGATTCCAACATTTTATTGGTAATTCCACAAAAACAAATTGCTAATTTCACTTGTTTACTGCAACTATTACCACCACGCGAGAGAGAGCTGTTCGTTCGCTAACAAGGGCAGATATTGCTCGAAAATATTCGTCGATTTGAACTACTGCCAAACGATCGGACGACGAAAGTCAAGGATGCAGATTCTGGCATAACAATTGTCGGTACTTGCGTACTGTAAAACGGTGTAACTCGATCCGAACTTTGGTATATTGGCTTGATAATTATATACTTACAGGCTGTCCCGATATTTCTCATATTATAATAGCGGTACTCAAAACCCTTAAGGCCTCCATAGCCTTTGAGGAGATGCTGCAAGCTACAATCCCAAAGGCTATGTAGACATCGTCATCGGATAAAACTTGTCTTGCCATGATAAAGAATCGCTCTCAAAGACCACTTACCGGATTTTCTAACCAAGCAATGCGCGGCGAGCAGCTTGAGCGTATGCACCTCGAAGAGCAGCGAGTGAAAGAGAAGATCCTTGGCCGTGGGTCGGTCCTCCGGGTTCGTCTGCAAGCACTTCTGTATGAAGTCCTTCTGCTGTTCGTCCTCCAGCGACTCTATCGTCTTCTTGATGTTCTCCTCCGTCACCTTGTTGCCTGAATCGCCGTTGCCGAATATCTCCAAAGCGGCCATCTCCAAAGCGCACATGCCGAAGGAGTAGATGTCCATCGGGGGTCCCATGTTGCCTGCAAAAGGTTCAGTTTAACACCACGCGGTTATTGCTCAGAGACACGAAATCTTGCAGCGCTTGCAGTTCTGAAGAATCTTCATTAAACTCACTATCAAAGAAATAGCGTATGGTGCGAAAGGTTTGGGAAAAAGTAGGAAGCAGTTACCAATAAAGGTAAGAATGAGTTTAGGTCATGGTGGCTTTGCCAAGTACCAGGTAGCACCAGTGGTTGGTGCACACACAGGCTAGTCTTTGCATCTTGACGAGGCTTTTCCTCGGCAGTAACGACTTGCTTTGGCATGCCATACTATCGCCCCATAAGTGATTGTGGGTCTCACAACCATGATGTACACCTTGTAACATATCTGAATTTCCTACCCTGCAATAATATAAAATGCACCGTTGCCAGACTCCATGGCTTCCAACTTTGCAACGTCTATTGTCGAAACGTGGAACTACGTTGAATGAACTTATTTGAAATTATTTTATAATTCTATGAATGATGAATATTAGTACGACTTCAAGCAATACTTTAGGCAATTCGCATCTTTATAAATAGGAGATTTTAATCATATCGAAGATCCACCATGAAGTAAACTTGTTCTTCTGTGACCATCGAAGAAATACGATTCTGTGGAAGAAAAACTAACCTCCGAAACGACAACGAATGGAAGGGCCTCTTTTTACTGCACTTTAACTCGGGTGCTGTCTGTTTTCACTTTCATATTCTGGTTCACAATAGTGTTCCTTTTGAAATGGAGTAGCTCTTCTAGGAATCCGCCATTTTAGTATATTTTAAAGACGCTTCTTTGTTATCTGGTATGTACACGATCTCCATTTAAATAACCATGTTTCATTTCACAGGATTTAATCTCATGTAAGCTTGTTCTATTTTATTATTGCATTTCTATTGAATATTGTGGAACTCTGTTCTGCTACCAACCCATTTGGAATATTCTTATACTGTTCGTAAGGCCTACTGCACATTTAACTATTCACTCGACGCTATAGTGTAGGCATTTGGAGTTGTTGCTTTAGTATAATATTTTACGTACAATAAATAATCACTGGTTTGGAGGCCTAGGATAAACTGTTTATATCGTCTGTGCCAAGGAAAACATCCCCCACAACAGTGGCAGTGAGAAATCCTCTGGGAGTTCTATAACGAACGTCCCCAGTAAACATAGCCTCGTCTTCGGGCCATGGCGAGCCAGGCAAGTGAAGGATTGCTTCGATCTGGTTCCATCGTTCATCAGTTAACAGGAAATATAAAGAGTTTATCGTCACTTCCAAACCAACGCGACTGCTAGGATCTCACACGTAACACTTAGAAGGAAGGATTCTCACACTAGGAACTACAAGGATACTGCTTATGAATTTCATTAATAATCAGGTGACACACTCTATATGCCTATAACCTTTGGATGTATTGGATTCTGCTTTTTACCTCAATTGTGCCAGTAATAACCTTACCGGAGTATAGGAAGCTCCATATTGTACATATCACCAGTGCTCGTCTTGTTAATAATTGTTCTATGGATTGTAAACATATCATCTGTAATGCTAGAAGGTTTTTTGCTTTGAGTTTCAATTGATTCTCGTTCGTTTTTCCTTCATATAGCTATAGTTCCTCGAACTATGGTGCTGGACGAATAAAGGCTCTTGTTCCATCTTTATGTCCAATCTAGTGTATTATTTATCTATTTTACCTCATTATTTCCCATCCTATATTTCACTAATCTGAGTTATTATGAATCTGAATTACTACGACATAACATAGAGTTCTACCAATCTAGATGATCACATCACAAGCCAAAAATATGAGTATAAAACCCCCTTTAACATAATTCTACCCCCAGCTCTTCAGAGCAGGGTTGCCCCTTTTCTCTTTTTCATAATGTTCCTAGGATTTACAAACTTGGAATGTTACAACCTATCGCAGTATTTTAGGCCTAAAACTACTGAGGTAGCTTAGGGGCATTGTGTACTTTCGGTACCAAGTCTATGTTGGCCTTATATCATCCGAATATAGACACAAAACTGGTGACATTTGATTTCCATGACCTGCTGCATTACGTTCAATTTTTCCCAAGTCTTTCGAACCATACCTAGTTTAATAAAGAACAACAAAACAAATAAAACACATAAAGCTGTATGAAAAGGTGTGAAACTCGACATGCAGTTATGCAACAGTCAAAATAAAAATGTTAGTTACTTACTAGGGTGTTCTGGAGCGATGAAATGCATATTTTTGAAATTATCCTGGCATGTTTTAACATGATGATTGATGGAATCGGGAGCCACTAGAGAAAAGGGAGAAACGACAATTAGTACACCAAGTTTTTAGCTAAATGAAAGGCTGATGGTAAACTGTCAACAACGAACGAATCGTCAACCATTCTCGACAATTGAATTCGCATTCTGCGGTTCCAAAGGGTTGTTGCTGATGGAAAAATTTGGACACCTACGTATTCGGCTATATTCGAATGCTTGTATCTTGGAGGATCAATGTTTTATCTGATGAATGTTCCAGAACAGCTTCATTATATTCCTTCAACTCTGCGTATTCTTTACTTTTGAGTCTTTTCGGTGGAATGTATGAACTACTTCCATCGATGGAAGTAGTTCAAACGTCCCAAAACGTGCGACGTTCTTTTAAACTCATTTCTTCCTAGTTAAGAGCTGTTCTGGAGCATTAAACAATTGAAAAAAAATACTAGTAACCTTCGACAAGATCTCGCATCGAGAGACTGAAGACATAAGTAGTTGTTCGTCGAGAATGATCGGGCCAAGACGTTGGGTAGTACGTTTTACAGAATATCCAACGTGAACGGCCTTAAGCGTCTGCGAGGAGCAACCTTAACGTTCAATCCTCGCAAAGGCCTGGTCGTTGAAGATGGATTAACGCACACCCACACGCCTTCCCCTTATGAGCCATGCAGAGGTTCCCCCACCTCAAATCCTAATCCTACTTGCTGGTTAAACGATAAGCAATGAGATGACTGAATTCGATCCATAAATCGGAATAACATCGACACATTCACTATGTTCATTGTATCTACAGGATGTCCCGAAAATCACCGTCAAGCCGGACACGATTAATAGGCCAATCTAGTGACAGTTCCTATTCTAACTGTCAATGTTCGACCTATTCCACGTTTCCTTGACGTTGTCTTCGGCGAAACCCAGTACGTACATTGAAACATAGTGGGAATTTTTAGTGTTAACATTATGAAGTGGGTGGACTGCGCAGGTACTGATTAGGACGTGACATGTTAGAATCTGCAGAGCTCGTAACGATCCGTCGTCGCCAACCGAAGACCATACAGCTCGACAGTCTCCATCGATAAAAAAAGACATGGTATTCTTTTCGATTCTGATACAATTTGGCAGACAGATAGAGATAGAGAGAGACAAAATTTTTAATAATTTTTGCATTTTTACATTTCGTAGATTTTTTTTGATTACCTGATCCGATTTTGACGAGGCCATTGTGCTGTATAAATATCGTATCACAGGTCAGATTGCCATGGATGATTGGTGGCGAACAGGAATGCAAGTAACTGGAAAGAAAACAGACTGCAGATCATAGAACTGAAGTTTCCGCCCGCCTTTCTGATCTCGCTGCACTGTGTCCATCTTTTTCGAGTCGAATCGAAGCAGTAGTACGCAGAAGGAGGCAACTGAACACCTCAAAAAATAATACGCGGTTATCGAATCGAAAAAAAGAAAATCTTCAGAGACTACTGCTTTGATTCAGCCTCGAAAAAAACATCTTGTAAAAAAAGTATTAGTCAATTTACAATCTCATTTACTCACTTACCTTTACGATGAAACTGTGAACACACTATATTAGGTACAATATACATAAAACCCGATAATGAAATACAACAATATAAAATAGCAATACCAATATAATAATATAGAAAAACCCACGACAACCGACGTACTTACAGAGACGAGTCGTCGTGGAGAAAAACACTTAAAACTAGACAATATACGACATAAATACAGTAGATAAAATTATGTTAAGGTAGGACAGCGAAATCATTAATTGTGTTACCCAGGTCGAACACAGGGGTTGAAGAAATATTTACCTTAAGGCTGAGAGGATCTGGGTGCACCATCTCTTCCAGGCCTGGAGGGGCAGTCTCTTCACGTTTCGTTTCGTTCTTTTCAGGAACTGCTTCAGGGAACCCGACGACATGTACTCCGTTATGAAAATCACCTGAAAGAAATGGAGGATATGAAATACTGATCAATGGAAAAGAAGATATGAAAGCACTGTATTTTTAATTTTGACATCAACTTATTTTGAATTTCCTTTGTTGCTTGTTGTATGTTATTGTTATTCTTATGAATAAATGTGTAATTCGTCAATATAAAGTCGTTTTTATTGTGACAAATGCAAACCCCTTTCTTTATTTGAGGCCCAAATAAAGATTTTGTGCTGACGAAAAGCCAGGCACAATAAAATTTTACCATGGATTCTAAATCGAGAGGCAAGGAAAGAAATTTTGTAGTCAAGACAGTAGTGGGCCACAAATCACTGATGGGTCAGAAATTAACAGTGCTGTGCCAAAGGTGGCGTAAGAACACAATAACAAAGCCTACGCAGAACACAACTATTTCTCGTATATCGCACAAGCTACACGATTTTGTGGGGTCTCCTTGGGAGACCTTTGGGTTATCAGTACAACAATAATGGCCTCCTTATTTTGAGAGAAAAAGTTTTCTCCCCAATAGACGAGCCCCTTCATGCTGTCCAACTGTTTAAAAATACCTGAAAATCATTTCCATTTTTTTCGCAATTATTCAACTCTTACCTGAAAGCTTTAATCCCAATGAGTGTATCCTGAAAATATTAGATGTCACGAAGGTCTTCATCAAAAGCTATAAATTTTTGTTTTCTTATGTTTTCATTAATGGAAATCTATGACTTGTTTGTTGTTTATATTTTTACTTGCTCCTAAGCTGTTTTCATTGACTTAGAAATTAGAATATCTATTCTAAATCAATGGCTGTTTCAGGAATTCTTGAGGGATATGATCCTCGTAATTCGAGGTACTGAGCTGTGACTTCATCTTTCTGTAAGATGGAAATTAGAAAAGTATCTGCACGAAAAGATTTTTATGTTTCAATTGTCATGATATATTTGAATTTTAGGCCAGTAGATGATTATATAACAATGTAAGCAAAGTACTAGTACTGGAAAAAACTGTTTTCAATTGCTCTTCAAGGAAAAGTAAAAACACGGCTGTTCGTTTTGATAAATTTCCTGAGAAAGATGCCTCAACACCGAATATCACTAATGCCTTTGACATATTGCATAAATTGGACTGGAGAAAAGCATGGATAGACAAAGTATGGATGGGAACCTTGCTGCAAAGAATATAAGTGTTTGTTCCCTTCACGTGGACGATTATGTCAAGTTAATTTCAGATTTATATCCAGATTGAAAAATCCATAAATAAATTGCTCCAGAGAGATTAGCTTTAGTATTAATAAAACTGAAACTGTTTGTGAAGTAGCCATTTTTAAGGGAGTTTCTCAATCAACGGTGGACAATATTTTTAGTAAATATATTGTGTGTATTTAGCTGATATTTTGAGATGTGGTATTCACTGGCCAAGTTCTGATGTTGAATTGATGAATTTACCACTTTACATTTTAAGAATATACTATGATTTCAAAGTGATACTTCATTATAATGATTTTCCAGTGCAATGATCCTAATTTCTCAGAACTTATTCACATCCAGATCATAGTCTATGGCAGTTGTAAATACTTTTGGGTTGTTATTCTGTAGTAAGTTTCCGTGCAAATAAAGAACATTCAAAACAATCATTTATTTCCCTAATTTCCTTTGAATTCCTCGTAGGATTTCTATCCAATTAGAAGCGAAAACCCAATTATACACCTATATTTAATAAACTCCACAATACAGGGTTAATAATACATTAATTCACTGAAAGTCTTCCTATGATCTCTACGAATTCAAAGAAAACAATAATAATCAGTTTTACATCTTGCAACGAGTGCTCCTTCTTCGGAAATTAATAAAATTTGAATTTGATATTTCTGCAGTATCTTGAATCATTTTTACACTGTTAATAGAAACATCTCATTCATCAGAAAAGTTATTATAAAAAACAAACTCTAGCGAAATCCTCATTTGATTCGAAATTTTCAAATTCTCCATTCAAACATTTTGGTGGGGATATTTATTTTCCATTGATGAAACCCTAAGAAAACAAAAATTTATAGCTTTTGATGAAGACCTTCGTGACATCTAATATTTTCAGGATACACTCATTAGGATTAAAGCTTTCAGGTAAGAGTTGAATCATTTTCAGGTATTTTTAAACAGTTGGCCAGCATGAATGGACTGGTCTATTCTTTTTGGAACGATAGGATTTCCTAATCAAAGGCAAAGAAGCTTGGAAGTGTGCTATCTGTCCACAAACTACTGGGACGTATCACTGGTTGCATACCCCACACAACCAAGGCGCAAAATGCCACAATCCCACACTCGACATAACAACTTCCATCCGTCTAACTTCGCGGGATCGATAAAAACTTAACCGATTAATTAAAATCCGACCTAAACAACATCCCCCATTCCCTTCATTTAATTACTCGTCGAAAACCTACTCATCGATTTTATCCACTGCTTCCCGCGGCCGTCGCTAGATGGCGCCACCAGTCCCGATCCGTTCGCCGTCGACGATACCACAATTTCGGAACTAATCCGTCGATAGAGGCGGAGAGGAGAGGGGTTGGAAACTGTAATATTGGTACCAGCGCAATTTTATTGGCTAACGAACGAACAATGAGTTCGGCTAATCGACTATTATGCGTAATCACTTTCTGAATATCACGCGAACTGCTGTATTATTGTTCCCCTTTTGGGCCATTATACGCTAACGGGATATTGTAGGAAACGATATGTCCCTGGTTATTGAAAGATTAGTCAACTAGACACTGGTCCGAAGCTTCTGGTGTTCCCCAAGGGGTGGTTTTTGGACTGCTGGTGGTGCTAAACAAGAGGTTGTTCTTGTGCTATAACTTTAATCATCTCGAGGTGCAATTGAATTGACGAAATTGATAATGAGATAACAAGTGTCGTGTAGAAACATTCGCCACGAGACTGTTGAATAAGCGTAGTAAAAATAGACGAGACATAGGTGCAAATGTCATTAACTGTTTTAAAAATAGTAAACTACGAGTTTACTACAACTTATATTCAGAATCACGAACCGCTACTTGGTGCATTGCAAAAATGGGAAAAGGTTTTCGGCCTTTTCTCTTTCGATGCCACATTTGACATATCAGTGTTGCCATATCTCAAAACATTGATGCATAGAACACCTGGTGTTGAAACTAATTAGATTTTGTTTAAGAATTTCTTGTCGATCGAAAATCTGAGAATTTGTCCTGCTTGTCGCGCTTTTTTTCGTTGCCGCAGTAGCGCCACGACCGCAAAATATTGCGGATTATTCCGTTACTAGTCCAAAATCTGAAATCTAGAATGCGGATCTCTGAAGCACAGAAGACTTCATACGAACGCGTTCATCATATAGTTCACGTCAATTTGGACATGAGAAAAATTTCTGCAAAATGGATCCCCAAATGTTTGAATGTTGACCAAAAGCGTGCAAGGTTAGAAGCATCGCGTTCGATCTGTGCTCGATTTGGAAACGATGTAGACTTCCCGAATTGTTACTATGGATGAGACTTGAGTACATTTCTACGATCCAGAAACAAAGCAACAATCGATGGAATGGCGACACTCTAGTTCTCCAAGACCTAAGAAGTTTCGTGTCCAAAAATCTGCTGGAAAAGTTCTTGCTTCAGTTTTTTGGGATTGCCATGGAGTAATAATGATTGATTTTTTGGATAAGGGTAGAACAATAACTGGAGATTACTATTCGAAATTACTGACCACTCTACGGGAACAAATAGAAGAGGAAAGAGGCGGAGAGCTATCCAAAGGTATTTTGTTTTTACAGAACAACGCCCCAGTACACAAATCTCATGTTGCCATGCCAACAATTCGTGATTTAGGGTTAGAATTATTAGAACACCCCCCTTATTCACCAGATTTGGCTCCGACCCACTATCATATCTTTCCCCAAATGAAAAAAAGTTTAAAAGGTCGTAAATTTTCTTCCAACGAGGAGGTAATAAAATATTCAATTAAGAGGAGAATATGTTGAGTAATAACATATTTTGACATTGAAATTATGTTTGGTTCTATAGTGGGCTAACGGAGCTTGGCTTTGAATGTGTAGGCTATGCTGACGACATAGTCCTAATAATTAGAGGTAAATTCGAAGGCACTCTCTGCGACCTATTGCAGAAGGGCCTTAGAATTATTGAGCAGTGGTACTTGTCAGTGGGACTGAACATCAACCCAACCAAGACCACATTGATTCCGTTCACTCGGAAGAGGAAACTTCCAGCCATGAAAACGTTAGTATTAAACGGAAATATCTTGGAGTGGGAGTCTGAAGTCAAATACCTAGGAATAACACTGGATAGCAAACTTCTGTGGAATAAGCATGTTGATAATGCTACTGGCAGAGCTACAAGAGCTCTGATGGCATGCAGACGTCTATGCGGCAGGAATTGGGGCTGTAACCCAAAAATACTGCGATGGATGTACGTCATGATTGTAAGACCTATAGTCACATATGGGGCAGTAGCCTGGTTTGCAAAGACAAGTCAGGCAAGTACGAGGAAAATGCTCGACAAAGTACAAAGGCTTGCCTGTGTGTGCATCACGGGAGCTATGAGAACGTGCCCAACCAGGGCGCTTGAGATCATCACAGACCTCACACCTCTACATCTAGTGATTGATAGGGTAGCCCATGAGGCCATCCTCAGAGTATCTAAAGAAGGAGCAGGCAATGAGAGAGTCAGGTTTCAGAGAGCTTGGTCCTCTCTGAATGACTACACCTCATCTGCAAACCTTCCTAGCGATGTAATGATCAAGAAAGTAAGCACTGAGAAGAACTTCAGTACAATGCTAAGTAAAAGAGAAGATTGGGAAAGGGAATACACCAACTACAATCTCAAAGAAAATACAATGAAATGGTATACTGATGGTTCTAAAACCGCTACAGGAGCTGGCGCTGGGATTTATGGGACAAGTACCAAGTGTGCACTATCGCTAGGCTCCTGTACAAGCGTCCTTCAAACGGAAATACTTGCAATCGAAAGATGTCTAGATATACATCTAGAAAGAAACTATCAGAAGTGCGATATAGCTATTCATATCATACAGATAGTCAAGCTGCTATTAAAGCACTGAGCTCCTACGTCATTGACTCAAAGCTGATTTGGGAGTGCCGAAACAAACTCAATGAGGTAGGCAAGAAGAATAAGGTCTTTTTAATCTGGGTTCCCGGTCATTCGGGAATCGTAGGAAACGAAGAGGCCAATAAACTGGCCAGAAAGGGCGCACAGACGCCACTTACTGGCCCAGAACTCTTCTGTGGTATAGGAAAATGCACCTATAAGAAGGAATTTATGCTGAAGGAGAAAACCGAAAGAGAAACACTCTGGCGGAATCTCCCAGGAATGGATCACTCCAAAAAGTTCCTCCGGAACTTTGAAACTGCTAGATCCAAAAAATATCTGGATCTCAGTAAAAACCAACTTCACCTACTCACTGGCTTTCTCACAGGACATTGTCGCCTGAAGAAGCATCTGTTGAGAATGGGTTTATCGGACACTGATGAGTGTAGATTCTGTGGGGAGGAGGAAGAAACTCCTATTCACCTGGTTACGGAATGCTATGGCGTTGTAAGCCAAAGGAAAGATAGCTTTGGACAAGAAACTTGTAGAAGTGGGGAGTTATCCTCCTTGAAGCCGTCCCAGATACTGGATTTCATCAAATCTCTGGAACTGGAGGGCGAGCTGTAGGAGGCGCGATGATGACAGCTCAGTCAGGGGGCACAATAGACCTTAAGGTCGCAGTGGACTGTAACCCCTTTTCACTATAACTATATATAACTATATAGTGGGCTGAGAAGTTTTCAATGTATCTTCGTAGCAAAACAAGATTGATTCATTTATAATAACATTGTTGGAAAAAAAATTGTTATTGTGAAGGAATATTTCACAACTGAGTTATACGATTTAGTATCAAAGGGATTTCGATAATATCTTTTGCTGGACTTTGGTGAATCAGAGAAATTCCAGGTAAGTAAATGGTGCCCTATTAACGAATGTTTTTGTGTGTTTAGTAAGAAAGACATACAAAGAACCGAGCTATTCGAATCGTACGCAAACAGCCAGATATTTGTCAAGTAAACAGCGCCACTTTATCAATGTAGGTGAAATACAAACGTACTTGAGCATGACCTTACTGTCTTTCTTTACAGACCGCTGTAATGGCTCGAAACGCAGAAGTGAATTATGCGTCAATTAGAAAAAAACCTATTGCCAAATTAGAGTTTGGAATCATTCCCGCAGGATTGATAGAATGTTATCGGTTTTGGCTGCCTCCGAAAGAAATATCAGAGTTTCGCAGGAATCATAACTAATTTTATATCGGGGTATAAATAGAAAATTACGATTTAGACGAGAAAGCACTTTCGAATTGTATTTATAATTATTTGCGATGGAAAAAGAGTGGAAAAATGTAGGAAACTGCAACGGATCAAAACGAAACGCCATCTACAGGTGGGGTTCCCCAAGGCGCTACTCTAGGGCCATTTCAATACATTTTGATAGGACGTTATTCACAACTAAACTTCAATGTACGGTGTGTTAAGGGTGGCTGGTGTTCTGATATTTCTTAGTACTAGCTGGCCCGGCGAACTTTGTTCCGCCTAAATGATGCTTATTACGGTGGATTTCACAAATCGCCGGTGATCAGAGATCAACGGCTTGGTTCTCTGATTTTTGAACTGTCAAATGTTTCCATTAATATGAGCTATCACACAGAGCAGATACACAAAAATAATATGTCATAATATGTCAATCACTAATAATGGCAATTTTGGATTCAGTTATTTCCGCAAATATATTTATTACCCAAACAGAAATTCAAAAACATTTTAAAAATTATGAGAAAAGATGAGAATGGACAACTCATCGCCAAAATCCGATTTACTTGACATTTCGATAAAAATTCACTGTGATATTCACCCGCTTCTGAATCTGTTAATAGCCTTTCATGGTACTATAAGCCCTATGTAAATTACACAGTAATTGATGTCATATGTTCTTTTTTCGACCATTTCAAACCACTACGACCGAAATGTCGAAAAAAGAATAGATGATATCAATCGATGGCCGCGAAAGCCTCAACAAATTCATCGCCATTTAATTGTGATTATGTCAGATATAGTACCTTCACGATTACGTTATTTGGAATAAATAAAACTATAAAAATAACTGATAATCATCAGTCATAATGTGTGAATAGCGCCATCTGAAGTGGTAAGAACGAAACTTTTCTCATATCTCAACGAAATCTAATCATTTCAGACATCTGTACTCCTACGCTAAGACATTTTGGTTTTTCCCAACAGCGCAGAGTTGTAGGCAACTCAAATTACACACTATTACAGTGACTATAGAGGGAATATAGTCACTGTACACACTATTTGTTCATATCGCCATCTAACGCGGAGAATATCAAATGAAGTACAAACGAATAAGCGGTAGCGTAACTATAACTGTAGCGACATCTAGTGGCTTTACTCAACAGGAGGAAAAGCATTTCCTGTAAGAGTAAAATTTTCATCGATTTTTTCAAAGTTTTATTATATTTTATAATAACCAGACCGTAGACGAATCCATATATGCAGTTTCATAACAAACAGTCCATCCGATCTCGAGTTATAAATGGTGTAACCAACATCTTTCTTTTATATATATATAGATTACAAAAGTTAGTGATCAATTCTTTTATGCTTACCCTGGGTTTGTCGTTGTGTGTGTCCGTCCAGTACCTGTGGAACTTGACGATATTCGGGTGTTCCAACTGGGTGAGATTCTCGAAGATCAACTGGATCTTCTCCTCTTGATTCTTGAAATTCTTACGTTCGGAAAATTGGACTTCGTTCCATACCACCTCGACACCCTCTTCTGTGTCCATCGCTAGGTAGGCGCAATCGATGCCGGGGACATCTCTCTGTTCCACCTAGAATCGAAAAATAAACCTGTCAAACGAGATGTCCAAGAAGCGACAGAAAAAAGTCACCGTTGAATTTCTTTTGCGGTTGTTTTGTAATCAAATTCTTTTCATTTCGGTTTCTTTGTTATTCAAACGATTGACACCTGGAATGGGTCCTTTTTTGCCAGTTTCCGACGTTTGACATAAACGAAACATTCAAGAAATCTTGTGGATCAAAACTGAAATCTATCGGGTAGGAAGTCCAATAAAGTTTTTAAGGGCTTAAGATATCATTCTTTATTGATAAACTAGCTGGCCCGGCGAACTTTGTTTCGCCTAAATGCCCTAAATGTTGACATTTCGGTGAAAATTCACTGTTTCACCAACTCGAGATGTTTACTCGCTTTTTGATCTGGTAAAAGCCTTCCATGTTACTGAAGTTCTATGCAAATTACACTGAGTAATTGTATACATCGCCATCTAATGGCGATAATATCAAATATAGTTGGTACCTTCACGACTACGTTACAGTGTCTTATCTAGACACTGCCATCAACCGTAGCGACACCTAGTAGCTTTATTCTGAAGGAGGAAAAACATTTCCTACATAAGCAAATTTTTCATCGAATTTTTCATACTTTTAATGTGGTGAGTATAATAACCAGACCGTAGACGAATCCATAAATGAAGTTTCATAACAAATAGTCCATCCGATCTCGAGTTATAAATGGTGTAACCAACATCTTTCTTTTATACAGGGTGAGTCTTTGACTTGTACATATATTTTGACTGTAGATTCCTCTCATCAAACGAAACACTTTTCTCCTAAACCATTTTTCAAAATTCGGTTTGGTTTGAGAGATACAGGGTGTCGAAAATCCATGAAAAAAACACTTTTCTGTTTATATCTTCGCAACCGTCATTTCGAATGAACTGAATTTTGGTTGAGTTTTTACTCTTTTCATGGTGCATATTCCTCAATCGAAACCTATTCAATATCTTTATTTGTATAAAAGTTACAGGGTAGTCGACTCATCATTAAACGCTAAAACATCATAAAAGATAAACGGTTCATATTTTCGAAAGAATCATTTTTTTTTCAATAAAACGCGTCGTTTTCGAGTTATTTCCAATTTTACCCGGAGAAATTTGACGAAAAAAATCATTAATTTCAAGAATAATCTGAATGCGTCTCTGAATTAAATATCATCGAATATTATTCCTTCTCTGGTCTTTAAACGAGTCTACAATGTTGTCACGATATTTATCAACTTTGTCGAGATATTTTAATAATAAAATCCCACAAATGTGGGAGATAAAATTGAACACCAAGGAGGATTTAATACGCACAGTTTCTATTGAAAATTCATAGTTACCGGTCCAAATTGAAGTTAAATGTCGATGAAATACAAAAGTCGGATATGAATGATGAATCTCGATACAAACTACTTATTAAATTGAAATTAATGAAAAATAATACGATACCTGATAATCTGTAGCGATGTTTCTATCTAAACAACATCCTCTTGGAATTTTATAAACTCGACACGGTTGAAATTATATTAATTCACTTCACATAATAATCACATTAGAACAATAAGTCACTGAATGTATTCAGATTATTCAGAACTTCACATAATGTTTACAGTTTGTTCAGAGACTCTGGTTTGTTATTGTTTAACGTTGGCCTGCAGATAACCAATAATTCGGTTTTCGCTCTACGCATGCGGGGTAAAATTTGGCGGCAAAGTCGATTTATGATGGAAACGGCAGAATTCATAGATATTTATGCCACGGTACACCAATGTATCGTGATTTATACTATGTTTCGTAAAAAATCCTTAACCTCAATGAAAATATCAGCAAGCTGACAACATCTTCTTGAAATTTCTGTGCAAAAATTCACAGAATCGATACAAACACTGTCTGTGATACAAATTAGATTAGGTTAGGTTGTTTAATAATAAATCTGAATGAAAAGTCTCTCTTTATGATATTGTTTGGGAATTTCGAGGAAAATATGAACAAGTTATTAGTGTTTACAAACTAATCTGCAGAAAAATCGAAGAAGGAACTTATTTTGGTGGAATAAATGTGGCTTTTTAGCTGCAGATATAATCCGATGAAATTAACTGTTTTTGTTGAAATTATCGTGATTGAAACATTTTTATTCCAATAAGGTTAGTACTTGACTACTTGAGTATTCCCTAAATTGGGCCTAAATGTATACACTCAATTTCTATCGAGAAATATGAACTTTGAATCAATTCCACAGTATCATTTCAGGGGCGTATTTAGCCCAATGTTTTTTTTCAAATGGCTATATCTTTTTAACAGAGCCGAATTCGGAAAAATGGAAAATTAAAAAAAGGTTTCTTTTGGCCACAAGAATCTTCAGTTGAAATATATGTACAAGTCAAAGACTCACCCTGTATATAGATGATATCTTAAGCCCTTAAAAACTTTATTTGACTTCCTACCCGATAGATTTTCTTCAGTTTTGGTTTTCATCGAAGTCGAGATACCTAATTTGAGTCTCCCGGTAGTATAGGTCTTACACAAATGTCCTTCATCTTTATGAGCGCATTCAAACGTTTATCGTCCTATAATTCATTACTTGGCAACCTCGCGACAACGCGAGACGAAACGGCTTGAAAACAGATGCATTCCTTCTAGAAACTGTTGAAATCGTTATTATCTCTCGATGCTTTAAGTAAAAGTAAATATTTGCCGCTAAATTAGCGTCGAACTCATCTTTATTTGTAAATATTGACCTCGTTCCTATGCAGAAAAACAATCGTTTGGTTTTCGTAGAACCCAAGTATTTTTGTAGACGACGTTCCACCTGTTACTTTTCGTGAAATCGAAAAGAATAACTCTTATCCCGGCGTCAAAATATGCATAGAATACGACGTTGCCACATAGTAGGCATATCATGGCTTGTATGAGACGGCTGTGTCCGATGGTGCTGCATAGAAGTCGACGCAGAACATGTCAAAATTCGATTTCACCCGTACTGAATCGTATCAGGTTATGGGCCCAGCTCGTCGCGAACAATGGCTCAATTATCTCCGGAATGGGGCGATATAGGCGAGATAATACCTCATCTCCCGCAGACCGGCCATAAATCCTGACGAGAAAGTCGACGTCTTATCAAATCTACGTACGTTGTTCGGGATTTTTCCGCACTTCCAGGCATTGACGATCGTCGATAAATATCGTACGGTGAAAATTTCCGCGCAACAGTGGTTTACCGTGAATAATGAGCTGTCGCATTATCGGCATTATCCCAAGACGATTTATATGGGAAGGGTACTCATTTCTAACACCCACATGTTAGAACGGGACGAATGCGCTTAACAAGGAGCTTTCTCCAGGCAGGAAACCGTCCATTGACGACGCCGAGAGCGTATCGGGAACTGGCTTAATCATTTTTTTTCTTTCGAAAAGACGTGGATCGAGCTTTCAGTTTCACCGAATCAACCATAGAAATCATAATATATATACTTACTCTAGAATGCTAATTCCTTCTAGTTCCGCAGCGAAAAACGTGCCGCATAGGCAACTGATTCACAATGTGCGCATGCTCACCATTAGGAAATTTCAGGTAGAACGATGCCAAGTCCCTAAATGTTTTGTCGCTTCTATTTTAAGTTCAATATAATTAAACAATAAAAATATTCCATTGAGTAACAAACTTATTTTATAGCTCATGCGCGGCTTCCTACGACTATTAGACACATTAATATCATAAGTGTATTGCAATATTTGTGGAATTGGTGAGAAAATTAGAGCAGTTATGTAGTAGGTTTCACTAAATAGATATAGACCGCGCAACACCGCTTTTTCTGTCTCATGGCAAATGACTTTGAAATGACCTTAGTGAAAGTATAAGCAGGAACGGGTCCAGTGTCAGTCTGCAGCCACAGTTTAGTTTACTGCATAGACAAACTAGTTCACTGGTGCTTAACTGTTATTTTCGGGTTTGATATTCTTCGTGTGCATTTTGCTTTTGTTGTGTTCGATTTGGATTTTTTCGTATCCGATAAACAATGAACTGTATAGTGTTGTGGTGTCCTTGTCTTGACCTGTTCATTTCCCACTTAAGTATGTAAACTATGTGCACCTTTTCATTCATATAAACTGTTAAAAATTTATGATTTACGCTTTGCTTTTCATTCGATTGACACATATCTATCCACTCGCACCATGAGATTGGTTCTTTATATAGCAAAAGAACGCAATTCATTATGAAAAATCATGAATTCTTGTGAGTAAACCATCTTTTAATGGATAATTCGAACTCGAAAATAAAATATGTTGAAGTAAAACTTTGCAGTTTCATTCAGATAACAGATTGATTTTGGAATATACTCGGAACTCAAAAAGACAAATGACTTGAAGAATGAATGTAGGTATCAGAATTCACTCATGAAACGATGCAGAGTAACGCATTGGCAGTTGTACACATGTACAATACATTTTCATGTTTCCACTATTTTCAGGAACACCGAAGAATAGAACTGTCCTTAAGGGATATATTAGTATATTTTGCTCATTTGATTTTTTTTTCTGTACTTTACCATAAGATTCGTTGTTTGTTAACCAGAATTTGTCTTCCTTGATCCTTGAATTAATTTTTATACCGAAACCGGGTTTTTTCAACGCCTGAAGAGGTTTTGGAATAATGGAAGATTTTCAGCTTATCTTCCAGTCGCTGATGATTCCAAATTTACTATTCAAATAGCTGTTGAAAACTATCAATATGTTCAAAACAACTAGTAAGTGTCGAATTAGTCGAATACTAATTATGAATTGATTAAATCCAACTGCAACAATAACAGCATAAAATTTTATTGAAGCCGACCCTGTTCAGAAACAACCTGATGGCACGTATGCGCATTGTGGACCACACTGAAATTTTTACAACACTTCGGTCCAATTGATTTAGCATTCTAGAGTAAGTATATATATTATGATTTCTATGGAATCAACTCGCAGCTTGATATTGAGTAACTTTCAGCCGATAAACCGTAAGGCAATCGATATCATCGAGCTCTTTGCTGGCAGGGTTAGACCAACGGAGTACGATTCGGACGGACCCAGGTTCGAACCCGTGCAGGATGGAAATATTTTTTTGGCAAGAAATTACGGTACAGCTTTTCTATAAAGATTCTTACCGACATAAGTCAAGGGAACTTTTCATTGACAAAGTGGGAGAACTCTCACCGACAAATGAACGTCGTTCGAGGATGAAAACGGATTAAAAATAAAAACAACAGATGGTCCGACCTTTCTGCTGTGCGTTTTCGTGAAAGTTTGCGAGTACGTAAAAGTGTTACGAATTGCATAATTCGCCTTAAAATAAGCGTGGCAGTCAATTGCGTGTGAATATTATGAAAACATAAGTCTGTTTTTGCGAACCGAGTCGCCCGCTTCTTGGCTGTCACAGTCGACCGAACGTCAGGTTTGTATCAGCGCATAGAACATTTCAGGATAAATGTGCATTTTCGAAAACCCTTTGTCACTTTTTTTGGCGGCAAAACTCCAAATGAAGGAATTTTTTCGATCTGTTTTTTGGATAGTATTCCTAGATAGATACGCTATGAAGTGAGATTTTTGGGGTGCATAGACAGTTTTTTTTCAAATAAAGATCTAACTCAAACTTCATGTTTTGCTTATTTTTTCCCTCACTTGCTGTGAAAAAATATGGTGATCTGTGCAACATTCATTGAGATTCCTAAATGATATAACTCACTGTATTTCCAGCGTTTAATACAAAATAAATTCCTTCTACAGGGTGAGTCTTTGACTTGTACATATATTTTAACTGAAGATTCTTGAGGCCAAAAGAAACCTTTTTTTCATTTTCCATTTTTCCGAATTCGGCTCTGTTAAAAAGATATAGCCATTCGAAAAAAAACATTGGGCTAAATACGTCCCTGAAATGATACTGTGAAATTGATTCAAAGTTCATATTTCTCGATAGAAATTGACTTTATACATTTAGGCCCAATTTAGGGAATACTCAAGTAGTCAAGTACTAACCTTATTGGAATAAAAATGTTGCAAACACGATAATTTCAACAAAAACAGTTAGTTTCATCGAATTATATTTGCAACTAAAAAGCCACATTTATTCCACCAAAATAAGTTCCTTCTTCGATTTTTCTGCAGATTAGTTTGTAAACACTAATAACTTGTTCATATTTTCCTCGAAATTCCCAAACAATATCATGAAGAGAGACTTTTCATTCAGATTTATCATTAAACAACCTAACCTAATCTAGTTTGTATCGATTCTGTGAATTTTTGCACAGAAATGTCAAGAAGATGTTGTCAGCCTGCTGATATTTTCATTGAGGTTAAGGATTTTTCACGAAACATAGTATAAATCACGATACATTTGTGTACCGTGGTATGAATATCTATGAATTCTGCCGTTTCCAACATAAATCGACTTTGCCGCCAAATATTGGTTATCTGGAGCCAACTATAAACAGTAACAAAACAGTCTCTGAACAGTCTGAACAAACTGTAAACATTATGTGAAGTTCTGAATACATTCATTACATTCAGTGGATTATTGTTCTAATGTGATTATTACGTGAAGTGAATTAATATAATTTCAACCGTGTCGAGTTTATAAAATTCCAAGAGGATGTTGATTAGATAGAAACATCGCCACAGATTATCAGGTATCGTTTCATTGATTTAAATTTAATAAGTAGTTTGTGTTGAGATTCATCATTCATATCGATATGAACCGGTAACTATGAATTTTCAATAGAAACTGTGCGTGTTAAATCCTCCTTGGTGTTCAATTTTATCTCCCACATTTGGGGGATTTTATGAAGTAAATTTTAAAACTTTTTCAATTGAGAAAAATGCTTATTGTGAAAGAAATTTATTTTGTATTAAATGCTGGACTACAGTGAGTTATACCATTTAATTTTGCACACGAATTACCATATTTTTTTCACAGCAGGTAAGGTTGAACTTAGGAAAAAAATTACCAAAACATGAAATTTGAGTTAGATCTTTATTTAAAAAAAACTATGCATGAGCCTCAAAAATCTTACTTTACATTCGATAGCGCTTTTTTCCAGGAATACTATCCAAAAAACAGATTGAAAAAATTTCTTCATTTGAATTCTTGCCACTTAAAAGAGTGGCGAAGAGTGAAATTTTTTTTTGATTGTTGAAAATGTCGAATATTTCAAAAACCAGGAAACGTATTCTTCCAGACCGACACAGAATCCCTGTATAAATCGACGACCAACTGAAATTATTGAAAAAAATAATTACGACAGAAAAAGCTCATTTTAATGTGATATCGATATTGATTTTTCTTCGGGCCTTGTAGCCTTCAAAAATCTACCTACAAGTACTGCCCTGTTCGCTCCCAGATCGATAGTAACGTTTTCTCGTCCTCTGTGTGCATTCATAACCGATTTGGCACCGGTCCAGAAATCTATCAAATCGTTTACATACAGGACGGCAATTTGACAATGGCAAAACAGGTGCGACCTTCGATAAGCATTCACAGCTTTGCTCTGACGGCTCGAAATAAATGCCTCACTGGAAATCGTTTGAAATCTGTTTCTTTTTACCTTCAGACGCCATATAAAATAAGACGATCCGTCTTCCTCTTTCTCGTGCACTCTGTACCTAATCGCAGGTGTCTCAGGTTGCTCTCGCTATTTTGAGCAACAATAGAACACTAGGATCTTTTTCGAAATAATGCATGGGAATCACGGCCATAGATCAGACCACTATGATCCAGAACCATGTAGAATCAAGTGATTGCAATAATAATGGCTGTTAATAAACCGACACTGAGTTCAATAGGTTGTGGGCCCAGTTAAAAATGTTCCAACAAATTGCTGATCTAACGTCTTTTTCTACACTGCGCAAAAAAATTAACGCACATTATGGAAATCTCAAATTTATTCTACAACTGGAGGTGTTCTCAATGATAATTATTTTTATCAGAATTATGCATGCATATGTTATCCACTTTCAACGTTTTCCTTCAATACAGATGTTTTCTCCCAGTAGGAATAAAAAAAGATGATATTATCAGATTTTGAATGTTTTGGCTCCATTATAAAATCAGTTGTTCTCGATCAATTCTAGTGATCAATAGTTTTTCTTTCGTTTGATTTTCTACACTCGATCGCTATGCAACGCGAAACACGCAATTTGACCCAAGAGGAATGTGCCCAAGCGGTAGTTCTGCGAGAAGAATGGTGGACATACACAAGAATTGCAGAAAGGTTTGGAGTTTCCCATACAAGTGTGTTCAGAATGTTGCAGCGATTCAGGGAGACAGGTATGAATGTCCAAAGACCAGGACAGGGTAGACCACGGGTAACAACTGCCATTCAAGAACGTTACTTGAGAGTTTCTTCGTTGAGACAACGGTTTGCAACCGCTCGCCTCCTTCAAAATCAGCTGGAGCAAACTCATGAGGTGCAAATTAGCACTCGACAATAAGAAATCGCCTCAGAGAATATGATTTAAGGCTTCGTGTCGCGGCAAGAGGCCCAGGTCTTACCCCAGCCCATCGAAGGGCGCGTTTGGATTTTGCGAGAGAGCATATCCATTGGGAAGAGGCCCATTGGGAAAGAGTTCTCTTCACAGATGAGTCTAGATTCTGCCTCTACCATTGTGATCGACGTTCCCTTGTATACAGACGTCCATATGAAAGATATGCTCAGTGCAATTTCCTGAATACTACTGGTTTCGGGGAAGGATCGATTATGGTATGGGGTGGAATATCTTTAACTGCTCGCACAGACCTAGTGGTCGTTGATAATGGAGCTATGAATGCTGATAAGTACATAAGGAACATTCTTGAAGAGCATGTAGTGCCATTTGCCCCATACATTGGTGAAAATTTCATTTTTATGGACGATAATGCCAGACCCCATCGTGCGCGCATCGTTCAGGAGTACCTTGAAGAGGTTGAAGTCTCTCGAATGGAATGGCCAGCAAGAAGTCCAGATCTCAATCCGATTGAGCAGGTTTCGGACAACCTCAATAGAAGGCTGAGAAGTTCAGAAAATCATCCAGCTACTCTTAATGACTTAGGAATCCAACTCGGAGAAATCTGGGAAGGATTAGATCAGAACATTTTAAGATCACTCATTTTGAGTATGAACCGTCGTTGCCGAGCTGTAATTAACGCAAGGGGTGGAAATACCAAGTATTAAATCACTTATCAGCATTTCAGTATTTTGAAAATTGTTCATTTCTCTTCTTTCACATAAGATTCGGTGGAATCCTGATTTTTTTCCATTTAATGTGTCTTGTTTCGTCCCGAGAGAACATAAAAAATCAAAAGTAAAAAGTCAATGTAGAGTTAAATTCATTCATTTCATTAAAATTGAGATTTTCAGAAAGTGCGTTAATTTTTTTGCGCAGTGCAGTTCTAGATTCGTTTCCATAGCGTTTGAGGTTTTGAAATCTCTCATTTTCGGTCTATAAATGATCGAATTGCGAATGACGTAAAACAGACAATGTCGCATAATGGAACGTTTTTCGAGATTTCTTCCCATTGCCATCGTGAGACGTCGCCCGGCAAATTTTCGCGTGTCCCGCAACGTTTTGAGATGTCGCATTATCCATCTTCGAATGGGGAACCTTTCGACCTTTACTCAACCTTTTCAGCCCGCTAACATACTGCCGTTTTTCATTAATTCAAAGCGGCTGTTTCTGTTCTGACGTAACGAACGTCCTTTGGCTCGCTTTTATCCTGCTCGAAAATTATGGTAATGGGTTTATAGCGACGTTGTATGGGCGTTCCGCTAGGAATTTGGCAATACGGGGGCTGTGAAAAGCCGCCATTTTTAATTTAGTTGGATCCGTGTTGGACGAATAGTCCATGTATTCTTCGTTTTTGGTCAATAAATCATCGTAAAAGAAGAGTTGAATGAGTTATTACAGGGTGACAAGAAAAACTTCGGACAAATTTTGCTGTGGTCTGGAACAAAAGTATTTCAGCGCCGCCAAATAATTTTTATTCCCTTGGTTTCTCTATATTTCCTGTACTAATATGTTAATTTTCAGTTTGATATGATTTCATTACACAGTGTTTTAGAATGTCAAACAAACGTAGTGCGATTTTGGAGCTGTTTCGTCAAGGTGGGCGTCAATGCGAAATTGTTCGTTTGCTCAATGTGCCTCGACAAACCGTGTCCGATGCAATTCGTCGTTTCAAGGAGCTTGGCCATGATGGTCGTCGTCCAGGAAGTGGTAGAAAACGCACTGTCAATACACCTAGCAATCGCAACATCGTCAAGAAGCGAATCAATCGAAATCCGAGGGTTTCCACGAGGAAAATAGCCTGTGAGACCGGTTGCCACCGCGAATCAATTCGTCAAATTGCCAAAAAGGAGCTCAACTTCAAGCCATACAAGCTCCAAAAAAAGTTCAACTCCTCACGGAGGAAAACAAGCGCGTACGTCTCCAAAGGTGCCGCCAACTCCTTCGTCTCGCCGCCGGTCAGCAATGGGAGCGAATTCTCTTCACAGACGAGAAGCTTTTCACCGTAGAACAATCCCACAACCACCAAAACGACAGAGTCTGGTCCGTAGAGGCTCCCGGTACATCGGCCATCGTCGAACACCGTCAAAATCCGCAATCCGTCATGGTCTGGGGCGGAATTTGCGGCAGTGGTAAAACTTCCTTAGTTTTCGTGGATCAAGGGGTCAAAATCAATCAAGAAGTCTACCGCTGCGATATCCTCGAGGCCGTAGTACTTCCGTGGGCCAAGCAGCACTTCGGCGATACGCATTGGACCTTTCAACAGGACTCCGCTCCGGCTCACAGAGCGAAAATGAAGCAAGAATGGTGTAAGACCCATTTTTCTTGTTTCATCTCATCTGCAGAATGACCGCCCTACTCACCGGATCTCAACCCAATGGACTACAGCTTGTGGTCGATTTTGGAGCACAGGGCTTGTGCTAAAACACAAAAAATTGGAGTCGCTGTAGAAATGCATTGAAATTTGCATTCTGGTGGATGCGCCGGGTTCAATTTTGAAGGCCAAGCATAGGAACTCTTTCCTATCTCGTCAATTCGCTATTTTCATGAAACTTTGCATCATCCTCAAAGAATCTCATTCAATTGAGATCAAGCTGGCGCCGCATCTCCGAGTACTTTGTTATCTCTCGAATACTATATCTGATTTATTTTTTACTTTTCGTGGAATATCAACTCTGATATGATACAAAAATTGGTATCGTTTCTAATAAGACCAAAACGGGAGTTGTTTGTTTTTCGTTGACGTCAATCTAATGTGATCTTTCGGAAAGTTTGCTACTCGAATATCCTCAACGGTTCGGACAGTAGCCTAGTCACTTGAAACAAGGGAATCTTTTATCTTCATTTCTCTAATTTGTCGAAATTTTTACGCGATTCCGACAGGAGGAGGTGTTTCGAGAGTATTTAAATCCATTTCTTTTTCAAGCTCTACAGCCTGAATATATAGATGTCATTAGATTCCTAGAATAGTGGAACTATGTTTTATTTCTAAAGAAGCTTTATATTGTATAGCAGCTAAGGACTGAACTAAAATAAATTCGCTATCACAAAAACGCTTAAATCTTTTGAACCACTGGACCGATTTCGAAAATCAAACTCATTTTCGAATCATCTTCTAATTTTAATGAGAACTGTTTTTACAATAAAAAAACCGAAACTATTTTTTACAAAATTCATGGATTTTTTCTGGAATTCTTCCCATCATGCTTCTTACTCGGTCACTTTCTGGGATGCTGTCTTCCACTTTTGCCTGAATTCCGCTAATGTTTTCGTTGATTTCTTAGTCTTCTTCAATTCTCTTTTTACCAGGGCCCAATATCTTTCGATTGGCCTGAGTTCTGGGCAATTTGGTGGATTGGCCTATTTGGGGACAAAAACCACCTCATTAGCTTCGTACCATTCCTTGGTGGCCTTGCTGTAGTGGCATGAAGCTTAATCTGGCCAAAAGATTGTTGACACATCGTGCTCACGTAAAAATGGTAAAAGTAGCTTCTTCAAGCATTCCTCGATGTATATCTTCGAGTCAACAGAGCCTTGGCCAACGAAATATTTGCTCCTTTTCCCACAAGTGCAAATTGCTTGCCAAACCAGGAATTTTTTAGAAAACTTTGCTTGTTTCTTCACGCGAAATTGTTCGTCAACATTTCCACGAGAATCTGCAGTATAAAATTCCTGACCAGGAAGTTGCGAGAAATCAGACAAAACATAGGTTTCGTCGTCCATCACGCAACAGAAAAAATGTTTCAAGAAATCTTTTTTTTAATTTCGTTGCTCTTGATTTCGCTTCTTGATTCTTCACACCGTTCCTGTCTGGCACTTTCTGCACTTTGTATGTTCTAAGCCCACAACTCGACTTGATTTTCTGAACGATTGACTGCGAACAACCCACTATTTGGGCCACTTTCCGTCCTGAAAGGTTGGGATTCTTCTGAAAAAGGCTGACGGCTTTCTTCACTTTTTTTGGGCTATGAAACCCCTTTTTCCTCCCGATTCCTTCCTTGCGGTTAATTGTAAGATCTTCGTTGAAGCGCTTAACAACTCTTGATACCGTTTCCGGACGAACGCGAGCCTCTTTTGCTATTCTTTTGAAGCTCCATTTTCGATTATTTTGAAAGTTTCACTATAAATTCTCGTGTTTTCACTTCGCTTGACATTTTGCGACAGAGAATTGGAATATCTATGAAGTAAATGTTCCACATGTTTCTGACGTTCATAACAAAGCTAACTATGATCAAATTTTGATTTTTTTCTCAATTGTTTCAAGAAATACAGGCGTTTTGTGATAGCGAATTTATTCTCATTCAGTCCTTAGAGGCAGATGGGAAACATATTGGGAAAATTAAAATAGATACATTTCCAAAGATTCAAAAGAATTGAAACCTTTACCATCTTTTGCTTATTATTTTCTCCACGATAGGTTGAAGTTAACAATACGAAAAATCAAATACGACGTTGCCACATTTCATTTCATGGCTTGTCTCAAAACGGCTGTCAGGGGACCATAGAAGGGGACCACAGAAAATGCCAGAACAACCAAAAAATTAGTTTAGCAATTCTCTGGCGCACAAATGCCTCGTTTCTATTCGCGAACTCATCAACTGGAAACCCATTAGCATTTCTCTACACCGGCCCGCAATTATAGAAGCGTACGATTCCTCGGTCGTCCTTGGTAGTCCTAATAGGCCCCCAAAACGGAAGATACGCCGGTTATGGTCCCGCCGATCAATATCCTTTCGCGGCCTTCAGACAATTCATCACGTTGTTCTGTGTTCAATGAGAAAGCAACGCGAGAGACGTTTCTTCGCGAGCCGCAGTCAATTTCGACGGAATGTCGGAATTCTCCTTTTTCCGACGCTGAGCGTAACGAGTGCCAGGCAAAGATAATAAATTGTCTGAGTTCTCGTCTTCGAGTTAGACGTGCGAAGGATATTGATTGGTTCGAGGGAATGGATGCCCCAGGGATGCGTTCTGGGTACTTTATTGTTGTTAGAATTAATGTTTAGGATGTTTTTTTAAACGAGGTTCGTTTGCTCTACGCAACCACTTCATCAGCAGAGATCTTGACAGCGTCGTGGCATTTCAGTAGAGATTCGAAAGAAGCTTATTCCACAGAAGCTTCCTATCCAGGTATTTAAATGTAACTTCAGTTAAATACCATGTAACATATCTGAATTTCCCACCCTTCAATAAAATAAAATGCACCGTTGCCAGACTACTCCATGGCTTCCAACTTTGCAACGTCTATTGTCGAAACGTGGAACTACGTTGAATGAACTTATTTCATATTATTTTGTAATTCTATGAATGATGAATATAAGTACGACTTCAATCAATACTTTAGGCAATTCGCATCTTTATAAATAGGAGATTTTAATCATATCGAAGATCCACCATGAAGTAAACTTGTTCTTCTGTGACCATCGAAAAAATACGATTCTGTGGAAGAAAAACTAACCTCCGAAACGACAACGAATGGAAGAGGCGCTTTTACTTCACTTTCACTCGGCTGTTGTCTGTTTTCACTTTCATTCTGGTTCACAATAGTGTTCCTTTGAAATGGATTTCCTCATCTAGGAATCCGCCATTTTAGTATATTTTAAAGACGCTTCTTTGTTATCTGGTATGTACACTGCCTCCATTTGAATAACTCTGTTTCATTTCACAGGATTATTGCATTTCTATTGAATATTGTGGAACTATGTTCTGCTACCAACCCATTTGGAATATTCTTATACTGTTCGTAAGGCCTACTGCACATTTAACTATTCACTAGACACTATGGTGTAGGCATTTGGAGTTGTTGCTTTTAGTATAATATTTTACGTACAATAATCAGTGGTTTGGAGGCCTAGGGTAAACTGTTTATATCGCCTGTGCCAAGGAAAACATCCCCCACAACAGTGGCCAGTGAAACTTCCTCTGAGAGTTCTATTGACGAACGTCCTCAGTAAACCAAGCCTCGTCCTCGGGCCCTTGGCGTACCCGATAAGCAAAGAATGCTTTGAAGGTGCCATCGTTCATCAGTTAACAGGAAATATAAGGAGTTTATCGTCACTTCCAAACCAACGCGACTGCTAGGATCTCACACATAACACTTGGAAGGAAGGATTCTTACACTAGGAACTACAAGGATACTGCTTATGAATTTCATTAATAATCGGTGACACACTCTATATGCCTATAACCTTTGGATAACTTTGGATGTATTGGATTCTGCTTTTTATCACAATTGTGCCAGTAATAACCTTACCGGAGTAAAGGAAGCTCCATATTGTACATATCACCAGTGCTAGTCTTATTAATAATTGTTCTATGGATTGTAAACATATCATCTGTAATCCTAAAAGGTTTTTTGCTTTGAGTTTCAATTGATTCTCGTTCGTTTTTTCTTCATATGGCTATGGTTTTCCGAACCATGGTGCTGGACGAATAAAGGCTCTTGTTCCATCTTTATGTCCAATCTAGTGTATTATTTATCTATTTTTCCTCATTATCATCTTATATTTCACTAATCTGAGTTATTACGAATCTGAATTACTACGACATAACATAGAGTTCTACCAATCTAGACGATCACATCACAAGCCAAAAATATAAGTATAAAACCCCCTTTAACGTAATTCTACCCTCAGCTCTTCAGAGCAGGGTTGCCCCTTTTTTCTCTTTTCATAATGTTCCTAGGATTAACAAACTTGGAATGTTACAACCAGTTTAATGATAACGTCTTCATGAATAAGTTACGGGACATTTCAGCAACCTCTTTCTGTGCAGACATCTCTTCGTTAGTCATCATCAATTCCACCTAGTCCGATCTGGAACAATAGGCACAATCAAACTGCCGTTTCTTCTTCGTCATCATCTAGATCTCGCGGATCTGTTAGAGCCAGGCCAGACGGTAATGAGTCACGGTGAGACTAGATCGCAGACCGACAAGGACCGTAGACACGGTAGACCGGCTGCTCTACCCGGTATTTAGCAAATTTCGAGCCATACCGAGAACGTACACATAGGAGGACCACCTCCCGTTTAGGAAAATGACCGCCATGCGGTCCCATTTCATCGAGACGCTGCTAGAAAGTCAATGACTTTCACGTATCGGAAATGGTCAATGAACGAACGGCTTTTTGCACTTTGCCGCCGTGCGACTCTCGCCGAAAGTGAGTGATCTGTCGGTGAACGGAACTGCTAGCCGAGGAAACGATAAGAGCATTGCTAAAGCAAGTTCATCAATCGAAATCCAAAATATATTGACACGGAAAAAAAGAACAAGAACCCAAAAGTTTTCTATAAATCTCTCTAAAATATTAGAGCACTATAAAGACTAGGAGCATAGAATAACTGGAGGGAAGGCTTCATACGCTCGACAGATCATTTTGAACTGCCAATAACGGCGGAGGTTAGAGTTTCGTGTGACGCCCGATAGATAACGCTGAGATCGTTTATTCAGCAACATGTCAGATATTTTGTTCTATGGCGCTACAATTGCAAAGAATATAATGTGGTTGTCATTGTTATTGATACATTTATGCTTCTTTTTAATTGAAAATGGCCATAAATCATAACATAGACAATATTGATGACATATCATCGCTTTATTCTAATCAACTTTTTATGCGCAATTTTATGGGAAGTCTGTGATCGGTAATAAATTTGTCAAAACAATATCCTTATCAGAAAAAGCGAACATTAAGGTAAGTATTATTATTATGATACGGGAAGACTGAGGTTTTATCTGTTCTCGTGTATTATACGCAGAATTGTATGGTACCCCGTTTACCGAGGGGGAAATCATTACTGAAATTTTGTACACCAAATTCTACTTTTGGGCAATAATTCTATAAATTCTAAAGAAATTGTAATAAATTCTACCAAATTCTATCAAATTCTACTAAATTCTATCAAATTCTACTAAATTCTATGAAATTCTACTAAATTCTATCAAATTCTAATAAATTCTAACAAATTCTAAAAAATTCTACTAAATACTCTCAAATTGAATGACTTAATTCACCTAAATTTCAACGATTTTACAGTTTTCGAAAATTGGTAAAATTTTTTCATATGTAATACCACTAGAGATGGAATTTTGCCGGCAAAATTTGTCGATTGTAATATGAGAGTTTGTTGCTCGGAAATTTCGCGTATGACATTTGATAGATGCATAGAATACCTGGTGTATCGACTCCTTACTAAAAATCGTGACCAAAATTTGTAGATCAAAACGGCATTCTAGATTTCAGATTTTGTTCTAGTTCCGGAATAAATCCGCAATATCTATCGGTCGTGGCGCTACTGCGGCAACGAAAAATAGCGCGACCCCTTTCGGGAGAAATTAGAAGCAGTACAAATTCTCGGATTTTCGATCGACAAGAAAGTCTTAAACAAAATCTAATCAGTGCCAACACCAGGTATTTCTATGCAACCATGACATCTGTATCAAAATCACGAGCCGTCAGGCGAGTGATTTTGGAAAAAATGTCATGAGCGAAATTTCCGAAAAGCAACAAACATGAATATCACAAGAGAGAAATTTTACCTGCCTATAAATTTCATCTCGAGTGGTATTCGGCATGACTATTCCACTAGAAAATACGGTAATATGTTCACATTTGACGCGTATTGCGCTATTTGGCAAATTAGAATTCATCATAGATTGACTCACTAAACGTTGTTTGTTTTCTCTATGATATTTATTTCCGAAGCTATCTATGAATTCGAGAAACGTCAAAAATTTTGTCGCTGAAAACCCAACTTGTTAGTTTTGCCGGCTTGAAAATTTTGTCGAGATGAAACGATCGTTGATACGGAAACTTCCTCACTACAAATGGAATGAGTGGAATAGTCAGTTTAGAACAATTAAATTTGCGAACTATTTTTTTGTCCAGTCTAAAATATCATTTAATTGTCAAAAAGCTTTTACAATCAATGAATTTCCGTTAACACATTAATGAGTATGTATATATTATATGTATACAGGGTGAGTCTTTGACTTGTACATATATTTTAACTGTAGATTCCTCTCATCAAACGAAACACTTTTTTCCTATACCATTTTTCAAAATTCGGTTTCGTTTGAAAGATACAGGGTGTCAAAAATCCATGAAATTAACACTATTCTTTCTATATATTCGAAACCGATAATCCGAATGAACTGAATTTTGGTTGATTGTTTACTCTATTCATGGTGCATATTCCTCAATTGAAACTTATTCCATATTCCTCCTGCTATAAGAGTTACAGCCAACTCGTCTCATGAGTTCATGCAAAAATACTATAAAATCACTCGAAAAAGATAAACGGTTCATATTTTCGAAAGAATCAACCATTTTAGAAAATAAAAGTATTCTTATATTTTTTCAATAAAACGCGTCGTTTTCGAGTTATTCCTAATTGTATACGAACAAATTCGAGGAAAAAATCATGAATTTCATAAAAAAACTGAATGCAACCCTGAATTAAATATCATCGAATATTATGTATTCTCTGATCTTAACAAATTAACAACGTTGTCAATGTTTATCAACTTCGTCAAGACTAAAATCTACATGGTGGAAAAACGTTCGATGTAATAATTGAATTCTGAGAAGCATGAAATGAAATTACACAGTCTATAAGCACAGTTTCTATTGAAAATTTATTGTTACCGGTCTTTCAGGAAAATATCTATCTCAACAATATTATCCTCTTGGAGATTTCAATCGACACTACACATCACAATCATCACCTGTTTGCTTTATTATCTGCAAGTAAATTTAGATAGATAATTAAGGTTATCCCGTTTAAGCGTCTTTCATTATCATAGACTGGCCTGCGGTTCGAGACACAGAAACAGAACAACCACAACACAACGGCCTGTCCCGCCTGTCTGCCTTGCGTGCCGGCTATATCGTAGCGCTATATCGGCAAGAATCAGAACTCGTTTGGCATCTCCAAAGAGCCACGCCTAGACGCAGACGCCTTTAGCCGTTAGCGATTGTGATAGTTCATCCGCTAACGATAGGGGACGTACTGCTTTTTTGAGTTCGCATTGTTTGAAGAGAAAATCGGCAATCTGGCATCGTCTTCTCTAGAGTTCTGTGCTTAGACAGGTTCTGTGCACGGCCTTCTAAAGACTTTAGTCTTCAGATGGCCGTGTTCTGTGGAATATCATATCACAGAAGATGAGTTAGGTTAGGTCATTGACCTCGAATCATCTGACTTAGGTTGATGGAGTTAGAAAACCAATTTTCATGAGATCGTTCCAAAATATCGAGGAAAATATGAACAAATTATTGGTGTTTACAAACTAATCTTCAGGAAAATCGAAGAAGGAACTTATTTTGGTGGGAGAAATATGGCTTTTCAATTGCAGAAATAATCGGACAATGTTTTCGTTAGGAAATATCGTTTTTGTTACATTCTTATTCAAATAAGGTTAGTGCTTGAGTATTTTCTAATTGTATCACCCAGAACATCTAATCACCTCAATTTCAATCGAAAAATATGAACTTTGAAGTGTTTCCAGAGAATGCATCCAGGCCCGGACTCAGCACTATTTTTTTTTTCAAATGGCTATATCTTTTTAACAGAGCCGAATTCGGAAAAATGGAAAATGAAAAAAAGGTTTCCTGTGGCCTCAAGAATCTATAGTTAAAATATATGTACAAGTCAAAGACTCACCCTGTATATAAAGGATGATTTCAAATTTAAAGAAAAGACAATTTCTATGGTTTTCTTGAAATTGAAGCTTGATCAAAATTAAAAGCACATTAAAATAAACAAGCCTAGTTCTCAAAAAACATTTTTGAAGACAGGCTTTTGACAACACTCATCCGCCATTTTGAAGCCGCCATCTTGAATTCCTCGATTTTGAAGAATCGTAATTTCCTACTCAGAAAACCCCCATATACCAATTTTGTATAGAATAGGATCATAATTACAAAACTCGTCAGCCATATTGTGTCCGTCATCTTGAATTTCCCAATTTTGACAAAAGTATCATCATTTTCGAACCCAAATACCCCCAGATACGAATTTTGAATGGAATCGGATTATAATTACAAAATTCATCCGCCATTTTGGAGCCGCCATTTTGTTTTTTTTCTATAAAAAATATTTCATGATGCATTGTCACCAGAATTAGGTACACCTGCAAAATTTCAAATCAATCAGACGTTTATAAGTGTGTCATATTTAACTTGCAAGATTTGATTACAGACAGACAGACAAGCACCGGAACAGGTGAAACTAAATAAAAGCTCATAACAAGCTTTTATTAAAAAAAATTTTTAAAGACAAGCTTTTTCAATAACAACACTCATCCGCCATTTTGATGCCGCCATCTTGAATTCCTCAATTTCGAAGAATCGAAATTTCCGACCCAGAAAATCCTCAGACACCAATTTTGAATAGAATCGGATTATAATATCAAAACTAGTCCGCCATATTGTAGCCGCCATCTTGAGTTTTCCAATTTTGACAAAAGTATCATCATTTTCGAACCCAAATACCCCTAGATACTAATTTTGAATGGAATCGGATCATAATTACAAAAGTCATCCGCCATTTTTGAACCGCCATTTTGTTTTTTTCTATAACAAATATTTCATAATGCATTATCACCAGAACTATGTACACCTGCCAAATTTCAAATCAATCGGTCGATCAGAAGTGTCCCATATTTAACTTGCAAGACACCGGGACAGGTGAAACTAAATAAAAGCTTGTAAAAATACTATATTCTCTTCGAAGGACCCCGCACAAATTGAATGGGAAATGGATCCCAGGCGAATTGGCTGAAATTTGGATATGTTGCAGTTTATGTATTTCTGTTCAATAGTCTCCATGGGCCCGAGACCTAAAAATGGACAGTTTTTTCGGTATCGCAGGTCGAAAGTTGCAACTAGTGCACGCATTTTATCGGGTAATATCGAGAATCGACGCTGAGTTTGAAGTAAACGATTGAATAACGTATGCGCATAAATGTTTTGGTTCATTACATTCTACTAAATTCTACCAAATCCTAATAAATTCTACTAAATTCTATTAAATTCTACTAAATTCTATTAAATTCTACTGAATTCTACTAAATTCTACCAAATTCTAGTAAATTCTATCGAATTCTATCAAATTCTATCAAATTCTACTAAATTCTAGTAGAGTGTACACCAAAATTCTACACTGATTCCCCCCTCGCCGTTTACATTCCCTCTGCTAACACTTAGATTCGGAGCGGGAAACAGATTTTTCTTTCTATATTCAATCTGATCCTTGTAGCCATTTCTTTACACGTGCTATATGCATTATATTGTCGGATTTACGAAAAAAAGTATGTATTGCTTTCTTTCAAAAGAATATATATTATGATATAATAATAAATGGTACCTAATAAGTAATAACAACTAATAACCATTAAAGATAATTTTATTAAGGATAGCCATGTTGTAGGAACAAACGACGTTGTCGCCATCTCGTGACCTTGCGGCGAACTGACAAGTTCGGACGTTTTTGGCAGTTCATTTTCGTAGGGGAGCCTTCTCTCCAGTTATTCTATGCTCCTGGCTCTATGGTTGATTGGGTCCAACCATAGACTCGAAAATTACAGATCCCTTCGAACGAAATGAAATCTGTAATCGAAAGTAAATGAAATCTCTAATCTAATGAGGATATTTTCGGAATGAGAGATCTTGTGGTGACTTTTTTCGATATGCTCACATGAAAAACATTGGAAATAGGTTAGGTTCCTGGTGTTAGAATAATGCCGCGGCATCTAATAGTCAAATTTATAATAATTTATTGTTTATGTTGGTGTATCACCCCGATAGATGGCGATGAAAATGTTGCGAATCCTGTAATTTTCGAGTCTATGGTTGGACCCAATCAACCATAGAGCCAGGTCTATCTAGCATACCTATCTTTATAGTGACTTAATATAAGAGCACTAGAAAGATAGGTATGCTAGAGAGACCTGGCTCTATGGTTGATTGGGTCCAACCATAGACTCGAAAATTACAGGAATCGCAACATTTTCATCGCCATCTATCGGGGTGATACACCAACATAAACAATAAATTATTATGAATTAGCTGGCCCGGCGAACTTTGTTCCGCCTAAATGATCGTAATCACCGGTGATCGGAGATCAACAGCTTGGTTCTCTGATTTTTAAACTCGAATCGAGTTGATTCTATATCAAGTTCCGATCACCGATGATTACGATTTGTGAAACCCACCGTTAAAGTTTAATCAACTAATCGTTGCTATTTTTTCAAGCTGGAGATAAATTAGGCAAAATATACAAAATTTTAGTAACATTGTTATTCGCACGGAAAGAATTCTCTTTATTTAAGCGGTATCTGATTATTGTTGAACATATAATATTCCTTTGAATTCTTCACAGTTTTCTCATTGCTGTACCTAAATAAAAATATAAATCACGATCGAATTATATGGATGAGAAATAGTTCCAATGATTAATTACCTCTGATCACTGTGGAAACCATTTTAGTTCTGCCAATACAACGCTCAAAATTCGAATTGAAGTACTTTGTCTATGGTACTTTGATCTCACTTCACAGAATACAAATACGCTGAGACGTTTTCTTATTTTTTTCTTGACTAAGACATTTTTGTTTCGGTCCACAGCACAGAGTTGGAGGCAACTCAAATTACACACTTTTTGTTTACATCGCCACCTGACGGGGAGAATATCAAATAAAGTACCTACGAATAAGCTGTAGCGTAACTGTAACTTTAGCGACAACTTGTGGCCTTACTCAAAAGAAGGAAAAGCATCTTCTGTAAAATTTCCATCGATTTTTTCGAAGTTTTATTGTATTTTATAATAAATAGACCGTAGACGAATCCATATATGAAGTTTCACAACAATCAGTCCATTCGATCTCGAGTTATAAACGGTGTAACCAACATCTTTTTTTTATATAGAAGATTCAACTATCAGATGCCGCGGCAATCACTCGTTAATTAATGGACAGATTTGATTTCATTCGAATGGATCTGTAATTTTCGAGTCTATGGTTGGACCCAAAATGGCGACTTCTGGTACACTCCCCTTCATAGAGCCTCAACAATATACTGCTACAGTTCAAATCATATCCGCCGTGGTATAGCGCCACATTATATTCCGCCTCGTTGAACGTCAGCCTCCTTTATCTATGCCATAAACTACGTCAAAATCTGACAGCTTACAGCTACAATTTCAAATCGTACTCTGTGATCTCTGCAAATCGGATGATTTTATATATAGCTCTGAATGTATTCTTATACGAACATCTATTGAATAAATTTGTGTTTTTTTTATTCTGTCGATTCAAATACGAATCCATCAGAAATAAAATCAACCCTTTCCCTCTCCCAGTGATGCCTTGTTGATACTACTTCATGGCTTGTTTTCAAGACAGCTGTGTTTGAACCATAGAACTATGTTCATAGAATGGCTAACTTAGAACGAAATTTTAAGTGTCATTTTCGAATTTGGTATCATAGAAGAGTAATGAGTCTATTTTGAAGGAAACAGGACTTTACCACGTCCACGAAAAGTTATGGAAAATATCAATACCAAGCTTTTTTGCATCGATGTTTCATCTCTCGATCTGTATCTCTACATAAAGCCCAGGATAACTTTGAAAAAAGTTTTATCGACATTAAAATTGCCCCTAAAAACTTCCTCACAGAGTTACCAGGTAAGCATAGAATAGAACAACCAGTAATACCTTCTGTATTTATTCATTCATTATTTTCCCCCAACATTCTTCCCTCGAAATAGGTACTTCAACTTCCAGTGAACGAACTAAATGAATTAAATCGAGTTATACCAAATTCGCCAAGGTCAAACGCAACCAAATTTTCCAAACTAGCTCCGCAATTGCCCCAACTGTCCCGTTTCCGGAAAATAAAACGGCCACCGCCAATTCGGCGCAACGATTTAAACGCCGTTTGTCAGAGTGCACTTTGTACAGAACAACAGGATGTTACAATTTGTTTTATTGTCATTTATTCGCCTATGACCTCGACGATCGCCACAATGAAGATTAAATTCAATATTTACGGTCGAGATGCCGGCCGAAACAAAACACGAACGGCTTTCGACCTCACTCGGTATCAATCTTCGGATTTTTCGTTGGCGAAGTACAAGGTTTTCCCGAATTTCGTTCACGTTTCCGCGTTGATCAAAGGTTATCTCTAACTTGGGTTATATTCGGACAATCCCACGCATAAGCTGATTGTAAATGGAACAAACACTTCAAAGTATCCCATGCCTGATTCACCATACATTGTGACACAGAAAAAGTGGGTCACTTGAACCACTGACGTAAAGTCAGAAGCTGTCAGAACAAACTGACAGCAGCTGTCAAAGTAATCGTCCATGATACTTTTTTCCAATAATTTAAATATGTAATATTAACTCTCGGGGGAGGAATAACGACACAGAGAAAGAATATAGAAGGACCGGTGCTTCCTTTGAGGTATATTTTGTTTTTCTACGTTATCGGGAAGTACGTCAATTTTCAGATCGAATATAGCGAAAACGACATAAATCGCCAAAATGTACCACATTTTTCATCGGAAGGCTTTTGTCTCAGACATCCTAAACGCGAGTTTTCGATATTTTGTAAACAAACCTCCGACCACAGAATATTTTGACAAGTACGATCAGCTGTTCGATCTCGGCCATGTTGTTGTGGCCATGATCCGTTATGACTTTAGGTACTGCATACGGGTTTAATGTTATTCCGAAGCCATGCCAAGTTTTTATGCATAGTTTGAATTGAAATAATAATGATACCAAGCTTGACCTTGTTCTCTACCTAAATCAGAAATGTCATTTGGATCGAATCGGTAGATTCGAAAAAAATCAGTAAAACTACACTGCGCAAAAAAATTAACGCACATTATGGAAATCTCAAATTTATTCTACAACAGAAGGTGTTCTCAATGATAATTATTTTTATCAGAATTATGCATGCATATGTTATCCATACTTTCAACGTTTTTCTTCAATACAGATGTTTTCTCCCAGCAGGAATAAAAAAAGATGATATTATCAGATTTTGAATGTATTGGCTCCATTCTAAAATCAGTTGTTCTCGATCAATTCTAGTGATCAATAGTTTTTCTTTCGTTTGATTTTCTACACTCGATCGCTATGCAACGCGAAACACGCAATTTGACCCAAGAGGAATGTGCCCAAGCGGTAGTTTTGCGAGAAGAAGGGTGGACATACACAAGAATTGCAGAAAGGTTTGGAGTTTCCCATACAAGTGTGTCCAGAATGTTGCAGCGATTCAGGGAGACAGGTATGAATGTCCGAAGACCAGGACAGGGTAGACCACGGGTAACAACTGCCATTCAAGAACGGTACTTGAGAGTTTCTTCGTTGAGGCAACGGTTTGCAACCGCTCGCCTCCTTCAAAATCAGTTGAGCAAACTCGTGAGGTGCAAATTAGCACTCAGACAATAAGAAATCGCCTCAGAGAATATGATTTAAGGCCTCGTGTCGCGGCAAGAGGCCCAGCTCTTACCCCAGCCCATCGAAGGGCGCGTTTGGATTTTGCGAGAGAGCATATCCATTGGAAAGAGGCCGATTGGGAAAGAGTTCTCTTAACAGATGAGTCTAGATTCTGCCTCTACCATTGTGATCGACGTTCCCTTGTATACAGACGTCCACATGAAAGATATGCTCAGTGCAATTTCCTGACCACTACTGGATTCGGGGGAGGATCGATTATGGTATGGGGTGGAATATCTTTGACTGCTCGCACAGACCTAGTGGTCGTGGATAATGGAGCTATGAATGCTGATAAGTATATAAGGAACATTCTTGAAGATCATGTAGTGCCATTTGCCCCATACATTGGTGAAAATTCCATTTTCATGGACGATAATGCCAGACCCCATCCTGCGCGCATCGTTCAGGAGTACCTTGAAGAGGTTGAAGTCTCTCGAATGGAATGGCCAGCAAGAAGTCCCGATCTCAATCCGATTGAGCAGGTTTGGGACAACCTCAATAGAAGACTGAGAAGTTCAGAAAATCATCCAGCTACTCTTAATGACTTAGGAATCCAACTCAGAGAAATCTGGGATTAGGATTAGATCAGAACATTTTAAGATCACTCATTTTGAGTATGAACCGTCGTTGCCGAGCTGTAATTAGCGCAAGGGGTGGAAATACCAAGTATTAAATCACTAATCAGCATTTCAGTATTTTGAAAATTGTTCATTTCTCTTCTTTCACATAAGATTCGGTGAAATCCTGAATTTTTCTTCCATTTAATGTGTCTTGTTTCGTTCAAAACCTTCCCGAGAGAACATAAAAATAAGTTATGAAGTCAATGTAGAGTTAACTTTCATTAAAATTGAGATTTTCAGAATGTGCGTTAATTTTTTTGCGCAGTGTATAACTAGATCGGAATCTATACTGAAAATTCAAAGATTCTTAGGTTCTGGTGGTTCTACCGATTGCGAGTCGACTACAACACTAAACAAACTAAAATATTTGCGAACAACCTACTGAGCAATATCTCACGATTGTGGAACATTCTACGACTTATACTACATCGACTCCAAGTCAAACATTGTATCGATCATCTTCAAGATACATTCACACGTTCCAAAGATAAGCGGATTCGCGGAAAATCGATCATATCGGTCAATAAAACCCAGATAAACTGTTCATTGACATTTTCGAACAACTGTATTTTACCCGTTCACTGTACCATCCTTTATCTGCCCGGACATAGTTCAACAGCAACGATATGTCGTTAAATCTTATGCTAATTCTCGACATTATGGAATTAGCATAGGATCATTTTGATTTATATCGTCGATTAAAGCACAGAAACGTCTTCATGGAATTTCAGCCTATGCGGCCATTAATTATCGGGTCATTCGAGTACGATCGGTATACAGGGTGTCGCACCAACACAACCGTTTGAATTTGACTCTTACTGAAACCCGCTTCACTGGAAGATTCAGTTTTGCATTCGATATTCAATAAATCATTAGAGATTACACTATCGATGAATTAATTTAAAATTCAGAGCACATTAACAAGTTTTTGTACAACTGCCATTAAAAGTGACACTTTTAATGACGCAAACAATGTTAAAATTGATTGTTTACGTGCAGGAAGCGTGTTAAAAATATTTTTAACATTAGTGTTAAAAATATTTTCAGCACTCCATTTCCTTATGATGAAATCAGATGAAAAAAAAATCAGCAATTGCAAATTTTTATTATCAATATTTAACAATCATTACTTATGAACATTAATATTAATCGTAAAACTAGAACAATTACTAACATTAATTCCCTGTGACGTTAGGGAGCTTCGCAACACATTATTAGAATCCTTAGCACCATCAGTACTCGTAGAAACCGGAAGTACAATAATGGATGATGATGATCCAAAATCTGTTGAGGTTGGGAGAATTTTTTCAGCATATTTACATTTCTATTGGCAATGGAATGACCAACATAGCCCTCGGCTACCGTCGTAGACTTCCATCCACCATGTTTCTTTATATCCGTAATATTTGCTCCTGATTCTGCTAGCAATGAAGCGGAGGATCTTCGAAAACAGTGTCCTGTATATTGCTTTGGTTCTGGCAGTTTGAGGAATTCGGCAACAATAGATGGAATTTTCCCAAATGTATTGATACCAACTGGATTGGCAATGCATTTATTATTCATGTATTTCAGGAAAAAACGACGATGTTTGATGACAGAAGGGCGCAGTGCAAAGTACTTATGAAAATAGTCAACATACTTCCCAATAATACTGAAAGAACGACTGACTTTCGTTTTTGTGTTTGGAAGTTGTATAACCAATGATTTATTTGTTATTTCGATGTCTGAAATTACACAATTCTTCACGCCGACAGGCTCCAAATAATCCGAAAATAGTTGCAACCTTAACCATCAAGTATTTCTCATCTGGTGCCTCATTTATAAACTTTTCAACTTGTTTACGAGTGAGAATTTTCGATTTTTTGGGATGATATCCTTTACTTTTCCGTTTTAAATATGCTATTACCTCAAATTATTTACAAACATCCCTACCATTTTTAATAAGGGCGCTTGACTTTATCATTGAAAATTTGCTCCACAAAGTTGATGAACTCCATATTTTTAATTTTTCTTCTAAGTATGCCAGGAAAACAGGTTCACTGAAGTTCCCTTCTACAGGAAATTGTTATATGCAATATCGTACTGCTGAACAGATTTTTTAGGTAGGAGTTCCAGATTTGCTCTTCTTGCAGACTCTTCAATATCCACAGGAACAACCAAATCGTCACTTTTATCAATAATTGGACTCTCGACAAACATATTAAGCAGTTGAAAACCCAAGACGAAAATTGGACAGGAACGAAATTCAAATGACAGCGTCTTTTCTCATTTGTTAGTAATCATAACGTTGGCGACGTTTGCCATTCACAACAACCTTTTCATTATTTGAATATTGAAATGCATTTTGAAGTTTATTGTCATTGCAAATTCGCCCATTCCATTATCAAATAGGGCAGTTGTACAAAAAACATTATATGTATTTGTGTTAAAAGTGATTTTATTTTGTTTAAATTGTTGAATTGGTTCCGCTCATGTCACAAACTTTTTCACTCACAAAATAAAACGTCACTTTTAACACTCATATCATAAATAACTATTTTGACCAAGATTCTTCCGTATCTTCCACAAATTGAGGTCGATTCTGTCAAATATGAATATTCATCTCGAAAACTTTCTCAGAATAATGAAGTCCGGTGTATATGAAAATTAATTTGAGCAATAATGTTTGAACTTAACATGAATGAATGCACTGTGAACGTTGTTTCTTTCATTTCTGCTATTGTAATTACTTTTTCTTTTTGCAATAAGATGCAGGCTCATTAATATTGAGGAAAGATTATATTAAAAACATATGGGCAAAATGACAATGCTTATGTTCCTGAGAACAAGTACGCAAAAGTAAATGAAGGATTTTTTATTACTTATTTTACCTCATTACAGTGGAGTGGTGCATCTTCAGTTCTCTGAAGAATAAGATGTAATAATTACCTGAAACAAAAAAAAACATGTATTAATCTGAATTTTTTAATACCCAAATGAAATTGTGTTGTCAGTTCTGGTTCACGATTCCTGAATTTACAATTCTGGGAAATGGAAAGTGTTGTGTATGAATAATCATCGTTTTTTTTTAAACCGAGTTCTGCATTGCAAATAGAAACTTCCTACGAAAAAACTATGATTCACAAACTTTTTTCGCAGAGTCCAAAATAAATAATTTTCGATTTCAGTTCTGATATTTCGGACGCGAGATTTTTGATCTCGTACAAAGCGACACCGCGTGACTCGGTATCAACAAAGCCCACGTCGTGATTCGTTGGCCGAATTAATTTCGTGATTAACCGCATAAAAATTTGGCACGAGATTAAAGCTAATCGGAATCATAGCGCTCTTCGCCTAAATCGAATCTGAATCCTCAGTATTGCCATCTATTTGTAGCAAAATGAAGTTTATCCCGTAGATTGAACTCTCTTTACTGTGGCGTCTTGAGAAAATTATGCTTCTCCTGAATACAGTCCGCATAAATCTAGAAGCTAATTGGTCATTCCGATTTTCAGACGGCGATTGGAGCCTCCATTAAGAACGACCAGTCCATCTAAATGCAAATTCCGATTCACCAGTAATTACACAGAGTCTCCGCAAGATTCTGACGCTGTCCAACTCTGGAAGACGATTACATTCTTCCGTTCCTTCATTCGTTCAAAAATAAAGTTTACCTTTGATTTTATGTAGCTCTAAATATTAATCAGGCACTGTTGAGACACCCTGTATGTATTTTCATATGTACATTTATTGAATAAAGATCTACTGAATAAATTTCACCGTATTCATTTTGATTACTGTCCATTCAAATATGAATCCCGCAAATATCAATTCAACCCGGTGTTGCCTTGTCGACGATAGTTAATGGCTTGTTGTCAAGACGGCTGTGCTATCGAGTTTGAACCATAGAACTATGTTCATATGGTTAACTGAGAACGAAATTTCAAGTGTCATTTTCGAATTCGGTATAATAGAAGAAAACGGAACTATTCCACGTTCAACGAAAGTACGAAAAACCTCCAGTGCATTTAGTGAATGATACTCGTAGAGGTAATTACACCCAATACCTAACAGTAAAACAACTGCGGTCATCGTGTTAGCCAATACTGCCGGCGTTTATTGTCTTGAACTCTCTCTCTCCGCATTCTAGACACCTGTTGCTGTTTGCATTTCCCATTCATTCGAAGCTTCGGAGCCTGAGGGTACCCGACGAGAGTTTTCTTTCGTGGGATTGAGAAAGACCGAAATGGAGTGAATGAAGAATTCCAATTTACTCAAGTGCGACACGGAGATGCTCATTTTACGTCTAAATGGGAAATTGGTCCACAGAATGGAGGACATTTTTATTTATTAATTAGGCGAGTCTTTCTCTGGAAGGGATTCGAGGAAGAATGTCCCGAAAAAAGGTTTTTTCCAAAATTGAGAAGATCGTCACTTATTGGTGTTCCATAGAAAATGATGTTTCAAAGAGTATGGCATTTCACAGAACATGATGTTTCACTGAGTATGGCACATCACAGAACATGACGTTTCACAGAGTATGGCACTTCATAGAACATGACGTTTCACAGACAATGGTGTTTCAGAGAACATGACGGACTATCGAAATTATACGTTTATTCCAATGATTATTCAATCAATCTCGCATTCGTTTTGAGAAAAAATACGTTTTCAGGAATATTTTATATTGATTTCATGATATAAATCAATATTTTAGTGATTCTTTGATAATGTCATTGTGACATTTGATGGTAAGTTAACAGACATTCATAATGAATAGAAGGACGAATAATTCTTTTCGATGCAACGAAAACTGTTCGAAATGTCTCAAAACAAGTTGATACAATCTGTCGAAATCAGACATCTGTCAACAAGTGAGGTCTTTCTGACGTCCGAACCTATTCCGACCGTATAAAAAATGCACTTTGGCAGCGCGCCCAGATGGGAAATGCGCATTTTTTCCACAGAAGAATCTCGCTAGATTCTCCCGCGAATTTTTGGCGCTGTCCCTGACATCGAGTCGTTAAACCTGCAGTTTTACTCTTGCGTTCCCCTTACGTAGTTTCAGATGTAAGAACCGCGGTTATTTTTAGGCCCCGGTAAGTAATATCTCAATCGGTACTTCGATATTTTCGGAAATTACGATCGACCGAGAAGATACGACCGCTAGAGAGCAGACGTATCAATCTTGTTAATGGATTTGGAGGGATTTCTTTTCGTTGAGTGCCAGATGACGTCCAGGAGAGACGCGAGGAGGACGATCTGAATTTCTCACTCTGGTTCGACATATTTCGCATGGCTCATCTCGTATATTCCTTTTTGCAATCTCCCCTGATGACGTTCGGCAGAGCTGCCTCTATAACAAGACGCGAACTGAAAGGTGGCAACAACGCCTATAGAATGAAAAATTCGATTCCGCCAAAATTCCCAAGAGTTATTTACCGATCGGGATCTGTTTATACACCCTGTATGTATCTGTATATGTGCATTTATTGAATAAAGATCTATACTCCATTCACAATTATAAAATCACAACTCTGGCCATGGTTTCGTTTTCAGGAATTGGTGCACCTGATAAAAAATATGTGCGCGTACAGAGAATATCTTTAATGACAAAACGGTGTTGCCAGTTTCTTTGTTTACATCAAAGTAAAAGAATCAAATATATTTTGACATGGGTACAAACGGCAAATTTGAATTGGACCAAAAATCGATTTATAAGCATGAATAAAGCAAAAGTAAGTACTAATCGCCTTTTTTACACTTGATAACGAAGTTTTTTTTTAGGTATCTGGCCGTTTGGAAAGATTTCAAGCGAAATTCCGGTCCCCCAGAAGTTTGGTTAGTTTCGGTATCGTTTTTGGCGCTCAAAATTTATTTGGAATGTGTAAATGGACAAAAAAGGCTTCCTTATACGATCTTTTCACGAAAGCGACCGGAAAATATGGTTCAGGTAGGATTTTCGAGGAATTATGAGGAAAGAACTTGCAGAATGAAATTGCACGATTTTCGTAAGTAAACGGGTTTTGGATGGCCATCATCGGTCTCTAAATGATTATTGTTGATCGTTTTCACGTTTCAGAAAAAGAACCACTTCGTATAAACCCATTTTGAAGAAATTTGTGTATGTAACATTCAACGGTATAGGTATTTGCTCTTAATCGAAAGAATATATTATATCTAGTGCTACTTCTTTCAAAAGAGACACAAGCTTTTAATGCTGTAGGGGCCCTATAATGTGGAGGAGTTTGTGTCTTATTTTAGAACAGGTGAATGATAAATGTGAAGCATATGTTTGACCTGTTCCATATTATTTGTACAAACCTACTGTGGTTGTAATGTATGAATATTTTTTAAACTAATAAATTACTATACAGTCAGAATATTTTACTCCTTGTTCATAAGATCAAATAAATGAAATGTATATCTTCTACTCTTATTTTTATTAGTTAGCTATTTGGGTTATGTTCCAAGGAAAAGTTCCCCTTGCATCAGAACTCCCTTCAACTATTTGGATTCCAATAGGGGGATATAATTTTCCATTATTCTTGATTCAACAATTGATGTCGTCAAGTCTTGAATTTTCAGTTCAAGAGGATAATAAACATTAAATCTTCACAAGCATGCATATGAAAATTATGTGAAAGCAATGCAATTTTCTTCCATGGCGAAAAATAATATATTTCAACAGTGATCTCTTGTATTTTTCATGCAAATAACTAGAAAAGGAATCCTTTCTATCAATTCATATAAACGTTAATTATTTTCGTCCTCATATATCTTCCAATTCATTCATTTTCCGAATAAATTCTGAGAAATACGCTAAGAATGTAGAAAGGGCAACATAGTGTTGACTTGGCACATAAAAATATTTTGAAAAACGTCATAACTTCGATACAGAGTGGAATGTGTCAAATTTCCAAGGCCAGAGTTGTGATTTTATAATTGTGAATGGAGTTTTTTTTATATTAAATAGCTTTCACAGTCTTTTTCTTTGATAACAGTCGATTCAAACATGAATATATGAAAAAGATAAATTTAATCCATTTCCTCTCCCAGTGTTGCCTTGTTGAAGATAGTTCATAGCATGTTTTAAAGACGGCTGTGCTATCGGGCTTGAACCATAGAACTATGTATATCGTATGGCTAACCGAGAGGAAAAAGGGCTATTTTTACGAACATCGTCAGTATTTTAGATCCCAAAAATTCGAAATCAGCACATTACTATTCCACGCTTCGTATCACCATCCGTCAAATTCCCACTGGAACAGCGTTGTCGTCCAAAAAAAGAGCTTATTACGGCTTCGCGACATGCGAAATGTCAACGTCAACGGGTCCTTGGCGTATTACGTCGGCACGTAACTTTCCTGTTTACGGGGAGTGTCTACCTGTCTAGCCCGGTTAATTTCTATTTTCCCGGCCGGGAATTAAACTAATGAAGTGGTAATGGCAGGAGGCGGGGGTGACGACAAACAACGAAGGCGTAAAAATCAGAATCGTAACGCGAGAAATTGACAGGAACGCGTTATACCTGTAACAGACGGACCAACCCGATTCGGACAAAGAGCACTTCATCCTCCAGGACATAGAATTCGGTACAGAGCGAAACAAAATCCGAGAACACACCATACGGAGTTAGGCTCAATTTCTTTGACAACTGCTGTCAATTTTTGACAGCTGTCAAAAATTTCAAAACTAGAAAATGCGAATCGAAAAGAGGTGAATGAAAGAGAGACACGAATTTAGCAAAATCATTCCGTACGTTAACTCGTTTGAGCTTACGATATGCGTTCGAGTTTTAGTCGAACATAAAAATTATCGATAAACGTCGATAATGCAATTGAACCTTCGACCTAGAGTACTAGTAAATTGCGATGTAGTATTCGCTTCTCATTCATTCATACCGAGACGTATTTATTGAAAACTGGATGAATAACTATCGGCCGAAAAAAATTGCATGCCATAGAAAAGTACAACGGTTGATTGGTGATTCGTAGCAATAACCTAAAATTACGAGCATTGGTTTCTAGAACTGTCAAATGCAAATCTCCATTCACTTTTATTTGATCACATAGGAGGTCATGGTTTCGTTTTCAGGAGTTGGTGCCCCTGATGAAAAGCACAGAACATATGATGAAAAGTCAGTGCGCGCACAGAAAACATTGTTAATGACAAAACGACGTTGCCAGTTTCTTTGTTTACATCAAAGTAAAAGTATCAAAGATATTCCACATTTTGTCAGGTTTACAAATTGTTCGCAGATTTTTGGTATTCAATCGATATTTGCAGGTGAGTTTTTCGTCGAATATCCAAGATTAACGTATGTTTATTGTTTTTAGCACCAGTTTGGAGCGTGAGGACGATTTTCAAGACCAGGACGAATGTTTACATTTCATGGTTGAAGGGGTACACGGGAATTTCGTTGAAAAAGCTGTTATTTGGACAGATATCGCAGTAGATGGATCGGATGGAGCCTCGAGAGGTCGATTAGGATGATATATTTCGGGTTTCGCAAGAAATTTGGCGATATCTGAGCAGATTTGAAAAAGTTAGGTACCTCACTAATGAGGTGGAACTTAGACCTAATTCTCCTATAAGAAACGCCTTTCAAAGGTCAAGATGGTGAAAAATGTATTCTTCAGATGTTGTTTGAACAACGCAGCCGAGTTTTATACCCCAACATTGATTTTAAGAAAGTTATCAACAAAATAAAATTGACATTATTCTTGATTCTTGTAATTACCCATCAATTCATCTTATATCTTTGGGTTGATTTTTTTTCAAGAATTCTTGATTAGAATCAACAATTGATGACGTCAAGTCTTGAACTTCCAGTTCAAGAGGATAATAAACATTAAATCTTCACAAGCATGCATATGAAAATTATGTGAAAGCAATGCAATTTTCTTCCATGGCAAAAAATAATATGTATATTTCAACAGTGATCTCTTGTACTTTCATGCAAATAACTAGAAAATGAATCCCTTCTATCAATTCATATAAACGTTAATTTTTTTCGTCCATCACATCTTTTCCAATTGATTCATTTTCCGAATAAATTCACATTCTGAGAAATACGCTAACAATGTAGAAAGGGCAACATAGTGTTGACTTGGAACATAAAAATATTTTGAAAAACGTCATAACTTCGATACAGTGTGGAATGTGTCAAATTTCCAAGGCCAGAGTTGTGATTTTTAATTGTGAATGTAGTATAACTACATGGTGGATCTACTTCCGAGATGTTTTGTTTCATTTTTTCGACAATTGATTCTCGTGTTTTGTTCGCAAGCAAAACGGCTTCTAATGCCAGGTATATAACTACATAACCAAAACAAAACTACGTTGAACCAATTGAGTCAGGTCATAACATAACAGCATGTTTGACTGAGTACAAAACCCCAAGATGGAGTCAATAACCTGAACGGTTAATGACGACCACTAAAACGGCACTATTTCACGACCGTACCCCGTACACGCTCAATAAACGTAGATCTGCGAGGAATCAACGTCCAACAGCGAATATAGATACTGATTTATGGATCGTATCTTCGAAAGCAGTTTATCTCTTTTTATTGTTGTAAACCAGTACATGCATAATATAACATTTGACAACTTGTCGGAAGCGGAAGTCTAGAACGCCGTCGGTTATTTGGGGCAAACCGGCCACCCAAGCCAGCGCAGAATGGTGCGAAATTGACGTAGGTTCCATATTTTTAAACCTTCCTAACCACGCAGTACTTAGGTTGCTAGTTAAGTTGAGATATAGACAAGAAACTAGATTTTATAATGGCGGGAATGAAAGAAAACATGGCTGACAAACAAGGACTGTATACGTCGACAGTCTTAGAAAATAATATGTCAAGTTATTGTCTTTACGTAGCAGGTTAAGTTTGTAACATATCTGAATTTCCTACCCTGCAATAAAATAAAATGCACCGTTGCCAGACTACTCCATGGCTTCCAACTTTGCAACGTCTATTGTCGAAACGTGGAACTACGTTGAATGAACTTATTTGATATTATTTTATAATTCTATGAATGATGAATATTAGTACGACTTCAATCAATACTTTAGGCAATTCGCATCTTTATAAATAGGAGATTTTAATCATATCGAAGATCCACCATGAAGTAAACTTGTTCTTCTGTGAGTCTGTGACCATCGAAGAAATACGATTCTGTGGAAAAAAACTAACCTCCGAAACGACAACGAATGGAAGGAGCTCTTTTTTTACTTCACTTTCACTCGACGGCGGCTGGTTTTCACTTTTTCATTCTGGTTCACAATAGTGTTCCTTTGAAATGGGGTTCCTCTTCTAGGAATCCGCCATTTTAGTAAATTTTAAAGACGCTTCTTTGTTATCTGGTATGTACACGGTCCCCATTTGAATATCCCTGTTTCATTTCACAGGATTTAATCTCATGTAAGCTTGTTCTATTTTATTATTGCATTTCTATTGAATATTGTGGAACTCTGTTCTGCTACCAACCCATTTGGAATATTCTTATACTGTTCGTAAGGCCTACTGCACATTTAACTATTCACTCGACATTATGGTTTAGGCATTTGGAGTTGTTGCTCTTAGGATAATATTTTACGTACAAATATCACTGGTTTGGAGGCCTAGGATAAACTGTTTATATCGTCTGTGCCAAGGAAAACATCCCCCACAACAGTGGCCAGTGAGACTTCCTCTGAGAGTTCTATAGATGAACGTCCTCAGTAAACCAAGCCTCGTCTTCGGGCCCTTGGCGTACCCGATAAGCAAGGAGTGCTTTGAAGGTGCCATCGTTCATCAGTTAACAGGAAATATAAGGAGTTTATCGTCACTTCCAAACCAACGCGACTGCTAGGATCTCACACATAACACTTGGAAGGAAGGATTCTCACACTAGGAACTACAAGGATACTGCTTATGAATTTCATTAATAATCAGGTGACACACTCTATATGCCCATAACCTTTGGATAACTTTGGATGTATTGGGTTCTGCTTTTTATCACAATTGTGCCAGTAATAACCTTACCGGAGTATAGGAAGCTCCATATTGTACATATCACCAGTGCTCGTCTTATTAATAATTGTTCTATGGTTTGTAAACATATCACCTGTAATGCTAAAAGGGTTTTTGCTTTCAAATCCAATGAGGAATTGGATTTGGTTCGTTTTTATCCCTTCATATAGCTATGGTTCCTCGAACTATGGTGCTGGACGAATAAAGGCTCTTGTTCCATCTTTATGTCCAATCTAGTGTATTATTTATCTATTTTACCTCATTATTTCCCATCCTATATTTCACTAATCTGAGTTATTACGAATCTGAATTACTGCGACATAACATAGAGTTCAACCAATCTAGACGATCACATCACATGCCAAAATTATAAGTAAAAATTTAACGTAAATCTACCCTCAGCTCTTCAGAGCAGGGTTGCCCCTTTTCTCTTTCCATAATGTTCTAGGATTTACAAACTTGGAATGTTACAAGTTTGCATGAAAAATACTCGAGGCTTTTAGAATTTAACGAGAAATGAGCGAATCAATCAAGCGATTTGGCGTTTAGAAAGGACCCACTCTTCGACGTGACCAAAGTCACGTATAGGAGAGAGCGGGCCCATGCTGCGTATGGGCACCCTCATGACTAATGATTTATTTATCATGCACTTAATCTGAATGCACGTTAGGCCTAGACGCTGATGACTCGAAACGACCTACGAAATGGGCATAATTCATCATCTAAACGGCTTAATCCCATCTGTGCCTATCTGTCCCATCTCAAGAATTCCCATTGTTAAGAATGGAGATTGAGGAAGTTGAACCAAATCCCTCGTAGATCTTTGAATGACAAAAACTTCTTATAGGTTTGAAGTTTGGGATTTTATTATCCTTTTTAAGGACATTTCAGGTATACTCCATTCACTTTTATTTAATCACATAGGAGGTCATGGTTTCGTTTTCAGAAGTTGGTGCCCCTGATGAAAAGCACAGAACATATGAGGAAAAGTCAGTGCGCGCACAGAAAATATCGTTAATGACAAAACGACGTTGCCAGTTTCTTTGTTTACATCAAAGTAGTATCAAAGATATTCCACATTTTGTTAGGTTTACAAATTGTTCGCAGATTTTTGGTATTTAATCGATATTTGCAGGTGAGTTTTTCGTCGAATATCCAAGATTAACGTATGTTTATTGTTTTTAGCACCAGTTTGGAGCGTGAGGACGATTTTCAAGACCAGGACGAATGTTTACATTTCGAGGTTGAACGGGTACACGGGAATTTCGTTGAGAAAGCTGTTATTTGGACAGATATCGCAGTAGATGGATCGGATGGAGCCTCGAGAGGTCGATTAGGATGATATTTTTCAGGTTTTCCGAGAAATTTGGCGATATCTGATCAGATTTGCAAAAGTTAGGTACCTCACTAATGAGGTGGAACTTAGACCTAATTCTCTTATAAGAAACGCCTTTCAAAGGTCGAGATGGTGAAAAATGTATTCTTAAGATGTTGTTTGAACAAACGCAGCCGAGTTTTATACTCCAACATTGATTTCAAGAAAGTTATCAACAAAATTAAATTGACATCATTCTTGATTCTTGTAATTACCCATCAATTCATCTTATATCTTTGGGTTGATTTTTTTTAATGAATTCTTGATTAGAAACAACAATTGATGTTGTCAAGTCTTGAACTTTCAGTTCAAGAGAATAATAAGCATTAAATCTTCACAAGCATGTATGTATATGAAAATTATGTGAAAGCAATGCAATTTTCTTCCATAGCGAAAAATAATATATTTCAACAGTGATCTCTTGTACTTTTCATGCAAATAACTAGAAAAGGAATCCTTTCTGTCAATTCATTTAAACGTTAATTATTTTCGTCCATCACATCTTTTCCAATTCATTCATTTTCCGAATATTTTCACATTCTGAGAAATACGCTAAGAATGTAGAAAGGGCAACATAGTGTTGACTTGGAACATAAAAATATTTTGAAAAACGTCATAACTTCGATACAGAGTGGAATGTGTCAAATTTCCAAGGCCAGAGTTGTGATTTTATAATTGTGAATGGAGTATACATGAATTTCTGATTCTCTTATAGGTGGAGTAAACGTCAATGCTCGAAATTTATCGAATCGTCCTCGTAGTTTCTGGTTTTATCCCGTATTAATTCCAAGCATACACACCCTGTTCTTTGTATCAAGGTGGTGCGAATAATGACGGGAGTGGGTTGGCAAAAGTGGCACGCCCACGAAAGTTTACGCCCGGCGATATGATTCCAACGAATCACCCTGACTCACGCTCATTCGAAAAAATATGGACCCACACGACAATCAGTCTGGATGTATGACCCCCATTTTTAAAAAATGTTTTTTTTCTCGTTGCATAAGTGTCAGCGATGTGATCATTTATAGAAGTTCAATTAATTTCGATGGTTTGTCCATTTTTGTTGCAACTTCATGAGTTATCCATGGAAATTCATGTATTTGACAGTATCAGATACGCAAATTGGATTGTACACAGCAAATGGCTTTGATAATGGAATTATAACTTTGTCTGTTGCCATAACAGAATTGAATGGTTTTCCATTCATCATGGGGATATGACAGCGGAGATTTTCGAGTAGTAGGAACATTCCTTCAATATTCCCGCAAGTTCAAACGATGTTATCAACTCCACTTCTCAAATAAAATATCGAATACCTTAGAGAACTGATAATGTCGACGTGGAATTAGTATAGAATGAGATTTTTGTACAACTGCCATTAAAAGTGACACTTTTAATGACAGCAAACAATGTTAAAATTGATTGTTTACGTGGAAGCTTGTTGAAAATATTTTTAACATTATTGTTAAAAATATTTTTAGCACTCCATTTTCTTATGATGAAATCAGATGAAAAAAATTCAGCAATTGCAAATTTGTATTATCAATATTTAACAATCATTACTTATGAACATTATTAATATTAATCGTAAAACTAGAACAATTACTAACATTAATGCCCTGTGACGTTAGGGAGCTCCGCAACACATTATTAGAATCCTCAGCACCATCAGTACTTGTAGAAACCGGAAGTACAATATTGGATGATGATGATCCAAAATCTGTTGAGGTTGGGAGAATTTTTTCAGCAATGACATTTCTATATGCAATGGAATGATCAACATAGCCCTCGGCTACCGTCGTAGACTTCCATCCACCATGTTTTTTTATATCCGTAATATTTGCTCCTGATTCTGCTAGCAATGAAGCGGAGGATCTTCGAAAACAGTGTCCTGTACATTTCTTTGGCTCCAAATAATCCGAAAATAGTTGCAACCTTAACCATCAAGTATTTCTCATCTGGTGCCTCATTTATAAACTTTTCAACTTGTTCACGAGAGAGAATTTTCGATTTTTTGGGACGATATCCTTCACTTTTCCGTTTCAAATATGCTATTACCTTAAAATATTTACTAACATCCACACCATTTTTAATAAGGGCGCTTGACTCTATCATTGAAAATTTGCTCCACAAAGTTGATGAACTCCATATTTTTGATTTTTCTTCTAGGTATGCCAGGAAAACAGGATCATCAAGTTCCCTTCTACATTTTTCAATTTACACCAGGCCAGGAAATTGTTACATGCAATATCGTACTACTGAACAGATTTTTTAGGTAGGAGTTCCAGATTTGCTCTTCTTGCAGACTCTTCAATATCCGCAGGAACAACCAAATCGTCACTTTTATTAATAATTGGACTCTCGACAAACATATTAAGCAGTTAAAAACCCAAGACGAAAATTGGACAGGAACGAAATTCAAATGACAGCGTCTTTTCTCATTTGTTAGTAATCATAACGTTGGCAACGTTTGCCATTCACAACAACCTTTTGATTATTTGAATATCAAAATGCATTTCGATGTTTATTGTCATTGCAAATTCGCCCATTTCATTATCAAAATAGGGCAGTTGTACAAATGTATTGTTGTATGGTATTTGTGTTAAAAGTCATTTTATTTTGTTCGTGAAATTGTTGAATTCGCTCCGCTCATTTCACAAACTTTTTCACTCACAAAATAAAACGTCACATTTAACACTCATATCATAAATAACTATTATTGAATATTTGAGTTATGATCGATTCATTCCACAAAAACAAGAACTGACCATTCATTAAATCGTGTCAATTACCGGAATGGAGAAATGCGACACGAACAAGTCGATTTTTCGCGTCGTCAATCTCGTTTACACGGTTCGCCTTGCGGTAACATATCGCATTGCTTCTTGTTGACATCGGAAGATGAAAAAGTTCGAAAGCCAATCGCCTCGAGACATTTCTCCGACTAAAGGTTCCACACCTCACGAGTTTCACCCGACATTCAAATATTCGCGTGTACGGCCCCCTTTAATACTATACTGCGCAGATACGTTTTTCCTAATTTTTCAAAACCCATCGGCGGCAGTTCGTATCGCCGCTTTATCAAGAGGCGGTTAGGCAAGTAGTAAAGTATAAATACATCGAAACTGCACACAAGGTTACGTTCGTTTGCCGACTGAATGGAACCTAACCTATTGAATTTTAATGCTTTTCGATTAAATGTGTACACAAAGTAGGAGAACTTAATGTACAAGAGGTGTTTTACGAGCGCACACCGCTAGAACAGAGTATATTTAAGGCTGTATAGAACTCAAAGATCGTTTCAATGTTTGTGGGCGAAATGGAAGATGTAGCTTATACAGGGTGTCCGTAGACAGTGCCCAAGCGCCCTAGTGATTAAAGCTTAGTTAGAGATGCAGACACTCGTGCCCGATAGCTTGGTGGTTTACAAAACTGGCAGCATGTCATAAGGTCACGAGTTCGAACCCCGCTCGAGGTGAACTTTTTTTTTGTGAGCGGATGAGAAGGCTTAAATGATCTGGAACTCGATAATGGCTTACGTTAGAGATTCTGGCTGAAATTAACGCCATGCGAAACCAGACAATCAATTCAACGACCAGACATTCGAAGTGATTCATTCGTCATTAACGCGAAGATAATTGACGGTTAGCCCAATTAATTAAGGAAACATTGTTAGCCGTTAGAAACTGTTGGAATCGAAGGAACGTATTGTTGCTTTCTAGTGTTACGTTCACGAATGTAAACCTATAAAACAGACCGACCCTGAAGAGATTTTCACCCATTTCATATTATAGGCAGTTGATGAATCGATTTCTCTCGAGTATGAACAAAGAGTAGTCGGAAACGGCTATGTTGTTTTTAAAGTACTCTCGATTGAATGAAATGTCAAATGATTCACAGAGACGTTGTCAATGCTAATTCCTATTCAATCCTCCTTAACTCTGTTTCTTGAGAATTTTGAAAAGTGGGAAATGTCATGGGTTCATCTGTTACTCCGTTTGCTAAAAAGTTTTTCTGTTGGACGAACTTTGAATCTTGGCCAACAGGGGTACTTTATAAAAGTGAATAGAGTATATATACTCCATTCACAATTATAAAATCACAACTCTGGCCATGGTTTCGTTTTCAGGAATTGGTGCACCTGATAAAAAATCTGTGCGCGTACAGAGAATATCTTTAATGACAAAACGGCGTTGCCAGTTTCTTTGTTTACATCAAAGTAAAAGTATCAAAGATATTTTGACATGGGTACAAACGGCAAATTTGAATTGGACCAAAAATCGATTTATAAGCATGATTAAAGCAAAAGTAAGTACTAATCGCCTTTTTTACACTTGATAACGAAGTTTTTTTAGGTATCTGGCCGTTTGGAAAGATTTCAAACGAAATTCAGGTCCCCCAGAAGTTTGGTTAGTTTCGGTATCGTTTTTTGTGCTCAAAATTTATTTGGAATGTGTAAATGGACAAAAAAGGCTTCCTTATACGATCTTTTCACGAAAGCGACCGGAAAATATGGTTCAGGTAGGATTTTCAAGGAATTATGAGGAAAGAACTTGCAGAATTAAATTGCACGATTTTCGTAAGTAAACGGGTTTTGGATGGCCATCATCGGTCTCTAAATGATTATTGTTGATCGTTTTCACGTTTCAGAAAAAGAACCACTTCGTATAAGCCCATTTTGCAGAAATTTGTGTATGTAACATTCAACGGTAGGTATTTGCTCTTAATCGAAAGAATATATTATATCTAGTGCTACTTCTTTCAAAAGAGACACAAGCTTTTAATGCTGTAGGGGCCCTATAATGTGGAGGAGTTTGTGTCTTATTTTAGAACAGGTGAATGATAAATGTGAAGCATATGTTTGACCTGTTCGATATTATTTGTACAAACCTACTGTGGTTGTAATGTATGAATATTTTTTAAACTAATAAATTACTATACAGTCAGAATATTTTACTCCTTGTTCATGAGATCAAATAAATGAAATGTATATCTTCTACTCTTATTTTTATTAAGTTAGCTATTAAGGTTATGTTCCAAGAAAAAGTTCCTGTTGCATCAGAACTGCCTTCAACTATTTGGATTCCAGTAGAGGGATATAATGTTCCATTATTCTTGATTCAACAATTGATGTTGTCAAGTCTTGAACTTACAGTTCAAGAGGATAATAAACATTAAATCTTCACAAGCATGCATACGAAAATTATGTGAAAGCAATGCAATTTTCTTCCATGGCGAAAAATAATATATTTCAACAGTGATCTCTTGTACTTTTCATGCAAATAACTAGAAAAGGAATCCTTTCTGTCCATTCATTTAAACGTTAATTATTTTCGTCCATCACATCTCTTCCAATTCATTAATTTTCCGAATAAATTCTGAGAAATACGCTAAGAATGTAGAAAGAGCAACATAGTGTTGACTTGGAACATAAAAATATTTTGAAAAACGTCATAACTTCGATACAGAGTGGAATGTGTCAAATTTCCAAGGCCAGAGTTGTGATTTTATAATTGTGAATGGAGTATATGTGTGCTGGTGGCTTTAGGACGAGAACATCCGTCAAAATCTCCGCGTAAAATGATCGAAAGCTCCGAAATGTAAACACCATCTTCGTTGTTGACAATAGCCTGCACATCGGAACGTGAAAATATTAGCATGTGACTGCAAATCACGTGGAAATTATCGATAAATAATACCCGTACTGCGTCATTGCAAATTCGAGTGAGATCACCATTGTGTTTCGTATCTTCCTTCATCGTTCGTTCCAGTCTTTAGTGCTGCGATTCTGATTTTCGTATCTCGTTCAAAGGCCTTTCGGAGATTTCAGAGTAATCGGATACTATCGGGAGCGTGCCCTGGTAATTAGCGCATATTGTGCAATAAAATATGGAGCAGGTGTAAAATACAAGAAACTGGGTCAGTTGATTTCAGCCCCCTTCACATTCGGCAGTATATTTTGGTAGTACCTCGATCCTAATGAAAGATAGAACTTAAAATGGAAATGAAACGCGTTAAAATTAAGATTGAAGCCTTATTTTTTCTATTTTGTAGTATATTTGTTGAATAGTGTATTTCATGTTGGTTGTTGATGTGAACACCAGAGGGCGTCGGCTAGTACCGAATGATATTATGTTCTGTGGTTGGGAAAAAAGAGAGGTTAAGTAGATTAGGTGGGGAGATTAGAGAATTAGAGATGTTGAAGAAAGGTATCCTGATAAAGTGTGTGTTACGAGATTTATTATTTGGAAAATTAGAAAGATAGAAGAAATCGGTAGTTTTATTTCAGTCACGTACAATTCTTTGTCTTTTGTTGTTGTTGCATCGAGTAGAGAAAATGCTGTCCGAAATCTATCGATAGTTCGACGAATGAGCAGCTCTGATGGACGATTATGTAAACCATCAATTTCACAAAGTGCTCTATAAGTTTAACGGATAGAACACTGATTTTCAAAATAAATTTCAACACTTTGTAAACGATGTTGCGGCGTGAGTCTTTCCATGATGATTTGTCAACGCTTAGTGAACAGAAATGTCAAAACAACATGTCTTCTTTCTTCTATCAAACCACAGTTATCCCTATCTAAAATTATATCACTCTAAAAACCCGATATATTCCAGAAAACGATTAAAAACATTTGTTTTTATATTCCCATCTCAAATTTCAAGAAGCAATCATGTGAAACTGAAATCCGAAATGTCTGATACATGCCGCTGTCCTATTTTACACTTTGTTCACTCGTTTCTAAAGGCCAATCCAAAACAAGGAGATCCTAATAAGACTCCGAAGAATCTTCAACGAGAAACTGTACACTCGGTGTTCAAAATTCAATATTCATATTTTCATTTTTGATACAAAAACATTCATACTGCGAATGGTCGGTAACAAAGAATACTCAGGGCTCTGTGGTTCACCCACTCTCTTCGACTCTGTGGTCTGAATACATTTTATCTTCAATTCTCGGGATGATGAGAATCGGTATACTCCATTCACAATTATAAAATCACAACTATGGCCTTGGAAATTTGACACATTCCACTCTGTATCGAAGTTATGACGTTTTTCAAAATATTTTTATGTTCCAAGTCAACACTATGTTGCCCTTTCCACATTCTTAGCGTATTTCTCAGAATGTGAATTTATTCGGAAAATGAATGAATTGGAAAAGATGTGACGGACGAAAATAATTAACGTTTATATGAATTGATAGAAAGGATTCCTTTTCTAGTTATTTGCATGAAAAGTACAAGAGATCTCTGAAATATATTATTTTTCGCCATGGAAGAAAATTGCATTGCTTTCACATGATTTTCATATGCATGCCTGTGAAGATTTAATGTTTATTATCCTCTTGAACTGAAAGTTCAAGACTTGACATCAATTGTTGAATCAAGAATAATGGAACATTATATCCCTCTACTGGAATCCAAATAGTTGAAGGGAGTTCTGATGCAACAGGAACATTTTCTTGGAACATAACCTTAATAAATAACTTAATAAAAATAAGAGTAGAAGATATACATTTCATTTATTTGATCTTATGAACAAGGAGTAAAATATTCTGACTGTATAGTAATTCATTAGTTTAAAAAATATTCATACATTACAACCACAGTAGGTTTGTACAAATAATATGGAACAGGTCAAACATATGCTTCACATTTATCATTCACCTGTTCTAAAATAATACACAAACTCCTCCACATTATAGGGCCCCTACAGCATTAAAAGCTTGTGTCTCTTTTGAAAGAAGTAGCACTAGATATAATATATTCTTTCGATCAAGAGCAAATACCTACCGTTGAATGTTACATACACAAATTTCTTCAAAATGGGCTTATACGAAGTGGTTCTTTTTCTGAAACGTGAAAACGATCAACAGTAATCATTTAGAGACCGATGATGGCCATCCAAAACCCGTTTACTTACGAAAATCGTGCAATTTCATTCTGCAAGTTCTTTCCTCATAATTCCTCGAAAATCCTACCTGAACCATATTTTCCGGTCGCTTTCGTGAAAAGATCGTATAAGGAAGCCTTTTTTGTCCATTTACACATTTCAAATAAATTTTGAGCACCAAAAACGATACCGAAACTAACCAAACTTCTGGGGGACCGGAATTTCGTTTGAAATCTTTCCAAACGGCCAGATACCTAAAAAAAACTTCGTTATCAAGTGTAAAAAAGGCGATTAGTACTTACTTTTGCTTTATTCATGCTTATAAATCGATTTTTGGTCCAATTCAAATTTGCCGTTTGTACCCATGTCGAAATATCTTTGATTCTTTTACTTTGATGTAAACAAAGAAACTGGCAACGCCGTTTTGTCATTAAAGATATTCTCTGTACGCGCACAGTTTTTTTATCAGGCGCACCAATTCCTGGAAACGAAACCATGGCCAGAGTTGTGATTTTATAATTGTGAATGGAGTATACAGCAGTCTATTCTTCTCTCCAAGAGAGCTCTTGCACAATTAACTGAATTAACACCCTGTTTAATTTCCATGATCCCAAGTGTTTATTTTCCTCAATCTATACTTCCCCCAAGACGACTTCCAGAAGTACCGAGGCTGCGTCTCGTCAAGAGCAAGAATCAAGGGCGCTTTTATTTATGCGGTCTACAACTTTCTCCTGGGATCAATCCCCCAAACTTCCGGTGGTTGAGATCACACATGCATCGCGATTTTACGAGAACAGGGAAGTACGACAATAGGGGGCGTGGCGATAGTCGGCGAAAAGCGCCCGCGGGCGACGAGCGGGCGTCGAGAAGATCCGTTACCTGCGTAAGGTTAGTCGAGTGCATATTTAATGTGTCGTAAAAATGTTACAACAATCTTGGCAGTCGCACAAGTCTATTTGTATATTTACGATGGTGGATAGACGGTAGTCTGACCTACCTCAGAGTGTAATTATGAATATATCTTTAGCTGTCGACCTCAGAGTTATGTTATTAGTCTTGAGGTTCCGGCTTGTCAAGATCGAGGTTGGTGCGGACGTGGGCACGGATAAACTCGCACCTATTATTGCGAGCAGAAGCAGAGATTGAAAATGCCGGATATTCCCTATCGTGTGCTAAAAAACTTACCCTAGGTCAAAGGTCACCCATATTCTTTTTTTTTTCTGCATTCCTATCGTAATTTTACGTTTGTTTCATGAATTATTCGAGATCAAAACTTGGGAGTATTACAGTCGCCCCTGGGAATATTTGAAGAAATCATCAAATTTCATTTGATCTCAAAGAGAAATAGAAGAAGGCGTGTCCTTTGATGAATCTACCATTATACTGGGTGTTCTCTTTGGTTCTATACCATAATCAAATGGTAACCCTGTGGGAATCTGTCGAAAAACTGGGTCCAGAAGAATCTTGAAATCGCAGCGAAGCTACGATACGGCGAGGAAATTTTTATACGATCGAAAAGAGGAATAATCGATTCATACGTGGGTTTAAATTTCAATTCTCTAGGCAAAGTAGAAGTATTTTTTTTTAATTTGCGAAAATCGAGAAAAAATCCGGCAAAACAGACTTAAAATGGATAGAACTTTTTTCACATATACTCCATTCACAATTATAAAATCACAACTCTGGCCATGGTTTCGTTTTCAGGAATTGGTGCACCTGATAAAAAATCTGTGCGCGTACAGAGAATATCTTTAATGACAAAACGGCGTTGCCAGTTTCTTTGTTTACATCAAAGTAAAAGTATCAAAGATATTTTGACATGGGTACAAACGGCAAATTTGAATTGGACCAAAAATCGATTTATAAGCATGAATAAAGCAAAAGTAAGTACTAATCGCCTTTTTTAAACTTGATAACGAAGTTTTTTAGGTATCTGGCCGTTTGGAAAGAAGTCAAACGAAATTCCGGTCCCCCAGAAGTTTGGTTAGTTTCGGTATCGTTTTTGGTGCTCAAAATTTATTTGGAATGTGAAAATGGACAAAAAAGGCTTCCTTATACGATTTTTTCACGAAAGCGACCGAAAAATATGGTTCAGTTAGGATTTTCGAGGAATTATGAGGAAAGAACTTGCAGAATGAAATTGCACGATTTTCGTGAGTAAACGGGTTTTGGATGGCCATCATCGGTCTCAAAATTATTATTGTTGATCGTTTTCACGTTTCAGAAAAAGAACCACTTCGTATAAGCCCATTTTGAAGAAATTTGTGTATGTAACATTCAACGGTAGGTATTTGCTCTTAATCGAAAGAATATATTATATCTAGTGGTACTTCTTTCAAAAGAGACACAAGCTTTTAATGCTGTAGGGGCCCTATAATGTGGAGGAGTTTGTGTCTTATTTTAGAACAGGTGAATGATAAATGTGAAGCATATGTTTGACCTATTCCGTTTTATTTGTGCAAACCTACTGTGGTTGTAATGTATGAATATTTTTTAAACTAATAAATTACTATACAGTCAGAATATTTTACTCCTTGTTCATAAGATCAAATAAATGAAATGTATATCTTCTACTCTTATTTTTTTTAAGTTAGCTATTAAGATGAAAAAGGAGGATCACGTCCCTAAGTTGGAACAAACTAAAATGCATATCAGAATTGGACTAGTAAGCTATTAAGGTTATGTTCCAAGAAAAAGTTCCTGTTGCATCAGAACTCCCTTCAACTATTTGGATTCCAGTAGAGGGATATAATGTTCCATTATTCTTGATTCAACAATTGATGTCAAGTCTTGAACTTTCAGTTCAAGAGGATAATAAACATTAAATCTTCACAGGCATGCATATGAAAATCATGTGAAAGCAATGCAATTTTCTTCCATGGCGAAAAATAATATATTTCAACAGTGATCTCTTGTACTTTTCATGCAAATAACTAGAAAAGGAATCCTTTCTATCAATTCATATAAAGGTTAATTATTTTCGTCCATCGCATCTTTTCCAATTAATTCATTTTCCGAATAAATTCACATTCTGAGAAATACGCTAAGAATGTAGAAAGGGCAACATAGTGTTGACTTGGAACATAGAAATATTTTGAAAAACGTCATAACTTCGATACAGAGTGGAATGTGTCAAATTTCCAAGCCCAGAGTTGTGATTTCATAATTGTGAATGGAGTATATATTGTTCTTTGATCTCATCTTTTTCACCCTTCAACATTTCTATGCTCAAATGTGATATGCCAATAGGCGCATTCGGTATTCCCTTCAGGAGATGGATCGGACACAGAACATCCAATATTTCGGATCTCTCTCTGGCTGAAAGAGAGGAGAGAGAGAGATCCGTATTTATTAGATGTTCTGTGTCCGTTTTCTCTCCGGTTTGGTAATAACGAACGCAGTGAATGAAAATATGTCATATCTCTCTCTCCAACATAATCCTGAAAATACAGAAATCTTCTTCGATCACTGTCACGAAGAAACCTAACCTAATTTGGTTAATTCTGGCACGTTCGTTCAGTTAGAGCTAGGAGCATAGAATATTTTATGCTCCTAGGTAAGAGCATCGACACTTCCACCAAAATTCGATGAAGAAAATCGGCGATACCGGACGTACCAACATCATAGAACGATCCTTCTGGTGAATTAATCGAGTTTTTCGTTCGAATCCTACGTCAACGAACTCTGTACGACCGGATATTTCGTAGGTATCTGTTATCAGCGTACAACTGACTAGAGTCTAACCACGTCCTGCTTTTTGCCGGCATCCATATCTCCGAAGGTTGTCCAGGTTACCGAGAAACCGAAGGAAGATCGTAAAGAATTTGTAGAGCACTAGGAAGTCGACAATTTTGGAATGTCGTCTTCCTTGATATCTAATTGTCAGTCGATATTTTCCGAGAATGCTTTCACGGTAAAGGAATGCAATCAAGTCAATTATCGCAGATTCAATTTGACTCCATCTCGCTCTAACTCGATCTTTAATACTTCCAAGGTAAATCGTGAAAATCAGAAGCTAACTTAGCTGACCGATCAAAGAGAAACTGGGATTATGAATAAAACAAAATGGTGTTGTAACATATCTGAATTTCCTACCCTGCAATAAAATAAAATGCACCGTTGCCAGACTCCATGGCTTCCAACTTTGTAACGTCTATTGTCGAAACGTGGAACTACGTTGAATGAACTTATTTGATATTATTTTATAATTGTATGAATGATGAATATTAGTACGACTTCAATCAATACTTTAGGCAATTCGCATCTTTATAAATAGGAGATTTTAATCATATCGAAGATCCACCATGAAGTAAACTTGTTCTTCTGTGACCATCGAAGAAATACGATTCTGTGGAAGAAAAACTAACCTCCGAAACGACAACGAATGGAAGAGCCTTTTTTTACTTCACTTTCACTCGGCTGCGGTCTGTTTTCACTTTTATATTCTGGTTCATAATAGTGTTCCTTTGAAATGGAGTTCCTCTTCTAGGAATCCGTCATTTTAGTATATTTTAAAGACGCTTCCTTGTTATCTGGTATGTACATTTAAAAAACTTTGTTTCATTTCACAGGATTTAATCTCATGTAAGCTTATTCTATCTGATTATTGCATTTCTATTGAATATTGTGGAACTCTGTTCTGCTACCAACCCATTTGGAATATTCTTATACTGTTCGTAAGGATTAATGCACATTTAACTATTCACTCGACATTATGGTTTAGGCATTTGGAGTTGTTGCTTTTAGGATAATATTTTACGTACAAATATCACTGGTTTGGAGGCCTAGGGTAAACTGTTTATATCGCCTGTGCTAAGGAAAACATCCCCCACAACAGTGGCCAGTGAGAATTCCTCTGGGAGTTATATAACGAACGTCCCCAGTAAACCAAGCCTCGCCTTCGGGCCCTTGGCGTACCCGATAAGCAAGGAAAGCTTTGAAGGTGCCATCGTTCATCAGTTAACAGGAAATATAAAGAGTTTATCGTCACTTCCAAACCAACGCGACTGCTATGATCTCACATAACACCTAGAAGGAAGGATTCTCACACTAGGAACTACAAGGATACTGCTTATGAATTTCATTAATAATCAGGTGACACACTCTATATGCCTATAACCTTTGGATAACTTTGGATGTATTGGATTCTGCTTTTTATCACAATTGTGCCAGTAATAACCTTACCGGAGTATAGGATCAAGCTCCATATCATACATATCACCAGTGCTCGTCTTATTAATAATTGTTCTATGGTTTGTAAACGTATCATCTGTAATGCTAGAAGGTTTTTTGCTTTGAGTTTCAATTGATTCTCGTTCGTTTTTCCTTCATATAGCTGTGGTTCTTCGAACTATGGCGCTGGACGAATAAAGGCTCTTGTTCCATCTTCATGTCCAATCTAGTGTATTATTTATCTATTTTACCTCATTATTTCCCATCCTATATTTCACTAATCTGAGTTATTACGAATCTGAATTACTACGACATAACATAGAGTTCTACCAATCTAGACGATCACATCACAAGCCAAAAATATAAGTATAAACCCCCCTTTAACGTAATTCTAAATTCTACCCTCAGCTCTTCAGAGCAGGGTTGCCCCTTTTCTCTTTTTCATAATGTTCTTAGGATTTACAAACTTGGAATGTTACAGTGTTAATCTTCTTCAAAATTTATTTTAATTCCTTCAAAATAACATACACAATAACATGTCATTCCGAGTAACATTCAAAATAGTACTTCCGAAACACTTGAATTCGAGAGCTAGCCAACGTGCAACCTGTACATCTTCTCGCAGTACACATCATTGGATAAAACGCTCTTGAATCACTCCTGATTCATTAATTCTGACGCTCAACACGTTTCTTATGATTTATCCGAGTTATTTTTAGACGAATTTTCGAGCGACCTAACGAGTAGTCTGCAGTATCGTAGGTCTGAGAGGCGTCGAAGCGAAGAGCTTATCTCTGAAGGAATAATTTCGAACGTCTATCATGACTCGAGTAATATTCGACTCGCCTTATCGACAGTTCGATTTTTCGCACCGTTCGAACACGGTAGTTTGGTAACTTTAATGATGAATTACATCTACTCCATATACATTTTCGTTGAAATAAAATGCGGCGTTGCCACAATGTTCATCACGGCTGTCATGTCGAAAGCATAGAATAGAATAGATTCATTATACCTCTATGGACGAAAAGTTATGGCAGATGTGCCAGTTTTCCGCGGATTCCATCAACAACTCTATGGTCGTAACAAATTCTCGGAAAACTAACAAGTTTATGGACTTATGCTGGATTTCCATGCATCCGTCATCCGATGATACGATCGTCCGAAGGTGTTGGGATTGGCAGAAATATTCAATTTTGAATTCAGAACGTGTTGTGATTGGTCGAAATATTATTCCATCTTGAATATTTCTGCCAATCACAACACCTTCGGACGAACGTATCATCGGATGATCGGATGTATGGAAATCCAGCTTCAATCGAGTGTCCTTCATTTCCCCTTTCTGCGAGGATAAAGTATCACGTTTTCTGGTCAAGATCTTGTTGCTAGGGGCGAAAGTTTACCCCGCCGCTTGTAGGAGAGCACGGAAATCGATATTTGGTTACGACTCGTTAGGGGGCGCGTTTTGTTTTTGCAATTATACAGTTGGTGATGCACGAAATCCTCAAGAATCCTCCGAAGCGAAAACAGTGGCCCCTCACGCATAAGCCTGGCGTGAAGGCGGATTTAGGGGAAAAGAAATTTCGCATTAATAAGGACTGAAGGAGAATAAATTCGCTATCACAAAAACGCCTTTATATCTTGAATCAATTGAGAAAAAAATCAAAATTTGATCATAGTTAGCTTTGTTATGAACGTCAGAAACTTCATAAATATTCCAATTCTCTGTCGCAAAATGTCAAGCGAAGTGAAAACACGAGAATTTATAGTGAAACTTTTTCAAAATAATCAAAAATGGAGCTTCAAAAGAATCGCAAAAGAGGCTCGCGTTCGTCCGGAAACGGTATCAAGAGTTGTTGAGCGCTTCAACGAGATCTTCAATTAACCGCAAGGAAGGAACCGGGAGGAAAAAGGGGTTTCATAGTCCAAAAAAAGTGAAGAAAGCCATCAGCCTTTTTCAGAAGAATCCTAACCTTTCAGGACGGAAAGTGGCCCAAATACTGGGTTGTTCGCAGTCAACCGTTCAGTAAATCAAGTCGAGTTGTGGGCTTAGAACATACAAAGTGCAGAAAGTGTCAGACAGGAACGCTGTGAAGAATCAAGAAGCGAAATTAAGAGCAAAGAAATTAAAAAAAGATTTCTTGAAAAGTTTTTCCGGTTGCGTGATGGACGACGAAACCTATGTCTTGGCTGATTTCTCGCAACTTCCTTTATACTGCAGATTCTCGTGGAAATGTTGACGAACAATTTCGCGTGAAGAAACAAGCAAAGTTTCCTTAAAAATTCCTGGTTTGGTAAGCAATTTGCACTTGTGGAAAAAGGAGAAAATTTTTCGTTGGCCAAGGCTCTGTTGACCCGAAGATATACATCGAGAAATGCTTGAAGAAGCGACTTTTACCATTTTTACGTAAGCACGATGTTTCAACAATCTTTTGGCCAGATTTAGCTTCATGCCACCACAGCAAGGCCACCAAGGAATGGTACGAAGCTAATGAGGTGGGTTTTGTTCCCAAAGAGGCCAATCCACCAAATTGCCCAGAACTCAGGCCAATCGAAAGATTTTGGGCCCTGGTAAAAAGAGAATTGAACAAGACTAAGAAATCAACGAAAACATTAGCGAAATTCAAGCAAAAGTGGAAGACAGCATCCCAGAAAGTGACTGAGAACACTATAAGCATGATGGAAAGAATTCCAGAAAAAATCCATGAATTTTGTAAAGAATAGTTTTGGTTTTTTTATTAGGGAATCCAACGACCTGTCAAATATTTTTTTGAGGTTAGCTGGTGGTCAAACAAACCAAGTTTAGCTTTGTTCATGTAGACATTGAAACCGTTTATTTGCTTGAAAAATTGTTTTATGTGGAAATTTTTTCGATATGTCTAGTCAAGCTTACTCTTAGGAATATCAGACCAGTGAAAATTATTTAAATTAAGTGCATTTTCAATAAAAAATGCCATAAATGTGTGCCAAAGTTGGATGTGCAAGTCGTTCAAATTATGAGGATTTTCTTGAATATTTTGGAACACCCAGTGTGTATAACTTGGTGTATTATACACATATTAAGTGACTTATCAGGAAACAAAAGGAAATTGGGTCAGCAGTCATCAAGACTTGACAATATCGAAGATAAGAAACTAAAGTGAATGTGTCTTCGTAGACACTGAAATAAGCAGTATTCAGTTCATGTAAAATGTAAAACTGATGAATATTTAAATTTATATCATATAAAAGGATAAAGAAGTTACAGGGACAGTGCTCTGATTAATATTCCTTCTCCAATACTTTCTCTTCAATCTCTTCGGACTCCCAATACTAAAAGTTGTAATCATATGATTGAGTGAAATTTTCTTCGTCAGTGATACTTCAGGATACTTTTTGATATTAGAAATCATAAAAACTCACTCGTTCACTCATGAAATGCATATAAGATAATAAAATTCCTCATATTTACTGCAAGCCAGCGACCTGTCAGAAAATTTATAGGTTATCTGGAGGCAGGGCGCCACGTGGTTTGGATTGCCTAATTGTAAAAACAGTTTTCATTAGAATTAGAAATGATTCGAAAATGAGTTTGATTTTCGAAATCGGTCCAGTGGTTCAAAAGATATAAGCGTTTTTGTGATAGCGAATTTAATCTCGTTCAGTCCTTAGACAGACCGATTCTATGATTATGACACTGAACTCTTAGCACATTTTAAACTCCTCTTTGACATAGTGACATACATAGTTCTGTTTCTACGGTTTGGATTATTAGCCACAGATGTCTCTATAATAAGCCATAAGGTAGCGTCAACAATGCAACACTGGTAGAGGTATAGAGTTTAGTTTATATTTTTTCATGCATTCATGTTTAAATCGACTTATTCGAAAATAGGAGGGTGAAATTCTTTTACGTACAGAGTGGTCCATACACTTGGATACCGAGGAACGAAAAGATGCATTTTTGAGCGTTTCTAAATCGAAAAATGAAGTTATACAGGGTGAGTCTTTGACTTGTACATATATTTTAACTGTAGATTCCTCTCATCAAACGAAACAATTTTTTCCTATACCATTTTTCAAAATTCGGTTTCGTTTGAAAGATACAGGGTGTCAAAAATCCATGAAATTAACACTATTCTTTCCATATATTCGAAACCGATAATCCGAATGAACTGAATTTTGGTTGATTGTTTACTCTATTCATGGTGCATATTCCTCAATTGAAACTTATTCCATATTCCTTCTAGTATAAGAGTTACAGCCTACTCGTCTCATGAATTCATGCAAAAATACTATAAAATCACTCGAAAAAGATAAACGGTTCATATTTTCGAAAGAATCAACCATTTTAGAAAATAAAAGTATTCTTATATTTTTTCAATAAAACGCGTCGTTTTCGAGTTATTCCTAATTGTATACGAACAAATTCGAGGAAAAAATCATGAATTTCATAAAAAATCTGAGTGCTTCCCTGAATTAAATATCATCGAATATTATGTATTCTCTGATCTTAACAAATTAACAACGTTGTCAATGTTTATCAACTTCGTCAAGACTAAAATCTACATGATGGAAAAACGTTCGATGTAATAATTGAATTCTGAGAAGCATGAAATGAAATTACACAGTCTATAAGCACAGTTTCTATTGAAAATTTATTGTTACCGGTCTTTCAGGAAAATATCTATCTCAATAAAATTCTCTTGGAGATTTCAATCGACACTACACGGTCTGCACATCACAATCATCACCTGTTTGCTTTATTATCTGCAAGTAGATTTAGATAGCTAATTAAGGTTATCCCGTTTGAGCGTCTTTCATTATCATAGACTGGCCTGCCTACACAGAAACAGAACAACCACAACGGCCTGTCCCGCCTGTCTGCCTTGCGTGCCGGCTATATCGGCAAGAATCAGAACTCGTTTGGCATCTCCAAAGAGCCACGCCTAGACGCCTTTAGCGATTGTGATAGTTCATCCGCTAACGATAGGGGACGTACTGCTTTCTTGAGAGAAAATCGGCAATCTGGCATCGTCTTCTCTAGAGTTCTGTGCTTAGACAGGTTCTGTGGAATATCATATCACAGAAGATGAGTTAGGTTAGGTCATTGACCTCGAATCATCTGACTTAGGTTGATGGAGTTAGAATAGGTTGGTGAGAAACCAATTTTCATGAGATCGTTCCAAAATATCGAGGAAAATATTAACCAATTATTAGTGTTTATAAACTAATCTTCAGGAAAATCGAAGAAGGAACTTATTTTGGTGGGAGAAATATGGCTTTTCAATTGCAGAAATAATCGGACAGTGTTTTTGTTAGGAAATATCGTTTTTGTTACATTCTTATTCGAATAAGGTTAGTGCTTGAGTATTTTCTAATTGTATCACCCAGAACATCTAATCACCTCAATTTCAATCGAAAAATATGAACTTTGAAGTGTTTGCAGAGAATAATATCAGGCACGTATTCAGCCCGATTGATTTTTTCGAATGGCTATATCTCTTCAACAGAGCCGAATTCGGAAAAATGGAAAATGAAAAAAAGGTTTCCTTTGGCCTCAAGAATCTATAGTTAAAATATATGTACAAGTCAAAGACTCACCCTGTATATCGGGGATTTAACGAGTTTACCGATACGGATCTAACGGAAAAAGCGGCTATCTATGTTTGGCGAAAGATTTCAAGTGCAGCCATTAAGATGAATGTCTCCATAGAAATAGAAACTCGAGTTTCTCAGAAGAATTGTGAAAGTGAACGGTCCTAACATTGTGACCTTGAAACAAAGAAAGAGTCGCAAAACCAAATTTAAAGTGGTTTCCCAATGAAACACCCTGTATAAATCCAACCACCTTGTCCTCCTGCTCCCGAATTCACGAGCGGCGCGGACGGAGCCTCTCCTTCCGCGCCCCCCTCCCTCCCTCCTCCGACGTTCGCGATTCCGCGAGACTCCCAACGTTCAAGGTCGCCGAAGGCGCTAGGTCAACGGACGCGACGACGACGTGCACGTTGCACACACACGCACGCACGCTCCGGGGCGGTTCCATCGCGACCGACGCGGCCATAGAAACAGGGCGCTGCTATTTCTTTTTTCGGATCTGTGCGTCACCATAGAATCCGCTCTTCTTGCCCGATACGGCCGTGAGGAATGCGAGCTGAGGGACGGGTCGGGCGCCGACGGAGGGGAAACGTTATACGGGGCGGCGCCGCGAAACTGGAAACTTTCGTTCAGTGTTGCCAATCGGCGGACTTTTGTCCGATTTGCGTACCTTTTTTGCTCTCGCGTACCTTTTTCGGATCTTGAAATATTTCGGACTTTTTCGGATCCTGAAGTATTTCGGGGAAGCAGATGTTGAAAACTCATTAAAGCTTTGTAGTTGCGTTTGCGTTTCTCGTTTATTTGATATTTTTTTATTGCAAGAGAAACGTGAATAAGATAGACCACTTAAGGGTCGTTTATACTGGCCCTTAACTTATGCCCTTAAAATTGTTGTCTTTAAACAATGGTAAGGGAATAAGTTAAAATTCGAGTATAAACCATAGCATGAAATTTTTATGTTTCAACTCTTAGGGTGAGGGAAAAGTTTAAGTTACGGGCCAGTATAAACAACCCATTAGACCACTGCAAAATCCAAACAAAGACTTTTTTTCATGCAGTGACCGGTCGAAAATAAATTCTCAGTATTAATTAAAAATGGACAAGGCTCATTACCACTACCACTAGAGGGCAGCATATTCGCAGCTCGATAAAGCTACAGTGACTCTATTAAAATTAATAGAGTTATTAGTAGAAAAAGCTAGTGCAGACTCATCACATTGAAAAAATAATTGAAATATTGAAATAGAATAGTAGAAAAGTGTGTTTTTTGTCTTCTGCATTGGTCGAACAACGAGCGTATCTTTTTCGGACATAATTACGGAAGCGTCGGACTTTTGCGGATCTTTTGACAGATATTTCGGACTTTCCGGTGAATTGCCATTGGCAACACTGCTTTCGTTTTTCTCCAGAGATGGCCGGGGTTATTTCTGTTCGAGATGATCTCGACGTTTCGGTTTCAAAACTGGGTTTTTTCTTTATCAAGTTGACGTGTTCACGACCGGACGGACGGAATTGCATTTTCCACTGGTCACCTGAGCCCATTTTCGTCTTATTACAGACATTTGAGGAAAGTACTCAGGAACGAACATCCACAAGAAAATCCAAGCAGGCTCTGGCTGAATTTGGCGCTTTCTGTATCGACAGAACGTCATTCATAAAATTCTCGGGAAGTGGCCCGACCTTCGCGTCATTTCCGGATTGTTTGGTCGAATTTCGACCTTCAGCTTCGCCCAAATCTCTCCAGGCATACACCACTGGTTTCGGTCGAACTTTCCGACGTTGGTAGGCGTGATTACGTACTCGAGGATCCTTCAAAATCGGTCCAAGTCGGAGCGAGTAGATCGGCACTTTGACGTTGATTGAACCCACGTCGCAAACCATAGAAAATCATCGCATGAAAATATTCTGATTATACGTCAATGTCAGATATGACATGATATTATCACAGCCTAAGAAGCAATCCTCAAACAACAATGCTATTGTAATTTCACATTGAGGGTCTACGCCCCTGAAAAAAAGGGAGTCAGAATTTATTTTTTTCTGATTGATGAAGGGATGTATAAGTGTATAAAGATAAAAATAATTAAAAAAATATTTTATAAGTATTGAATGAATGAAAAGGATATTCGCCATCATTTTTGGTTATTTTGTAACATTTCCACCATCAAAACGAACAAATACACTGCGCAAAAAAATTAACGCACATTATGGAAATCTCAAATTTATTCTACAACTGAAGGTGTTCTCAATGATTATTATTTTTATCAGAATTATGCATGCATATGTTATCCACTTTCAACGTTTTTCTTCAATACAGATGTTTTCTCCCAGCAGGAATAAAAAAAGATGATATTATCAGATTTTGAATGTATTGGCTCCATTCTAAAATCAGTTGTTCTCGATCAATTCTAGTGATCAATAGCTTTTCTTCCGTTTGATTTTCTACACTCGATCGCTATGCAACGCGAAACACGCAATTTGACCCAAGAGGAATGTGCCCAAGCGGTAGTTTTGCGAGAAGAAGGGAGGACATACACAAGAATTGCAGAAAGGTTTGGAGTTTCCCATACAAGTGTGTCCAGAATGTTGCAGCGATTCTGGGAGACAGGTATGATTGTCCGAAGACCAGGACAGGTTAAACCACGGGTAACAACTGCCATTCAAGAACGTTACTTGAGAGTTTCTTCGTTGAGACAACGGTTTGCAACCGTTCGCCTCCTTCAAAATCAACTTGAGCAAACACATGAGGTGCAAATTAGCACTCAGCCAATAAGAAATCGCCTCAGAGAATATGATTTAAGGCCTCGTGTCGCGGCAAGAGGTCCAGCAATTTTTTCAGGCTCTCTTCATTCGATTCAGGAATCCGCTCACAATTTTCGATTGAACTTCGCCCCTTCTGTCCGCGTACCAACATAATGAAAATATTTAAAATAAATAAACCTTCGAAACGATTTATTTCAGTTTTCACCTTGGATGAGCAGGTACCAACCGTATAATTTTCGTCTCCGTTGGTATTCGCCGTGTAATCACGTCATATTTTAGCACGTTGGCGTTTCGTTTGTTTGCATTATCTCTACTGCAAACGCAGCACGTTTGATGTAATTATCGAAGATTATAAAAATTGTTTATGTCTCGTTTTATCTCGCTGTCAGAACAATCGGTCTGATGACTGGGCGTTAATTCTGCAACGTTGGTAACCCCGTCCAGATGACATTACGTAATGACAAGCCGGCAAAGACTTCGAAAAGATGATAACTGACGTCTGCGAGATTTTTATAAGAAATTGTATCGTTCTATCGACTTATACATACAGCGTGTCCTCTCTGTTACTCATTAATTAAATAGTAAAACAGGACACACATACAAACGTCTATTTAAAATCTTTGAAATGCGACGTTGCAACATCATCTTCCGAAATAGAAAGGCATGCCAGAATCATAATTCTCGATGCACAATGTTATAATTTAATCATCTGGCGTATTCGAAAACACGCTTTTGTGCATTCCACGAATTCCAGGCGTGTTGTAACGTAACTTATATCGATAGTTTAGATTGCGGGCGCTGCGAATGTGTGAACATCTCGATTGATACAAATGGACAACGATGAAATATTAAGGTGGGCTCACACGAAGTTCTATGCTCCACATACAGATTATGTACAGAGTATAACACAGAATTGTTCTAGCTGTCATAGTTTTCCTGTGTATCTGTCAAAGTCACATCTAAACGATGGGCGCCGTCAACAGCGGGCAGGCAAGTCGAGACACGAAGAAAGAAGAAGAGAAGGAGAAAGAGTCCGTCTAAAAATAAACCAGCTCCGAACTAATGCAATTTATAACGAAAGAAATAATTTAATCTGTACGCCTCAATGCGGATGAAAATATTTATGATAATGCGGTGCGAATAACGCAGCCCGCGGGCAGTAATAATGTATACGGTCTTCTTCTTCTTTTGCTCTCTCCGTCCGACTGAATTATCGACTGAGAACGTGATGATGCTCTTGACCCTGGGGAAATCTTCGTCTCAAACGCGGGGCTCGCACTAGGACCACTGAATATATCGAATCTTAAGAATCTTAAGCCTTCGAAATAGGAAACGCATACCGCCAGATGGCGGTGCAGTGCATTAATTTTTATTTATTGGATTATTCAGCTTAATAGAACAAATGTTGGGGCGCAGGGAATATTAACAAGAAATCCTACCCTGAACTAGATCTCAGACTGACTGTATAATACACTAATTGTAATTTTCCTTTACCAGTCATCTGGGAGTAGATACGTGCGGGGCGTGTCCTTTAAAAGAAATTCAATTCCATGTCAAAATCCGCAATTGTAAGAAACAATTAATTTTCACTAATCGACGACTAATAATATTCTCAATAAAATGTCTTTGGTGGTAAAAATGGATCTTTATCATTTCGAATAGAAAAATTCAAGGAAATAAATTTCGCGAAAACAACACATTGTTGTAATATTATTTACAAAAGGAAAGAGGTAAATTTTGAAAGAAAAAGGAGATAAACATTTGATTAATTGAATGATAGACAATACTGAAATGAAAAAAAAAACAAAAATACACTGCGCAAAAAAATTAACGCACATTCTGAAAATTCCAATTTTAATGAAAGTTAACTCTACATTGACTTTATAACTTATTTTTTATGTTCCCTCGGGAAGGTTTTGAACGAAACAAGACACATTAAATGGAAGAAAAATTCAGGATTTCAACGAATCTTATGTGAAAGAAGAGAAATGAACAATTTTCAAAATACTGAAATGCTGATAAGTGATTTAATACTTGGTATTTCCACCCCTTGCGTTAATTACAGCTCGGCAACGACGGTTCATACTCAAAATGAGTGATCTTAAAATGTTCTGATCTAATCCTTCCCAGATTTCTCCGAGTTGGATTCCTAAGTCATTAAGAGTAGCTGGATGATTATCTGAACTTCTCAGCCTTCTATTGAGGTTGTCCCAAACCTCCTCAATCGGATTGAGATCTGGACTTCTCGCTGGCCATTCCATTCGAGAGGTACTCCTGAAAGATGCACGCACGATGGGGTCTGGCATTATCGTCCATAAAAATGAAATTTTCACCAATGTATGGGGCAAATGGAACTACATGCTCTTCAAGGATGTTCCTTATATACTTATCAGCATTCATAGCTCCATTATCAACGACCACTAGGTCTGTGCGAGCAGTCAAAGATATTCCACCCCATACCATAATCGATCCTCCCCCGAAACCAGTAGTATTCAGGAAATTGCACTGAGCATATCTTTCATGTGGACGTCTGTATACAAGGGAACATCGATCACAATGGTAGAGGCAGAATCTAGACTCATCTGTGAAGAGAACTCTTTCCCAATCGGCCTCTTCCTAATGGATATGCTCTCTCGCAAAATCCAAACGCGTCCTTCGATGGGCTGGTTAAGAGCTGGGCTTCTTGCCGCGACACGAGGCCTTAAATCATATTCTCTGAGGCGATTTCTTATTGTCTGAGTGCTAATTTGCACCTCATGAGTTTGCTCAAGCTGATTTTGAAGGAGGCGAGCGGTTGCAAACCGTTTTCTCAACGAAGAAACTCTCAAGTAACGTTCTTGAATGTCAGTTGTTACCCGTGGTCTACCCTGTCCTGGTCTTCGGACATTCATACCTGTCTCCCTGAATCGCTGCAACATTCTGGACACACTTGTATGGGAAACTCCAAACCTTTCTACAATTCTTGTGTATGTCCACCCTTCTTCTCGCAAAACTACCGCTTGGGCACATTCCTCTTGGGTCAAATTGCGTGTTTCGCGTTGCATAGCGATCGAGTGTAGAAAATCAAACGAAAGAAAAACTATTGATCCCTAGAATTGATCGAGAACAACTGATTTTAGAATGGAGCCAATACATTCAAAATCTGATAATATCATCTTTTTTTATTCCTGCTGGGAGAAAACATCTGTATTAAAGAAAAACGTTGAAAATGGATAACATATGCATGCATAATTCTGATGAAAATAATTATCATTGAGAACACCTTCAGTGTAGAATAAATTTGAGATTTCCATAATGTGCGTTAATTCTTTTGCGCAGTGTAGTTATTTGTATACATTTTAGTTATGTTTCGGGAAACTGTTTTATAAGCGTAGCCAAAACAGCTTCAAACTATTCAATTCTACGGTGAATCAAGTGCGTTTACAACAAAGAACTTACGGTAAGTATGTTCTATGGTTTACAAAAGTCGAACACTCGACAAATGAAATACGGCGTTGCCACATTTCATTTCAGGTCTGTTATAAAAACGGTCTGAACAAACCTTCCTCATTTAAATACGTTCTTCCTGGATATGGACGAAGTATTAATCGACGATGATTCACTCGACGGACAAGTCATCGAGAGGAAATCGACATTTTACGCCGTGAAAACGTACAATGAGCGATGCGAATCACCTTCGATAATTTCAAATGGGGTGAATCGACCGACGACGATGATTAATTCCCTCGAAAAACATCGAATTATCGCGAATCTACGACCTTCACGAGTGTGAAAACAGCAACGGTTTTGCTAGCAACGGTTTTAGCGGGTGCACCGTAACTATTGATCCCAGCTGAGAATATGCCTCGTTGAAAGATTCGCTATTGAAATTTCGCTGGCGACTGCAGAATTATTAGATAATATTCAAACTCTCAATGATATCATCGACATTCATTCGAGATCGATTAAATAAGGTGGTCATAAGAGGGTGCAAAAATAAAACACTGCTGAATGTTACGTTCCCTTAAACCTAAAAACAAATTGACATGAATTATATTGATATTTTAATATATTATGTATATGTGATTGATATTGATATTGGATCGGATATCAAAATGGTGAATAAAAATCGACGCTATCCATTGCCGTGCGCTAGAAGTGGAACGAATGTACTTTGAAAATTTCGAATGGTCAGTACAATTAAATTCGAATTAGGAGTTGTCGCTCATCTTGAGGTAGTTTTTGGTGTTGACTGAAAAGAGAAGAGAAATTCCTAATGGATGGATCCCATTGTCGGGCTTCAGGGGCGGCGCAGCAGGACTTTGAAAATTTCGAATGGTCAGTACAATAAAATTCAAAACAGGGGTTGTCGCTCATCTTGAGGTAATTTTTGGCGTTGACTAAAAAGAGAAGAAAAATTCCTAATGGATGGATCCCATTGTCGGGCTTCAGGGGCGGCGCGGCAGGACTTTGAAAATTTCGAATGGTACGTTCGATAAAAATCAAAACAGGAGTTGTCGCTCATCTTGAGGTGGTTTTTGGTGTTGACTAAAATGAGAGGAAAAATTCCTGATCAATGAATCCCATTGTCGGGCTTCAGGGGCGGCGCGGCACGACTTTGAAAATTTCGAATGGCCAGTACAATAAAATTCAAAACAGGAGTTGTCGCTCATCTTGAGTTGATTTTCGGTGTTGACTGTGATAAGAACAAACTTTTCTAATCGATGAATCCCACTGTCGGGCTTCAGGGGCGGCGCGGTAGGACTTTGAAAATTTCGACTGGTACGTTCGATAAAAATCAAAACAGGAGTTGTCGCTCATCTTGAGGTAGTTTTTGGTGTTGACTGAAAAGAGAAGAAAAATTCCTAATGGATGGATCCCATTGTCGGGCTTCAGGGGCGGCGCAGCAGGACTTTGAAAATTTCGAATGGTCAGTACAATAAAATTCAAAACAGGGGTTGTCGCTCATCTTGAGGTAATTTTTGGCGTTGACTAAAATGAGAAGAAAAATTCCTAATGGATGGATCCCATTGTCGGGCTTCAGGGGCGGCGCGGCAGGACTTTGAAAATTTCGAATGGTACGTTCGATAAAAATCAAAACAGGAGTTGTCGCTCATCTTGAGGTGGTTTTTGGTATTGACTAAAATGAGAGGAAAAATTCCTGATCAATGAATCCCATTGTCGGGCTTCAGGGGCGGCGCGGCACGACTTTGAAAATTTCGAATGGTCAGTACAATAAAATTCAAAACAGGGGTTGTCGCTCATCTTGAGGTAATTTTTGGCGTTGACTGAAATGAGAAGAAAAATTCCTAATGGATGGATTCCATTGTCGGGCTTCAGGGGCGGCGCGGCAGGACTTTGAAAATTTCGAATGGTACGTTCGATAGAAATCAAAACAGGAGTTGTCGCTCATCTTGAGGTGGTTTTTGGTTTTGACTAAAATGAGAGGAAAAATTCCTGATCAATGAATCCCATTGTCGGGCTTCAGGGGCGGCGCGGCACGACTTTGAAAATTTCGAATGGCCAGTACAATAAAATTCAAAACAGGAGTTGTCGCTCATCTTGACTTGATTTTCGGTGTTGACTGTGATAAGAACAAACTTTTCTAATCGATGAATCCCACTGTCGGGCTTCAGGGGCGGCGCGGTAGGACTTTGAAAATTTCGACTGGTACGTTCGATAAAAATCAAAACAGGAGTTGTCGCTCATCTTGAGGTAGTTTTTGGTGTTGACTGAAAAGAGAAGAAAAATTCCTAATGGATGGATCCCATTGTCGGGCTTCAGGGGCGGCGCAGCAGGACTTTGAAAATTTCGAATGGTCAGTACAATAAAATTCAAAACAGGGGTTGTCGCTCATCTTGAGGTAATTTTTGGCGTTGACTAAAATGAGAAGAAAAATTCCTAATGGATGGATCCCATTATCGGGCTTCAGGGGCGGCGCGGCAGGACTTTGAAAATGTCGAATGGTACGTTCGATAAAAATCAAAACAGGAGTTGTCGCTCATCTTGAGGTGGTTTTTGGTGTTGACTAAAATGAGGGGAAAAATTCCTGATCAATGAATCCCATTGTCGGGCTTCAGGGGCGGCGCGGCACGACTTTGAAAATTTCGAATGGCCAGTACAATAAAATTCAAAACAGGAGTTGTCGCTCATCTTGAGTTGATTTTCGGTGTTGACTGTGATAAGAAAAAACTTTTCTAATCGATGAATCCCATTGTCGGGCTTCAGGGGCGGCGCGGTAGGACTTTGAAAATTTCGACTGGTACGTTCGATAAAAACCAAAACAGGAGTTGTCGCTCATCTTGAGTTGATTTTCGGTGTTAACTGTGATAAGAACAAACTTTTCTGATCGATGAATCCCATTGTCGGGCTTCAGGGGTTGCGCGGTAGGACTTTGAAGATTTCGACTGGTACATTCGATAAAAACCAAAACAGGAGTTGTCGCTCATCTTGAGATAGTTTTCGGTGTTGATTGAAATGAGAAGAAAAATTCAGGAATTTTTCCTTTCATTTTAGTCAACACCAAAAACCACCTCAAGATGAGCGACAACTCCTGTTTTGATTTTTATCGAACGTACCATTCGAAATTTTCAAAGTCCTGCTGCGCCGCCCCTGAAGCCCGACAATGGGATCCATCCATCAGGAATTTTTCCTCTCACTTTAGTCAACACCAAAAACCACCTCAAGATGAGCGACAACTCCTGTTTTGATTTTTATCGAACGTACCATTCGAAATTTTCAAAGTCCTACCGCGCCGCCCCTGAAGCCCGACAATGGGATTCATCGATTAGGAAAGTTTGTTCTTATCACAGTCAACACCGAAAATCAACTCAAGATGAGCGACAACTCCTGTTTTGGTTTTTATCGAACGTACCATTCGAAATTTTCAAAGTCCTACCGCGCCGCCCCTGAAGCCCGACAATGGGATTCATCGATTAGGAAAGTTTGTTCTTATCACAGTCAACACCGAAAATCAACTCAAGATGAGCGACAACTCCTGTTTTGGTTTTTATCGAACGTACCATTCGAAATTTTCAAAGTCCTACCGCGCCGCCCCTGAAGCCCGACAATGGGATTCATCGATTAAAAAAGTTTGTTCTTATCACAGTCAACACCGAAAATCAACTCAAGATGAGCGACAACTCCTGTTTTGAATTTTATTGTACTGGCCATTCGAAATTTTCAAAGTCCTGCCGCGCCGCCCCTGAAGCCCGACAATGGGAACCATCCATTAGGAATTTTTCTTCTCATTTATGTCAACACCAAAAACTATCTCAAGATGAGCGACAACTCCTGTTTTGGTTTTTATCGAACGTACAATTCGAAATTTTCAAAGTCCTACCGCGCCGCCCCTGAAGCCCGACAATGGGATCCATCCATTAGGAATTTTTCTTGTCATTTTAGTCAACGCCAAAAATTACCTCAAGATGAGCGACAATCCCTGTTTTGAATTTTATTGTACTGACCATTCGAAATTTTCAAAGTCCTGCTGCGCCGCCCCTGAAGCCCGACAATGGGATCCATCCATTAGGAATTTTTCTTCTCTTTTCTGTCAACACCAAAAACTACCTCAAGATGAGCGACAACTCCTAATTCGAATTTCATTGTACTGACCATTCGAAATTTTCAAAGTACATTCGTTCCACTTCTAGCGCACGGCAATGGATAGCGTCAATTTTTATTCACCATTTTGATATCCGATCCAATATCAATATCAATCACATATACATAATATATTAAAATATCAATATAATTCATGTCAATTTGTTTTTAGGTTTAAGGGAACGTAACATTCAGCAGTGTTTTATTTTTTCACCCTCTTATGACCACCTTATTTAATCGATCTCGAATGAATGTCGATGATATCATTGAGAGTGTGAATATTATCTAATAATTCTGCAGTCGCCAGCGAAATTTCAATAGCGAATCTTTCAACGAGGCATATTCTCAGCTGGGATCAATAGTTACGGTGCACCCGCTAAAACCGTTGCTAGCAAAACCGTTGCTGTTTTCACGCCGATACGACCTTCGACGTATCAGTCACTCTCGCCGGTATTTCTCGGCTATCTCGATGATGAATCGCCTCTCCAGATTATTGGATTTAATTTGCGCACCAGCAAAACTAATCTACTATACTCCATTCACAATTATAAAATCACAACTCTGGCCATGGTTTCGTTTTCAGGAATTGGTGCACCTGATAAAACATCTGTGCGCGTACAGAGAATATCTTTAATGACAAAACGGCGTTGCCAGTTTCTTTGTTTACATCAAAGTAAAAGTATCAAAGATATTTTGACATGGGTACAAACGGCAAATTTGAATTGGACCAAAAATCGATTTATAAGCATGAATGAAGCAAAAGTAAGTACTAATCGCCTTTTTTACACTTGGTAGCGAAGTTTTTTTAGGTATCTGGCTGTTTGGAAAGATTTCAAACGAAATTCCGGTCCCCCAGAAGTTTGGTTAGTTTCGGTATCGTTTTTGGTGCTCAAAATTTATTTGGAATGTGTAAATGGACAAAAAAGGCTTCCTTATACGATCTTTTTACGAAAGCGACCGGAAAATATGGTTCAGGTAGGATTTTCGAGGAATTATGAGGAAAGAACTTGCAGAATGAAATTGCACGATTTTCGTAAGTAAACGGGTTTTGGATGGCCATCATCGGTCTCTGAATGATTATTGTTGATCGTTTTCACGTTTCAGAAAAAGAACCACATTTTGAAGAAATTTGTGTATGTAACATTCAACGGTAGGTATTTGCTCTTCATCGAAAGAATATATTATATCTAGTGCTACTTCTTTCAAAAGAGACACAAGCTTGTAATGCTGTAGGGGCCCTATAATGTGGAGGAGTTTGTGTCTTATTTTAGAACAGGTGAATCATAAATGTGAAGCATATGTTTGACCTGTTCCATATTATTTGTACAAACCTGCTGTGGTTGTAATGTATGAATATTTTTTAAACTAATAAATTACTATACAGTCAGAATATTTTACTCCTTGTTCATAAGATCAAATAAATGAAATGTATATCTTCTACTCTTATTTTTATTAAGTTAGCTATTAAGGTTATGTTCCAAGAAAAAGTTCCTGTTGCATCAGAACTCCCTTCAACTATTTGGATTCCAGTAGAGGGATATAATGTTCCATTATTCTTGATTCAACAATTGATGTCAAGTCTTGAACTTTCAGTTCAAGAGGATAATAAACATTAAATCTTCACAGGCATGCATATGAAAATCATGTGAATGCAATGCAATTTTCTTCCATGGCGAAAAATAATATATTTCAACAGTGACCTCTTGTACTTTTCATGCAAATAACTAGAAAAGGAATCCTTTCTATCAATTCATATAAACGTTAATTATTTTCGTCCATCACATCTTTTCCAATTCATTCATTTTCCGAATAAATTCACATTCTGAGAAATACGCTAAGAATGTAGAAAGGGCAACATAGTGTTGACTTGGAACATAAAAATATTTTGAAAAACGTCACAACTTCGATACAGAGTGGAATGTGTCAAATTTCCAAGGCCAGCGTTGTGATTTTATAATTGTGAATGGAGTATACCTGATTTCTCATTTCTTTTGCAAGCAATACGAAAATTACTGTATGAGGCTCTTTACAGATTCCCAAATACTTAGAAAACCCTCCAGGATAAAAGAAATCCCACTAAATTGGCTAATTTCCAGACCCAGACAAATAAATGAACCAACAAAGTATTCAAAAGGGCTGCCTTCACAATATCATTTTCCCTGGCCTTCGTCTTCACCCACTTACCCTTCCCAACCGATAAACCCTCTGGCGACGATTCCCGGCACATCCAGAAATACCCGGGGTCTACGGCAAATCCCGTGACTCATCCTGGAAGGGCTATCCTGCGGGATATTAGCGACGTCGAGCCGACCCCTGTCTATCTCGCGCGGAATTCGGCCAGAGTTCGAAAAATGCCGGCGCCTAGCCTATACAAATCCGAAATAACGCGGCGTCGCTATTTTAGAAACGCCCGATAGACGCCAAAACGCGCTTGGCACGCCCGCCGGTCTCTCGCCGACGATAATGCGTCCCTTGTTCGTTGCCGTTTACTTTTTTTTCGTTCGCGAGAAACGGAAAAGGGAAAGCGAACCGTGTAATATGATATCTGCGACACATGCTCCGAGTCTGTGGTCTTACTAGAGACAGGACGCATCGAATCGTCTAATATAGACGCATAGAGTAGATAGATACACACATAATCAACAAAACAGTCAAAATTACGAATGACAGCCATCAAAACATTAATTACTGAGATGAAATAACGCCAATGAGGATATCACGGCATTACTGGGCACCGCACAGACCTCAGGATATCCGCAGTGACACGTCAATTCCATGAAAAATAATTTCCATGGCGCTTTGGAAAACCTCCAAGGACACAGAGACGTATTCATCCGCGACCGAAGGGAATCCGATCACGTCCGCAGGCGGGGGGAAGCGCATTGTCTCGACGGAATTACCAATCGATAGACGTCTTCGAATCGAGCCAAATCCACCTGCATTCGCAATTCCGCCAAATCATCCCAAATTCTATGCACCACATAGAGCAACATCTCAGGGATGTCCAAAAAGTCCCCGACAATAAAGTATCGAATTCGAATGCGGTTTGAAATTCCCAACGTAATTTTTTCCGCCTCAGCCTCAATTACTGTCGGTTTGAACGGCGCCTACACACCGGACCGCGCTCGTTACATCGGAATCGCAATACCACGGAATTCTATTAAATAAGTGTCGCGTTCCGCAACACAAGAACGCGATGGAATGTGCATCTATGACTCAGACGAAGGAGAACGGTCGTGTGACTCACGGTTGTCGTAGCTGCGCATATGCTCTCTGGTCTTTGCCCGCGGCAAGAACCGCGTGGAGACTAGAATCGACTTGTTATTTCCTGTGACGACTCTCAAGAATTTCAGAGTCATAGAACTCGAAAATAAATCCCAATTTGTGAGTTCTATGAAAATGAATCCTCATTCGAGATCTATGACTTATCGAAATTCTACTGCTGATTCAGTCTATGGTTGGCGCCAATTTAGTTATGGCGATAATTATAACGGTATCTGTCATGTTTGTTGTATAGTAACGTATGGAGTTTGTCGCCCGAAATGGACATCCGAAATTCGCACTGTGACTCACAGTAACTCCTCTAAACATCGTATTCCATGTCAACGTGATTGAAAACTCTTCAAAATTGGCTGGGATTTTACAATTGGTTTGACAATTTCTTATAACTGTTCTCATCACTTCAATTGTTGGAAATCATAATATATTGACAAACCTTCAAATACCAATAGGAATACTGTCAATATTTCGATTTTGATCATGTTATGTTCACCAGTCTCATCCCCGAAATATAGAACCATAGAAGTAATCAACAATATTATAGATGAGAAAGCTGTCTCATAGAATTGTACACCAGAAGATTTTATGACCAAAACTCATTTACACAGAATACATAACTCTGTTCGGATCCAATCTGATTCGTTCAAGATGACTTGCTAACTTTACGTAAGTACACAATAATAATAAAAATACCACATACCTACTACGATTTCATTTTCATCCATTGAACTGCGTAGTTTGATCCGCATGTATCATTCCCATTATAGAAACGCTGCATTGTTTACTTTCGATGATGGTCTATAAATACAGATACATAAAGTGGTATGCCTTTGTTTATAATAAATCGATTCGCGTTACTACCGTCCATTTTATCTCACGCCGAAGATAAACGGTGTCTTTGGAGCGATAACAGATTTTTGCCTAGCCCAACATTTCACAATATACCGGATCATTGACCTGGATCACGAATAAATTCCTAATTTTTCACGTAGAGCGCTATGAAATGTCAAAGATCCTGAAACTTTGTATCGAGATCCAAGTTTAATTGCTATTTTTATATTCGAAATCGTGGCGTATCCAATAAAAATGATAAGAGGTCAGGGTCCAATTATTTTTCGAACACTATGCTGAATTCGGATCGACAGTTTTCGGTGTTCACGGCGTGACCATGAAGGTCATAGATACATATATGCCTAATTTCATAGAGAAATACGTAGACATAGAAACAATTTTCTTAACACAGAGATATGTAAGAACACAGAAATAGAACCATTCAATTCCAATTAACAAAAAAAATACGAAAATATTATGCATAACGCTCGATTTACCTCCGAAATGTTTCCGAATCATTTCATTAACAAAGTCGTCATTTCGGGTTACTCAATACTTGACGCCAGAAATCTGGATGCCAATTCGTCTGACAAGGTCAAGGTCGAGAAAAGCACTTTCCAGCTCGAGATGTCCTTCGACGAAAGCAATTAGCCGTTACTCGCCTACACTGCAATTTAAGGACGTTTTTCGTGTATAAAAAACCGAAGGTTTCTTTAACCTTCTCCAGGGATCTATTTCGAGATGAAAAGTTTGAATAATCCGAGGTCGATTGTCGCAAAATGGAAATTGATACATAATTTTTAAAGAATTTGAAGCCTGTGGTTTGTATTTCACAGATATGAATAAGTAATTAGTAAACCATAGAAGTATGATGTAGTAGTCTATGGAGTCCACTGTTGAAGAATTAATCTTCTCAGTTCTCATAAGAGTTGAAATTAGAGAAACGACTCCTTAATTAGCTTTAAAAAGACAGGTAACCCTAATAGCTCAGTGGAAACGAGAAGGGATTCGATTCTCACAGGTACTGGATCGAAAGAGATAATTACAAGTGATCGAAATTTGAAAAGTTGTTTGGGAAAGATACAGTATCAGAAATCCTGATAGAGTATTCCAGTGAGGCATTTGTTTGATAATCGGAATACCTAGGTAACTTTGCGATAAAAACCGGTTAAATATATTAAGAAGGTCACAGTTCTTATTTATTCTAAATATAAACCTCAAAGATATGCGACTAGTTGTCAGTTCCATTCATTTCAACTTCGACGATAGCGAATTACGCATCGATTAAACGAAGTATTAAGTTCCGCAGGTTGGATTTTGTGGAATAGAATGGAACAGGAACGTGAAAAATCGATTTTATGACATTAAAGGAGCATGCGGCCTAAAATGTGGCTGATGAGAGATCTCGATACGGCTTGGATATCGAAGTTAGGTTAGGTCGTCACAAATTTGCAGATGTTGCGGAAATGCTGACAATATCGACTGTTTTACAGGTCGTTACATGGGACACTCACCTCTTCTCTCCTTTTGAGCCACCTTCCACAAGGGCTCTCCTCCAAAATTTCGCTTTCGTCCTCTGAATCCTCGCCACTTTCCCTTGGCGACTTATGTTCTTGATCGTTATTCATGTGAGTTCCCGACATTATGATTTAAACAAAATATACGATAGCACAATGTGTCCATTGAATAGGACAACACACAAAGAATTGTATTCCATCAGCGCATCTTCGAAACGAATTAAAATTTCACCACAGTATACTTTACACTTAACAACTAAAATCGAAAATAATTCAAGAGCGTAATCCCGAAGACTCTGAATATGAGATAATACTACATTTCAGGTCCAATCCTGTCAGTGGGGATCATTAAACGGCACTAATGATCTTGTGAATAGTATCGAACCGAATAAATCACTTCGTGAACATAGTGTTTGAATCAATCCCTTAAATCCTCGAAGTATTTCAACGGTCCAAACACTATCACTTTCTTGATGATCTGAGAGTCCTTACTGTTCATAACACACGAAACAAAATGCTCCTACTAAACTATGATGTTAGTGTCAATATTCAATATTGTGAGCACATTCGTATTTCTAATATTGTGTAGTTATTCTACAGTTGATAGCTACCGCCTACCACTGTCAAACAGTCACTGGTTGTGTTGTTGAAACACAGAGCATGCGTCTGTGCTACGCCGAAGCAGAACTATTTGACACCTGTCAAGGTACTTCTTACCTATTATTTGGCATTAGAGCTACTGCGTTTCCGATCATAACCTCAAAAAAAACATGACTTTCAAAACTTATTTCAGCTGATACATAAAGACAACGGAACTTCTGAACTATTGTGTTAGAACAGTAGTTGAAAGACCAGCATTAAAAAGGAATAAATTTCTACATGATCTATGAATAATCGTCCTCTATGACATAACCTAAGTGCACGTTCAAAACCAAAATAAATATTTGTTGGGAATTTAAATTACCTCTTGAATATCAAATTTTCGAGTTTAACATGACTTCCAATAAAATGAACGTTCCCGCTATATACGAAATCGAAGATATCGACAAATGCATTGCCGAATACCCACCTTATTACGAGAGGAATTTCACAAAACGTTATTGTGTCGAATTCAACAAGGATAACCAATATTTGGACACTTGCATAAGTTTATACAGTAGTAAATTGTGTATGGTTTTTATAGCAGATGGACATTCAATCATAAGTGAAGGAAAAACGATCAAGCAATTCAATTTTCAAGTAGGAAAAGAAGATCGACTTGCTAATTTGACTGGTGGGAAATACAAGAAGAAGGCTCAGCGTTTGCAGAAGGATACAGTTATTTGCTTTGTAGAGACTACAGATGGGATCAAATACCCAATATATGCAGGTATTAAAGGACGTCTGATAGATATTAACCCAGTGGTCGTGAAAAATCCTAGTATATTGTTAGATAAACATAATACGATAGGTTATATTGCTTTAATACATCCAGAGAACTTCAGGAGTGCACCAGAAGATGTGTTAGCTGGACTTTTGACCAAAGACGAGTATAAAGAAGTTTGTTCTTCTAGACAAAATTGTAAATGTGAATAATGTAGAATAAAGTAGGAATGTCATTAATGATTATATTTAAAAAGCATAAAAGTTCCTGTACATGTACATGTTAACTATAAATATGACTTTTCATTCATACGAGACATTTGTGATATAAATAAAATGGAAAATAATAAATAACTTTATTCAATCATATTTGTTTTTTTTTTCATTAAACCCTCTCAAACATCAAGAATGTCCAATCCTCAATCACAGATACCATTAAATCACAAAATCTCGTTAAGACTCACATTCTATTGAGTATTCAGAGGTTTTTAATACAAGAGTTGAAAAAGGATTAAAATACGTGCTTTGTTTTCTTGTTATAATCATATACTGCCTAATAAAGTTAAGCATCATTCGCGAAATACTTGTTTTAAAGCTGTGTTACCTATAAAAGATATCTCATTCACTGAAAAACTACGATTTTAAGGCAGCCAATCTACTCTCCATTTCGTCCACATCCTTCTCTTCTTCATCACTCAAGTCTAACGATGCTGGCACGCTAACATTTGCAGAAGCACCTTCTGAAACAGGAGGTGCTGGAGCTTCTCCAAGCTTACCTTCTGTCAATTCCCAAAGCACCTAAAAAACCTTGAATTTGAAGAGACAACTTTAATTTGGTCATTAGAAAAAATCACCTTGTCTATTTCAGTCTGTGCTGCCTCTTCCATTCCTTCTGGATCTTCTTCCATATCCTCGAATGTTTCATCGAGCATTTCTTCAATGATGCCGGCTTTCATCATTTCTTTCGACATATCTTGCATCGTTTGAGCCACTTCTGGGACTCTGATCAATCTTTGCATAGCATTCATAACTTCCGTAGACTTAGCCAGGGATCCAGCCACTCTCAAGGTTGCTAAAAAGAAAATTCTACAGGTCTTCTTTCATTAAAGAAATCTACTCACCTAATTGATTTTTCATCTGAAGCATTACTGAATTTATATGGGCTTTTGAAGTGTAGATCTTATTTATTGCTTTCCGAGACCTCAAAATTTCTCTTGCTAATATGTGACACGTATCTTTATCATTTTTCTTTGCTGCTTCCTTCAGGGATCTTTTGACTTTCTCCTCCTCTCTCTGTATGGCTACAAATATGGTGATTAGATTGAAATCTTCAATAAAAACTCAGATTTGATATTCTACCCCTAATTTGTCTTTCTAATTGATAGCCTTCCTTCCTCAACTTATGATTCCACTGATTAACCTGAAGATAGACATTTCATGAGGATGAAATTTGGGAAAAAATAGAAAGTTCCTTACCATTTCCTTGGGATCCCTTTCTGGACTTTTTCCGAATAAACCCATTTTGGAGAGTAGCAGAAAATGTATACTAAAAAATTCGTATTGAGATAGGAGTGGCTCCTAAATTCAATTTGTTATTGCTGTGAAAATCCTTGAAGCATATAATTCATTTTTGGTTTGGACATTTCCTTGAAACGTAAATAAAGGAATGACGTAAAAACTACGATCCACAAATTTGCAACATTTTGAACTACGATTCATTGACACTACTTATTAATCTGTGACAATGCCAGACAGCCGTCGCAATAAGCCATGAACTAGCGTCAACTGATTATCTGACAGATCCCGTCAGTTTTTCGACCGCTGCCAAACATGTTTCCAGATGGATTTTGAATCACAAGGTAGATCTACTTTCGAGGTAGATGAAAGAGCGCTCAAAAGTTCTTGAATTCACGTCAGTGCTCTAAGTGACCCACATATATACCTATATGATACAAAATTGAATATAATTCAATAAAAATTAATTGAGATAAAATTTATTTCACGGAAAACCCATACAATAAAAAAAAACACAAACTTTAAGTTTTTAATTGCATTTTGATGAAATGCTTTGCCGGGATTTCAGAGTCTGAACAATCTTGAGGATTCTTCATAAAATGACAAAAATGTTCATTAAAAACCTGCAAAACTTACCTGAAAATTCGATTTTATTTGTCCATAAAAAAATATATATAACAGAAATTTTCGAATCAAAATATGATTTTAAGAATAGGAGAAAAACTATGTTTTAAAATTTGTTTATTTACAATAAAAAATATATGCTGTTTATTTACATACAATATTATAAAATTCTATCTAATAGAAGACACTTTGAGCTGGCAAATGATAAACATCCGCATCAATATGCAACAATTTCTCAATATAACACTTAAAGTAGTAAAATTATACAAAGATCGTGATGATCGCATGTGAAATTAATAATATAAAATCATATCAGAATAAAATCGATCAGAATTGCAAGTGATATAAAATGTACAAAATATAAGTGCTATTTACATAAATAAGAACTTGCATCATAATCAATGCTGCCATTTCAATAAAAACGTGATAAACGCAAATGCATAATTACAAAAATTCGATAAATTACATTTCTTAATCGACTATAATATATATTTATTTATTTATTCATTTTCTTTCTCGCGAATGAAAATCGATAATAAAATTAAATATTAAAGAGAAATAGATGTTACTAATACTTTTGTAACTTTAAAAGTTATGGAATGATTATTCTCACTAAAGAATTCGATAAAATATTGGAAAAAAATAATTGTGTTGTATAATTAAAGCTCCAGAGTAAATAAAATTAAAGACAGATTGTAATAAGATCAGTCTTTCGATTATGGATCAATAAAATTCGAGAATTAAATTTTGATTTCACAGGAATGCTTCAAATTAAAAAATAGGTCATCAAAAAAGCTGTTTCATAATTCGAAGTTCGAATTCTCATCAACGAACACAGCTAAAGGAAGATGCTCTAGCTGTCCTCATCGATCAACATCAAGAAGCCTCATCAAACTTTCGTACCGTTTTGTTCCCCGATAGTCACTTGGGTCACAAAAGGACCTCTCTGACTTCCCCTGGTCGGTTGATGTTGTCCTTGCTGATTTCTGGGCAGCGAATTCGAATTTAGGTCCTGGAAATGATGCCCCGATTGGGGCTGTTTGACGTACTGAGAAGGAGCGTTCGATCTACCCCTGTTGTTCAATATGGATTGGACGCTTTCATACTCGTAAAAATTAGACATAGGTCGCAGTTGAGTGTCTGCCTTTGTTTGGCGTTGCGAGTGATACTGGTGTTGTTTTCGACTGTAACAAGGAAGAAAAAGGTTCTAGGTCAGATTCATGAACTACAGAATTTGGAGGGACCGGAATCTTGATAATGTTGTGAAATATATCTAGGTGCAATTCATAAAGAATTATATAGTTCAAACTGGAATATAAGATAATAATTGCAATTTCTAGGTCAGATTCAGACATACAATACTACAGAATTTGGAGGACCGGAATCTTGAGAATGTTGCGAAATCTAAAGATCTAGGTGCAATTCATAAAGAATGATATAGTTCAAACTGGAATATAAGATAATTACTGCAATGTCAACGTCCTGTCCAAGAAAAGAAGATTTTATTTTTAGTCATTCATCATCGATTCATTGGAAAAACTGCCTCATATTGACTACAACATGATCTTAATAATGTACTTCATTTATTGATTAAAAAAAAATCAAAATCGAACAACAACCTTACCTGGCCTCAGACCACATTCTATAACCTAACCAAACCAAAAACAAGACAATACAGGGTGAGTCTTTGACTTGTACATATATTTTAACTATAGATTCTTGAGGCCAAAGGAAACCTTTTTTTCATTTTCCATTTTTCCGAATTCGGCTCTGTTAAAAAGATATAGCCATTTGAAAAAAAAATAGTGCTGAGTCCGTGCCTGGATACATTCTCTGGAAACACTTCAAAGTTCATATTTTTCGATTGAAATTGAGGTGATTAGATGTTCTGGGTGACACAATTAGAAAATACTCAAGCACTAACCTTATTCGAATAAGAATGTAACAAAAACGATATTTCCTAACAAAAACACTGTCCGATTATTTCTGCAATTGAAAAGCCATATTTCTCCCACCAAAATAAGTTCCTTCTTCGATTTTCCTGAAGATTAGTTTATAAACACTAATAATTGGTTAATATTTTCCTCGATATTTTGGAACGATCTCATGAAAATTGGTTTCTCACCAACCTATTCTAACTCCATCAACCTAAGTCAGATGATTCGAGGTCAATGACCTAACCTAACTCATCTAAAGACTAAAGTCTTTAGAAGGCCGTGCACAGAACCTGTCTAAGCACAGAACTCTAGAGAAGACTATGCCAGAGATTGCCGATTTTCTCTTCAAACAATGCGAACTCAAGAAAGCAGTACGTCCCCTATCGTTAGCGGATGAACTATCACAATCGCTAACGGCTAAAGGCGTCTAGGCGTGGCTCTTTGGAGATGCCAAACGAGTTCTGATTCTTGCCGATATAGCCGGCACGCAAGACAGACAGGCGGGACAGGCCGTTGTGTTGTGGTTGTTCTGTTTCTGTGTCTCGAACCGCAGGCCAGTCTATGATAATGAAAGACGCTTAAACGGGATAACCTTAATTATCTATCTAAATTTACTTGCAGATAATAAAGCAAACAGGTGATGATTGTGATGTGCAGACCGTGTAGTGTCGATTGAAATCTCCAAGAGGATAATATTGTTGAGATAGATATTTTCCTGAAAGACCGGTAACAATAAATTTTCAATAGAAACTGTGCTTATAGACTGTGTAATTTCATTTCCTGCTTCTCAGAATTCAATTATTACATTTAATTCAGGGTTGCATTAAGTTTTTTTATGAAATTCATGATTTTTTCCTCGAATTTGTTCGTATACAATTAGGAATAACTCGAAAACGACGCGTTTTATTGAAAAAATATAAGAATACTTTTATTTTCTAAAATGGTTGATTCTTTCGAAAATATGAACCGTTTATCTTTTTCGAGTGATTTTATAGTATTTTTGCATGAATTCATGAGACGAGTAGGCTGTAACTCTTATACTAGAAGGAATATGGAATAAGTTTCAATTGAGGAATATGCACCATGAATAGAGTAAACAATCAACCAAAATTCAGTTCATTCGGATTATCGGTTTCGAATATATGGAAAGAATAGTGTTGATTTCATGGATTTTTGACACCCTGTATCTTTCAAACGAAACCGAATTTTGAAAAATGGTATAGGAAAAAAGTGTTTCGTTTGATGAGAGGAATCTACAGTTAAAATATATGTACAAGTCAAAGACTCACCCTGTATATAAAAGCTACCACAACCATACAAAAAAGTGTAACACAACGAAAGAGAGCGCAGCGACATACACAGAAATATTAACAGTCAACACAAAGCAAGATTAGTCGAACATCGCATGCATGTAGAGATTGGTGCATACCTTTCTTCCTCCACCTTTAACCTTTGCTGCTGCACTTGCAGACGCATCTGAACTATTTGACTGTCAGACAAGGGTTCTTTCCGATTGCTGGGGGACACAAAACATAAAATATTACACATACACATTGGGGGAGAGACACTGGACGAATTGAATTTTATTAGATGCATCGTTTTTATTATTTTGATTTAGTTCAATTCATTTTTGGTGTGCAAAGGACCCCGCACTTTTAGTATGAAAAGTGGCGATCGGTCAAATTTTCTGGAAGTTTGGTATGTTGTTGTAACCGACTCAGTGACCAAAAGTGTCAATGGGCCCAACCCAATCCTATGGCTAGTTTTCTAAATACGGGGTGTTAAAGTTGAGAATTGCCCAGATTTTCGGATTTATTTTTTAATTATTAAGAGTTAGATTGGATTTCTGTTGCATACACACGTTTACTACATGTTCTAGTAATGAAATAAGTGGATACGTATGATTAAAAATATTTATATCTACCGGGTGATTCACGAATATATGACGGTAGTTTTTTGACAAAATTCACTTTTTCTACAGTGACGTCAGGAAGGCATATTTTTGAAATGTTCTTTTCGATTTAGTATTATGACGACAAAATATTGCACAGTGCATATTTTTTATACAGGGTGTTTCACAGAGAGAACCACTAGACATAATCATATTTTTTTGGGATTAATTCGAAACCTTGTATTTTTGAATTGATTTTTGGGAAAAGTGATACCACAAACATATGTGTGTCTCTAATCTCCAAAATATTCAGGGTGGTTTATTCATAGGAAGGTTTTCAATTTTGGGAAAAGTACAAAAAACATGAACACCCTGTATTCTAAAATTTCCTCGGTGAAATGCAACTATTTTCCCACGATATATTGATTACCACAACATCTCCAGAGGTATGAATTCTAAATCCGATACTATGACCAGTTTTCGAGATACAGGGCTTAAAGCGGAGAATAACTTATTTCATCAATTTTTCTTAAAATTGAAAAGCCGAATTGATTTTATGTTGCGCCCATGAGTTCAGTATGAGAGCAGATCAGATGCACATGGAAAGGTTCAGCTAAAATATTTACTGTTACAGGGTGATTCACGAATAAATCACAATAGCTTTTGCGAACACTCGATAATTCTACAGTTTCGTCACAGAGAAATTATTCCATGATGTTAATACCTAGTCGTTCACAATTTTCAGTCTGAAATACTTCATTATGTTTACTCTTCATACAGGGTGAGTCATACAGCCAACCATACCGAAAATACCTATGCTTTGAATTGATTGAAATAAGAACTTTTTAGTGAATTTTGAGTATCTTTATGAGGGCGCTTACTAATTGCGCTATCACCCCCAAAAAGATGACAATAAACCTTCTTCTTATGTAGGTAAAATACGAATATTTTTTTATTGGTAGGTACTCCACAGTCCACAATATTCGTGTTGAGTGAGTTAAAACTAGGTATATTGAAAAGTTTAAATCTCATTATAGTCATAACCTCGGATATTACTTTATAAATATACTTTTTTGAACAAAAAAAAGTTCATTTAGGATGATCTACGCATGCAAGAAATGTGTATTTTTGGTAGGTGATTATTTCTAAATCACCTTGTATATTTATATATTTAAAAATTCTTGCGGTTATGCTCACTTGCTGTTATGTTAGACAATTATTCAAAATTCACCAGAAAAGATCTCCTTTCAATTATTTCAAAGCATATTATTTATGGCTCACCCTGTATGAAAAGTAATTATTATGAAGTATTTAAGACTGAAAATTGTTAACTACTAGATATCAACTTCATGGAATAATTTCTCTGTGACGAAACTGTAGAATTATCGAGTGTTTGCAAAAGCTATTGTGATTTATTCGTGAATCACCCTGTAACAGTAAATATTTTAGCTGAACCTTTCCATGTGCATCTGATCTGTACTCATACTGAACTCATGGGCGCAACATAAAATCAATCCGGCTTTTCAATTTGAAAAAAAATTTGATGAAATAAGTTATTCTCCGCTTTGAGCCCTGTATCTCGAAAACTGGTCATAGTATCGGATTTAAAATTCATACTTCGGGAGATGTTGTGGAAATCAATATATAGTGAGAAAAAAGTTGCATTTGACAGAGGAAATTTTCGAATACAGGGTGTTCATGTTTTTTGTACTCCTCCCAAAATAGAATACCTTCCTATGAATAAACCACCCTGAATATTTTGGAGATTAGAGACACACATATGTTTGTGGTATTACTTTTCCCAAAAATCAATTCAAAAATACAGGGTTTCGAATTAATCCTAAAAAAATTTGATTATGTCTAGTGGTTCTCTCTGTGAAGCACCCTGTATAAAAAATATGCACTGTGCAATATTTTGTCGTCATAATACTAAATCGAAAAGAACATTTCAAAAATATGCCTTCCTGTCGTCACTGTAGAAAAAGTGAATTTTGGCAAAAAACTACCGTCATATATTCGTGAATCACCCGGTAAATATGAATATTTTTAATCATACGTATCCACTTATTTCATTACTAGAACATGTAGTAAACGTGTGTATGCAACAGAAATCCAATCTAACTCTTAATAATTAAAAAATAAATCCGAAAATTTGGGCAATTCTCAACTTAAACACCCCGTATTTAGAAAACTAGCCATAGGATTGGGTTGGGCCCATTGATACTTTTGGTCACTGAGTCGGGTACAACAACATACCAAACTTTCAGAAAATTTGACCGGTCGCCACTTTGCATACTAAAAGTGCGGGGTCCTTTGAAAAAATACTTCACATTTGAAGAAACGAAGTGAACAGCTACTTCCGGTATATTCGGAAGTCACAAGAGACTATGAAAACATTTTGGATTTTCTCGTCATCCTGCATAACAAACTGAAAATATCTCCGGAGGTTAAGAAAGAACGACCTGTTAAATATTTTTTGAGGTTAGTGCTTTTTTCTTGATTGTTGTTAAATTTTACATAGAACATGAACTGACTACTGCCTTGTTCAGTATCTATGAAGAAATGTTCACTTCAGTTTCTTATCTTCGATTTTTTCCAGTCTTTATGACTGCTGACCTTATTTCCCTTCGTTTCCTGATAAGACACTTGATGTGTGGATAATACAGCACGTTTAACACTCTGGGTGTTCCAAAATATTCAGGAAAATCCTCTTAAATTGAAAGACTTTAACATCCAACTTTGGCGCACATTCACGGCATTTTTTTTAATAAAAACGCACTTAATTCGAATAATTTTCACAGATTTAATATTCCCGGAAGTTAGATTGTTCGAAAATATCAAAAAAATGTCCCAATTAAACAATTCTTCAAGCAAATAAACGGTTTCAATATCTACATGAACACAGCTAAATTTCCATTGGTTGACGTTCCTCTATGGTTTGACCACCAACACTAACCTCAAAAAATATTTGACAGATCGTTGGATTCTCTAATTAATTCATTTGTTTGACAAAATAACCTAGAAATCGGTGTATCTGATTCTAAATTTCATTTTTAACGCGAAATTTCAGAATTCTGAGACCAGGACTTGTCTTCAAAACACTGTCAGTTCCCTTGCTGCGATCCTAGGACTCCTTCGCAACATACAACACGGACGCAAGGTGAAAGGTATCATGCAGTGTGGTGTTAGTAACAATTTTGTGCAAACCAGTCAGTTCAGACCAGACCTTCTTAGACACAGACCCCCATATACCCTATTCTCACCTTAGATGGGTCTGCAGCTCTTTGTAATTCACGTAGTGGGTAAATGGCACTGAATCAGTCACTGCGGTTCGACTGCCCGGCCTGCCGTATTCAGCGTACACGGGTTCCGTCCTTTGCTGCCTATGATCGTACAGGTTCTCCCTTTCGTCAGGAGGATAGTAAGAATGTCTGGCGGCTTGGCGCTGCTCGTGCAACTTTCTATCGGACCTCCTCTGAACCTCGCCGTTATTGCGATATTTGACGGGCGGTGCCACAGAGTTTTCCGGTATTACCTGACAATTAAACCATGGTTATGTTCTCCCAAGTCGAAATAATCGATGCATACTACAATTCAGCTGTTAAATCCGCTCATGGAGAATTAAATTAGCCCTAAGATAGAACCCTGCGGCACCCCATAGACTAATAATATAAATAGACATGCTTGGTGTAGGAGGTTTTGTTTTCTTTATGGTATTCTGTGTAAATCATTGTTTACTGATTCGTAAAATTCTCATTATAGGCCCACTTGATAAATCCTTCTGGGTACCAGTTTCAAGAAGTGGTATTTCAAGGAATTAAATTCTGTTTTATCTTCCTTAATATCGCACAATATCCAACACAAAAGGGTGTGTCACATTGATATTCCTTTCAATGAATTTACGGATACGTCTTGAATTTATTAGTGGCGAGTGGCGACAAGGGTGGGATGAAAAATTTAAACTAGTGGCTTGTGATGTGGCGATAAAAGAAAAATTTGCTTTCCTTTTTTCAACCTTTAAGTTCATTTTAAATTCAGTGAAATATTTTTGAAAATAATTAAATAAGAAAGTTCCCAATCTTTTATTTTTCTTCCTCTTCGATATGGTTTCTTCACTTCTTTGTATATGTTATTTCCAGAAAAATGCAATTTTAAAAGTTTATTTATATTATTGGTCTATGGACAACTCACATATTTTTTTTATAGCGATCCAAAAGGAAAATTACTTAAGCTCATTACAGTATAATCTACAAGGAAGCTAAAAGGCTGAAGAATTTGCAGATATTAGAAAGCCGGAGTATAATCAATGAAAGAAACAGAAAAACTGCTTTTTCTCATCTCAGACAAAGAAAAATCCATTTCTTTTGAATGGAGTCACCTTCAAATGATCATTTTGACCCAAAAGTAATCAAAAATAATAATAAAACTGTAGTAGAAATAAAAATAATGATCCAGAAACCGAACCCTGCGGTACCCATCAAACGGCCCGATCAAACTTCAACCCTCCTTAAACCATCGCTTGTGGGGTCACAAAAAACAACGCTGAGACACAGTAACAGACGAACAAAACTATTTTTCTTCAAACTCAGAACCTTGAGGAACCCCTACCTGAACTTGCTCGGCGTGCCGGTGAACGAAGTGCCTCTGATACAGAGGCTGGCCGTTCTGCTGAGCCTCCCGGTGACCGGCAGGGGAGCCGCCCTGTTGCTGCTGTCTCAGCATCTGCTGGTGCAGCTGCTGCTGCGCCTTCTCCTGTTGCGCCTGCTCGTGGGTACGTTCCGTAGGTTGCGACTGGTGACTTTCGGGCTGTTTCTGCTGACCGGACGAATGGGAGGATTGGTGATCGTCGGAGGCGTCCGTGTTCTGGGTGCTGGTGGTGGTGTCGAACTCGCCGGTGTGGTGGTAGTGAGGGTCTACGTTAGGGAAGTCCACCTTCCGATGTTTGCCGAATCTAAGATTTCGGGTTGGTGAAAAGTTGATAACGGAGGATATTTCGGGGTAAAATGAAACTTATATGATTTATTCAAATTTGAAGCACCCTGTATATTTATTCAGTGATCTGAGCTCATTCAAATATGATTCAGTACAAACTTTAATTCATTCTTAACCTTTTGCTTTTGGATTTGTCCAAATATCTTCCTTGGTTCAGGAGATTTAAAAGTTTTTTGAAAAACATTATGGTGTGGGGTGGAATGTAATGTTTTCATAAAAACTTCTAAATCTCCTGAACCAAGAAAGATATTAGGATAAATTCAAAAGGAAAACGTTAAGAATGAAATGAAGTTTGGTTTAAATCATCTTTGAATGAGCTCAGATCACTGAATAATTATACAGAGTGTGAGTTCAAGATAAAAAAGTTTTATTTCTATTGAACAACATTTGAACGAAAGGAATAATGCTCTTTCACATCTGTATAGTTATTCAGTGATCTGAGCTCATTAAGATATGATTTAGACCAAGCTTTATTTCATTCTTAACGTTTTGCTTTTGGATTTGTCCAAATATCTTCCTTGGTTCAGGAGATTCAGAGATTTTTCGAAAATCATTATGGTGTAGAGTCGCATGTAATGTTTTTATAAAAACGTCTGAATCTCCTGAACCAAGAAAGATATTAGGAAAAACTCAAAAGCAGAACGTTAAGAATGAAATGAAGTTTGGTATGAATCATATTTGAATGAGCTTAGATCACCGAATAATTATACAGGGTGTATCAAAGTTCAAGATAAAATCAAACAACATTTTAACGAAAGGAATAATGCTCTTTTACATTTGTATAGTTATTCAGTGATCTGAGCTTATTTAGATATGATTCAGACCAAACTTAATTTCATTTTTAACGTTTTGCTTTTGGATTTGTCCAAATAACTTTCCCGGTTTAGGAGATTTAGAAGTTTTTTGAAAAACATCATGGTAAGGGGTGGCATGTAATGTTTTCATAAAAATTTCTGAATCTCCTGAACCAAGAAAGATATTTGGACAAATCCACAAGCTAAAGGTTGAGAATGAAATGAAGTTTGTACTGAATCATATCTGAATGAGCACAGACCACTGAGAAATATACAGGATGTATCAAAGTTCGAGACAAAAATGTATCCATTAATTTTTTCATTAAACAACTTTCTTACGAAAGTAATAATGCTCTAACATACCTGAACATAGACCCTATCCCTTTAAGGATACCAGGCTTCTTCTTGGCCGACTTATGCTTGTTATCCAGGGCTGCGTTCAACGAAGACTGCCTCGGACCGCCCCTCACGTTACTAAACGCTTCAACTTCTCGCTCCCCATCTGTCGGGGGATCCAACAACCAATGTTTCTTGGCCGATATCTCGCTGCGATGGTTCGGATCCACCATCCTGTCGTCGACGGCCGCCCTGAAACTCTCCTCGCACCCTCGTCCTCTGATAACCTTCAAGGCTCCAGAAGGACCTCGATAACTGTACGCAGGATCTCCTTCTTCTTGCATTTGGATCTAAAAAAAATCGTCTTGTATTTTGGTCATAACATAATCTAAAAAAATTACCTCTTGGACCATGGTCTGTAAGGACTCCAAACTGGAGGACTTTTTCATCCCTAGGGAGGGTCCCAGTTGGCCCAGCTTGTCCGCGTCTGATAACAGAAGAATTAGGTTAACGATGAAAAATTGTGAGGGTTTAAGAGAATTTTGCGAAAATGGTGGTGAAATGCTTACATTCTGGATGTTCTGAAGTTCGTGAAACGCTCATGACCGATTCCACAGACCCGACACGCACCAAATTAGCTGTTAAATGGATAAATGAAGTATTAGCACAATGGAAGACATAACACATGAGACAAATGAAATGAAATGCTGAAGAAATTCAGAGAGATACACACAAAACCCTTCCAAAATAAAAATCTTTACATTTCTCAACCACAACTCACAGTCTTTAGTATCCTTGCTCCTCTGCTCCCTCAACTTCTTCGTCCTCTGATACGTGTCCGTATTCTTGGCGTCCAAAGTGGCGTGTCTCTTCTCCGACATGCTCTGTCTTCCGAAAGCGTCCCTGCTGAAGCCTTGCGGGTTTTCCAAGGACAACTGACTGGCGTAGGTGGCGTCGGTGCCACCCTGTATCGTGGTTTGAGACGACTCGGCGCTCCTGCCGTCGGAGACGACGCTGGTCAGGCTGGCCTTACCGTCGGGCTCGTGATCTTTGCGGTTCTCCGTGACGCTCACGTTCGAGAGGTTCATCTTGTTCGTCATGTGGACGTTTATTCTGGAAAGACGTCAGTGAAACTTTTTTTTTGGCCCGTTATTCATAAATAAGGAATTCATAGTCTCTTTCTGCAACTGAAGCATCAGCGGACCCACCGTTTTCAATTTGAACCCGTAACAATAAATTTTTTAGGTCTAAGCTTCTGGGGTCGACTGTAACAGTCCGAATTCCAAAACTGAAAGCATTACGCGCTAGACTTCGAAACCGTGATGCCAAAGATAGTCTTATATTCAATTCTTGAACCGATCGCAGGTTAAGTTGAAAAAAATAACAACTTCAAAACCATAACATCAATTTTGCTAAATAATGGACTTGAGGGAGGTGCTATACGTCCGAGCTCGCGAGCTATTTTGAAAAATTGGGCTTCTTATTTCTCTATAATGTGTTTTACTCGCTTTTCCGTTTTGCTTCGTATATTAGGAAAAAAACCTGGTGAGCTGTAATTTCATAATATTCTGAACAAACGATTTTTTTTCCATGATATCTCCGTCAATTTTCGGGATAAATGTATGACATTTTCAGTATACATGTGGAATAATATTTTGCAGAATGTGTATCAATCAGTTTTTCTGTTCATTGCCTCCTGAATTTTTAAATAAATTATAGGTGTAGGAACTTTATTGGTCATATTTTCAACCAGGTGTTTTCCCAATATACGAAGAAAAACGGGAAAGCGAGTGATACACATTCTAGAGAAATGATTAAGCTTCAATTAAAAAAAAAATGGTTGGTCTACGCCGCATACGACCTGAGATATCATGACAATAAAAAGCACCTCCCCTTAACGTAAAACACCTTTTTGTTCTCAATATTCATAAATGAAGAACCCACAGCGGACACACCGTTTGTAATTTCAACTAAGCTTCTGAGGTCGACTGTAACAGTCCGAATTTCCTAAGCGGAAAGAAATAGACGCCAGAATCCGTCACCCTGATGCCAAATCTGTTTCAATTTTCGATTCTTGAAACGATCAGATTCAGAAAAATTGGGAAATAATAAAAAAAATCAACAAATTCAAAACCATTTCTACAATTTTGCCCAATTACCAACTTGGCGGAGACATAACCTGAAAATTTCACAACTTTCGTTATTTCTTCTCGAAAATTATCATGCTCACGGACGGTCGCACGGACAGAATCGAACTTGACTACGTATTTTTCAATTTTTGGCTCAAAATTCCGCGTTTATTCTGAAAAAAAAATTTGTGCCGATACTCATAAATGAAGAACCCAGAGTCTCTTTCTGCCACTGAAATTGCAACTGAAGCACCAGCGAACCCCCCGTTTGTAATTCGAAGCCATAACAATTCATTAAGTCTAGGCCTCTGGGGTCGACTGTAACAGTCCGAAATTCCCAAAACCGAAAGAATTACGCGTTGAACATGGAAAACTTGATTCCAAATATGTTCTTATTTTAAATTCTTGAAGCGGGATGTGTAGTCCGGACGGTCGAAAGAACAGAATCGATATTGACCCCGGATTCCTCCATTTTCGGCGCGAATTCCGCAATTACAGACATTTGGGCGAACGATGAAGCTATGGGATGACTTACCTGGTACTCTGTTGGTTCAGCACCCTTGACCCGTACTCATCTTCTATCAAAATGGGCTCGCAACCGTTCAAGCTAACGGTGGTGGTAGAATGATGACTGTCGAACGATTGATTATTGGCTAACATACTGCTACTCCAGGTATCGTGAGTGGCCTGCAAGAATCCCCGATTTGAATCGTCATCCATATATTTCGATTTCGATTCGCTCACCTTATAATAGCTCTCGTTCCTTAACTGACTATTCTTATTATTATTTCCGACCAATCGGTCTATCACAGGGTTCCAGTTTTGCATCGGGTTCGCGTTGTGACTCTGCGAGTTCTCCCTGCTGTGGACGTAGGGGTTGTAGATCACAGTGTTGGTGGAGCCGTTGCTCGAGTTGGCCTTGGAGGGGTCGCTGCTGTCGCTCGATTGGAACACGTCGGATCCTGCGCAAAAAAATGACAATTGGATATTTGGGGATGAAGCACCAAAGCCGGCTGTTGGGCCAGAAAGAGCTGGGACTTACCTTCGGAGGAGCTCAACAGGTTCGGGTTGCTCGAAGAATTGCTGACAGGATAATTCCTGTTGCCTGGAGGCGGCGAAGAAGCCCTCCTGGCTATCGTCAGCGTGATGTTCCCAGGCACGGGACCTTCAGTATGCAGCATGGCCTTCCTGAGGGTCTCCATGGCGTCGCTGTTGGACTGTTGGAGCAGAGAGATGCCGTTGACGTTGAGGAGTTGGTCGTTGGTTTGCAGTCTTTTGTCTCTCGACGCGGCGCCGCCGTTGATGACGCTCTTGATGAAGATCCCCAGGTCCTGGGTGCCGCTCGTTTTGCCCTTGACGCTGATGCCGAGGCCCGCCTTTTCGGTGTCGTGGACTGGGATGTTGAAGGTGAGGACTTCTCGGTGTTTCCACGGGAAGATCATGGAGTCGTCCAGTTTTTCGGGCGGCTGTAAGGGCCATTTTTTCATTACTTTTGGAAGTAGACTGGTGTTGAGTGTTATTTGTGAGAGTTGGGTTATGACGTATGGAAAGCATGCATAGGATGAAATTTGCAGATTGCCCTTGAACCTCGAGAAGAATGGAAGGAAAGTTCAAACCCTTCAAATAGGGGCTCCTTACTAAGAGAGTTGAAATGGTGAAAAATATTCAGATTCATATGAAAAAAAGAGAAAAATATATAAATCGCCATTATTTTTGTCTTCTCCAGTACTTATTACTCTCCTCTGAAATTTTTTTGACTTCCTTACTCTCAAATGAAATATTCTACATTAGTCAAGTTACTACTGGTTCTATCCATCTGATTAAAGAAGAAGAAAATACATTCAATGCACTATTTGTATTGAATCGTAGACAAAATCACCAAAAAGGTATAGAAGACAAACTGCTACGTGTAAAATACTGAGAGACTACAGAAAATCCACTGAATGCCCCAAAGTAAAGCACGCCATTCACAGTCGAACCATTGGTTTTTCTAAAATCTTTCTGTCAATGTCAGTGTCAATTTTGACACATAGGTTCGTTATACGTCAAAATATGACGTATGACGTCTCTTAAACGTCATATTTGATGTCCTCTTTTGGTTGCTCCATGACGTTTTTGTATGAGAAGTAAAATACAACATTTGAAACGATCACATTCTGAATTTAGAACGGTAGCTCTGAAAGCTGATGCGAAAAAATTGATTCATTTATTCCTGACCCTTGAACAGCCCAAAATCTGACATCAGAGCCTAAATTTACATTGTGATCTCTGAAAAACAACAAAGATTCTTAACAATAATCTATATCAGGCGTGTAAAAGAAAAAAAAATAAAACGAAAAAACTAAACATAAGTTCTTCATATGCATAGAGATTAAACTTTGGCGATTCCTACAAAGAAAAAAATAAAAACGGAAAATAAAAAAAACGAAGCATTAGTTCTTCCTATACAAAGGAATTACCGAAGCTAAATTTCTTTGTATATGCAGAACTAATGTTTTGTTTTTTTGTTTTTGTTTTTTTTCTTTGCAGGAATTACCAAAGTTTAATTTCTTTGTATATGAAGCAATGTTTGTGTTTTTTGTTTGTATGTTTTGTTGTGTAATTTCTGTTTTTATTTTTTCCTCTTACAATTCCCCCCTCCAAATGAAATCGACAGTTCGTAAGACTCAATCGTGCGACTGTTAAAGTTGGCGCTTTTCATCTGGGACACTCTGTAAAAACTTGCAGGCAACAGAAAAAAAGCGAAAGCGAAATGATAAACTAAATTAGCATCTAATTACATTGAACGCTGTCGTCGTGTCCTGAAATTGCGACACGATTTTGGCAACAGTTCCTCCCCTTTCAGGAGTCCTATTTTGTAGGGCTTGAAGGTGGCTCTGGGGCAGAGGAGGAATTGTTGGGGGCGTGTCGCTACTTCTACTCGGTACCTCTACTGCCTCGCTGGACGCTTTTTGTGCTTCGGACTCCTGTGTGTAAAAAAACGTGAAGAGGGGGCTAATCACTAAACTATAGGGTTTCCAATGGGAAAAACATGTTTCGAAACGTCATGGCGGCCATATTTGACGTGGTAGAAACGTCACTAGCTGTCAACTTTGTTTGGTTATAGTTTGACAAGTGATTTTGACGGTTCTACCATTTCAAATACAGGGTGAGTCTTTGACTTGTACATATATTTTAACTGAAGATTCTTGAGGCCAAAAGAAACCTTTTTTTCATTTTCTATTTTTCCGAATTCGGCTCTGTTGAAAAGATATAGCCTTTTGAAAAAAAAAACATTGGGCTAAATACGTCCCTGAAATGATACTGTGGAATTGATTCAAAGTTCATATTTCTCCATAGAAATTGAGTTTATACATTTAGGCCCAATTTAGGATTTAGGGAATACTCAAGTAGTCAAGTACTAACCTTATTGGAATAAGAATGTTGCAAACACGATAATTTCAACAAAAACAGTTAGTTTCATCGGATTATATCTGCAACTAAAAAGCCACATTTATTCCACCAAAATAAGTTCCTTCTTCGATTTTTCTGCAGATTAGTTTGTAAACACTAATATTGTTTATATTTGTTCATATTTTCCTCGAAATTCCCAAACAATATCATGAAGAGAGACTTTTCATTCAGATTTATTATTAAACAACCTATCCTAATCTAATTTGTATCGATTCTGTGAATTTTTGCACAGAAATTTCAAGAAGATGTTGTCAGCTTGCTGATATTTTCATTGAGGTTAAGGATTTTTTACGAAACATAGTATAAATCACGATACATTTGTGTACCGTGGTATAAATATCAATGAATTCTGCCGTTTCCATCATAAATCGACTTTGCCGCCAAATTTTACCACGCATGCGTAGAGCGAAAACCGAAGTATGGTTATCTGGACTCTGGAGGCCAACGTTAAACAATAACAAACCAGAGTTTTTGAACAAACTGTAAACATTATGTGAAGTTCTGAATAATCTGAATACATTCAATGACTTATTGTTCTAATGTGATTATTATGTGAACTGAATTAATATAATTTCAACCGTGTCGAGTTTATAAAATTCCAAGAGGATGTTGTTTAGATAGAAACATCGCCACCAGGTATCGTATTATTTTTCATTAATTTCAATTTAATAAGTAGTTTGTATCGAGATTCATCATTCATATCCGAATTTTGTATTTCATCGACATTTAACTTCATTATGGACCGGTAACTATGAATTTTCAATAGAAACTGGGCGTATTAAATCCTCCTTGGTGTTCAATTTTATCTCCCACAATTGTGGGATTTTATTATTAAAATATTTCGACAAAAATAAATATTTTGACAACATTGTAAACTCGTTTAAAAACCAGAGAAGGAATAATATTCGATGATATTTAATTCAGAGACGCATTCAGATTATTCTTGAAATTAATGATTTTTTCGTGAAATTTCTCCGGGTAAAATTGGAAATAACTCGAAAACGACGCGTTTTATTGAAAAAAATAGGAATACTTTTAGTTTCTTAAATGATTGATTCTTTCGAAAAAATGAACCGTTTATCTTTTTAAAGTGGTTTTATGGTGTCTTAGCGTGTATTGATGGGTCGACTATCCTGTAACTTTTATACTAGTAAGGATATTGAATAGGTTTCAATTGAGGAATATGCACCATGAATAGAGTGAAAACTCAACCAAAATTCAGTTCATTCGAAATAACGGTTCCGAAGATATAAACAGAGAAGTGTTTTTTTCATGGATTTTCGACACCCTGTATCTCCTAAACCAAACCGAATTTTGAAAAATGGTATAGGAAAAAAGTGTTTCGTTTGATGAGAGGAATCTACAGTTAAAATATATGTACAAGTCAAAGACCCACCCTGTATGGCTGTGATGACATTTTGATAATATTGGAACCCTGTACTGAACATAAATTATTTATACAGTGTCATTCTTCCATATCCTGATCCAAAATGAGACGGAGAACTACTCAAGATAATAAAGGGAAATTAGCAACAGTTCCTTCGTGAGAGCAACATAACTTTGGTCCTTCACAACTAGATGAAACAGTGGTCCTTTTCATTCATTCCCAGAAGTTACTTTTGAGATATATTTTATTTTATTCATCTTATATTAATTATCCTTTTTTCTGCATTTGACTTCAAATGGTGGTGATTGAGATCTGAGGAATGAAAAGGGAAATTGATCTTAAGGAAATGATCAAAGTTCTTGTGAAGGCGTCGATTCAGGTTAAGGAAGAATAATCCTGTGTATTCAAACACTCTAACCTAAAAAAGTGAGGCAATTTGTTGTTTACAAAAATACAGTGCTGTCACTACCTCCTACCTCAAATAATTCAAGACATACAAAATTGAACACTTACAATTATCCTGGGTAGATCGCTCTCGGTATCCAAAACGTCTTCTTGCCTGGACACCACTATCTTAACTTTACTACCAGGTGGTGCGTTCCTCAACACTGCCACTGCTTCCGATTGACTCTTGCCCGTCATCTCCACGCCGTTCACCTCCAGCAACCTGTCACCTATCTTCAGACGACCGTCGTCGACAGCAGCGCCCTGCGAATTCTATTTCTTACTTTTTTCTGCCATTTTTCTTCATATCGGCTCAAAGTTAGACATGCACGATCGACTAGGTCACTTCGATTTATCTCCACGTATCAAAACTACCGCGCCCTTCAGAGGTTACGGTGGAGTGCCACAAGGGAACGTTCTTGGGCCATCAAAATACTTATTTTAAGATTAAACCGGCAAAATATGGGTCTCGCGTACTACTAAAACATCAGGTGGTACTTTTCTTGGTGTTTTCGAACTATCGCGATGCTACCAAATGTTTTCTTACCTTAGGAATGATGTTCTTGATGTAGATCGGGCAGTTCCCGCCAGCGGGATTGTCCCTCGTGGTGATGCTGAAGCCAAGTCCGTGGGGACCTTTAGCCAGTTCTATTTCGATCTTCCTGCCTATTTTCCTGGTGTTTGCCGTGAGGAGAGTCTTCAGGTTTTTAGAGCCGGCCGGTACTTTCTTGGTGGGGGAAACCGTAGCCACCTTGGCGCTTGGGGTATCTGTTGAAAAAAGTGAATATAGCGATGGTGGAATATTTCGAAAATGAGAGGAATCATACGTTTTTGTTCGATTTCCACCATGGAAGAATTTTGATCAGGTAGTTTGGGGTAGCTGGGTTGTTTCTTGAGACCGTTCAAGGCGTAGCCTTTGACGACCTTCAGTCTGAGTTCCGACGAAGTGAGGGAAAGTTTGAACATATCCTGAACCCTAGAAAACACAAATTAAGATTGAAGAAAATGTGTTAATCCTGGGGATCTGAGTTTACCTTTGGAACGGCATGTTCAGCAAGTTCTGCCCGTTGATCTCTATGATCCTATCGTTGATCGCCAGCCTGCCATCTCTGTCTATCCTTCCTCCAGGTTCAATCCCTTGAACTAAAAGACCCCTGTCTTTTCCGTAGATGTCATAGTCTGGCACAACGTGTATACCCAGAGGACCTGGCTCGTTTCTTATCACGATGAGTTCGCTGAAAGATAGTCTTTGTTAGTTTTAAGGCTAGAATGAAGAGGGAGTTTTCGAGTTTTGGTAGGGTTTGGTAGTCACCTTTGGTCTACTGAGGGTATTGGACTGGTGCTGTTGGTTGCTTGTCCTAGAGGTTCTTTTCGTTTATGTTCCCTAGGGAGTGATGTACTTGTGTGAACTCTAGATTTCGCCCTATCTGCTGCGTCTGCCCATCTTAAGCTGGAAAAGGTTCAATAAGCACATTCACACAACGCTCTCTATAAGACAGTACAGTTCATCCAAGAATTATTGACATCTCGGGCGGCTTTGGAGAATCGAAATTATGTTGGTAATAGCCCATTCAGTAATATTTTGAGTTGCAGAATTCAGGTTGGTGTTGGAAAAAACACTGACGTTTTGTTCTGTCAAACAAATTTGGCGAATAATTGGGCAAGTGAGAAATCTTTGGAATGAGGGTCTTGAAGAATTTACAGTTAATAATTGGAAAGCCTACACAGAGGATGTAGAAAAAGAAATGAGACATAAAGCCTTTAATGAACATGGCGAGTTCTGCCCAGATGAGGAAATAATAACAGTGGTTGTTGAAGCAAAATAATAGTAATATTTTCATTTTCAATATTACATATTTTACTCCTTCATTGTTCACAAATATTGAAAGTTACAATGTCATGACAAAATTCCTCATATCTATATATATAAAAGAAAGATGTTGGTTACACCATTTATAACTCGAGATCGGATGGGGTGTTTGTTATGAAACTTCATATATGGATTCGTTTACGGTCTGGTTATTATAAAATGCAATAAAACTTCGAAAAAATCGATGAAATTTTCACTTATACAGGAAATGCTTTTCCTCCTTTTGAGCGAGGCCACTAGGTGTCGCTACAGTTACAGTTACGCTACCGCTTATTCGTAGGTACTTCTCTCCGTTAGATGGGGTGTACAGTGACTATATTACCACTAAAGTCACTGTAATAGTGTGTAATTTGAGTTGCCTACAACTTTGCGTAGGAGTACAGATGTCTAAAATGATTAGATTTCGTACCACTTCAGATGGCGCTATTCACACATTATGACCGATTATTAGTTATTTTTATAGTTTTATTTATTCAAAATAACGTTATCGTGAAGTAGGATGTCTAGAATAATGGTGTAGGCACTGATTAGATTTTGTTGTGACCAAATTGATTATATTAGCAATGTTTCGTTCTTTCCACTTCAAGTGGCGCTATTCACAAATTATGACTGATTTTTATCAATTATTTCAAATACTTGAATTTATTCTGGCGAACGTGGCGTGTTAATGGCAGATAATTTTGTTAAGCAATAATGTGTGTTTATATTCCTGACATTCTGATGTATATTAGTTCTTAGGAAAAGTAGAAAACTTTCATTATGAAAAGATGCCATTCTGCTGTCATGTCATAATTGACTTTAGCAAATCAGCTGTTGATACATCCATCAAATTGACAACGGAAAATACACTGAAATGATATTGCGGCGCCGCCACGTTGCTAATATTTTCGATTTGGTCGAACGTCATTCCATTCAAAAATTGACGGGTGCCTACACCATTATTCTAGACATCTTATCGTGAAGGTACTATATTTGACATCAGCACCATTAGATGGCGATGAATTTGTTGAGGCTTTCGCGACCATCAATTTATGTCATCTGTTTTTTTTTTCGAGAATTTCGGTCGTCGTTGTTTGAAATGGTCGAATAAAGAACATATGACATCAATTACTGTGTAATTTACATAGGACTTATAGTACCATGAAGGTCTATTAACAGATCCAGAAGCGCGTGAAAATCACAGTGAATTTTTATCGAAATGTCAAGTATATACGATTTTGGCGATCAGTTTCGATCGTGATATGTCCATTCTCATTATTTCTCATAATTTTTAAAAGGTTTTTGAATTTCTGTTTGGGTAATAAATATATTTGCGGAAATCACTAAATCCAAAATTGCCATAATTGGTAATTGACATATTATTTTTATGTATCTGTTCTGTGTGACAGCTCATATCCATCGAAACATTTCACAGTTCAAAAATCAGAGAACCAAGCTGTTGATCTCCGATCACCGGTGATTACGATTTGTGAAATCCACCGTAAGTATCATTTAGGCGGAACAAAGTTCGCCGGGCCAGCTAGTGTTAAATAGATCTATTCGTTAAGTTTCTTTTCTGTCTGATATCTATTACAATTTTTCCAGCACATTCACTTTGCAGCAACACGCTTCAAATTATCAACTAAATTTTTCTCTTTCAGCGAATATTCATATTGAACTTTGGAAAGGAACATGCTTTTTAATCATCCACGGTATTTATCGTTATCGGACCAGATTTTCCTGGCTGTATGCTCCTATAATTGATCGTTCAAAAAAGTATCAATACAAAATGAAAATAATATGCTGCTGGTATACAGATCCACACGATGGTACTCGTATGTGATAATTGCGGACATTTTCATGTTAGTAGTATAGCAACAGGAGTTCTGGCCCAATTGTAATTTGAACCAATGTTTTGTGGGGGGCGTTATCACTGACAAGTCATTTTGACGTGTCGAAGATAGATGACGATATTTTCTTACCACCTCCTTAAGACCAAATTTCATGTGTGTAGTCTTATACGCCCCTCAACGTCGAATTTGTGGGGGTATCTTTCAGGGGGCGTCTAGTATCAATTCTATGCATAATGTTTTACGCCTTCGAAGATAGTTGTGATAATCTAGTCCAATTATTAATTGCGATGGGGAATGGGAAACTTTGATCTTTTAGGCCCCTCAGGGTCAATTTATCATCTCAGTGAGGTAGGGGCGTAAATTTGTTCAAAGTGCCTTATTTTGGAAAAAACCATTGAATTTTGAGGATATATTAAAATATTTATTGCTGTGACGAAAGCACAGAAAATTTGTAGTAACTAGAAATAAAGCTGCGACTGGACTTCCAAGGCCTGCGTTGACGTCAATACTTCTTATATGGACTATAGTAGTAGTAGTACTAGTAGTAGACCCTTCTTACCCTGCTCCATCCTCGAAGAACTGCATGGACAGCCTGTTGCTCCCGTCCCTCTGCATCCTTCTAAAACCCGGCCCGTCGTCCTCTTCTATGTAGTTACAGTTGTAGCCGAGAGAGGGCGGTGGTTCCGATATCAAGGGGGCGGCGCTCCATCTCTTGGTATTGTCGGGGATTGGCTGAGGCGGACCCGGCGGCAACTGGTTGAGGTTAGGTTCGCTACCTCTGCGTACTTGGAGGGAACCCGGGATTACCCCGTTGGCTATCTGTTCCCCTGTCACTTCGATGTCGGTCTGGGGGTAGTTGACGCCGTATTTGTCGCCATCCTGTATCAAAAACCATGTAAAAAGGGATGTAATATTAGGTTTTCGCGGTATGCCAATAGATGGCGTTTTAACGCATAAGTGATTTTGTTATAGTATCATATATTGGGTGTTTTTTAGAGTGATAGAACTTTAAACTGAAATGAAACACATTTAAATTAAGATTGAAGCAATTTTTTTTGGACCATTTCTCCAAATAATGTTATGGTCATATCTTTCTTTCAATAAATCAATTGTTACGGTAGCAGCATGAGGTGAAGCACCATCTTGTTGGAACCAAAACACTTCTTGGTCGATATCATCAAGGGGCCCCCTGACCCACCTGACCTTAATCCCATTTATTTTTTCGTTTGGGGTTATTTCCAAGAAATTGTTTACGCCCGAGAATGTTCGAGTGAAGACGAGCTGCGACTGAAGATAAGAGAAGCCGAACGTGTCCTAAGAGAGAACAGGGCAGGTTTTATGCGATTGAAAGAAAATTTTCTAAGAAGGTGTAGAATGTGTATTGAGACTGGAGGTGGCCACTTTGAACACCTACTGTAAATTTTATAAATAAATTTCTTTTTATTTACATTATGATGCGTGATTTATTGCCATACCTTTTTCTTTTTTTATCTAGAACTTTTCTTGACCAACATCTAAAGCTAATTTTCAGCATTTTCTATCATAGAAATCTATATATATAAAAGAAAGATGTTGGTTGCACCATTTATAACTCGAGATCGGATGGAGTGTTTGTTATGAAACTTCATATATGGATTCGTCTACGGTCTGGTTATTATAAAATACAATAAAACTTTGAGAAATCGCTACCGCTTATTCGTAGGTAGTTGATTTCATATTCTCTCCGTTAGATGGCTATATTATCACTATTGACTATAGTCACTGCAATAGTGTGTAATTTGAGTTGCCTACAACTCTGCGCTGTTGGCCAACACCAAGAAGAAGAAGTCTTAGCGTAGGAGTACAGTAGTACAGATGTCTAAAATGATTAGGTTTCGTACCACTTCAGATGGCGCTATTCACACATTATGACTGATTATTAGTTATTTTTATACTTTTATTTGTTCAAAATAACGTAATCGTGAAGTAGGATGTCTAGAATAATGGTGTAGGAGGCACTGATTAGATTTTGTTGTGACCAAAATGATTATATTAGCAATGTTTCGTTCTTCCCACTTCAGGTGGCGCTATTCACAAATTATGACTGATTTTTATCAGTTATTTCAAATATTTGAATTTATTCTGGCGAACGTGGCGGCGTGTTAGTGGAAGATAATTTTGTCATGCAATAATGTGTGTTTATATTCCTGACATTCTGATGTATATTAGTTCTTAGGAAAAGTAGAAAACTTTCATTATAAAAAGATGGCATTCTGCTGTCATTTCATAATTGACTTTAGCAAATCAGCTGTTGATACATCCATCAAATTGACAACGGAAAATACACTGAAATGATATTGCGGCGCCGCCACGTTGCTAATATTTTCGATTTGGTCGAACGTCATTCCATTCAAAAATTGACGGGTGCCTACACCATTATCATAGACATCTTATCGTGAAGGTACTATATTTGACATTAGCACCATTAGATGGCGATGAATTTGTTCAGGCTTTCGCGACCATCGATTTATGTCATCTGTTTTTTTTTGTGAATTTCGGTCGTCGTGGTTTGAAATGGTCGAAAAAAAACATATGACATCAATTAGGTACAGTGTCATTTGCATAGGACTTATAGTACCATGAAGGGCTATTAACAGATCCAGAAGCGCGTGAATATCACAGTGAATTTTTATCGAAATGTCAAGTATATACGATTTTGGCGATCAGTTTCAATCGTGATATGTTCATTCTCATCTTTTCTCATAATTTTTAAAATGTTTGTGAATTTCTGTTTGGGTAATAAATATATTTTCGGAAATCACTAAATCCAAAATTGCTATAATCAGTAATTGACATATTATTTTTATGTATCTGTTCTGTGTGACAGCTCATATCCATCGAAACATTTGACAGTTCAAAAATCAGAGAACCAAGCTGTTGATCTCCGATCACCGGTGATTACGATTTGTGAAATCCACCGTAAGTATTATTTAGGCGGAACAAAGTTCGCCGGGCCAGCTAGTATCTTAAAATGGCAAAAAATAATGTTCTCTATTTCAGTATCGTAATGAGTTCATTACAGTTCTAAAAACAGTGCTGTAATGAATTCATTACAGCATCGTTTTCAGTAACATTTTTCGTTTTGTGGTTGTCAGCAATGACTTCCGATCCTTTTAAATTTCAGCAGACGTCAATTTGGAAATATCGATTTTCGTATTTCCTAACATTCACACCAACTGCCAAGATACAATATGAAAGTCACTAGGACCTATAATTTGAATTTTTTCATTGAATTTCACAAAATTTGGGTGAAATAGAGAAAATATAGTCTAATACTCGTTGCAGAATGCAATTATAATACTCATTTAGCATTCGTATTGGAATAGGAGCCCATTCTGCAACTTGTTTCAGAATATACTATTGTAGTAAATGTCTAGTTCTTTGATTTTTTCCACCTCGATGACTTTGAAGGCTAATTCTAGCAAAAGTAGAGCGTTGAGTACCATTTTTTATCAATGATTATAAAAGCTGACTGTTGAGTGCAGTTTTTAAGCATACTAAGAATTAGCCTTTTTACATTTTTAATTTTGATTCGAAAAATCAGATCATAATCCAATTTACGTAACTTTTTCACTTGAGACCAACATTTCTCTAATTTTTATCGAAGTTACGAATCTGGTTATTTTATGTATAAAAGTAGAATTCATGGAGATTCAGTTACAAAAAGAATTTCACAGAGAAGTTTTGTACTTTTTTTTTAATATCTTTTTCAAGATGGTCAAGTCGAAAATTCTCAAAGTTCATATAAAAATTCATAACTCGAAAACCGTGAAAAATAGCATAACATACATGGGGGTGATTCGAATAGCCCATGACACGAGGGACCTGTTTTTTCCTTTTTGACGTCAATCTCTTGGCCACCCTGTATAAGCTCCTGTTTGATTGCCCTGGTATCATCTCGACCAAAAAACGTGCCCAACGAATGTTACATCACCTGTTACCTCGATGGTACCTCGCTTTACACCAACGACTTTCTTAATCTACTCCTGAAATCAAGAAGATAAAATCCGCTTACGTGGAAGATGTCTGGACTTCCGGTACCAACGGAACTTCCGCTAGCACCGTCGCCCCCTCCGTGGTGGGGACCGTCGCCGTCTTCGAAGGTGGCCAAGATCTGCTCCCTGTCGTCCACCACGTCGCAGAGTTTGTCGTCCGGATCCAAGATGCCTCCTCCTTGAGTTTGGAGATTGTGGACCGAAACCCATGTCGTCGGACTCTGCAAAAAATAGAAACGTTTGAGAATCGAGCAGTCGTTCAAGAGAGCAATTACGTCTTCTCTGCTTTTCGTAAAAAAACCGAAAGTGGTGCGAGTAGTCTTAAGCGTTCTCACAAATGTACCGAGACAAAGAAGAAAATTAATTACACGCTCTGCCGTGCAGTTCGGAGTCGTTAGTACCTACGGTGGCTTCGTACTTTAAGGTCTGCTAGGCATGTCCTTGAAAGACCGGGCAGGATCTTGGTAGACGTGAAAAAGAGCCAGGTGTGCGTCTAGAGACCTGGAGACACAGATTGCTCGACGATTCTTTTCGAGCCGCAATGGTTTAACTACTTCAATTCACTGCCATATAGCTTTTAGGGCCGATTGCACCGTAGACAAAACTGTAGATTAAATCTTAAACCTCGATTAATGTCTATGATAATCAATAGACACTAATCGAGGTTTAACTCAAGATGGATTTCTTATTCTGTGGTTTCCTTACACAGTCTATGAGCATCAAGGATTTTCGGGAATTTCCTACACTACTTTGTCATTCTGACAACGCCGCTGACCAAGGCATCCAAAGATCAAAACGCCCTCTTTCGGCGAAAATTCCCAACTAGAAAATGAGTACTGTTTTGAGATCTTGTATTTTTCGCGTGCTTTTGAGCTATAGTTTTTTGTGTCATATCCAGGTATTCTTGAGGGATATTTAGAAGTTTTTATCGTGTTCTCAGCAGATTAATTAGTATTGAAATAAAAACGGTTGGGAAGGTATTTATATCAGTGTTGTTCATTTAAAATGTTATTCACATAGTTATCATGTTTTAGGTTACCAGGCGTCTTGTTTGAGTTTGATTTTCTGGTGCAGTTTTAACTGATGAGAAAGGTTGATACCACAATTATCAACAAGAGTGTTATGAAATTGATCATCGTAATTCAAGGTACTGAGCTGTGCCTTTATTTTTCTGTAAGGCAGGAATTAAATAAGGTGAAGTATCTGAGCGAATGGGTTCATGTTTTAAGGATTGAACGAAAATAAATTCGCTATCACAAAAACGCCTATATCTCTTGAAACAATTGAGAAAAAAATCAAAATTTTATCATAGTTAGCTTTGTTATGAACGTCAGAAACATGTGGAACATTTACTTCATAGATATTCTGTCGCAAAATGTCGATCGAAGTGAAAACACGAGAATTTATAGTGAAACTTTTTCAAAATAATCAAAAATGGAGCTTCAAAAGAATCGCAAAAGAGGCTCGCGTTCGTCCGGAAACGGTATCAAGAGTTGTTAAGCGCTTCAACGAAGATCTTACAATTAACAGCAAGGAAGGAACCGGGAGGAAAAAGGGGTTTCATAGCCCAAAAAAAGTGAAGAAAGCCATCAGCCTTTTTCAGAAGAATCCTTACCTTTCAGGACGGAAAGTGGCCCAAATAGTGGGTTGTTCGCAGTCAACCGTTCAGAAAATCAAGTCGAGTTGTGGGCTTAGAACATACAAAGTGCAGAAAGTGCCAGACAGGAAAGCTGTGAAGAATCAAGAAGCGAAATCAAGAGCAAAGAAACTAAAAAAAGATTTCTTGAAAAATTTTTCCTGTTGCGTGATGGACGACGAAACCTATGTCTTGGCTGATTTCTCGCAACTTCCTGGTCAATTATACTGCAAATTCTCGTGGAAATGTTGACGAACAATTTCGCGTGAAGAAACAAGCAAAGTTTCATAAAAAATTCCTGGTTTGGCAAGCAATTTGCACTTGTGGGAAAATTTTTCGTTGCCCAAAGCTCTGTTGACTCGAAGATATACATCGAGGAATGCTTGAAGAAGCGACTTTCACCATTTTAACTTGAGCACGATGTGTCAACAATCTTTTGGCCAGATTTAGCTTCATGTCACTACAGCAAGGCCACCAAGGAATGGTACGAAGCTAATGAGGTGGTTTTTGTCCCCAAAGAGGCCAATCCACCAAATTGCTCAGAACTCAGGCCAATCGAAAGATATTGAGCCCTGGTAAAAAGAGAATTGAAGAAGACTAAGAAATCAACGAAAATATTAGCGGAATTCAAGCAAAAGTGGAATTCAAGCATCCCAGAAAGTGACTGAGAACACTATAAGAAGCATGATGGGAAGAATTCCAGGAAAAATCCATGAATTTTGTAAAAAATAGTTTTGGTTTCTTATTGTTAAAACAGTTTTCATTAGAATTGGAAGATGATTCGAAAATGAGTTTGATTTTCGAAATCGGTCCAGTGGTTCGAAAGATATAAGCGTTTTTGTGATAGCGAATTTATTCTTGTTCAGTCCTTAGTATAATAGAGATATCTCGAAAAATATATTATTAGCTTCAAGCACAATCAAACCATTCATGAATTGTTAGGTATTGGCTCCCAGCTCTCCTCAAGACGCCGGCTGTGCTGTGTGGCTTGTGGCACTGTCTCGCTGAAACCACACATCATTAATGCCTAGAGCATGCAATTTACAGAAGAAATGTTGCAATTGCAGATGCAGTTGATGCTCTACGGCCTATGCTATATCTTCATTGAAAACCATTGACTGAATTTTGACTTCACCGCTTCTCGAATTTATGCTGTTTCCTCTTTCTATATGGTGGGAGCTGTAGCTCCAATTGAAAAGGCTCACATCTATCTATATCCGTACACAAGGTGTAATGATTAGAATTTCAAATAGCCTCAGTACAACTCTGCGCACAATACAGATTTCTCACAATTAATCTCAACCTTCAAAACGAATTCCATTCCTCGATTACATTCCTGTTCCTGTCCAGAATGCAAATTGCAAATCATACTCGTGGCGAGGACGGTTCGATTGTTGAAAAGAAATTACTTCTTCTACGGTCTCTCCTCGGGTATACAAAGAGTTAGACCACAATTGGGTGTAATGGGAGTAGATGAAAGCGCTGCTATTAACATATTCTTCTATCGGACATTCTGCAGCGATAACGAAGAAGATTGAGATTTAAATTTGCAGAAAGAGAGCATGGTTTATGATCGGAAAGATTGATTGATCAACTTTCTTTTGTACTTTGTGTTCGTGGCATGTTTTACACGTATCAGGAATTGTTAAGTTTTCTTCCATATTGCGTACCTGAAGATCTTCCCTTACTGGAAGAAATTACCACAAGAATGTGAGGACCAGCTTCGAAATCGAAATCAAAGTGTCCTTTAGCTTCTGAAGCATCTTTCGCTGACCAAATCCACAAACGAACTTCATGATACAGCAAAGAGTATTTGCACAAAAAGACCTTAATCTTCAAAGTACCCCATTTTGAAAAACGATCATAGAAATTTCTGTAACTATCAGATCTAGCAAAAAGGAAAGTGCAGGGTCATCAAACTCCGTCTGCATTCGCGACAGTAAAAGTGAAATCCTTTGAACTTGACCATCGATTTTTACGCATTCGGCGGCGTGACAGCCATTGGGTATGCGAGAGCTGAATGTATGATGAAACAGAACCCGAAATGGATCTAGATCTCCCTGGTGAAAGTAAATGATTGAACGCAGTCCTGGGAAGATTTATCGAGACGGTCTCTCTTTCAAATTCGAGGTGCTCGTCAGAAACTACGTTGTCAGGGAGAGAAATGTCCATTAGTTCTTAACGGAGAGGAATATTCCACCTCATACCTCAATTAATGTATTACTGACAGTGCAGTGTCGAGTTTATAAAATTCTGGTGTACAAATTGGCTTTATCCCTTCAAATTGGATCGACATTTCACGAGGAATTCGATGGAAATTATGAAAATAAATGATTGTTTTGAATGTTCTTTACTTAAATGGAAATATACTACAAAATTACAACACAAAAAGATTCACATCTGCCATAAACTATGATCTGAATATGAATAAGTTTTGATGCGACATGACAAACATGAAGATCTGTGTATGGTGTTTTCTTGTACTTAAGTATCCCTTGACTATTCCCAAACTGTTAAGCGGTGAATTAATCATTTCAACCTCAGAACTTGGCCACTGAATACAACCTTCCAACATATTTGCTAAATACTTAATATATTCACTAAAAATATTGTTAGCAGTTGTTCGACTATATCCATGCTTTCCTTCAGTCCATTTTTCCAATTTACCGAAGGCATTAGTGATATATAGGGTTAAGGCATCTTTCTTAGGAAATTTATCAAAACGTATAGACCTGTTTTTATTTTTCCTAGAAGAGCAATTGAAATCACAACAGTTACAATTGAATACAGTTTTTTTTCAGTACTAGTACTTAGCTTACTCATTGTTCTATTATCAATACACTGGCCTAAAATTACATATAACATTAGAATTAAGGACTGAACGAGAAAAAAATCGCTATCACAAAAACGCTTATATCTTTCGAACCACTGGACCGATTTCGAAAATCAAACTCATTTTCGAATCATCTTCTAATTCTGATGAAAACTGTTCTCACAATAAAAAAACCAAAACTATTTTTTACAAAATTCATGGATTTTTTCTGGAATTCTTCCCATCATGCTTCTTATAGTGTTCCCAGTCACTTTCTGGGATGCTGTCTTCCACTTTTGCTTAAATTCCGCTAATGTTTTCGTTGATTTCTTAGTCTTCTTCAATTCTCTTTTTACCAGGGCCCAATATCTTTCGATTGGCCTGAGTTCTGGGTGATTTGGTGGATTGGCCTCTTTGGGGACAAAAACCACCTCATTAGCTTCGTACCATTCCTTGGTGGCCTTGCTGTAGTGGCATGAAGCTAAATAGAGCCAAAAGATTGTTGACACATCGTGCTCACGTAAAAATGGTAAAAGTCGCTTCTTCAAGCATTCCTCGATATATATCTTCGAGTCAACAGAGCCTTGGCCAACGAAAAATTGGGTCGGTGCTTTTCGTGATGGGTTGAGTTTTTCCAACCACGTCATTTTTGTCCCCGGTGTTTTTCCAAGAGCGAAATTTTAGTCCCCGGAGTTTTTCCAACAGAGCATTTTTTGTCCCCGGAGTTTTTCCAACAGAGCAATTTTAGTCCCCGGAGTTTTTCCAACAGAGCATTTTTTGTCCCCGGAGTTTTTTCAACAGAGCAATTTTTGTCCCCGGAGTTTTTCCAACAGAGCAATTTTTGTCCCCGGAGTTTTTCCAACAGAGCAATTTTTGTCCCCGGAGTTTTTCCAACAGAGCAATTTTTGTCCCCGGAGTTTTTCCAACAGTGCATTTTTTGTCCCCGGAGTTTTTCCAACAGAGCAATTTTTGTACCCGGAGTTTTTCCAACAGAGCATTTTTTGTCCCCGGAGTTTTTCCAACAGAGCAATTTTTGTCCCCGGAGTTTTTCCAACAGAGCAATTTTTGTCCCCGGAGTTTTTCCAACAGAGCAATTTTTGTCCCCGGAGTTTTTCCAACAGAGCAATTTTTGTCCCCGGAGTTTTTCCAACAGAGCAATTTTTGTCCCCGGAGTTTTTCCAACAGTGCATTTTTTGTCCCCGGAGTTTTTCCAACAGAGCAATTTTTGTCCCCGGAGTTTTTCCAACAGAACAATTTTTGTCCCTGGTGTTTTTCCAACTGCGAAATTTTAGTCACCGGAGTTTTTCCAACAGTATTTAATTTAGAACGAAATTGCCTTCACATCATACAATTACAAAGAGAACATCAAAAGATAAGGCAGGTTGAAGTGTTGAAGATGAAACCGCACGACCGCACCAAAATGCGTCACCGTGGTAAGTAGGCAAGTAGGAGAGGGCACCAAAGTGTGAGAGGGGGAGATGCATATCTATAAAAGAGTAGCCGCGTGAAACAAATTTTTACCCGGGCGAAGCTGGGGTTTGCGATCTTTCGAAAAAAGTTCTCGATGGAAAACACGATTTAAACTGAAAAAAACAAAAGCATGCTCCCGATTAAATGTCCAATATGCAGTTTTTTTCAGACTAATCGAATCCGCTTAACCTATCAGCAGTTAACGTTCTTCTCGATTAGACACGCCAACCAAAGACTTTTTGTTTTTGTTTTATCGCCCTGTATAATTACGAAGATAATTGGATATCCTCGGTGAGCGTAATGAGGAGGTGCGCACTTTATTAGGCGATTTCTGGAACGCCTTTTTCGAGCGACTGAATTTATAATTAAAATAGTCCGCATAGCGGATGCTGCAGAAGGACTCAGGTCTGCAAAGTCCTTATCAGACCTCGGAGATTATAGAAAAGATTCAGACTATTCTCGAAAATTTGTATTTCTTTATTTCTATACTCCATTCACTTTTATTTAATCACATAGGAGGTCATGGTTTCGTTTTCAGGAGTTGGTGTGCCCCTGATGAAAAGCACAGAACATATGATGAACAGTCAGTGCTCGCACAGAAAATATCGTTAATGACAAAACGACGTTGCCAGTTTCTTTGTTTACATCAAAGTAAAAGTATCAAAGATATTCCACATTTTGTTAGGTTTACAAATTGTTCGCAGATTTTTGGTATTTAATCGATATTTGCAGGTGAGTTTTTCGTCGAATATCCAAGATTAACGTATGTTTATTGTTTTTAGCACCAGTTTGGAGCGTGAGGACGATTTTCAAGACCAGGACGGATGTTTACATTTCGAGGTTGAAGGGGTACACGGGAATTTCGTTGAAAAAGCTGTTAATTGGACAGATATCGCAGTAGATGGATCGGACGGCGCCTCGAGAGGTCGATTAGGATGACATTTTTCAGGTTTTCCAAGAAATTTGGTGATATCTGAACAGATTAGCAAAGTTAGGTACCTCACTGATGAGGTGGAAATTAGACCTAATTCTCCTATAAGAAACGCCTTTCAAAGGTCGAGATGGTGAAAAATGTCTTCTTTAGATGTTGTTTGAACAAACGCAGCCGAGTTGTATATCCCAACATTGATTTTAAGAAATTATCAACAAAATAAAATTGACATTATTCTTGTAATTACCCATCAATTCATCTTATATCTTTGGGTTGATTTTTTTTAATGAAATCTTGATTAGAATCAACAATTGATGTCGTCAAGTCTTGAACTTTCAGTTCAAGAGGATAATAAACATTAAATCTTCACAAGCATGCATATGAAAATTATGTGAAAGCAATGCAATTTTCTTCCATGGCGAAAAATAATATATTTCAACAGTGATCTCTTGTACTTTTCATGCAAATAACTAGAAAAGGAATCCTTTCTATCAATTCATATAAACGTTAATTATTTTCGTCCATCAGATCTTTTCCAATTCATTCATTTTCCGAATAAATTCACATTCTGAGAAATACGCTAAGAATGTAGAAAGAGCAACATAGTGTTGACTTGGAACATAAAAATATTTTGAAAAACGTAATGACTTCGATACAGAGTGGAATATGTCAAATTTACAATGCCAGAGTTGTGCTTTTATAATTGTGAATGGAGTTATACGTGTGAATTTTGGTCAGAACCTGTATAATTTAAACAAATACGGGTGACTCATGAACGGCATCCTCAAGACCAGGTAGAATCGATCTTGCTTTGGGAATCCCCAATTCGGTAGTACCAAGAAGGAGTCTTTGGGAAATCCGACCTTGAAAGATCGTCCACCAGGTCCGCTCTAGAACACGTCGCCCATCGAGATTCACGCGTTACTACCGATCACGTATTGACGTATAAAGACTGCAACCCATTTGTCTTGACTTGAGAGTTCGTTAACTCTCCATTCTCTGAAACCTTGAAGTGTGCAAGATGCAGAATCAGATTGCTTGGATCAGCGATAAGTTTGCATCATCGATGGTGCTTTTTTTAAAGCCTACACTACACTGAGTAACGGTGAAGATACGAGTATTCTTGAATGGAGGGAACTTCTTAGACGGTTCTGAGGATGGAAATGACACAACAGGTACAGAATGGACACTTCTAAAGGGAAAGTCTTTTTACGAGGATATATTGATGAATTCTTAGCCTACTATAGAACCAAACAAAATTTCAATGTCAAAATTTTTTATTACTCAACATATTCTACTCTCAATTGAATACATTTATTACAGCGAACCTACAATGTCTCTAGACCTTTCAAAAAAAATGTTTTTTTCGCTCTGCAAACCAGTCCTCCACAGCTTTTATTTACGACCTTTTAAACTTTTTTTCAGTTGAGGAAAAAGATGATAATCGGACGGAGCCAAATTTGGTGAATAAGGGAGGTGTCCTAGTAATTCTAACCCTAAATCACGAATTTTTTGAATGACAACATTAGATTTGTGTACTGGAGCGTTGTCCTGTAAAATCAAAATACCTCTGGATAGCTTTCCGCGTCTTTTCTCTTTAATTTTTTCCCGTAGAGTGGTCAGTAATGTCGAATAGTAATCTCCAATTATTGTTCCAACCTTATCCAAAAAATCAATCATGATTACTCCATTGCAACCCTAAATAACTGAAGCAAGAACTTTTCCAGCAGATTTTTGGACACGAAACTTCTTAGGTCTTGGAGAACCAGAGTGTCGCCATTCCATCGATTGTTGCTTTGTTTCTGGATCGTAGAAATGTACCCAAATCTCATCCATAGTAACAATTCGGTTTAAAAAGTCTACATCGTTTTCAAATCGAGCACAGATCGAACGCGATGCTTCTACCCTTGCACTCTTCTGGTCAACATTCAAACATTTGGGGATCCATTTTGCAGAAACTTTTCTCATGCCCAAATTGACGTGAACTATATGATGAACGCGTACGTATGAAATCTTCAGTGCTTCAGATACCCGTTTTAGCCTAATTCGGCGGTCTGATAAAATCATGTCATGAACTGCATCGATATTTTCGGGGACTGACACAGAAACTGGCCTTCCCGATCGGTCATCATCTTCAATGGAAAATCTACCTCTTTTGAAGCTTGCAGTCCAATTTTTCACGGTCGCATACGAAGGACATTGATCACCAAGGCTATTAAGCATATCTTCGTAAATCTGCTCACCTCTTAACCTTTTAAATACAGGTACTTGATGATGGCTCGATACTCCAATTTTTCGATTTTTACAATTTCGGTGGACATCTTTTTTTTTAAATTAATTGCGTAACTCTGGTTTACTTTTTGACGTCGAACTCTACACTGACACTTCTAATAAGTTATTGTTTGTTGATATGGTATCGCAATATTTTGATGGAACTGGTCTAGGCTAACTAGATATCAATAAATCCTCGTACAAGCTACATATACGAAAACAGAAGTCAAGAACATTTTTCTCAGCCACAAAAGTGTTAAAATTCACTTCGAGACTTGAAATTAACTTGAAAACATTGATTTTATAACTGTCCATGTGTTGATAGGAAATTCCATCGACTGTTTAAGTAATCACAAAAAAAACCACCCTGTATATCAAGATAAATCATTATCAGAATTCAGCTTACGTTATCCAAGTTTTCTTCCGTCTCCAAGATAGTCTCAAAAATGGCACTGTGCCTAAAAGCTTTCACCATCTTTCTACAAACTTCACCACATAACCTAAATTCATTTTAAACGTAAGAAACGCACTGAAAGCTCGAAAATACCGATCGTTTACGTGTGCGCTACCTGTGTTAGACGATGCAACCGTATACTGAGAAGAGAACAGAAGAATTTCTACCTGAATGGATTTGAAAGTTGGAGAAAATGAGATGAAGATCACTACATTATACATTTTATATTTCTATAATTATATTTATGTATTTCGCGCCAGTAAAAATCAGAAAGGCTATCAAGGATTGATCGATCAATTATTCATGATGATCATAAACGAGTCAATGAAGAACATTAATTTTATTAGCATTTTATATGACATCCAAAAGTTGTAGAGATGAATTGTCAGAGCAAAGACTAAACTATAAGATACAAGCTTCACAGGAGCTTCTGTTCTTTACAAAGCAATAGAGCCGAATATATGAATTTTTTGCTTTACTTTTCTGTTAACATCAACCTAAGATAGATCTGATACGAGGATATATTGAAGAATTCTTAGCCTACTATAGAAGCAAAAAAAATTTCAATGTCGAAATATTTTATAACTCAACATATTCTCGTCTTAATTGAATACATTTATTACAGCGAACCTGCAAAGTCTCTAGACCTTTCAAAAAAATGTTTCTTCTTGCTCTGCAAACCAGTCCTCCACAGCTTTTATTACCTCCTCGTTGGAAGAAAATTTACGACCTTTTAAACTTTTTTTCAGTTAAGGAAAGAGATGACAGTCGGACGGAGCCAAATCTGGTGAATAAGGGGGGTGTTCTGGTAATTCTAACCCTAAATAACGGATTTTTTGCATGGCAACATGAGATTTGTGTACTGGAGCCTTGTTCTGTAAAAACATAATACCTTTGGATAGCTTTCCGCGTCTTTTCTCTTCAATTGTTTCCCGTAGAGTGGTCAGTAATGTCGAATAGTAATCTCCAGATATTGTTCTACCCTTATCCAAAAAATCAATCATGATTACGCCATGGCAATCTCAAAAAACTGAAGCAAGAACTTTTCCAACAGATTTTTGGACACGAAACTTCTTAGGTCTTGGAGAACCAGAGTGTCGTCATTCCATCGATTGTTGCTTTGTTTCTGGATCGTAGAAATGTACCACAGTCTCATCCATAGTAACAATTCGGTTTAAGAAGTCTCCATCGTTTTCAAATCGAGCACAGATCGAACGCGATGCTTCTACCCTTGCACGCTTTTGGTCAACATTCAAACATTTGGGGATCCATTTTGCAGAAAATTTTCTCATGTCCAAATTGACGTGAACTATATGATGAACGCGTTCGTATGAAATCTTCAGTGCTTCAGATATGTGTTTTAGCCCAATTCGACGGTCTGATAAAATCATGTCATGAACTGCATCGATATTTTCGGGGACTGACACAGAAACTGGCCTTCTCGATCGGTCATCATCTTCAATGGAAAATTTAACTCTTTTGAAGCTTGCAGTCCAATTTTTCACGGTCGCATACGGAGGACATTGATCACCAAGGGTATTAAGCATATCTTCGTAAATATGCTTATCTCTTAACCCTTTTAAATACAGGTACTTGATGATGGCTCGATATACTCCAATTTTTCGATTTTTACAATTTCGGTGGACATCTTTTTTAATTTATTGCGTAATTCTGGTTTACTTTTTTGACGTCGGACTCTACACTGACATTTCTAATAAGTTATTGTTCGTTGATATGGTATCGCAATATTGTGTTTATGCATGGAACTGGTCTAATTCAACTTTATCGAATGCATCCATATTCTCCATAAAAAGAACTGAGCAACACATTTAAAAATTCCTAGAACTAACTACTTTCCAAACAAGTCATTTTCTACGATTCTAACTAAGGAAATCGCACCTTCGCAAAGAATCGCATAACAAATCACGTGGTGGTAATTTCCAGTTTCATTTCATCCATATTCAGCATTATCAACTGTGAAAATCTCCTTGAACGATACCTATACCATAGCAATTAAACAATTAAAACGTACTCGAAGCGGTATAGATGAATATGCAAATGCTTGTGTATTTCAAAAGAACTGCAATATACATCAACATCAGCCTGCAGACAGTTCCCATACTTGTTTGTCTCCTCAAGACAAAAGGTTTGCCCAATTACTGGTCGTTCGATCCGTATTATGAACGATATTGGAAGTTGATTGCCGCACAAGCACTTGCTGCTAATGAGTTCGTTTGCAAGATGCCAGTTTCTTCAATAAGGCAGGTTTTCAAACTTGGAATAAATGTAACTTTATCATTGAAAATTTGCTCCACAAAGTTGATGAACTCCATATTTTTGATTTTTCTTCTAAGTATGCCAGGAAAACAGGTTCACTGAAGTTACCTTCTACATTTTTCAATTTACACCAGGCCAAGAAATTGTTATATGCAATATCGTACTGCTGAACAGATTTTTTAGGTAGGAGTTCCAGATTAGCTCTTCTTGCAGATTCTTCAATATCCACAGGAACAACCAAATCGTCACTTTTGTTAATAATTGGACTCTCGACAAACATATTAAGCAGTTAAAACCCAAGAAGAAAATTGGACAGGAACGAAATTCAAATGACAGCGTCTTTTCTCATTTTTTAGTAATCATAACGTTAGCAACGTTTGCCATTCACAACAACCTTTTGATTATTTAAATATTAAAATGCATTTTGAAGTTTATTGTCATTGCAAATTCGCCCATTTCATTATCAAAATAGGGCAGTTGTACAAAAAACATTGTATGGTATTTGTGTTAAAAGTGATTTTATTTTGTTCGTGGAATTGTTCAATTCGCTCCGCTCATTTCCCAAACTTTTTCACTCACAAAATAAAACGTCACTTTTAACACTCATATCATAAATATGTATACTCCATTCACAATTATAAAATCACAACTCTGGTCATGGTTTCGTTTTCAGGAATTGATGCACCTGATAAAAAATCTGTGCGCGTACAGAGAATATCTTTAATGACAAAACGGCGTTGCCAGTTTCTTTGTTTACATCAAAGTAAAAGTATCAAAGATATTTTGACATGGGTACAAACGGCAAATTTGAATTGGACCAAAAATCGATTTATAAGCATGAATAAAGCAAAAGTGAGTATTAATCGCCTTTTTTACACTTGATAAGGAAGTTTTTTTTAGGTATCTGGCCGTTTGGAAAGATTTCAAATGAAATTCCGGTCCCCCAGAAGTTTGGTTAGTTTCGGTATCGTTTTTGGTGCTCAAAATTTATTTGGAATGTGTAAATGGACAAAAAAGGCTTCCTTATACGATCTTTTCACGAAAGCGACCGGAAAATATGGTTCAGGTAGGCTTTTCGAGGAATTATGAGGAAAGAACTTGCAGAATGAAATTGCACGATTTTCGTAAGTAAACGGGTTTTGGATGGCCATCATCGGTCTCTAAATGATTATTGTTGATCGTTTTCACGTTTCAGAAAAAGAACCACTTCGTATAAGCCCATTTTGAAGAAATTTGTGTATGTAACATTCAACGGTAGGTATTTGCTCTTGATCGAAAGAATATATTATATCTAGTGCTACTTCTTTCAAAAGAGACACAAGCTTTTAATGCTGCTATAATGTGGAGGAGTTTGTGTCTTATTTTAGAACAGGTGAATGATAAATGTGAAGCCTATGTTTGACCTGTTCCATATTATTTGTACAAACCTACTGTGGTTGTAATGTATGAATATTTTTGAAACTAATAAATTACTATACAGTCAGAATATTTTACTCCTTGTTCATAAGATCAAATAAATGAAATGTATATCTTCTACTCTTATTTTTATTAAGTTAGCTATTAAGGTTATGTTCCAAGAAAAAGTTCCTGTTGCATCAGAACTCCCTTCAACTATTTGGATTCCAGTAGAGGGATATAATGTTCCATTATTCTTGATTCATCAATCGATGTCAAGTCTTGAACTTTCAGTTCAAGAGGATAATAAACATTAAATCTTCACAAGCATGCATATGAAAATTATGTGAAAGCAATGCAATTTTCTTCCATGGCGAAAAATAATATATTTCAACAGTGATCTCTTGTACTTTTCATGCAAATAACTAGAAAAGGAATCCTTTCTATCAATTCATATAAACGTTAATTATTTTCGTCCATCAGATCTTTTCCAATTCATTCATTTTCCGAATAAATTCACATTCTGAGAAATACGCTAAGAATGTAGAAAGAGCAACATAGTGTTGACTTGGAACATGAAAATATTTTGAAAAACGTAATGACTTCGATACAGAGTGGAATATGTCAAATTTACAATGCCAGAGTTGTGCTTTTATAATTGTGAATGGAGTTATACGTGTGAGTTTTGGTCAGAACCTGTATAATTTAAACAAATACGGATGACTCATGAACGGCATCCTCAAGACCAGGTAGAATCGATCTTGCTATGGGAATCCCCATTTCGGTAGTACCAAGAAGGAGTCTTTGGGAAATCCGACCTTGAAAGATCGTCCACCAGGTCCGCTCTAGAACACGTCGCCCATCGAGATTCACGCGTTACTACCGATCACGTATTGACGTATAAAGACTGCAACCCATTTGTCTTGACTTGAGAGTTCGTTAACTCTCCATTCTCTGAAACCTTGAAGTGTGCAAGATGCAGAATCAGATTGCTTGGATCAGCGATAAGTTTGCATCATCGATGGTGCTTTTTTAAAGCCTACACTACACTGAGTAACGGTGAAGATATTCTTGAATGGAGGGAACTATTCAGACGGTTTTGAGGAGCAAAATGAAACAACAGGTACAGAATGGACACTTCTAAAGGGAAAGTCTCATTTACGAGGATATATTGAAAAATTCTTGGCCTACTATAGAACCAAACAAAATATATATTATTTTTAATTATTACTCCTCTTAATTGGATACATTTATTACAGCGAACCTGCAACGTCTCTAGACCTTTCAAAAAAATGTTTCTTCTTGCTCTGCAAACCAGTCCTCTACAGCTTTTATTACCTCTTCGTTGGAAGAAAATTTACGACCTTTTAAACTTTTTTTCAGTGGAGGAAAGAGATGATAGTCGGACGGAGCCAAATCTTGTGAATAAGGGGGGTGTTCTAGTAATTCTAACCCTAAATAACGAATTTTTTGCATGGCAACATGAGATTTGTGTACTGGGGCGTTGTCCTATGAAAACAAAATACCTTTGCATAGCTTTCCGCGCCTTTTCTCTTTAATTTTTTCCCGTAGGGTGGTCAGTAATGTCGAATAGTAATCTCCAGTTATTGTTCTACCCTTATCCAAAAAATCAATCATGATTACTCCATGGCAATCCCAAAAAACTGAAGCAAGAACTTTCCAGCAGATTTTTGGACACGAAACTTCTTAGGTCTTGGAGAACCAGAGTGTCGCCATATCATCGATTGTTGCTTTGTTTCTGGATCGTAGAAATGTACCCAAGTCTCATACATAGTAACAATTCGGTTTAAGAAGTCTACATCGTTTTCAAATCGAGCACAGATCGAACACGATGCTTCTACCCTTGCACGCTTTTGGTCAACATTCAAACATTTGGGGATCCATTTTACAGAAATTTTTTTCATGTCCAAATTGACGTGAACTATATGATGAACGCGTTCGTATGAAATCTTCAGTGCTTCAGATATCCGTTTTAGCCCAATCCATGGTCTGATAAAATCATGTCATGAACTGCATCGATATTTTCGGGGACCGACACAGAAACTGGCCTTCCCGATCGGTCATCATCTTCAATCGAAAATTTACCTCTTTTGAAGCTTACAGTCCAATTTTTCACAGTCGCATACGAAGGACATTGATCACCAAGGCTATTAAGCATATCTTCGTAAATCTGCTCACCTCTCAACCTTTTAAATACAGGTACTTGATGATGGCTCGATACTCCAATTTTTCGATTTCTACAATTTCGGAGGACATCTTTTTTTTTAATTTATTGCGTAACTCTGGTTTACTTTTTTGACGTCGAACTCTACACTGACACTTCTAATAAGTTATTGTTCGTTCATATGGTATCGCAATATTTTGTTTATGCAAGGAACTATGGTCTAGGCTAACTAGATATCAATACATCCTCGTATACAAGCTACATATACGAAAACATTTTTCTTAGTCACAAAAGTGCTAAAATTCACTTCAAGACTTGAAATTAACTCAAAAACATTGATTTTATAACTGTCCATGTGTTGATAGGAAATTCCATCGACTGTTCAAGCAATTACAAAGAGAACCACCCTGTATATAAAAATAAATCATTATCACAATTCAGCTTACGTTATCCAAGTTTTCTTCCGTCTCCAAGATAGTCTCAAAAATGGCACTGTGCCTAAAAGCTTTCACCATCTTTCTACAAACTTCACCACATAACCTAAATTCATTTTAAACGTAAGAAACGCACTGAAAGCTCGAAAATACCGATCGTTTACGTGTGCGCTACCTGTGTTAGACGATGCAACCGTACTGAGAAGAGAACAGAAGAATTTCTACCTGAATGGATTTGAAAGTTGGAGAAAATGAGATGAAGATCACTACATTATACATTTTATATTTCTATAATTATATTTATGTATTTCGCGCCAGTAAAAATCAGAAAGGCTATCAAGGATTGATCGATCAATTATTCATGATGATCATAAACGAGTCAATGAAGAACATTAATTTTATTAGCATTTTCTATGACATCCAAAAGTTGTAGAGATGAATTGTCAGAGCACTTACTAAACTTTAAGATACAAGCTTCACAGGAGCTTCTGTTCTTTACAAAACAATAGAGCCAAATATATGAATTTTTTGCTTTACTTTTCTGTTGACATCAATTAAGATAGATCTGATACGAGGATATATTGAAAAATTCTTAGCCTACTATAGAAGCAAACAAAATTTCAATGTCAAAATATTTTATGACTCAACATATTCTCCTCTTAATTGAATACATTTATTACAGCGAACCTGCAACGTCTCTAGACCTTTCAAAAAAATGTATCTTCTTGCTCTGCAAACCAGTCCTCCACAGCTTTCATTACTTCCTCGTTAGAAGGAAATTTACGACCTTTTGAACTTTTTTTCAGTTGAGGAAAGAGATGATAGTCGGACGGAGCCAAAACTGGTGAATAAGGGAGGTGTTCTGGTAATTCTAACGCTGAATAACGAATTTTTTGGTGGCAACATGAGATTTGTATACTGGGGCGTTGTCGTGTAAAAACAAAATACCTTTGGATAGCTTTCCGCGTCTTTTCTCTTTAATTGTTTCCCGTAGAGTGGTCAGTAATGTCGAATAGTAATCTCCAGTTATTGTTCTACCCTTATCCAAAAAATCAATCATGATTACTCCATGGCAATCCCAAAAAACTGAAGCAAGAACTTTTCCAGCAGATTTTTTGACACGAAACTTCTTAGGTCTTGGAGAACCAGAGTGTCGCCATTCCATCGATTGTTGCTTTGTTTCTGGATCGTAGAAATGTACCCAAGCCTCATCCATAGTAACAATTCGGTTTGAGAAATCTACATCGTTTTCAAATCGAGCACAGATCGAACGCGATGCTTCTACCCTTGCACGCTTTTGGTCAACATTCAAACATTTGGGGATCCATTTTGCAGAAAATTTTCTCATGTCCAAATTGACGTGAACTATTGTTCGTATGAAATCTTCAGTGCTTCAGATATCCGTTTTAGCCCAATTCGACGGTCTGATAAAATCTTGTCAAGAACTTCATCGATATTTTCGGGGACTGACACAGAAACTGACCTTCCCGATCGGTCATCATCTTCAATGGAAAATTTACCTCTTTTGAAGCTTGCAGTCCAATTTTTCACGGTCGCATACGAAGGACATTGATCACCAAGGGTATAAAGCATATCTTCGTAAATCTGATTATCTCTTAACACTTTAGATACTTGATGATGGCTCGATACTCCAATTTTTCGATTTTTACAATTTCGGTGGACATCTTTTTTTTCAAATTTATTGCGTGACTCTGGTTTACTTTTTTGACGTCGAACTCTACACTGACATTTCTAATAAGTTATTGTTCGTTGATATGGTATCGCAATATTCTGTTTATGCATGGAACTGGTCTAATTCAACTTTATAGAATGCATCCATATTCTCCATAAAAAGAACTGAGCAACAGATTTGAAAATTCCTAGAACTAACTACTTTCCAAACAAGTCATATCCTATGATTCTAACTTAGGAAATCGCACCTTCGCAGAGAATCGCATAACAAATCACGTGTCTACAATTTCCAGTTTCGTTTCATCCATATTCAGCATTATCAACTGTGAAAATCTCCTTGAACGATACCTATACCATAGCAATTAAACAATTAAAACGTACTCGAAGCGGTATAGATGAATATGCAAATGCTTGTGTATTTCAAAAGAACTGCAATATACATCAGCCTGCAGACAGTTCTCATACTTGTTTGTCTCCTCAAGACAAAAGGTTTGTCCAATTACTGGTCGTTTGATCCGTATTATGAACGATATTGGAAGTAGATTGCCGCACAAGCACTTGCTGCTAATGAGTTCGTTTGCAAGATGCCAGTTTCTTCAATAAGGCAGGTTTTCAAACTTAGAATAAATGTAACTTTATCATTGAAAATTTGCTCCACAAAGTTGATGAACTCCATATTTTTGATTTTTCTTCTAAGTATGCCAGGAAAACAGGTTCACTGAAGTTCCCTTCTACATTTTTCAATTTACACCAAGCCAGGAAATTGTTATATGCAATATCGTGCTGCTGAACCGCTGAACAGATTTTTTAGGTAGGAGTTCCAGATTTTCTCTTCTTGCAGACTCTTCAATATCCACAGGAACGACCAAATCGTCACTTTTATTAATAATTGGACTCTCGACAAACATATTAAGCAGTTAAAACCCAAGACGAAAATTGGACAGGAACGAAATTCAAATGACACCGTCTTTTCTCATCTGTTAGTAATCATAACGTTGGCAACGTTTGCCATTCACAAAAACCTTTTGATTATTTGAATATTAAAATGCATTTTGAAGTTTATTGTCATTGCAAATTCGCGCATTTCATTATCAAAATAGGGCAGTTTTACAAAAAACATTGTATGGTATTTGTGTTAAAAGTGATTTTATTTTGTTCGTGAAATTGTTCAATTCGCTCCGCTCATTCCACAAAATTTTTCACTCACAAAAAAAACGTCACTTTTAACACTCATATCATAAATAACTATTATAATTTGAATGTACAAGCAACACATTCTCTGGAAACAAATATTCGTGGGAAATAACTAATCCCCATATTTTTTCCCCCGAAATATGTCACATTCCTTCAAATACTTCACTTCTAATCGAGTTACACTCGAAATCACTCGACTTTCAGTGAGGAAACCGAAAAATTCCTGAGGAATATCTCCCATTAAAATGTCGCCACTTATCTAATGGCACAGATAGCGATACTCTGAGGCCTTACAGATCAAGATAAAGTGGGTTTATGGAACGAAATTCTGTGGCCGTTCGAGCGTACAGAAAATCGTTGCTATAAAAGACGAATGCAGTTCGCGTTGCAAATCGATAAATCACAATCTAAAAGGAGATATTGAAGCCGTTTGATACGCGGTGCTAACTTAATCAAAGAACTTCCGTCCATTGTTTTTTATTGACGCATGATTTTTCTTCTTTTTTTCTCGTTGGTCTCGATTGGTTAACTTTCTAGTCTTGCAATGGGCGCGAATGTAACCTTTTCTCTCCACATCGTGGAAATATTCGGATACAAATACTAAGATGCACTGAAATAGTTAAAAAACAGTCTTCTACTATATACCTAAGTAGCACTTGGTCTTCTGGGTCTTTGGTCAAGACTTTCAGTGACAAAGTACCATGAGAAAACATCAAATATCGTAAACTTCTGGTTTAACTTGAAATGCCTGCAATATTTGCTTCTTTCAACTTGGAGTTTCTATTTTTATTTTATTGACTGTTGGATATTCTTTCTTTTAATGCTGTTTCTTTATTGGTTTTCCTGTCTTTAAACTTACATTTTTGCTTACCGGTTTCACCTTTTCAGAAGGACCTTTTTGACTACTGGGCCTGGTGATGGATATTCTCGTTGTCGATCTTCCGCAAACATTCCTCTGAAGCTTCTCCACGTTATAGGTGTGTCTCCATCCGAACAATTGGACCAGTTTTTCCGCTACCTCCGTGCATTTCGGTCCAGCGTTGCTCGTTTGACATGCGTCGAACATTTCACGTCACATCGCTGAAGATGATTCAATGAGAAATCGAAACTTTGGGAAGTCGATGAAGCCGAGTTACGAGCCATGCCGAACGGTAGAAAAATTGTACTATGTTGCCGTCGAGTCAAAAAGTAGAGATCTCTACTCAGAAAGAACAAGAATAATATATTTATCCCAAACCTTATTTTTCTAACATTTCGTAAATAATATTGTCTATCTTCAGAGATCTTTAAATTATATGGCGTTTGAACGTTGAGAAAAGGTGTATAATAATTCACCTCTACCATTGAATTTAAATATACCTAGAGGAATAACGCCCTTGAACGAATTGAAGCTGAAATGTTTGGACGTTGAGTGGCGGCACATAGTAGCTACTGAAGGAACTATAATCTGGAGGGACAGTTTGGTCCATTTTGTTGGTTATTCATTTACAGAAAACTGTAGGATATTTATTTCCTTCTAGTACTATGAGTCATAGGTAGGATTCGTCCAAATTATATATATTCGTTACAAAAGGTGTGAAAGGGAGATCTTGTAGATCATTTGAATTACAATCTTCTATATTATGTATATAAAAGAAAGATATTGGTTACACCATCTATAACTCGAGATCGGATGGACTGATTGTTATGAAACTTCATATATGGATTCGTCTACGGTCTGGTTATTATAAAATACAATAAAACTTTTAAAAATCGATGAAATTTTACTTATACAGGGAATGCTTTTCCTTTTTTTGAGTAAGGCCACTAGGTGTCGCTACAGTTACAGTAACGCTACAGCTTATTCGTAGGTACTTTATTTGATATTCTCTCCGTTAGATGGGGATGTAAACAAATGTAATTTGAGTTGCCTCCAACTCTGTGCTGTGGACCAAAACAAAAATTTCTTAGTCAAGAAGGAAAATAAGAAAACGTCTTAGCGTATTTGTATTCTGTGAAGTGAGATTAAAGTACCGTAGACAAAGTACTTCAATTCGAATTTTCAGCGTTGTATTGGCAGAACTAAAATGGCTTCTACAGTGATCAGAGGTAATTAATCATTGGAAATATTTCTCATCCATATAATTCGATCGTGATTTATATTTTTATTTAGGTACAGCAATGAGAAAACTGTAAAGCATTATATGTTCAACAATAATAAGATACCGCTTAAATAAAGAGAATTCTTTTCGCGCGAATAACAATGTTACTAAAATTTTGTATATTTTGCCTAATTTATCTCCAGCTTGAAAAAATAGCAATGATTAGTTGATACAACTTTAACGGTGGGTTTCACAAAGCGTAATCGGTGATCGGAGCTTGACATGGAATCAACTCGATTCGACAGTTTAAAAATCAGAGAACCAAGCTGTTGATCTCCGATCACCGGTGATTACGCTTTGTGAAAGCCACCGTTAGTATCATTTAGGCGAAACAAAGTTCACCGGGTCGGCTAGTTAGAAATAAATCACGCATTCGTGCAAGCCAGCTTACGAAAAAGTGCTTTATAGTTCAGCTACTCACCGCCAGATGTCAGAGTAAAACAATTCGATTCTGCGGCTTCAATTCGTTCAATGACGTTGTTCCTTAAGGTTAATTCAAATTCATTGCCTCAACGCATAACCCCTCCTGGAAATACCCCACAGGGTGATATTCTAGGTCGAGCCAACAAACGAAATGCAGATAATGCAACTTTATCCGATTGCTCGGTTAGCTTTAATGGCGCAGGTGAATAGGAAAACGCCAGCCAACGGTATTTCACTGATTACGGAATGTATACCTTCAATAATAAGGCGAGATTACTTGGAGAGTGTAATGTAAAGACTGTGTGTAACTGGACCTTTCACCGCAAAAATGTTCACGCGGCATTATGCAGATACTCCGCTGATGTTGAGGCTTTTGCGAATCGGAAAGGTATGAACGTTACATTCTTTATATTCATGCTTCTCAAAACCGCTCGGCAAACGTTGAAAATACCGAACTAAGATGTGTATTCTCTTCAGAAAAGTAATCAGTTTGTCCCTCCGAAAAAGTAATTTACAATGACCCCGCCGGACCATAAACCGCACCAAATAGTCACACGTTGAGAATAGGGAGTCTTCTCAACAATAACTCTTGGGTTTTCCGAGCCCCAGATGCGACAATTTTGCTTGTTGACGAAGCCACCGTGGTGGAAATGGTCCTCATCACTCAAGATGATTTTTCGATGCAATTCCGGATCATTTTTTTGCATTTCAAGGACCCAATCAGCAAAGACGCGACGTTGTTGACGATCGGCCGGCTTGAGTTCTTTTGTTAACTGAACTTTATAAGCCTTAAGGGGCAGTATCACCTTTTGAATCGTGGTAAATCTGCATTCAAAAGTGGTCTCTTTATTTCACGAGTAAGTACCCTAATTTACGACGTAGAGACTTGATTTTTTTTTAAATTGAAGTTGAAGAACGTCCTGTGGGCAAATAGTTTTCTTTTTTTCGATTTAATTAGTTTTTCAATTAAAAAAACCAGGGTAATCGTTAGATCTGGGGTTATTGAATATGTTTTCCGTTTTTCATGGGTACAAGCTATATTTTTGGAATAATCATCGTGAAAATTTTTGTAGTTTATAGAAGATTAAATTGCCGAGGGCAAATAGTTGCGATTTTCTCCAAAAAATGATGAAAAACCGTCGGAAAAAAATCATTAAGTGTAGTTTCCAAAACGCTGAAGTTCAACCTGTCTTTTTTAGAAGAAAAACTAATTAAATCGAAAAAATCGCAACAATTTGCCCTCGGCTATTTAATCTTCTATAAACTACAAAAATTTTCATGATTATTATTTCGAAAATATAGCTTGTACTCATGAAAAACGAAAAACATATTCAATAACCCCAGATCTAACGATTACCCTGTTTTTTTTAATTTGAAAAACTAATCAAATCGAAAAAAAGAAAACTATTTGCTCTCGGGACGTTCTTCAACCTCAATTTAAAAAAAAAATCAAGTCTCTACGTCGTAAATTAGGGTAGTTTCTCGTGAAATAAAGAGACCACTTCTGAATGGAGATTTACCACGATTCAAAAGGTGATACTGCCCCTTAAGACCCAAATCTCTATGCAAAATACGGCGTAATGACGTTTGTGGAATGCCTAATTTCAAAGAACGACGAGAAATGGACAAACCTGCTATATTCTCGACTGTTCTTGAGCGACGTACACGGGTTGAATTATACACATCACTTACTCGTCCCAACAGCTCAAAGTTCTCCGCTAATTTCTGTATTGCGGTTCGACAAGGTGCTTCACGACGACCCAAAAATGTTCCAATCTTTTGAGTCGTCTCTGCCAAATTTTCACCATTTTTATATCGCAATTTGTTGTTCAATGCGTTGTTGTAGGGTGTATACTCCATTCACTTTTATTTAATCACATAGGAGATCATGGTTTCGTTTTCAGGAGTTGGTGCCCCTGATGAAAAGCACAGAGCATATGATGAAAAGTCAGTGCGCGCACAGAAGATATCGTTAACGACGTTGCCAGTTTCTTTGTTTACATCAAAGTAAAAGTATCAAAGATATTCCACATTTTGTTAGGTTTACAAATTGTTCGCAGATTTTTGGTATTTAATCGATATTTGCAGGTGAGTTTTTCGTCGAATATCCAAGATTAACGTATGTTTATTGTTTTTAGCACCAGTTTGGAGCGTGAGGACGATTTTCAAGACCAGGACGAATGTTTACATTTCGAGGTTGAAGGGGTACACGGGAATTTCGTTGAAAAAGCTGTTATTTGGACAGATATCGCAGTAGATGGATCGGATGGAGCCTCGAGAGGTCGATTAGCATGATATTTTTCAGGTTTCCAAGAAATTTGGCGATATCTGAGCAGATTTGCCGAAGTTAGGTACCTCACCAATGAGGTGGAACTTAAACCTAATTCTCTTATAAGAAACGCCTTTCAAAGGTCGAGATGGTGAATAATGTCTTCTTTAGATGTTGTTTGAACAAACGCAGCCAAGTTTTATACCCCAGCATTGATTTCAAGAAATTATCAACAAAATAAAATTGACATTATTCTTTTAATTACCCATCAATTCATCTCATATCTTTGGGTTGATTTTTTTAATGAATTCTTGATTAGAATCAACAATTGATGTCGTCAAGTCTTGAACTTTCAGTTCAAGAGGATAATAAACATTAAATCTTCACAAGCATGCATATGAAAATTATGTGAAAGCAATGCAATTTTCTTCCATGGCGAAAAATAATATATTTCAACAGTGATCTCTTGTACTTTTCATGCAAATAACTAGAAAAGGAATCCTTTCTATCAATTCATATAAACGTTAATTATTTCCGTCCATCACATCTTTTCCAATTCATTCATTTTCTGAATAAATTCACATTCTGAGAAATACGCTAAGAATGTAGAAAGGGCAACATAGTGTTGACTTGGAACATAAAAATATTTTGAAAAACGTCATAACTTCGATACAGAGTGGAATTTGTCAAATTTCCAGAGTCCAGAGTTGAGATTTTATAATTGTGAATGGAGTATAGCTTCCCACTTTTAATAATGGCGTAGTTTCTACTTGTCAAATGTCAAAAAAGCTTAATTTCTCGAGAATTTTCAATTTCCTGGTGGACCGAGAAACCCCTTGACATCAATTGATTATTTATTCTCATTAACATCCGTGAAAGTAAAAAATGTCCGGCATCAATATTCATTCGACGAATTAATTCAGATTTCATTAATAAACGCATAGAAACGACGAAGTTTACGAATACACGGTATATCTCGGTCAAAAATTGAAGCGGCGTCGCAATTATTGTGCCAGATTCACGTGTGGTAAAAGTCGAAGAAATGCAGCAAGAATTTTTATGTATTCCATCTTAAACACGGTAACTAGAGCTTGTTAAGTAGGAGTAGGTTGCACCCGAAGACCGTTAGTATTAATGGATTAAATGCCTCTAAACGATCTAGTTGAATATGAAGCATATTGGCACTTGATGGTCCTTTCTCACATCAAGTAACTACATTCACCGCGCGTTTGATCCATCTTCCAAATACAAGGTTACAAGAAAAACTTCGGACAAATTTTGCTGTGGTCTGGAACAAAAGTATTTCAGCGCATCCAAATAATTTTTATTCTCTTGGTTTCTCTACACTTTTCTGTACTAATATCTGAATTTTCAGTTTGATATAATTTCATTTCACAGGGTTTTAGAATGTCAAACAAACGTAGTGCGATTTTGGAGCTGTTTCGTCAAGGTAGGCGTCAATGCGAAATTGTTCGTTTGCTCAATGTGCCTCGACAAACCGTGTCCGATGCAATCCGTCGTTTCAACGAGCTTGACCATGATGGCCGTCGTCCAGGAAGTGGAAGAAAACGCACTGTCAATACACCTAGCAATCGCAACATCGTCAAGATGCGAGTCAATCGAAATCCGAGGGTTTCCATGAGGAGAATAGCCTGTGAGACCGGTATCAACCGCGATTCAGTCCGTCAAATTGCCAAAAAGGAGCTCAACCTCAAGCCATACAAGCTCCAAAAAGTTCAACTCCTCACGGAGTAAAACAAGCGCGTACGACTCCAAAGGTGCCGCCAACTCCTTCGTCTCGCCGCCGGTCAGCAATGGGAGCGAATTCTCTTCACAGACGAGAAGCTTTTCACCGTAGAACAATCCCACAACCACCAAAACGACAGAGTCTGGTCCGTAGAGGCTCCCGGTACATCGGCCATCGACGAACACCGTCAAAATCCGCAATCCGTCATGCTCTGGGGCGGAATTTGCGGCAGTGATAAAACTCCCTTAATTTTCGTGGATCAAGGGGTCAAAATCAATCAAGAAGTCTACCGCTGCGACATCCTCGAGGCCGTAGTACTTCCGTGGGCCAAGCAGCACTTCGGCGATACGCATTGGACCTTTCAACAGGACTCCGCTCCGGCTCACAGAACGAAAATGACGCAAGAATGGTGTAAGACCCATTTTCCTTGTTTCATCTCATTTGCAGAATGGCCGCCCTACTCACCGGATCTCAACCCAATGAACTACAGCGTGTGGTCGATTTTTGAGCACAGGGCTTGTGCTAAAAAACACAAAAATTTGAAGTCGCTGAAGCAATCTCTGCGCCGGGAATGGAACCGATTAACGCCCGAGGAGCTGCGGCCCATTGCCGAAAATTTCAAGAAGCGTCTGAAGCTGTGTATCGCCGCCAAAGGAAACCACTTCGAAACGGCTCAAATATATCATTAACAAATGTTCAAGCTATTATTTTTTGTTGTTGTTTTGTTCAATTTCTTCTATTTAATAAAGTTAAATGAAAAATAATTTGTCCGAGGTTTTTCTTGTCACACTGTAAAACCATCTTGAATTTTGATCCAACTCATAGGTAGATTCCCATGCAAGAATTCAACGTGGATATGTCCCTACAGAAATATTAGGAAGTCAATAAATCGCTAGCATTTCATACGGTTCTAGTGAAGGGATCTGGACAAAATTTTGGACTTGGCTTGAATACGACTTTCTTCATCTTCATCTAAATTTCATCCAGATCAAATCTGTACTCTTCAAATTATCAGGAGAACAAATTTTCTGAATACAATTCGAAATTCTGTGGGAAAAATATTGACGTTTTTCTCGCAGCTTCAAGAGGAGGTTGTCGAAATGAACAGGCAGCTACAACCGACAATTAAAATCAATAATAATTATTATCGTGGCTTTTTCAATGCAGGCATGCCAGAGAAAGTTTGAATAAGAGATGGTAACAATAACTTTTACGCGAGAAGTTTGTGTGTGGAATTTCATTAGTTCGTAGGAAATTCGAAAGTGAATAATGCAATGTAACTTCTAACTGCTACCTACAAGGTTCTTGATGCAAATTTGTTGTAACACCATTAAATTTGACAAGAAAAGTGTAGGAAGTCATGATAAGCAAAATCCCACCTGCAATGAAAGATGCACATAAGGAACTTCTCATAGAAAATTAAGGGTTTGATTGAGACTTAGACAAAGGACAAGAAAAACTTCGGATAAATTTTGCTGTGGTCTGGAACAAAAGTATTTCAGCGAAGCCAAATAATTTTTATTCTCTTGGTTTCTCTACACTTTCCTGTACTAATATGTGAATTTTCAGTTTGATATAATTTCATTTCACACAGTTTTAGAATGTCAAACAAACGTAGTGCGATTTTGGAGCTGTTTCGTCAAGGTAGGCGTTAATGCGAAATTGTTCGTTTGCTCAATGTGCCTCGACAAACCGTGTCCGATGCAATTCGTCGTTTCAAGGAGCTTGGCCATGATGGTCGTCGTCCAGGAAGTGGTAGAAAACACACTGTCAATACACCTAGCAATCGCAACATCGTCAAGAAGGGAGTCAATCGAAATCCGAGGGTTTCCATGAGGAAAATAGCCTGTGAGACCTGTATCAACAGCGAATCAGTCCGTCAAATTGCCAAAAAGGAGCTCAACCTCAAGCCATACAAGCTCCAAAAAGTTCAACTCCTCACGGAGGAAAACAAGCGCGTACGACTCCAAAGGTGCCGCCAACTCCTTCGTCTCGCCGCCGGTCAGCAATGGGAGCGAATTCTCTTCACAGACGAGAAGCTTTTCACCGTTGAACAATCCCACAACCACCAAAACGACAGAGTCTGGTCCGTAGAGGCTCCCGGTACATCGGCCATCGTCGAACACCGTCAAAATCCGCAATCCGTCATGGTCTGGGCCGGAATTTGGGGCAGTGGTAAAACTCTCTTAGTTTTCGTGGATCAAGGGGTCAAAATCAATCAAAAAGTCTACCGCTGCGACATCCTCGAGGCCGTAGTACTTCCGTGGGCCAAGCAGCACGGCGATACGCATTGGACCTTTCAACAGGACTCTGCTCCGGCGCACAGAGCGAAAATGACGCAAGAATGGTGTAAGACTCATTTTCCTCTTTTCATATCATCTGCAGAATGGCCGCCCTACTCACCGGATCTCAACCCAATGGACTACAGCGTGTGGTCGATTTTGGAGCACAGGGTTTGTGCTAAAAAACACAAAAATTTGGAGTCGCTGAAGCAATCTCTGCGCCGGGAATGGAACCGATTAACGCCCGAGGAGCTGCGGCCCATTGCCGAAAATTTCAAGAAGCGTCTGAAGCTGTGTATCGCCGCCAAAGGAAGCCACTTCTAAACGGCTTAAATCTATTATTAACAAATGTTCAAGCTATTATTATTTGTTGTTGTTTTGTTCAATTTCTTCTGTTTAATAAAGTTAAATGAAAAAGAGTTTGTCCGAGGTTTTTCTTGTCACATGTAAAACCATCTTGAAATTTGATCCAACTCATAGGTAGATTCCCATACAAGAATTCAACGTGGATATGTCCCTACAGAAATATTGGGAAGTCAATAAATCGCTAGCATTTTATACAGTTCTAGTGAAGGGATCTGGACAAAATTTTGGACTTGGCTTGAATACGACTTTCTTCATCTAAATTCGAAATTTCATCAAGATCAAATCTGTACTTTTCAAATTATCAGGAGAACGAATTTTCTGAATATAATTCGAAATTCTGTGGGGAAAATATCGACGTTTTTCTTGCAGCTTCAAATGGCGGTTGTCGAAATGAACAGGCTGCTACAACCGACAATTAAAATCAATAATAATTATTATCGTGGCTTTTTCAATGCAGGCATGCCAGAGAAAGTTTGAGGGGCGATGGTAACAATAACTTTTACGCGAGAAGTTTGTGTGTGGAATTTCATTAGTTCGTAGGAAATTCGAAAGTGAATAATGCAATGTAACTTCTAACTACTACCTACAAGGTTCTTGATGCAAATTTGTTGTAACACCATAGAATTCGACAAGAAAAGTGTACGAAGTCATGATAAGCAGAATCCCACCTGAAATGAAAGAAGCACATAAGGAACTTCTCATAGAAAATTAAGGATTTGATTGAGACTTAGACAAAGGACAAGAAAAACCTCGGACAAATAATTTTTATTCTCTTGGTTTCTCTACACTTTCCTGTACTAATATGTGAATTTTCAGTTTGATATAATTTCATTTCACAGAGTTTCAGAATGTCAAACAAATGTAGTGCGATTTTGGAGCTGTTTCGTCAAGGTGGGCGTCAATGCGAAATAGTTCGTTTGCTCAATGTACCTCGACAAACCGTGTCCGATGCAATTCGCCGTTTCAAGGAGCTTGGCTATGATGGTCGTCGTCCAGGTAGTGGCAGAAAACGCACTGTCAATACACCTAGCAATCGCAACATCGTCAAGAAACGAGTCAATCGAAATCCGAGGGTTTCCATGAGGAAAATAGCCTGTGAGACCAGTATCAACCGCGAATCAGTCCGTCAAATTGCCAAAATGGAGCTCAACCTCAAGCCATACAAGCTCCAAAAAGTTCAACTCCTCACGGAGGAAAACAAGCGCGTACGACTCCAAAGGTGCCGCCAACTCCTTCGTCTCGCCGCCGGTCAGCAATGGGAGCGAATTCTCTTCACAGACGAGAATCTTTTCACCGTAGAACAATCCCACAACCACCAAAACGACAGAGTCTGGTCCGTAGGGGCTCCCGGTACATCGGCCATCGTCGAACACCGTCAAAATCCGCAATCCGTCATGGTCTGGGCCGGAATTTGCGGCAGTGGTAAAACTCCCTTAGTTTTCGTGGATCAAGGGGTCAAAATCAATCAAGAAGTCTACCGCTGCGACATCCTCGAGGCCGTAGTATTTCCGTGGGCCAAGCAGCACTTCGGCGATACGCATTGGACCTTTCAACAGGACTCCGCTCCGCTCACAGAGCGAAAATGAGTAAAATGGCGCAAGAATGGTGTTTCGTGTTTCATCTCATCTGCAAAATGGCCGCCCTATTCACCGGATCTCAAGCCAATGGACCACAGCGTGTGGTCGATTTTGGAGCACAGGGCTGGTGCTAAAAAACATACAAATTTGGAGTCGCTGAAGCAATCTCTGCGCCGGGAATGGAACCGATTAACGCCCGAGGAGCTGCGGCCCATTGCCGAAAATTTCAAGAAGCGTCTGAAGCTGTGTATCGCCGACAAAGGAAGCCTCTTCGAAACGGCTTAAATATATTATTAACAAATGTTCGAGCTATTATTATTTGTTGTTGTTTTGTTCAATTTCTTCTGTTTAATAAAGTTAAATGAAAAAGAGTTTGTCCGAGGTTTTTCTTGTCACACTGTATCTAAAAGAATGGCATTTTTCTTTGAAGTCAAATTAACACCTCTCATTGGAAAACCTTTTATTAGTTCAATTTCCTCTTTTTGATGTGCAGTTTATAATCATCAACAGTTTTGGAGGTTCATTTCAGTATGATTGAAGAGGGAAGATTCTAAAGATTCCAATCATTCAGAAAAAGCAATTTGCGAACCAAAATCGCTAACACTTCGAGTGGTTTGAGCTCGAGAACAAAACTTGAAAATAGCATTTTTTCTAGAACAGAATTTTCAATCCATCAAAGCTTCCTGCGAATAAAGCGCCTCAACAATTCAACTACTGCTGACCCATTGGAGTCTTATTATTGCTCTCTAACAGAGTACAGACACCTAATGGTCCATTGTCAAAGAAGCTGCAAAGTGATACACGAAAGTATCGACAGTCACTTAATGGACGTGAGAACAAATTACAATTAGAAAAATATGTACATTTCCCTTAAGCGTGAGTGTAGAAAGCCTCTGTCGTCTACAGAAACTGCAGACTCCTTTCGATTCTACCACGGGCCGGTATATCCAATTACGAACGTTTCAGAGTAACTACTTCACCGGATATAGTTCTCCAGTTTCCTTTCTCGGATCGCCGTAAGTGTTAATTCTTTTGAACGCACACCAACAGGAAAAAGCGGCTGACATTTCACCATTATGGTCGACGGAAAATGAGCAGATATGAAATTTAAGAAGACGCAGTTATCTCGACTTGTAATTTTGACCCTCAACGCTGTCTGGCTTTCAGATTTAAAAAAAATCCCGATCTTCTTATGACACCACGATAACGATTTTTTGTACAACTGTCATTAAAAGTGACACTGTTTACGTGGAAGAGTGTTGAAAATATTTTTAACATTAGTGTTAAAAATATTTTTAGCACTCCATTTTCTTATGATGATCAGATGAAAAAAATTCAGCAATTGCAAATTGTTATTATCAATATTTAACAATCATTACTTATGAACATTAATATTAATCGTAAAACTAGAACAATTACTAACATTAATGCCCTGATGTGACGTTAGGGAGCTTCGCAACACATTATTAGAATCCTCAGCACCATCAGTACTTGTAGAAACCGATAGTACAATATTGGATGATGATGATCCAAAATCTGTTGAGGTTGGGAGAATTTTTTCAGCAATGACATTTCTATATGCAATGGAATGATCAACATAGCCCTCGGCTACCGTCGTAGACTTCCATCCACCACGTTTCTTTATATCCGTAATATTTGCTCCTGATTCTGCTAGCAATGAAGCGGAGGATCTTCGAAAACAGTGTCCTGTATATTGCTTTGGTTCTGGCAGTTTGAGGAATTCGGCAACAAATGATGGAATTTTCCCAAATGTATTGATACCAACTGGATTGGCAGTGCATTTATTATTCATGTATTTAAGAAAAAAACGACGATGTTTGATGACAGAAGGGCGCAGTGCAAAGTACTTATGAAAATAGTCAACATACTTCCCAATAATACTGAAACAACGACTGACCTTCGTTTTTGTGTTTGGAAGTTGTATAACCAATGATTTATTTGTTATTTCGATGTCTTCCACTAATTAATTACACAATTCTTCACGCCGACAGGTTCCAAATAATCCGAAAATAGTTGCAACCTTAACCATCAAGTATTTCTCATCTGGTGCCTCATTTATGAACTTTTCAACTTGTTCACGAGTGAGAATGTTCGATTTTTTGGGACGATATCCTTCACTTTTCCGTTTTAAATATGCTATTACCTTGAAATATTTACTAACATCCACACCATTTTAAATAAGGGCGCTTGACTTCATCATTGAAAATTTGCTCCACAAAGTTGATGAACTCCATATTTTTGATTTTTCTTCCAAGTATGCCAGGAAAACAGGTTCACTGAAGTTCCCTTATACAGGAAATTGTTATATGCAATATCGTACTGCTGAACAGATTTTTTAGGTAGGAGTTCCAGATTTGCTCTTCTTGCAGACTCTTCAATATCCACAGAAACAACCAAATCGTCACTTTTATTAATAATTGGACTCTCGACAAACATATTAAGCTGTTAAAAACCCAAGACGAAAATTGGACAGGAACGAAATTCAAATGACAGCGTCTTTTCTCTCCATTGTTAGTGATCATAACGTTGGCAACGTTTGCCATTCACAATAACCTTTTGATTATTTGAATATTAAAATGCATTTTGAAGTTTATTGTCATTGCCAATTCACCCATTTCATTATCAAAATAGGGCAGTTGTACAAAAAACATTGTATGGTATTTGTGTTAAAAGTGATTTTATTTTGTTCGTGAAATTGTTCAATTCGCTCCGCTCATTTCGCAAACTTTTTCACTCACAAAATAAAACGTCACTTTCAACACTCATATCATAAATAACTATTTTCGTAAGTTTTTATATCTAATTTCCACACTTCTATCTCAGTTACGCTGAGAGAATTCAAGCGCGCAGAATCCTTCAACTTATGCTTTCAAATATTTTTTTGGCGATGCTGTATATTCACGATCTTAAATACCTCCGTTCAATGTGGATGACAGAAAAACATTAAATCTTAAATCCTCCTCTGGGTGAGGATTTACGATGAGCATTTCAATGGCGAATTGTCGGATTCGCAAAAATTATGTAACGTCCCGTAATGACCGGATTTATATTCGGTAGATCGCTGACCTCGAAGATCGGTAAATTTTAATGTTCAGACATTGCAAGGATCCTCTTAAGGTACTGTGAAAGGTAACCAATATTTGCATTACGGTGTTTCGTTCAACGCGTGTATATAGATACGGACAAATATTTATAGAAAACTGTTATGTGTACCAGCTTTTATGAATACTGAATGATTTCGACCGTTGCTGGAGGAGAAAACTCCTCATGCAATGTTTGTTCGTTATTTAAACTTCGTTGGAAAAGGTCTTACACCTTTTTTTGGCCCATAAAGTTGATATTTTCGATATCGATTTTATTTTTTCTATTGATACTTTAGACAATGCTGATTAACAATATACAAGCCTTATTTGTATATGACCAAAGAAACCGGGACTATGGCGATTTGAAATTTCGATTTTTTTGAAAAAATGCCATTTGGCAGGTGAAAATCTAAACTATGATAGATAGCGATTCGAATTATTTTTTATTGAATTCAGCGACCTCGAAAACCTATATTTTGATACCAAACTTTCTTATAATTTCCCTCTTTGACTCGAATTTTTTATGCTTTATTTTTTCCATAATTCATTTTCGAGTTTTGTTCTGAAGCTCAGAGCGCTCAAAGTATGGGTGTTATGGATCAGCAAAATGGGTATTCCAATTGATTTGAATGAGTTGAAGACATTATCGTTTTAATAACACTGTTAGATTTTACAGGGAATTCGTGTTGATGGCAAGAAGTATGGTGTTTTTAGGGGGTCATACCCCTTATGCATTTTTCACCCAAAATTTGAGAATTTTCAAATCGCTCATATTCTGCACAGAGATACTTGAGGCTATGCTGATCAACATAATATAAATAACTATTGGCGGCGATGAGAGGGACGGAAGTTATGACAGTTTGAAATTTGCGATCATTCAAAATGTGCCATTTGACATGTCAAAATCTAAACGGCGACAGTAAGGACTTCGAAATATTTCTCATCGAATGGACCGACCTCGAAAACCTACATTTTGATACCAAAATCACCCATGTAGCCCCCATAGGTAATGAAATATTCCACTTTTTATTTTTCGATTTTTCATTTTCTAATTTTGTTCACGAGCTCACACCATTCAAGGTAAGGGTGCTGTCGGTCCGCAAAATTACCATTATTGAAGATTCGACTAGGAAGTACACCTTCCAGATTCAATAATAACGTTAGATCCTCCCCAAATATATTTTTTATTGACAAATATGGTGCTTTTAGGGGGTCATACCCCTTTGTCATTTTCCACCAAAAATTTGAGATTTTTAAAATCGCTCATATTCTGCACAGAGATACTTGGGGCTATGCTGATCAAGATAATATGAATAACTATTGGCGGAGAGGAGAGGGACGGAAGTTATGACAGCTCGAAATTTCCGAGTTTTCAAAAAATGCCATTTGACAGGTCAAAAACTAAACGGTGATAGTTAGGGCTTTTATAGTATATAACATTACTAGCAAGGTAAGAGGGTTTTTACTGGCGAATGGAGGATATTACCGACGAGCCGCAGGCGAGTCAGTTACCTCCTTGAGCCAGTAAAACCCGTTACCTTGCGTGTATTGTTTTATATTTTATTTGTTTCTCATTTGTAAAAAGGTTAGATAAATTCCAAAAAAATCTCAATAATTTGTTGCAAATGTCGTAAGCTATGGAAGCGTTGCCATGAACATGTCTGTTTATTTTTCTTTACATTTGTTTTGGCGAAAGCGAAAATGAATGTACCAAAAGAAATTATTGAGGCAGCCAGCAGTGTAGCTTCAAGTTTATTACCTGCAAAATCAGCTTCAAGGTACGAGCGCGAATACGACGACTTCAAAAAGTGGCAAAACAAAAATAGTGTGATTGGGGTAACTGAAGATGTTTTGTTGGTGTACTTGAATCAACTATCAGCTAGATTCAGCCCTAATACTTTATGGGCAAAATAGTCTATGTTGAAAAGCTGCTTGGAAATTAAAGAAAATGCCCCTGTTCGCAGGTTTGTTTTCCTTAAAAAATTTATTGAAAAATATGACGTTTAGTTGTCATTTGCAGATTTCAAAAGGTAATAGCGTTTCTGAAACGAAAAAATGTGCGTTATACGCCAAAAAAGGCCAAGGTATTGAGTAAAGAAGAGGCTGAACAATTTCTTTTACTTGCTCCTGATGACCAGTGGTTGCTGGCGAAAATTGTAACAATATTTGGGACTTTTTGATGTTATCGATGTGACGAAATTCTCTCCTTAAACATGAATGATGTAGAAGATATGGAAAAATACGTTATTGTGACATTGCGGCAAACAAAAAATTTAACAACAAGAAGATTCACCATAACCGATGATGGCTGCAGCTTCAAGCCCTGCATGTTATACAGAAAATATGTAAATCTTCGGCCTCCTGGAACAGAAAGCCTAAGATTTTTTTTGACATACCGACATGGAAAGTGCATTTCCTTTAATGCTGGCCAGCACACTATTGGTGGTGTCCCAAAGCAAATAGCGAAATTTTTAGGTTTAAAAGACCCAGAGTTATACACCGGCCACTCTTCTCGCAGAACTGGAGCCACTATGGTTGCGGATTCGGGTGGAGATATTTTAGCACTAAAGCGTGCAGGAGGGTGGAAGAGCACCGAAATTGCGATGAGTTATGTTGATGATTCGGTCAACAAAAAAATCGAATTGTCTTGCAAATTATTTGGTAGTAAGGAGAGTACAAATGTTCTGCAGTCCTCGAGTTCAGCAGTTTCTGAGTCAACAGATGGTTCATCATCATCAGTATCAACTCTTTCATCATCAAAAATCTGTGTTACTGGAAATAACAATTGTACCATGATTTTCAACATATATGACGATAAAATAAAATTTTCTAATGTAAATAATACTACTAACTTGTAAAAATTTTGCAAGCTAACTGTCAGTTTTACAAGTTAGTGACTTGATAAAATAAACTTTCCCGAGAATATTCCACTTTTTATTTTTCGATTTTTCATTTTCGAGTTCTGTTCACGAGCTCACACCACTCAAGGTGAGGATGCTGTCGGTCTGCAAAATTGCCTTTATTGAAGATTCAAATAAGAAGTACAACTTCCAGATTCAATAATAACGTTAGATCCTCCCCAAATATATTTTTTATTGATAAATATTCATCCCAGACAGCTATCCAACAGCATCTTTTTCCATCAAACGCCAAAGTACCTCCAGTAATTCACATAACAGACAATAATTATACAGTGCAACCGTTGCATTTTCACCAATTTTCCAAAGCACCCCACCACTTTTCGCCCCAAATCCTTTCAGTCCAACATAATTGATCTTCTACGATTATAACCACGGATAGTTATGATCAATTAGCAATCACGACCATATAGGACGTTGATTATACAGGGGGAACAACGTATAAGGCTGCTCCTTTCGCGTCAGTGGCTACGAAAAAGGAGCCGGCAACGGAAACAACGGAAAATTCACAGGAAGCTATCGGATATTCAGGTATATGGACTTCACGCAGGATGCTCCCGAGAATATCCACTCTGAATTATCAATTTTATAAACCGTTCTGGGTTTTGATCGAAACGAATCCAACTCTAAGTCAATTAGATCAGGAAAGCAGAGAGAACATAGAAGAGAAGATGTAACTGCTTCTGAAAAGGCTATAGTCCGTTCAAATATAAGAAGGAGCTTTGCAAACAAACAGAATCGTCTGGTTTGCGCACAATAAAGCTCTTATTGGTCAAACTTTCATAACAACGCTCTCTTCGACCGCCCTAAAAGACTGCCAGGATCGTACTCGGAACGGACTGTGGATGGTACTGGATAGAAATCATGATACTATTTTAGTATCATGGATAGAAATGATTCAATAATTTGAGTCAGCAATTCCCACATAAGAACTTTTTTCCTCAGAAACTCTAGTGCAAAATTTCTGTTATGATTTGCAACTGTCATAAAAATTTTATACCCGACGTACCCTATTTTTTTATTTTGTTTTGTTTTCAAATTATTATCTACTAAACAATTTCTTTTTCGGATGCTCGAGATTGCGGCAAGGTTATTCCAGGAAACACCAGAGTTTTAGAGATTTGGGTCGGAATCTTGCAAGATTCCGACAAAGTAATTCCGGGAAACACCAGGTTTGGGTCCTTTCCCTTAATGGGTTGAAGCCATCTTGATTTGCATAAATATCGAAGTTTTCAATTGACAAGACTCGTAAAAGTTCTCTGTTCAAATTTATAATGGTCATTTACATGTAATATCCGAAATATATTTAGTTTCGGTCCAAAATTTTATATTATTTTGTACGAAACTCTTTGTCGGCTGCTCAAGATTCCGACAAGGTAATTCCGGGAAACCCCAGATTTGGGTCCTTTCCCTTAATGGGTTGAAGCCATCTTGATTTGCATAAATATCGAAGTTTTCAATTGACAAGACTAGTTAAAATACCTAGAGATACTGTGAAGGTCTATAGCTGTTCAAAGTGTTTGTGATTTTGTTGTGAAAAGTGTATTGTGTTGGAAAATCTTTTGACAAAGTGTATATAGTGTTTATAGAACAATGTCGAATTCGGAAACGGATACCTGATCTGAGGGTGATATGTGGGGACCAGCACGAAAAAGGTCCAAAAGGTGGCCTTCTCTGCTGAAGAGAAACTGATAATTTTGAACATTTCTCGAAAAGAATTGGAAGAACAACCTGATTTATCGAAAAGAGACTTAGTAGGAATTGTTTCAAAATCCTCAGGGGTGAGTGATTCAGCTGTATTCAGAATTCTCAGAGAATATAAAGAGAATAAAACATTGGCGCCACCTAAGAGGAGAGCCCAGTCGTTAAAAATAATCGATTCGGTTAACGATTTCGATATGAACGTTATCAGAAGAATTGATTTTGATTTGAACACATGTATAATTGAAGACTTTTCCATATACTTCTTATGTTTAAATATATTTTTCACTTAGATGTGTTGTATGAATTGCATTCGTATAATAATATCATTGTTCTCTGTAAACAATGATAATATTCAGTTAAAACTGAACGATTGTGTGAAATCTCTTCGAAGTAACTATACGAAGGCCCTCCTACCGCTGCGCCAAACTTGTTGATATTGCTCCTTCTTACAGTTGAACAGAGTATAGCCTACGATTCTTTTCAAAGTCAAACAGATATGTACAGTATATGTGGGATTAGGGGAACCATGCCATTAAAGCTCCTTGTGGCCGAAAGAAAATCGGAGATCCAGAAAGAAATATAGCTTTTCCTTGTATCTTTTAGATTTGGCGAAATTCGACGAAGATAATTGTGTTTTATTAGAGGTTTCCGCATTCATTGGCACATACTTGTTTCGTCATTTTTGGGCGCATACTGGCTCCGCATTGTCCAGTAGAATAGCCAAGGGAATATGAACGCGATAGTTTGTTTTTAAGTGGTATCCTCAGTAGGCCTAATCCACTTCATACTTGTTTCCGCATTTTCGATAAAAATTTCGCGATTGGAAAAACTCCGGGAACAAAAATTCCGCTGTTGGAAAAACTCCGGGGACAAAAAATGCTCTGTTGGAAAAACTCCGGGGACTAAAATTTCGCTGTTGGAAAAACACCGGGGAAAAATTGCTCTGTTGGAAAAACTCCGGGGACAAAAATTGCTCTGTTGGAAAAACTCCGGGGATAAAAATTGCTCTGTTGGAAAAACTCCGGGGATAAAAATTGCTCTGTTGGAAGAACTCCGGGGACAAAAATTGCTCTGTTGGAAAAACTCCGGGGATAAAAATTGCTCGGTTGGAAAAACTCCGGGGACAAAAATTGCTCTGTTGGAAAAACTCCGGAGACAAAAATGGTATACTCCATTCACAATTATAAAATCACAACTCTGGCCATGGTTTCGTTTTCAGGAATTGGTTCACCTGATAAAAAATCTGTGCACGTACAGAGAATATCTTTAATGACAAAACGGCGTTGCCAGTTTCTTTGTTTACATCAAAGTAAAAGTATCAAAGATATTTTGACATGGGTACAAACGGCAAATTTGAATTGGACAAAAAATCGATTTATAAGCATGAATAAAGCAAAAGTAAGTACTAATCGCCTTTTTTACACTTGATAACGAAGTTTTTTTTAGGTATCTGGCCGTTTGGAAAGATTTCAAACGAAATTCCGGTCCCCCAGAAGTTTGGTTAGTTTCGGTATCGTTTTTGGTGCTCAAAATTTATTTGGAATGTGTAAATGGACAAAAAAGGTTTCCTTATACGATCTTTTCACGAAAGCGACCGGAAAATATGGTTCAGGTAGGATTTTCGAGGAATTATAAGGAAAGAACTTGCAGAATGAAATTGCACGATTTTCGTAAGTAAACGGGTTTTGGATGGCCATCATCATAAATGATTATTGTTGATCGTTTTCACGTTTCAGAAAAAGAACCACTTCGTATAAGCCCATTTTGAAGAAATTTGTGTATGTAACATTCAACGGTAGGTATTTGCTCTTAATCGAAAGAATATATTATATCTAGTGCTACTTCTTTCAAAAGAGACACAAGCTTTTAATGCTGTAGGGGCCCTATAATGTGGAGGAGTTGGTGTCTTATTTCAGAACAGGTGAATGATAAATGTGAAGCATATGTTTGACCTGTTCCATATTATTTGTACAGACCTACTGTGTTTGTAATGTATGAATATTTTTTAAACTAATAAATTACTATACAGTCAGAATATTTCACTCCTTGTTCATAAGATCAAATAAATAAAATGTATATCTTCTACTCTTATTTTTATTAAGTTAGCTATTAAGGTTATGTTCCAAGAAAAAGTTCCTGTTGCATCAGAACTCCCTTCAACTATTTGGATTCCAGTAGAGGGATATAATGTTCCATTATTCTTGATTCAAAAATTGATGTCAAGTCTTGAACTTTCAGTTCAAGAGGATAATAAACATTAAATCTTCACAGGCATGCATATGAAAATCATGTGAAAGCAATGCAATTTTCTTCCATGGCGAAAAATAATATATTTCAACAGTGATCTCTTGTACTTTTTATGCAAATAACTAGAAAAGGAATCCTTTCTATCAATTCATATAAACGTTAATTATGTTCGTCCTCACATCTCTTCCAATTCATTCATTTTCCGAATAAATTCTGAGAAATACGCTAAGAATGTAGAAAGGGCAACATAGTGTTGACTTGGAACATAAAAATATTTTGAAAAACGTCATAACTTCGATACAGAGTGGAATGTGTCAAATTTCCAAGGCCAGAGTTGTGATTTTATAATTGTGAATGGAGTATACGAGGATATATTGAAAAATTCTTGGCCTACAATAAAACCAAACAACTAATTTTATGGAGTGATCAAGGCGTTTGAGTAGCAAGCTCTATACTTTAGACGAGCTTTTGACTTCCCGCTTATCGTTTTATGAATCAGAGGTAACGATACCTCAAACTCAATTGCTGTAGAATAAAAATTATCAACTTGTTGATTATTCCATATCAATTGATACACCTATCCATTGTGACGAATTTAATACAATCGAAAGCTTGTACGATCGAAGCAATCGACGGTTTTCGATTTTTCTTCGACTCGATTATATTTTCTGTTTACACAATTCGGTAAAATTACCGTCCATTGTTCGGCGAGATACAAGCTGATTATTCCACGTTTGGCGAAATAATTGTTAAAATTTTAATTACGCGTTAGTGTGCCAATACACGGCTTTCGCATACCGGGGTTCTTTTGTTCTTAGTCACTGAAAATGAGCTGTAATAACAATGCTGACGGAAAGTTGTACTGGTTGAGACAAACTAGTTCAGATTAGGAAACTATTCCAGTGGTACCCTAATAAGCCCCTTATTCAATTATTCTTGTCCATTTTGAAACAAGTCCATTGGCTGGTGAACGATTTCTTCAATGTTTTCAAGATCTTTGTGAAAACCCAAAGAATCTTTTCACCTAATTTTGATTGGGCAGAACCCATAGGAACATCTGGTTCAACGATTTCATACTTTCGACAGGTGACATTGAATAAAGTACACTAGTTTTAAGGACTGAACGAGAATAAATTCGATATCACAAAAACCCTTATATCTTTTGAACCACTGGACCGATTTCGAAAATCAAACTCATTTTCGAATCATCTTCTAATTCTAATGAAAACTGTGTTTACAATAAAAAAACCAAAACAATTTTTTACAAAATTGATGGATTTTTTCAGGAATTCTTCCCATCATGCTTCTTATAGTGTTCTGTCACTTTCTAGGATGCTGTCTTCCACTTTTGCTTGAATTCCGCTAATGTTTTCGTTGATTTCATAGTCTTCTTCAATTCTTTTTTTACTAGGGCCCAATATCTTTCGATTGGCCTGAGTTCTGGGCAATTTGGTGGATCGGCCTCTTTGGGGACAAAAACCACCTCATTAGCTTCGTACCATTCCTTGGTGGCCTTGCTGTAGTGGCATGAAGCTAAATCTGGCCAAAAGATTGTTGACACATCGTGCTCACGTAAAACTGGTAAAAGTCGCTTCTTCAAGCATTCCTCGATGTATATCGTCGAGTCAACAGAGCCTTGGCCAACGAAAAATCTGCTCTTTTTCCCACAAGTGCAAATTGCTTGCCAAACCAGGAATTTTTTAGGAAACTTTGCTTGATTCTTCACGCGAAATTGTTCGTCAACATTTCCACGAGAATCTGCTGTATAAAATTCCTGACCAGGAAGTTGCGAGAAATCAGCCAAGACATAGGTTTCGTCGTCCATCACGCAACAGAAAAAATTTTTCAAGAAATCTTTTTTTAATTTCTCTGCTCTTGACTTCGCTTCTTGATTCTTCACAGCGTTCCTGTCTGGCATTTTCTGCACTTTGTATGTTCTAAGCCCACAACTCGACTTGATTTTCTGAAAGGTTGACTGCGAACAACCCACTATTTGGGCCAATATCCGACCTGAAAGGTTAGGATTCTTCTGAAAAAGGCTGATGGCTTTCTTCACTCCTTTTGGGCTATGAAACTCCTTTTTCCTCCCGGTTCCTTCCTTGCGGTTGATTGTAAGATCAAGATCTTCGTTGAAGCGCTCAACAACTCTTGATACCGTTTCCGGACGAACGCGAGCCTCTTTTGCGATTCTTTTGAAGCTCCATTTTTGATTATTTTGAAAAAGTTTCACTATAAATTCTCGTGTTTTCACTTCGCTTGACATTTTGCGACAGAGAATTGGAATATCTATGAAGTAAATGTTCCACATGTTTCTGACGTTCATAACAAAGCTTACTATGATCAAATTTTGATTTTTTCTCAATTGGTTCAAGAGATATAGGCGTTTTTGTGATAGCGAATTTATTCTTGTTCAGTCCTTAATTGTCATTTCTTCAATTTTATCGAAAGGAATGAAACTATTGTCTAATACCATGCTTGGTGCTTCGCCCGAATCAATGGCTTCCATGATTAATTTCACATCCATAACCGGGCGTGTAAAATCGAGAAAACAATCCACAAACTCGTTGCCCAACCGAAATTTATTGTTTTGGCCATAATCGATTCGATAAATACCCGCTGTAAAAGGTTATAGTACTTGTGCCGACTCTCAGAGGAGCGGCAAGATTCACTTTCACAATTTCAGCCTCATCCTCTGTTTTTTCTCCCACGTTTTCCCCCCAAAGCCACACGATTCACAAACGAGGCGATTAGGAGATATGCGCGATTGCCAGATTGGTTAATTTTCGCCTTGATTCGAGAGATTTTCCTCGCACTTTTTTTTTCAAGTTTCAGCTCGGTTCGGATTAATTCTGAGAAGAAACTGTACGCGTATTTTCGAAATTTGTTTGTTCAAGCTCGCGTCAGATTGTGGTACAAGTCACGATTGTAAATATTTACTCCGTGTAACCGTTATTACGCCTATAAAGCGTGATTATTCGGAAATTCCGTTGAAAAAACGTACCTCTGAATGCGTGGAGAACAATGGTATTTTAGAACTGGGAAAAATGATGGCTGAAAATGTTGCTTACTGTTCTTACGATTAGGTTGTTTTGTTAGGTTTGTGTGACTTATGGCACGTATCCAGAGATTTCAAGAATATAATTAACAACATTCTTCACGTAAAAGAGCGCTTTTCTAAACGGCCTACTCTTCACAACACCTATTCGAAGTGGCATGCCAGTTATACGAGGATATATTGAAAAATTCTTAGCCTTCTATATAACCAAACAAAATTTCAATGTCAAAATATTTCATTACTCAACATATTCTCCTCTCAATTGAATACATTTATTACAGCGAACCTGCAACGTCTCTAGACCTTTCAAAAAAAATGTTTCTTCTTGCTCTGCAAACCAGTCCTCCACAGCTTTTATTACTTCGTCGTTGGAAGAAAATTTACGACCTTTCAAACTTTTTTTCAGTTGAGGAAAGAGATGATAGTCGGACGGAGCCAAATCTGGTGAATAAGGGGGGTGTTCTAGTAATTCTAACCCTAAATCACGAATTTTTGCATGGAAACATGAGATTTGTGTACTGGGGCGTTGTCCTGTAAAAACAAAATACCTTCGGATAGCTTTCCGCGTCTTTTCTCTTTATTTTTTTTCCCGTAGAGTGGTCAGTAATGTCGAATAGTAATCTCCAGTTATTGTTCTACCCTTATCCAAAAAATCAATCATGATTACTCCATGGCAATCCCAAAAAACTGAAGCAAGAACTTTTCCAGCAGATTTTTGTACACGAAACTTCTTAGGTCTTGGAGATCCAGAGTGTCGCCATTCCATCGATTAATGCTTTGTTTTTGGATCGTACAAATGTACCCAAGTCTCATCCATAGTAACAATTCAGTTTAAGAAGTTAACATCGTTTTCAAATCGAGCACAGATCGAACGCGATGCTTCTACCCTTGCACGCTTTTGGTTAACATTCAAACATTTGGGGATCCATTTTGCAGAAATTTTTTTCATGTCCAAATTGACGTGAACTATATGATGAACGCGTTCGTATTAAATCTTCAGTGCTTCAGATATCCGTTTTAGCCCAATTCGACGGTCTGATAAAACCATTTCATGAACTGCATCGATATTTTCGGGGACTGACACAGAAACTGGTCCCTCCCGATCGGTCATCATCTTCAATGGAAAATTTACCTTGCAGTCCAATTTTTCACGGTCGCATACGAAGGGCATTGATCACCAAGGGTATTAAGCATATTTTCGTAAATCTGCTTACCTCTTAACGCTTTTAAAAACAGGTAGATACTTGATGATGGCTCGATACTCCAATTTTTCGATTTTTAGAATTTCCGTGGACATCTTTTTTTTTTAATTTATTGCGTAACTCTGGTTCACTTTTTTGACGTCGAACTCTACACTGACACTCGTAATAAGTTATTGTTCGTTAATATGGTATCGCAATATTTTGTTTATGCATTGAACTGGTCTTGGCTAACTAGATATCAATACATCCTCGTATAAGTTTTATACTATGGAATCTACTGAATTTAATCATAGATCACCCAACCAAGTAACGGCTTTGCCATTGCAAGCGAAAGGAGAAAATCCCTAAGGTCACAGTGAACTGTTACCCCTTTTTATCTATGTATAACGATAACTACTCAAACGCCTTAGATTTCTAGATATTGATGTTTTTCGGAAATGCATATTTTCCCTACCATCTTCTGAAGCAACTTTTCATCAAGTTTTAATTTCTTGTCCAATTTTTATTACGCCAAAACAAATTTTACCACGCTACAGGTAGCAGGTACTTTAATCCTCCCTAAGCATGGTCAGAAGACGTAACCATGAAGTAAATCTAACATTGAGACTCTTGTTAGTTCCATAATTCATGCAAATTTTTAAGTCACTGAAGGTTAAGTTAGATTATTATCAAGACAGTAGCTATAAAAACTATTAGATTCATTCATGCCGAAAGAATCATCAAATTGATCTCTATTATTTTCTTTTTTCTTCTTCCAATAGAAACACATTCGATCTATTTTTTTCTCAAGATTTGTTCCTATTGAATTTCACGCTTCTATAAACACAGCAACGTTTTTGCTCCATTCGCAAGCACACTTCATACTCCATCGAATCATAATTGCCGAACTTCCTTATTGGAGTTTTTTCATCAATAATTTTCGTCAAGATCGAAACAGAAGGTTCGTGTTCAGAATTATTAGGATAAAACGTGAGACGAGTTCATTTCTGGTAATTTTCTTCGGAAATATTCGAAAAATACGTATATTTATTGGTCAAATTAACTTCTGATGAATTGTCATTATTATAATTGGAATATGCAATTGGGTAAACATCACGAGAACGGTTTAATGTATTTCTATGATAATGAAAATATTTGAAGAAGGACATACGAGGATATATTGAAAAATTCTTAGCCTACTCCTACTATAGAACCAAACAAAATTTCAATGTCAAAATATTTTATTACTCAACATATTCTCCTCTTAGTTGAAAACATTTATTACAGCGAACTTGCAACGTCTCTAGACCTTTCAACAAAATGTTTCTTCTTGCTCTGCAAACCAGTCCACCACAGCTTTTATTACCTCCTCGTTGGAAGAAAATTTACGACCTTTTAAACTTTTTTTCAGTTGAGGAAAGAGATGATAGTTGGACAGAGCCAAATCTGGTGAATAAGGGGGGGTGTTCTAGCAATTCTAACCCTAAATCACGAATTTTTTGCATGGCAACGTGAGATTTGTGTAATGGGGCGTTGTCCTGTAAAAACAAAACACCTTTAGATAGCTTTCCGCGTCTTTTCTTTTTAATTTTTTCCCGTAGAGTGGTCAGTAATGTCGAATAGTAATCTCCAGTTATTGTTCTACCCTTATCCAAAAAATCAATCATGATTTCTCCATGGCAATCCCAAAAAACTGAAGCAAGAACTTTTCCAGCAGATTTTTGGACACGAAACTTCTTAGGTCTTGGAGAACCAGAGTGTCGCCATTCCATCGATTGTTGCTTTGTTTCTGGATCGTAGAAATGTACCCAAGTCTCATCCATCGTGACAATTCGGTTTAAGAAGTCTACATCGTTTTCAAATCGAGCACAGATCGAACGCGATACTTCTACCCTTGCACACTTTTGGTCAGCATTCAAACATTTGGGGATCCATTTTGCAGAAATTCTTCTCATGTTCAAATTGACGTGAACTATATGATGAACGCGTTCGTATGAAATCTTCATTGCTTTAGATATCCGTTTTAGCCCAATTCGACAGTTTGATCAAATCATGTCATGCACTGCATCGATATTTTCGGGGACTGACACAGAAACTGATGGCCTTCCCGATCGGTCATCATCTTCAATGAAAAATTCACCTCTTTTGAAGCTTGCAGTCCAATTTTTCACGGTCGCATACGAAGGACATTGATCACCAAGGGTATCAAGCATATCTTCGTAAATCTGCTTACCTCTTAACCCTTTTAAATACAGGTACTTAATGATGGCTCGATACTCCAATTTTCAGATTTTTACAATTTCGGTGTACATCTTTTTTTTAATTTATTGCGTAACTCTGGTTTACTTTTTTGACGTCGAACTCTACACTGACACTTCTAATAAGTTATTGTTCGTTGATATGGTATCGCAATATTTTGTTTATGCATGGAACTGGTCTAGGCTAACTAGATATCAATACATCCTCATATAATTTCGCTAGGAGGACATGTCTGTATTTCATATTTTTAAAATTCACTTAACTCTTTGGGTTTAGGTGGTACACTAAATGTACCACCAATTTCGACCCTCTTCCGCGGCGGTGGTACAATTAGTGTACCACCTATTTCAAATACGCCGAACAGAAATCTACATCGATATAGAAGATTGGCCTGACTTGCAGAGACCCTGTTAAGGCAAAAATAAGGGACAAAATTCGAAAAATTTATTGTTAATCGGCCGTTTATGTGTTTTGGTTGAGCTTCTGTCAAATTTTTTGAAAATTGGGAATACATTTTTTTGTGTTCCACTTGGGTTTTATTTCTGATGATATATTTGCCGCTCAAAGAGCAATGACAATTACAATTATATCACCACCGTTAGTTATATGCGGCTTTTGTAAATTCTCCACCGTATTTTCTGATGGCAATATCGCCTAAAAAACCTTTCAAACTCCCAAAAAGAGACTCATATCCGTTTATGTGTTTTGGTTGAGCTTCTGTCAAATTTTTTGAAAATTGGGAATACATTTTTTTGTGTTCCACTTGGGTTTTATTTCTGATGATATATTTGCCGCTCAAAGAGCAATGACAATTACAATTATATCACCACCGTTAGTTATATGCGGCTTTTGTAAATTCTCCACCGTATTTTCTGATGGCAATATCGCCTAAAAAACCTTTCAAACTCCCAAAAAGAGACTCATATCCCCGTCAAAATTCCCTCTCATCCTCACAGCCCACATTCAACTTTCCCAACGTAAAAACATAAACATTAGCGTAAATCCTACACGCCCCACGGCTCGTAACTCCACCAACTCGACAACATCAACAAACTCACACAAAACGACGATTTCAACACCCACACACTTTCCGCGCCGATCACCCTGTATACACGGCGTCGTACTCCACCTGTCCGCTCACCTGTCGCGCTACTAACTACTACGGGTACCGCGGTACCTCGCGCTATCGACGGCGTAGTGGGGCTCGAGTGGTAGGCTCGACCGTTCGGGACCTGGGGACCCGGTCGTACCGTCCGTCGCCGAAGACGCGGGGGACTGGAAAAATCTGGCGAAATCTTCCTGCGTTGGGAGATTAATTGAGTTGGGTGGCTGGGGCCCTTGACTCGTATGTGGACGAATCCGATTTCGTAAACAATTTGCTGAAGAGTTAAAAATGGACTTCTACAGGCGTTGTGGTACTTCTGGGTCTTGGACGGACATTTCCAGTGGATGAGAACCTTCTTGAGCCTTACAAAGGCTTGCCTGTGTTTGCAACTGAGGCTATAAGAAGGTGCTCGACTAGAGCATTTGAGGTCATCACAGATCTCACTCCTCTACATCTAGAGGTCAGTAGGGAAGCCCATGAGGGTCAGGCTATCCATAGAACATCTAGGGAAGGTACAGGTAATGAGAGAATCAAAAGTCAGAGAGCCTAGTTCTTTCTTAAGGGGAAGTATCACCTTTTGAATCGTGGTAGATCTCCATTCAAAGATTGGTCTCTTTATTTCACGAGTAACTACCCTAATTTACGACGTAGATACTTGATTTTTTTTTTAAATTGAAGTTGAAGAACGTCCCAAGGGCAACTTGTTTTCTTCTTTTCTATTTAATTACGTTTTCAATTAAAAAAAAAACAGGGTAATTGTTAGATCCCTGCAATTTTTGGGTTATTGAATATGTTTTTCGTTTTTTATGAGTACAAGCTATATTTTTGAACTAATCATCATGAAAATTTTTGTTGTTTATAGAAGATTAAATTGCCGAGGGAAAATAAGAACTGAACGAGAAACTGTTTTTACAATAAAAAAACCAAAACAATTTTTCACAAAATTCATGGATTTTTTCTGGAATTCTTCCCATCATGCTTCTTATAGTGTTCTCAGTCACTTTCTGGGATGCTGTCTTCCACTTTTGCTTGAAGTCCGCTAATGTTTTCGTTGATTTCTTATTCTTCTTCAATTCTCTTTTTACCAGGGCCCAATATCTTTCGATTGGCCTGAGTTCTGGGCAATTTGGTGGATTGGCCTCTTTGAGGACAAAAACCACCTCATTAGCTTCGTACCATTCCTTGGTGGCTTTGCTGTAGTGGCATGAAGCTAAATCTGACCAAAAGATTGTTGACCATCGTGCTCACGTAAAAATGGTCAAAGTGGCTTCTTCAAGCATTCCTCGATGTATATCTTCGAGTCAACAGAGCCTTGGCCAACGAAAAATTTGCTCCTTTTTCCACAAGTGCAAATTGCTTGCCAAACCAGGAAATTTTCAGGAAACTTTGATTGTTTCTTCACGCGAAATAGTTCGTCAACATTTCCACGAGAATCTGCAGTATAAAATTCCTGACCAGGAAGTTGCGAGAAATCAGCCAAGACATAGGTTTCGTCGTCCATCACGCAACAGGAAAATTTTTTCAAGAAATCTTTTTTTAATTTCTTTGCTCTTGATTTCGCTTCTTGATTCTTCACAGCGTTCCTGTCTGGCACTTTCTGCACTTTGTATGTTCTAAGCCCACAACTCGACTTGATTTTCTGAACGGTTGACTGCGAAAAACCCACTATTTGGGCCACTTTCCGTCCTGAAATTGTAAGATCTTCGTTGAAGCGCTTAACAACTCTTGATACCGTTTCCGGACGAACGCGAGCCTCTTTTGCGATTCTTTGAAGCTCCATTTTTGATCATTTTGAAAGAGTTTCACTATAAATTCTCGTGTTTTCACTTCGCTTGACATTTTGCGACAGAGAATTGGAATATCTATGAAGTAAATGTTCCACATGTTTCTGACGTTCATAACAAAGCTAACTATGATCAAATTTTGATTTTTTCTCAATAATTGGTACAAGAGATATAGGCGTTTTTCTGATAGCGAATTTATTCTCGTTCAGTCCTTATGCGAAGAAAAACGGAAAAGAGAATGAGACACATTCAAGAGAAATATTTAGCTTCAATTTTAAAAGAAACTTGTTGGTCTACGTCGCATTGGAACTGAGATATCATGGAAATAAAAAGCCCAATCTACAGGCGTTGTAGCAATCCTTAACAGATCAATGGATTCCTGATTTGCTATCACAAAAATCTTGAGAATTTCTTCAATAAAAACGACATTTTCTCGAGGACTATTTACTATTTCATGTGGACCATTCTGTAGATAGATACTTATGAAAAAGTATGGAAAAAACAGGCCAGTGCTATAGTCGATAAAATAATGAATTAATCCATCAGAAAGAGGATTCAGTAGCAAGAACATCCATGTCCTAACATCTCATAGTAGGTGGCATCAGAAAGAGTTTTCTCTATAAATCAATTCCTGAAAAAAAACGCCTGCATTCCGTTCCAGCGGTAATTTCATTCGACCACTCCTGCATTGTTGAAGTTGTTAAACTTCCTCTCACATCGCATGTTCGAATAGGATGGTGGATTGTCGTGTGTGTAGTATTTGTTGTTGCACAACGAACGTAAATATGAGTTATTCCACCCGTATAAACGACCAGAAATGGCGAAATTCGATTCAGAAGATGTCTAACACCAGAACGAGTCGAAAATATGATGAAATAGAAATCCAGAAAGCTTTCCCTGGAGGTGAATAAAAAACGACATGACAGCCATTTTCAAAATGATAGAGATGACACTAGCTGTCATGTGAGTTCAGTTTATGTATACTCCATTCACTTTTATTTAATCACATAGAAGGTCATGGTTTCGTTTTCAGGAGTTGGTGCCCCTGATGAAAAGCACAGAACATATGATGAAAAGTCAGTGCGCTCACAGAAAATATCGTTAGTGACAAAACGACGTTGCCAGTTTCTTTGTTTACATCAAAGTAAAAGTATCAAAGATATTCCACATTTTGTTAGGTTTACAAATTTTTCGCAGATTTTTGGTATTTAATCGATATTTGCAGGTGATTTTTGCGTCGAATATCCAAGATTAACGTATGTTTATTGTTTTTAGCACCAGTTTGGAGCGTGAGGACGATTTTCAAGACCAGGACGAATGTTTACATTTCGAGGTTGAAAGGGTACACGGGAATTTCGTTGAAAAAGCTGTTATTTGGACAGATATCGCAGTAGATGGATCGGATGGAGCCTCGAGAGGTCGATTAGGATGATATTTTTCAGGTTTTCCAAGAAATTTGGCGATATCTGAGCAGATTTGCAAAAGTTAGGTACCTCACTAATGAGGTGGAACTTAGACCTAATTCTCCTATAAGAAACGCCTTTCAAAGGTCGAGATGGTGAAAAATGTCTTCTTAAGATGTTGTTTGAACAAACGCAGCCGAGTTTTATACCCCAACATTGATTTTAAGAAAGTTATCAACAAAATAAAATTGACATTATTCTTGATTCTTTCAATTACCCATGAATTCATCTTATATCTTTGGGTTGATCTTTTTGATGAATTCTTGATTAGAATCAACAATTGATGTCGTCAAGTCTTGAACTTTCAGTTCAAGAGGATAATAAATATTAAATCTTCACAAGCATGCATATGAAAATTATGTGAAAGCAAAGCAATTTTCTTCCATGGCGAAATATAATATATTTCAACAGTGATCTCTTGTACTTTTCATGCAAATAACTAGAAAAGGAATCCTTTCTATCAATTCATATAAACGTTAATTACTTTCGTCCATTACATCTTTTCCAATTCATTAATTTTCCGAATAAATTCACATTCTGAGAAATACGCTAAGAATGTAGAAAGGGCAACTTAGTGTTGACTTGGAACATAAACATATTTTGAAGAACCTCATAACTTCGATACAGAGTGGAATGTGTCAAATTTCCAAGGCCAGAGTTGTGATTTTATAATTGTGAATAATGTGAATGGAGTATAGTTCGACAATTCACCAAACTACACTCTTAACAACTTTTGGATATCACCAAAATTATTCTTGACCACCGAGAAATTAGGATTCAATCCCTTTAGATTTTTTATGCTTTCATCTCAAATCTTGTATATTATGCAATATCAAAATCACATAATCCGTTTGTGTGTATCTTTTCGGAAAATTCTGTAAATTCCAGCAGAGGAAGAATTATAATCATCGTCGATTGAAAACTGGTGCTGAGAAATGGCAAAATACATTGCATGTAGCCCCCATAGGTGATGAAATATTCCACTTTTTATTTTTCGATTTTTCATTTTCGAGTTCTGTTCACGAGCTCACACCACTCAAGGTAAGGGTGATGTCGGTATGCAAAATTGCTATTATTTAAGATTCGAATTGGAAGTACAACTTCCAGATTCAATAATAACGTTAGATCCTCCCCAAATATATCTTTCATTGATAAATATGGTATTTTTAGGGGGTCATACCCCTTTGTCATTTTTCACCCAAAATTTGAGAATTTTCAAATCGCTCATATTCCGCACAGAGATACTTGGGGCTATGCTGATCAACATAATATAAATAATTATTGGCGGCGACGAGAGGGACGGAAGTTATGACAGTTTGAAATTTCCGATTTTTCAAAAAAATGCCATTTGACAGGTCAAAATCTAAACGGTGATAGTTAGGGCTTTTAAATATTTTTCATTGAATGGAACGACCTCGAAAACCTACATTTTGATACCAAAATCATCCATGTAGCCCCCATAGATAATGAAATATTCAACTTTTTATTTTTCGATTTTTCATTTTCGAGTTCTGTTCACGAGCTCACACCATTCAAGGTAAAGGTGCTGTCGGTCCGCAAAATTGCCACTATTGAAGATTCGAATAGGAAGTAAACCTTTCAGATTCAATAATAACGTTAGATCCTCCCCAAATATTAGCAACACCACACTAACAGTACCTACAAGTATCACTGCAACATCTCCAGGTGATATAATTATTATATTCCACCTTATTGTTGCGATGTTTCCCATAAAAATACACACACAATCTAGAGAAAACACAGTTGTTTTCAATTGTATGGAAATATCACTTTTCTGACTCACAATATTTCCTATACCTACCTGCGTTTAGCATCAAGTCGAGGCAGAGATCGCTTCGCCTTGAAGTTCGATCTTTTATTTTTTTTTATTGTGTGCGAGATCATTAATAGTTAATTATTATAATGCTCGTGTCGATTGCATATCGAACTAATCTTGATCGCGAATTATGAATATATTAGACTTGGAGGAATGTGGTAGACGAGGAAGTTAAAGGAGATAATAATTTGATTGAAGTTTAAAAATGATACATAATATTAAAATTTATAAGTGAGAGGTTGGAAATGCGTAAGTGTGCTTATGTTTTGAATTCTGCAGAAACCACTTTCGAATAACAGTCAAGGGACAAGCAAACTTTGCATATTCTTATAGATAGAAAGATGTTGGTTACACCATTTATAACTCGAGATCGGATGGACTGATTGTTATGAAACTTCATATATGGATTCGTCGACGGTCTGGTTACTATGAAATACAATAAAACTTTCAAAAAATCAATGAAAATTTCACTTATACAGGAAATGCTTTTCCTTCTTTTGAGTGAGGCCACTAGGTGTCGCTACAGTTACAGTTACGCTACAGCTTATTCGTAGGTAGTTTATTTGATATTCTCCCCGTTAGATGGCGATGTAAACAAATCGTTTGTACCTAATTTGAGTTGCCTCCAAATCTGTGCTGTGGACCAAAACAAAAATGTCTTAGTCATGAAGAAAAATAAGAAAACGTTTTAGCTTATTTGTATTCTGTGAAGTGAGATTAAAGTACCATAGATAAGGTACTTCAATTCGAATTTTCAGCGTTGTATTGGCAGAACTAAAATGGTTTCTACACTGGTCAGAGGTCATTAATCATTGGAACTATTTCTCATCCATATAATTCGATCGTGATTTATATTTTTATGTAGGTACAGCAATGAGAAAACTGTAAAGTATTCAAAGAAAAATTATATGTTCAACAATAATTAACCGCTTAAATGAAGAGAATTCTTTTTGTGCGAATAACAATGTTACTAAAATTTTGTATATTTTGCCTAAGTTATTTCCTGCTTGAAAAAATAGCAATGATTACTTGATACAACTTCGGTGGGTTTCACAAAGCGTAATCATCGGTGATCGGAGCTTGATATAGAATCAACGCGATTCGACAGTTTAAAAATCAGAGAACCCAGCTGTTGATCTCTGATTTGTGAAATCCACCGTAAGTATCATTTAGAAGAAATTGGACTAGCAGAGATCTAATCTCCAAATTACACCACTGGTGGAACCACCACAACAGGATAATGACAGACCGGTATCTGGCTTATTAGCCTTCTTCAGTGCCACACAACCCTTATCGTGGTAGTATCCAACTGAAGCGGTAGAACTTATATTATATCCTAGTAGGAACATCTGAGTACAGTTTAAACTGTACAGTGTCGCAACTAGCGGATAAATGTCTACGCTTTATCCAGAGGTCCCCCCGAAAACTAGATCTCTACGTACGTTCATTTTTCCCTGCTAGTCCTAGGGACGTTATCCTCTACTTTCTTTAATCTATGTCCTCTACTTAGTATCATTTAGGCGGAACAAAGTTCGCCGGGCCAGCTAGTTTTCTAATGAATAAACTCTCAATCAAAATGAAAAGAACTTCAGATTGAAATTCATTTACTCATTTGTGCGTGAATGTCAGAAAGAGTATTTGTTTCTTCATTAATTTCGTACCCATTTTCAATTTTGTGTTACTTATGACGTTTTGAACAATGTTGTCATCAGGATATCGCGTAGGAAAGGTGAAATTTGGATTTATTTCTGAATATTAAGAGCCAAATACGCTGCAAAAATGGTTCGTAAGTGTCTTAATTGTTTGTGGCGACTTGATCTATTTGAATCCTGATTTGAATTTATGTTCTACTCTCATCATTTCTCAGTAACAGAGACGTAGATTCTTTGATTTTTAGAATTCCACTATTCAGATTCCCTTCTGATATTGAGAGGAGGAAAATCAATTCTGAATTCATCTGACTCTGCTCACCTAACTCAGAATTTGTTTCAATTTTCTTAACATTGTATGAATTCGTCAAAAAGAGTTGATTCACTTGTAATTTATTTCCATTCTTCAATACCAATAACACCACGCCACTGGACCTTTCAAACTTAGATTCTACAATGTTGCCATGACAGTATCTAATGATATTACTATCCTTTATCTTCGTCGCACTCATTGAAAACTGACTCAATTTTGGCTTCTTCAATTTTCGAGTTCATGAATGAGATGCTGTGTCTTCTCTTTCTAAGGTTTCATCAAGCTGAATGATATCCATGAATCACTTGATATTTATAGTTTATCAAACATCAATCAGACAACCACAGAATATATCGATAGAAAACTCAAATTCTGCTGAGCAGAGAATTCTATTAAATGTCATTTCAATTTGAAACGGCCATTGACCATAGAATTAAAAATTATTTCTAAAATAATTATTCCTCAGTCGTGGACAAATATGAGTATCCTACTCGCATATTATGGCTATTATTGACCTGTATGAATAATATACCATTGCCGACTGAAGGATTTCATAAGAAACGAGTTGATGTGGATCTCCGCATGGAAATACGACAATTTTTCCTCTAATCGTCAGCCATGCCAAGCGAAAGCGATAATTACACACATACCTGTTGCGAAACTGAAAGGATACCAACAATTTTAGATGTACGACAATGAAAACTGCGTTAACAGCTCGGAAAGGCAATATCGGATGAGATAGCCATCTTTTGAGGACGCATACTTCACGCTGGAACGCATCGAGAATGTTGATTCTGGCGTAAGAACAATGACGTCTTTCAGGAAGTTTACGTACGGTTTGGGAACAATGATTGCGTTCTTTATTCGTCTTTTCAGACAGTCGAGAGGCCGCGATACGGTGGCTGTTTTTGTTTTGATTCGGCATGAATGATTCGATGAATGGAAAAAGACTGACGGGTCGTGGGAAGTTTTCGGTAATTGAGGATGTGAAGGGGCAAAAAAGTAGATTAGCCATCCCCACTTGAGGACCAAAAACAACTCGAGAACGCGCTCGATATGTTGACGTTTGGAAATAAACAACAACATTTGAAATATCACCGAACTACTTACACACATTGTTGTTAGTTTTATTGAAGCACCCAGTATATCCAGCAGAAAGAAATTTCGGGATAACTAAGTATTTCATCGTAAGACACCATTTTTCTGCACGATAATAAATAAATAAAGAATAATTAGAAAAATCCATATGACACAAATGTTGCATTTTGTTGATTTCCATCTAGTCAGATTGATACTCACGCTATTGGTAATCTCTAAATGATCCCAGAAACCCACCTGAAAAAAGAATAAAATATCAATGTAATTCCACGAAAAAATCCACTCGTTAATCTCAAATTCAATATAAAAATAAACTGCTCCACATGAGTTAGGGATATTGACTTAAATTGCAAAAAATATAGTTGAAATGAGATTTTTGTGATGAAAATTCATATTAATATGATTTCAGTTGCAAATTAATTTCAGCCTGTAGGTCTGCACCGTCTACAGGGTGGTTAAGAAAAATCGTGTAAAATAACGAAATTTTATTCCCAAAGAATGCAAGTATTTTAAGACTATCAATACAATGTATGGCCTCCACGGGCATCAATAACAGCTTGACATCTTCTTTGCATACTACACACGAGGTTGTTGAACATTTCTTGAGGAATTTGGTTCCATAAACGGGGCAGAAGCTCTCTGAGATCCTTTAAGGATTCTGGGGTAGGTTGATGATTACCTATCTAATCTTCTTTGGAGCATATCCCATGCATGTTCTATGCAATTCGAATCTGGTGAGTGAGGAGCAGTGGCGGCTCGTGACAGTTTAAGGTGGTGAGGCACATCGGAGAAAAAAGATTCCCTGCCGTGGCGTTGCCGTGAAAAAGGCTATTGCAAAACTGATGATTAGAATAATTCTTTATAGCTAGCATACTCAAGGTCATCTTTTTCGAGAAACATTTTGCTTCGTAAAATATTTACTTCTAGCGATGAAGAATTATCTTACTCGAAAACTAAACATTTTAAAGGGTGCGTATGAAAAGTAATTTGAAAACAGTTGAAGAAAATGAGCATCCTTATTGAAATTCTTCAATTTTGGACCTTGTTAAGTACATCCTCTACAAGCAAGTTGCTTTTCATCATATCATCAGATCTGAAACACCCATTAACTAGAACATTGAGAATATTGAAGTTTATGCCACTCTGATATTGAAGTAAAATCTTCCACTTTCCCATAATTTTTTCGTTATATGTTAGCCACGCCGAATAAATTAAGAAAAATGTTGATGCCAATTAATAGAAATATTAATTTGGCACTAAGAGATGAAATAATATGAAGTGGTTACCATTAGAACAAACCGACCTAATTCTGATACCAGTAATACCGCTTCAAACGAACACCCTGTGGCCGGTACTATTATTTTAGGCTGATATATCAGTGCTAGAGCAACCATTTTTGCAGTAAAATTATTCCGTAACTGACGTAACTAATGAGATTATCTACTTCATTGCACTAATGGGACACTCTGTATATGTACATATACCTATAACCTATAAATAACTAATTCTAGTGAACTCTCTTCTTCGTCAGTTGCGTAATATTCTCAAGACATTCACTCAAATCTGGAATAGATCGCTTTACTTCTTGAACTATATATGATTTATCCCCATAAGAATTACGCCAAAAACTTTGCTGATTAGATGAAAAATCAAAAAAATCACAAATCTTTCGAGCGTTTACATCTAACTGGGGAATTCGTGACGTCCCATCGGTGGAAATTGAATTCAGTAATAAGATTGAAAGACATCATATGAACACTGAGACAAACCTAAATCTACACGAAAAACAGATAAAACTATTTTTACAAATCGAACCCAATTTGAAAACTGACCCGAGTTCATAGATTAAAGAACTAGTTCCCGAATAGTGCAGAATAATTACAGTTTGCCCTTCGCGATAGAATATCAAGACTAGTTAGAGGCTAGCCTCAGACTAAACGTAATATTTGTCGTTTAGGGGTACGGTTTTCTCGCCTGCCGTCCGTTCCCTATGATGTAAAATGACGCGTTAAGAAAGGCAGTGTGAGGCGTGCCTCTGCCGTTTACCTAGAAATCGTGAGATACGGAAACTTAGACCCAACCGGAGACGCATTTTATTGCTATATAATGAAGGGAAATTTCGATATAAATGCGTATGGAAGAAGATAATGAAAACAATTTTAATTTATTGAATAAATAATTAATAAATATATGATATTTATACGTGTAATTTTCGACGTTTATTGGTGAGGCACTGCCTCACCTGCCTCATAGGACAAGCCGCCACTGGTGAGGAGGTATTGGTAAATGTGGAATACCAAGCTCCTTGTGCGCATTCTCAACTATGGCTGCACGGTGCAGTCTAGCGTTATCGTCTAAAAATTGAAAAGTTTCACCAATACAAGCGTGAAAATTTGGCACAACATTGTCAATGACATGCTCCCTATAGTGTAAGGCGGTCATATTCCCAGGACAAATGTGTAGATCTGTGCGACCGTTGAAACATATCCCGGCCCATACCATAACACTACCTCCTCGGAATGGATGGACTTCTTGGACATAGCGACGATTACGGGGTATGCGTGGGATTGTCCATACCCTTATTCTTCGAGAAACTGAAAATCGTCCATATCTGGATTCAACAGTGAAAAGGACACTACGCCATTGATCGTTCCAATTGATATGTTGCCTTGCCCATTCCAGTCTTTGACGCTTATGGTCACGTGTTAATGGAACTCCTCTTAATGGACGTCTAGAACTTAGATTCACCTCTCTCAAACGCCGTCTTATGATTTAGATGGAAACTTGGACCCCATCTGCATTTTGAAGAGTATTCCGTAGCATTCTACACTTAGATGAACGGTTTCTTCTCGCCGAAACGGTGATGAAACGATCCTGAGCAGGTGTTGTATTACGTCGCCCACCAAGCCTTGGTCTTTCCAACACGGAACCTGTCTCCCTGAACCTATTCCAAAGTCGAGATATCACACTTTGGCTGACTTGGAGCCTTTCCGCTACAACAACCTGAGTAAGGCCACCCTGTAGCATTCCGATAGCCCTATTAGCCTCGACGTTTGTTAATTTACGTCTTGGCATTTTCAGAAAACTCGTTTCAAATCGAAGCCGTTGATAAACTGACTTCATTTCAAAATAAGAACATTCATGAAGCATATGCAAAGAACCAAACTTCAGAAAAAAGGCGACCAGATTGACGAAATGTCTCATACTGATTTTTATTGGATCGATTCAAGTTGTTATTGAGTTTAAAATGATTTCACAGCGATTTTCTCGAAGATTACATACTTTTAAAAACGATTGAATGCGATTTCCCTTACTCTTGTGGAGCAGTATATCTTCGTTAATTCAAAATGCCAACAGCTGGATCCTAACGCAGCCTTACGCGGTAGGCAACCCGAAATACATTCTCAATCATTGTACGAGTATTATGTGTAGCCTAGCCTACGTGGAGATCGGGGCAAAGCTCGATCTGTGAGGCAAGTCCGCCTACCTCTTGTATAGGCAACTGTTCATACACGCGGCATGTTCTTGGAATGTATTGTAGGTGGCCTAAGAATCACTTCATTGAATATTTAGCCCTAGGACCACAAATGAATATTTTAGATAGCTAGTGTTGGGAAAAACGGAAATAGAAGGCAGAATAATTGATTTTCAATCGAGATGTCATGTATTGTCGAAACCTGTTAAACAAAAATCGCAGATCTTTAACAGATTTATTTTAGGATCCGAATTTTTATTCCAGTCATCCTTTGACGCTTATATTATTGAATGATTGATTGTTCCGAATGCCCCAACAAAATCATGATTGAAATGTCAACGGAGTAAAACTGTAAATCTTACAAAATATGATTGAATCACGATTTTTTTCTTGTTATCGGTCATCTGTCACATTTCTGCACTCCACATCTTCAAAACGTGACTTTTCTCCCAAACAACCCGTATTCGCGGTAATCTCAACCAATCCACACGGCGATTTTCGCAATGCGAAGTCTGACTAATCGCAGGTCACAAACCGACAACAATGCTTTACGTAAATGGTAAACATAGCTCAACCATTATTTGTCCTTTGTGAATGAATCATGAACGCGGTGATAAAAAAGCAAATTGTACTTTTTACGTTCAAACAACCACACTCCTACATTTTCATTCTTTAATTGCAAGTTGATAACGGAAGGAATTCAGGGACAAGAGCGCATCCGCCAAAAACAACGACAGTAAGACCAGAAGATTGACAAGATCGATTTGGGTGATTGGATCTTCTTTATTTCATTACTGGGAACTCAGTTTTCGAAAACTTCTTCAAGATAACTCGATGTTAGATTGATTTCATGTCCACTGGCTGTGTTTTGGCGAATTGGGGTATCTGTGGCATTTGGAAGACATTCTGCAAGTGCTGAGAGGCTGTTTTCTCACAGAAAGAGGTGTTGGACATGTTTTTACTCTCCAGAGTCTTTGAGGATCAGTTTCAGTGGCAAATTACACTTTTGCCTACCCGTTCAAGTGAAAAACACTAGTTAAACAACTACACAAGAGACTGAGAAAATTGGCGGATGCGCTAGTTTTTTTACTAGCTCTGAACGTGAATCTCCATTGATTTTCTTGAACGATTAGACAAAACGGGGTTATTGTTCGAATCTACATGATCCTCATCATAATATGTGTCCCATGGGTCATTAAATCGTCGTCCAGATCGGTACTTTTGTGGGAGTTCCTAATCTGATATCGCATTACCGTTAATGGGTATTCCGGTGGCATAATATCAAAGTGTGCATTGTTTCCTGACGCATTCGCATAGCCACGGTTATCTGAAATGGTAAAATTACGCCAGCGAATGAAATGAAGCCCTAAACAAGGAAACAAGAACCACCATTCACTCAGGGTCTTATCGCGCCGTAAAAACTGGGAATTTGATAAGGGTTTGAGATCATTTAGGACGGGAAATTCCTGCATTAGATCGAAGTACTGGACAAGACATCAAATATCGATGTTAGCCTGTACGAGGATGTATTGATAAGTGATATCTAGTTAGCCTAGACCAGTTCCATGCATAAACAAAATATTGCGATACCATATCAACGAACAATAACTTATTAGAAGTGTCAGAGTAGAGTTCGACGTCAAAAAAGTAAACCAGAGTTACGCAATAAATTAAAAAAAAGATGTCTACCGAAATTGTGAAAATCGAAAAATTGGAGTATCGAGCCATCATCAAGTACCTTTATTTAAAAGGGTTCAGAGGTAAGCAGATATACGAAGATATGCTTAATACCCTTGGTGATCAATCTCCTTCGTATGCGACCGTGAAAAATTGGACTGCAGCTTCAACAGAGGTAAATTTTCAATTGAGGGTGATGACCAATCTGTGTCAGGCCTCGAAAATATCGATGCAGTTCATGACATGAATTTATCAGAACGTCGAATTGGGCTAAAACGGATATCTGAAGCACTGAAGATTTCATACGAAAGCTTTCATCATATACACTGCGCAAAAAAATTAACGCACATTCTGAAAATCTCAATTTTAATGAAAGTTAACTCTACATTGACTTTATAACTTATTTTTTATGTTCTCTCGGGAAGGTTTTGAACGAAACAAGACACATTAAATGGAAGAAAAATTCAGGATTTCACCGAATCTTATGTGAAAGAAGAGAAATGAACAATTTTCAAAATACTGAAATGCTGATAAGTGATTTAATACTTGGTATTTCCACCCCTTGCGTTAATTACAGCTTGGCAACGACGGTTCACACTCAAAATGAGTGATCTTAAAATGTTCTGATCTAATCCTTCCCAGATTTCTCCGAGTTGGATTCCTAAGTCATTAAGAGTAGCTGGATGATTTTCTGAACTTCTCAGCCTTCTATTGAGGTTGTCCCAAACCTGCTCAATCGGATTGAGATCTGGACTTCTTGCAGGCCATTCCATTCGAGAGACTTCAATCTCTTCAAGGTACTCCTGAACGATGCGCGCACGATGGGGTCTGGCATTATCGTCCATAAAAATGAAATTTTCACCAATGTTTGGGGCAAATGGCACTACATGCTCTTCAAGAATGTTCCTTGTATACTTATCAGCATTCATAGCTCCATTATCAACGACCACTAGGTCTGTGCGAGCAGTCGAAAATATTCCACCCGATACCATAATCGATCCTCCCCCGAAACCAGTAGTATTCAGGAAATTGCACTGAGCATATCTTTCATGTGGACGTCTGTATACAAGGGAACGTCGATCACAATGGTAGAGGCAGAATCTAGACTCATCTGTGAAGAGAACTCTTTCCCAATCAGCCTCTTCCTAATGGATATGCTCTCTCGCAAAATCCAAACGCGCCCTTCGATGGGCTGGGGTAAGAGCTGGGCCTCTTGCCGCCACACGAGGCCTTAGATCATATTCTCTGAGGCGATTTCTTATTGTCTGAGTGCTAATTTGCACCTCATGAGTTTGCTCAAGCTGATTTTGAAGGAGGCGAGCGGTTGCAAACCGTTTTCTCAACGAAGAAACTCTCAAGTAACGTCTACCCTGTCCTGGTCTTCGGACATTTATACCTGTCTCCCTGAATCGCTGCAACATTCTGGACACACTTGTATGAGAAACTCCAAACCTTTCTGCAATTCTTGTGTGTGTCCATCCTTCTTCTCGCAAAACTACCGCTTGGGCACATTCCTCTTGGGTCAAATTGAGTGTAGAAAATCAAACGAAAGAAAAACTATTGATCACTAGAATTGATCGAGAACAACTGATTTTAGAATGGAGCCAATACATTCAAAATCTGATAATATCATCTTTTTTTTTATTCCTGCTGGGAGAAAACATATGTATTGAAGAAAAACGTTGAAAGTGGATAACATATGCATGCATAATTCTGATAAAAATGATTATCATTGAGAACACCTTCAGTTGTAGAATAAATTTGAGATTTCCATAATGTGCGTTAATTTTTTTGCGCAGTGTATTTTGACATTGAAATCTTGTTTGGTTGTATAGTAGGCTAAGAATTTTTCAATATATCCTCGTATATGTATACCTCACTTTTATTCAAATGAGAACATATCATCAGTGTTCCCACGTCTTTACCTCATGATTAATTCTATGCGCATTCCATGTAAAGACACATAAAACTCCGCCATCCTTCCAAGTGTTGATATTCCAATCGAATCCTAAATGGTCATTATTGAATATTAAAAGGTACCCATGGCAAGGTAGGTTCTCGTAAATATCCGGTGATCTATGACAACGCGATCGGTTGACGAATTCGAGAACCATTTTACATAACGATCGGCGAATGACAATGTTGTCATTCTTGCATGTACGAAACGGTAAAACGCCTACTGAATCACCTTATCGACTTATTTATACGCACCGAGTCGCCTTGGGTTGACTTTTTCTTTCATCAACCTACGTTCAATGACTGCAAGAAACGCATAAGTTTGTTCATCCTTAAAATACGAGCATTCGACATAACAGAAAGAAATCAAGGCAGATTTTCAGTCAGCTGGCCGATTTCCCCAAAATTAAAGCGATAGATCCAACAAAAAACAGTGAATCAACTTCCACAAAAGACTTCCCTTGTGTACCAACTCCTTCATCTTTATCAACACACTTAAAAAAGCCTTCAATTTTTCCACATATCTCTGTTAGTCTAGCTCATTATTCAAGTAATTAAGCACCTGATATATTCGTGAGTCAACCTCCAAAGATTGTCTCAATTTTCTTCGCATTCCAACAATTCGTTGTTCCATTTATCGAGTGTTTACATACCACAAACATTGCACCTATTCTGTCCTAATTCTGAGTGATAAACTCAAGCCGTATCTTTATTGGATCACATACTTTTGGAGCAGCTATCAGGTGGTATTACCATGGGATAATTGAATTCTTTCTTCGGGAAAATTTTCCATGAATAAACTCCACATTATTATTTGACGATTATAAAAATGACACCACTGAGACTTGAGTGTAGAGCTCAAGAGAGACGTAATCTTTGGTACGACACAGGATTTCTTTTGTGAGGTTGAACACAAAGATATTCGTTTGTGGGAGTACCCCCTGGTTAGTCCACGATACATCGTTATACAGAACCGTACCAGAAGAGAATCGGTTGAAATTCATCCGTGCTTTTTTGGATTGAGAAACTTTCAAGCAGGAAGATAAAAAATGTTGCATTTTTATTTGGACTTGAGAAAAATTTCTGCAAAATGGTCAACAAATGTTTGAATGTTGACCAAAAGCGTGCAAGGGTAGAAGCATCGCGTTCGATCTGTGCTCGATTTGAAAACGATGTAGACTTCTCAAACCGAATTGTTACTATGGATGAGACTTGGGTACATTTCTACGATCCAGAAACAAAGCAACAATCGATGGAATGGCGACACTGGTTCTCCAAGACCTAAGAAGTTTCGTGTCCAAAAATCTGCTGGAAAAGTTCTAGCTTCAGTTTTTTGGGATTGCCATGGAGTAATCATGATTGATTTTTTGGATCAGGATAGAACAATAACTGGATATTACTATTCGACATTACTGACCACTCTACGGGAAAAAATTAAAGAGAAAAGTCGCGGACAACTCCTCAGTACACAAATCTCATGTTGCCATGCGAAAAAATTCGTGATTTAGGGTTAGAATTACTAAATCACCCCCCTCATTCACCAGATTTGGCTCCGTCCGACTATCATCTCTTTCCTCAACTGAAAAAAAGTTCAAAAGGTCGTAAATTTTCTTCCAACGAGGAGGTAATAAAAGCTGTGTAGGACTGGTTTGCAGAGCAAGAAGAAACATTATTTTTGAAAGGTCTAGAGACGTTGCAGGTTCGCTGTAATAAATGTATTCAATTAAGAGGAGAATATGTTGATTAATAAAATATTTTGACATTGAAATTCTGTTTGGTTCTATAGTAGGCTAAGAATTTTTCAATGTATCCTCGTATTACAATGTTATACAGGGTGGCCATTTGAAAACGAAACAGACGAGATTATAGAAGAAATAAATTTTTTCGATAGAAATGCTCGGACAGGTCGATTTCGAGGGGGACAACTTAAGATGTAGGTTACGGACGCATAGCGCTTCAACCCTTGCTACTACAACCCTCACCCCCAATTTTTGAATAGGGAAGATGGGGTGAGTGATACCTCAATTCAAAGGTATTTTTATACTGATTTCAGCACAGTAATTGTTTTTTCATTTTATGCATTAGTTCTCGAAATATTCTTAACTAAGTATTTGAAAATGAAGTAGTGTTTTCATGGCACTTGTAGTGTTTTTTTGTAAAAATCGACATCTTGATTAAAGATTTCTATGTCAGTGGATTGGAGGAAGGAAGCCACAGTCATGGTTGTTTTGAAGCTCAAAATGTCGATTTTTCACAAAAAAACACTACAAGTGCCATGAAAACACCACTTCATTTTCAAATACTTAGTTGAGAATATTTCGAGAACTAATGCATAAAATGAAAAAACAATTAGGTACTGTGCTGAAATCAGTATAAAAATACCTTTCAAATGAGGTATCACTCACCCCATCTTCCCAATTCAAAAATTGGGGGTGAGGGTTGTAGAAGCAAGGGTTGAAGCGCTATGCGTCCGTAACCTACATCTTAAGTTGTCCCCCTCGAAACAGAAATCGACCTGTCCGAGCATTTCTATCGAAAAAATTTATTTCGTCTGTAATCTCGTCTGTTTCGTTTTCAAATGGCCACCCTGTATGATATAAAAGGGTACAGAAATTACAGTTGGCAGCGAATATTTCTTCTCCAATACTTCCTCTACAAATTACAATCCTTTTTATTTTTCTTTGACAGTGTTCCTTCAGGCTATTTCAAAAAAATTCCAAGCATAAAGGCTCACTGGTTCACCGAGAAATACATGAAATTCCCCATATTTACCACCGACGAACTGCCTGTCAAAAATTTTGAGACTTATGACATAAAAGATTGAGGTTATTCATCTTCGAGTACTTCAAAACAGAAAACGACAGTTATCGATGAACACAATAGAGCAAAACAAACACCACTCGAGAAAAATATTATCTACGACAGCACCGTCTGTAAACTATCGCTTTTCCACTTCGCAGCTTGCTCGGAAGCTTCAAAAGCAGCATTGTCAACCTTCCAGCTGGCCTTCTAACTGCACTCTTTCGAATACCTATCAGTAAAGCGCGCACATATAAGGTAGACATTTTACACAACTTATCGCACAAGTTTCAAAGAAATTACAGAAGCGAACGGGTTCGATAACCTAAACTTTATCGAAGTTTTCCGCCATTCTTGAAACTCGGAATTAAATGACCATCGGCCAAAGCGGAACGGTAAAAACGATTGGAGATTGCTGAAAATCTGATGGGTCTGATTAGAGCGAGTTCTAATGGTTTTGCGCGCCTAAATGATTGTTGTCTTTTGGAAACAGTTATTACAGTTGCTATCTATGATTGATGATTCAAGGCTGGTCGATCTGACAGTTGAGGCTTCCGGTTTTGGAAGCAGGTAGCTCGATTTGAGACGACAACAATCTTAAAAGCGTACATCTTCTCTAGGTTTCGTGATAGATACAAAGAATACTTGGTGTTGGCACTGATTATATTTTGTTCAACACTTTCTGGTTAGCCTAGACCAGTTCCATGCATAAACAAAATATTGCGATACCATATCAACGAACAATATCTTATTAGAAGTGTCAGTTTAGAGTTCGACATAAAAAAAGTAAACCAGAGTTACGCAATGAATAAAAAAAAAGATGTCCACCGAAAATGTAAAAATCGAAAAATTGGTACCTGTATTTAAAAGGGTTAAGAGGTAAGCAGATTTACGAAGATATGCCCTTGGTGATCAATGGCCTTCGTATGCAATCCTGAAAAATTGGACTGCAAGCTTCAAAAGAGGTAAATTTTCCATTGAAGATGATGACCGATCGGGAAGGCCAGTTTCTGTGTCAGTCCCCGAAAATATCGATGCAGTTCATGACATGATTTTATCAGACCGTCGAATTGGGCTAAAACGGATATCTGAAGCAATGAAGATTTCATACGAACGCGTTCATCATGATATAGTCCACGTCAATTTGGACAATTTCTGCAAAATGGATCCCCAAATGTTTGAATGTTGACCAAAAGCGTGCAAGGATTTTTACCCTTGCATCGCGTTCAATCTGATGTGCTCGATTTGAAAACGATGTAGACTTCTTAAACCGAATTGTTACTATGGATGAGACTTGGGTACATTTCTACGATCCAGAAACAAAGCAACAATCGATGGAATGGCGACACTGTGGTTCTCCAAGACCTAAGAAGTTTCGTGTCCAAAAATCTGCTGGAAAAGTTCTTGCTTCAGTTTTTTGGGATTGCCATGGAGTAATCATGATTGATTTTTTGGATAAGGGTAGAACAATAACTGGAGATTACTATTCGACATTACTGACCACTCTACGGGAAAAAAATTAAAGAAAAAAGACGCGGAAAGCTATCCAAAATATTTTGTTTTTACAGGACTAAGCCCCAGTACACCAATGTCATGTTGCCATGCAAAAAATTCGTAATTTAGGGTTAGAATTCCTAGAACACCCCCCTTATTCACCAGATTTGGCTCCGTCCGACTAGCAGCTCTTTCCTCAACTGAAAAAAAGTTTAAAAGGTCGTAAATTTTCCTCCAACGAGGAGGTAATAAAAGCTGTGGAGAACTGGTTTGCAGATCAAGAAGAAACATTTTTTAGAAAGGTCTAGAGACGTTGCAGGTTCGCTGTAATGAATGTATTCAATTAAGAGGAGAATATGTTGAGTAATAAAATATTTTGACATTGAAATTTTGTTTGGTTCTATAGTAGGCTAAGTATTTTTCAATATATCCTCGTAGTACCCGATCTAGAATCTAGAGTGCCGTTCTGATCTACAATTTTTGGTCACGTTTTTTAGTAAGGAGTCGTTACACCAGGGTTTTCATGCATCTAAAGGTGCAGACACACTGTTGTCACGTCAGGTGAGCTCACACGAGGAAATGGGAAGAAGATATGGAGAATATAGCTGCTTTTACAGTTGCTGGTGATTCTCATAGAAGGGATTCGATTTACCAAATGAATCAACGAACAGAAGAAGTGGGGAATTCCATCAATTAATTCAAGAATTATTGAATGAGCACCCAGATCGGTTTCAAATGTATGTCAGAATGACATTTCACAAAATATCAGACGTGGTATCACGTGCATTCAGAAAATGTAAATTTGCGGAATATAGATCTTGCGTGCTTTCAGTGCTATAATGTGACAGCAGATACAATGTCCCAAACATTTTTACTACATTTTGATTCCGTAGTAGTATAATCACCCAGTTTAGTTCTGATGATTTGGCTTCACTATTTATTATTGAAAGGCGTTTCTCTCTTCCTATGCTCAAGTTCCATGCATTATCGTGGTTGCACATTTTGGGAAGATGACGTGATGTGACGTGACGTGACAACAATGTGTCTGCACCTTAAGTTTCCAGCTTTTCGAAGTCTTATAGGCGTTAAGGCTTATTTGATCCAAAGTCAAAACTCATCTCATACAGATGAACATCTGTATGAAAGTTTTTATGCTCCCTTCAAGCAACTTTGGATCAACTATACTTAGCAAAATGGAGTTGTTTAGAATTTTCCTAGTATTAGGCGAGTAGCAACCATAGAGTGGAACATCTCTAAACCCAAAACCGGCTCTACCTCAATGTTATTGACCTACATAGTTCCGGTGCACCCTTCGTGACTGACTCGAATAAATCGATAAACTTGCGAAGTTCATGCATAAGAACATAGTCTGAAGTTAAATGGTTCCGAAGATATATTGTTGTCTTCAGAATTAATCTTAACAGTGAAAGAAAAGCAGTCCATTTGTTCTAAAACAGGGTTGTCCTTGAGGGACAAGTGGATCTTCCGTAGTTCCGGAGATGCGCGGCGTTGCCAGTGCCGTTGGCGGTATCCCTTACTACTGTATCACCGATTATTTCAAATGATATCGTTTCAATCTTGATCTGAGTCTAACACGTCGCCAAAAAATCAATTCAAGAGGTTATTTATTCTAATATTCCTATATCCTTTAAACTTCTATTATTTATAACATAACTGGGTCACAGACACATGTTTACCTAGATTTGCAGGAAGAGAAATGCAGGCAAAAACGTGGATATCGTTGGGGCCAGTAAATGATAAAGGAATCGTGTGAAATGTTCGTAAAGTACAAACAAATTGTGTTCAATGAGGACACTGAGATGTGTCGATATATCGAATCAGATTCTGATTTCCTGACAACTGTATTCTATGAGTTCCTTGAATATTTGAATGAAATATCAATTATCGAATAATTTGTTCGCCATGATCTATAAACTTGGTTTCTACCCAAGAAGTCGTACGTACCATAACGAGGATAGCACCTTTATGTAAAGGGTGGAGTATATTAGTTAGGCTGTCTGTACGAAATACTGACAGAAGAGGTGTGTCAGCGAAAAAAAAACCGTTAAGAGACCTGCTCGTGGTTTATGAATTCCAATCCTTAAAATCTCCTGGAAACGAGGTGCGAGTTGATACTTTAACAAAGGACTTAGACGAAACAATACAGGCTTTGGTTTTATTATTTTGTCGGTCGCTTCAGGTACGTAATAAGCAACTTTTCGTTAGTTCCTAATTTCACGGACGACTGAGTTGACAGAATTCGTCGGTGTTACCTGTCCATAGAACATTTTTAGTGGTCGTAAATTGAAGAAGCAGAAATAGTGTTTATGCTCCTCTAGGAATGACGTACTGTTGACAGCTTATTTGCATTCGATACGGATCGTATTTTAGTATTTTACACGTTGGGATTGAAACCAGAGCTCTATTTGGAGATGTTTCGTGAGAATCAAACGAAATGTTGTGGTTTCCACTCTGGAAGATTAAACAGAAACGCCCTGAGATGATTTCAAGTTTCTTACACGAATATAAAATGGGAAAAAACCGTTCTGCCCAACACAGGTAGCTCAGATGGAAGGAATAACAGGTGGAATGTCCGTTTACCATTCGAGTTCATCCTTCGTCTTAGTTACGCGGGCACAGAGGGGTGGTTGGGTAGATAAGGAGGAGTCTTATATATAAATAAATGAAGAGAAACAATGCACCTGCTTCCTTTCTGTGCTTACCTGCGTATCTCCTGTTATTATAATTACTCGGCGCTGTGAAGAGGTGGATGTAATATTCAGGAGTTATATATGATCCTTCGACAGAAAAAGGCGTTCATTCGGTGTGCAAATTTTCATTTCAAAGAAACAAACGACAGTTCATAGGGACCACTTTACCTTTTTCACAATATAGGTTAAATTAGACAATTTTCATTGAAAAGTCCTACTTATAATTGAGCTATGAGGATATATTGAAAAATTCTTAGCCTACTATAGAACCAAACAAAATTTCAATGTCAAAATATTTTATTACTCAACATATTCTCCTCTTAATTGAATACATTTATTACAGCGAACCTGCAACGTTTCTAGACCTTTAAAAAAAATGTTTCTTCTTGCTCTGCAAACCAGTCCTCCACAGCTTTTATTACCTCCTCGTTGGAAGAAAATTCACGACATTTTAAACTTTTTTCAGTTGAGGAAAGGGATGATAGTCGGACGGAGCCAAGTCTGGTGAATAGGGGGTGATGTTCTAGTAATTCTAACCCTAAATCACGAATTTTTTGCATGGCAACATGAGATTTGTGAACTTGGGCGTTGTCCTGTAAAAACAAAATACCTTTGGATAGCTTTCCGCATCTTTTCTCTTTAATTTTTTCTCGTAGAGTGGTCAGTAATGTCGAATAGTAATCTCCAGTTATTGTTCTACCCTTATCCAAAAAATCAATCATGATTACTCCATGGCAATCCCAAAAAACTGAAGCGAGAACATTTCCAGCAGATTTTTGGACACGAAACTTCTTAGGTCTTGGAGAACCACAGTGTCGCCATTCCATCGATTGTTGCTTTGTTTCTGGATGGTAGAAATGTACTCAAGTCTCATCCATAGTAACAATTCGGTTTAAGAAGTTTACATCGTTTTCAAATCGAGCACAGATCGAACGCTATGCTTCTACCCTTGCACGCTTTTGGTCAACATTCAAACATTTGGGGATCCATTTTGCAGAAATTTTTCTCATGTCCAAATCGACGTGAACTATATGATGAACGCGTTCGTATGAAATCTTCATGAAAAACTCGATGGTGAAAGTCCCATATCGATATCTATCATCGTCTCAGAGTTTTTGCAAATGTGCATCCTGCTTATTTCTGTATCAACAAATACACTGCGCAAAAAAATTAACGCACATTCTGAAAATCTCAATTTTAATGAAAGTTAACTCTACATTGACTTTATAACTTATTTTTTATGTTCTCTCGGGAAGGTTTTGAACGAAACAAGACACATTAAATGGAAGAAAAATTCAGGATTTCACCGAATCTTATGTGAAAGAAGAGAAATGAACAATTTTCAAAATACTGAAATGCTGATAAGTGATTTAATACTTGGTATTTCCACCCCTTGCGTTAATTACAGCTCGGCAACGACGGTTCATACTCAAAATGAGTGATCTTAAAATGTTCTGATCTAATCCTTCCCAGATTTCTCCGAGTTGGATTCCTAAGTCATTAAGAGTAGCTGGATGATTTTCTGAACTTCTCAGCCTTCTATTGAGGTTGTCCCAAACCTGATCAATCGGATTGAGAACTGGACTTCTTGCTGGCCATTCCATTCGAGAGACTTCAACCTCTTCAAGGTACTACTGAACGATGCGCGATGGGGTCTGGCATTATCCTCCATAAAAATGAAATTTTCACCAATGTATGGGGCGAATGGCACTACATGCTCTTCAAGAATGTTCCTTATATACTTATCAGCATTCATAGCTCCATTATCAACTATTCAGGAAATTGCACTGAGCATATATTATCTTTCATGTGGACGTCTGTATACAAGGGAACGTCGATCACAATGGTAGAGGCAGAATCTAGACTCATCTGTGAAGAGAACTCTTTCCCAATCGGCCTCTTCCCAATGGATATGTTTTCTAGCAAAATCCAAACGCGCCCTTCGATGGGCTGGGATAAGAGCTGGGCCTCTTGCCGCGACACGAGGCCTTAAATCATATTCTCTGAGGCGATTTCTTATTGTCTGAGTGCTAATTTGCACCTCATGAGTTTGCTCAAGCTGATTTTGAAGGAGGCGAGCGGTTGCAAACCGAAGAAACTCTCAAGTAACGTTCTTGAATGGCAGTTACCCGTGGTCTACCCTGTCCTGGTCTTCGGACATTCATACCTGTCTCCCTGAATCGCTGCAACATTCTGGACTCACTTGTATGGGAAACTCCAAACCTTTCTGCAATTCTTGTGTATGTCCACCCTTCTTCTCGCAAAACTACCGCTTGGGCACATTCCTCTTGGGTCAAATTGCGTGTTTCGCGTTGCATGGCGATCGAGTGTAGAAAATCAAACGAAAGAAAAACTATTGATCACTAGAATTGATCGAGAACAATTGATTTTAGAATATAGCCAATACATTCAAAATCTGATAATATCTTCTTTTTTTATTCCTGCTGGGGGAAAACACCTGTATTGAAGAAAAACGTTGAAAGTGGATAACATAATTCTGAAAAAAATAATTATCATTGGGAACACCTTCAGTTGTAGAATAAATTTGAGATTTCCATAATGTGCGTTAATTTTTTTGCGCAGTGTATTTGCGAAACAAATCACAACACACTGGGACAACAAGACCAAACAGCTTCCCAACAACCAAAATCACGGGACCAAACACCACGTGACAGGTCGATACCACCGCGGATTTTTTCATCAATTAGGCGAGCAAAACCGACAGTTTGCAAACTAAACGTAACAAAGGCGTTCCGACCTTGAAATAACAATAATCTATGGTCGATTATTGTTCGGCAAACTCTGACCATTGGCGTTTACAGATGAACGAGTCGATTTTACATCGGTAAAATTTTCACGAACGGGAGATAAGAAGGATCGGGTATACGTACACATAGTTGGCTACGGTATGCAGCATGAATCATTCATAGAGACTGGCTTACCTGGAAAAAGAAAACGAAATTAGAATCAAGAATCAACTTTATAAATTCAGAGGATGTGTTTATTACGTGGAGGTTAGATGGGCAGTTGTTGTGTGGACATGGAAAAAAAAACAAGAATATGATGGTAGTACTGTAACCTATTGACTGTATATTTGCTTGCGCATCAAAGGCCAATGATATCAATAACGTATTAGAAGTGTCAGTGTAGAGTTCGACGTAAAAAAAGTAAACCAGAGTTACACAATAAATTAAAAAGAAAAAGATGTCAACCGAAATTGAAAAATCGAAAAATTGGAGTATCGATCCATCATCAAGTACCTGTATTTAAAAGGGTTCAGAGGTAAGCATATTTACGAAGATATGCTTAATACCCTTGGTGATCAATGTCCTTCGTATGCGACCGTGAAAAATTGGACTGCAAGCTTCAAAAGAGGTGAATTTTCCATTGAAGATGATGACCGATCGGGAAGGCCAGTTTCTGTGTCAGTCCCCGAAAATATCGATGCAGTTCATGACATGATTTTATCAGACCGTCGAATTGGGCGAAAACGGATATCTGAAGCACTGAAGATTTCATACGAACGCGTTCATCATATACAATGCGCAAAAAAATTAACGCACATTATGGAAATCTCAAATTTATTCTACAACTGAAGGTGTTCTCAATGATAATTATTTTTATCAGAATTATGCATGCATATGTTATGCACTTTCAACGTTTTTCTTCACTACATATGTTTTCTCCCAGCAGGAATAAAAAAAGATGATATTATCAGATTTTGAATGTATTGGCTCCATTCTAAAATCAGTTGTTCTCGATCAATTCTAGTGATCAATAGTTTTTCTTTCGTTTGATTTTCTACACTCGATCGCTCTGCAACGAGAAACACGCAATTTGACCCAAGAGGAATGTGCCCAAGCGGTAGTTTTGCGAGAAGAAGGGTGGACATACACAAGAATTGAAGAAAGGTTTGGAGTTTCCCATACAAGTGTGTCCAGAATGTTGCAGCGATTCAGGGAGACAGGTATGAATGTCCGAAGACCAGGACAGGGTAGACCACGGGTAACAACTGCCATTCAAGAACGTTACTTGAGAGTTTCTTCGTTGAGACAACGGTTTGCAACCGCTCGCCTCCTTCAAAATCAGCTTGATCAAACTCATGAGGTGCAAATTAGCACTCAGACAATAAGAAATCGCCTCAGAGAATATGATTTAAGGCCTCGTGTCGCGGCAAGAGGCCCAGCTCTTACCCCAGCCCATCGAAGGGCGCGTTTGGATTTTGCGAGAGAGCATATCCATTGGAAAGAAGCCGATTGGGAAAGAGGAAAAAGTTCTCTTCACAGATGAGTCTAGATTCTGCCTATACCATTGTGATCGACGTTCCCTTGTATACAGACGTCCACATGAAAGATATGCTCAGTGCAATTTCCTGAATACAACTGGTTTCGGGGGAGGATCGATTATGGTATGGGGTGGAATATCTTTGACTGCTCGCACAGACCTAGTGGTCGTTGATAATGGAGCTATGAATGCTGATAATTATATAAGGAACATTCTTGAAGAGCATGTAGTGCCATTTGCCCCATACATTGGTGAAAATTTCATTTTTATGCAGGGTTGGCATGTTTCAAAACATTTGTTTTAAAACAGTGTTTTAAAAAATGTTTTAAACACAAGCCTCTGTTTGTGTTTAAAACATATTTTGCAAATTCGTGTCTTTATACTCTTTAGAGTGAATTGTAATGTCGTAGAAAAGTAATAAGAATTATCAACTTCGTTCAGGAATAGGAAGAGTAATTTATATTAGCGATTCATTGGAAGGTAGCTCTACCTAGAAATATCTTCTTGATGAAATTTGTCTTGATGAACGAACTGCAGTTGAGAAAAAATGATGAGTATTAATAAATATTGGCCCAGTTGTCGAAATGTTGGCTTTTTTTGTGTGAATGAATCTAAAATTGTGTCTTAATTTTGAAATTAGTAGTTTTAAATTTTTTTCACTTCTTAGACAAGAGAACCTATTTTTTTGCCATTTGTTCTTTGAAATTCAAATCGGCGTGAAATAAAATGCAAAGGAAAAATATATTCAATTCAATTGCACTTTATTGTTTCTCATCACATCTATTGTCACGTAATTAAGATATTATTAATTCTAATTCAATCAATTATAATTGTTTTGGAAGAGTTTTTTCATAGCAATGTTGCCAAAACTTTTGTTTTAAACATGTTTTAAATGTTTTAAATCATGTTTTTTAAATGTTAAAAAAAAACATGATTTAAATCAAATAGAACAGTTTCAAATAAAAAAAACACAATGTTTTGTTTTTTTTTAAAAAAACATGTTTTTTGCCAACCCTGTTTTTATGGACGATAATGCCAGACCCCATCGTGCGCGCATCGTTCAGGAATACCTTGAAGAGGTTGTAGTCTCTCGAATGGAATGGCCAGCAAGAAGTCCAGATCTCAATCCGATGAGCAGGTTTGGGACAACCTCAATAGAAGGCTGAGAAGTTCAGAAAATCATCCAGCTACTCTTAATGCCTTAGGAATCCAACTCGGAGAAATTGAAAATTGTTCATTTCTCTTCTTTCACATAAGATTCGGTGAAATCCTGAATTTTTCTTCCATTTAATGTGTCTTGTTTCGTTGAAAACCTTCCCGAGAGAACATAAAAAATAAGTTATAAAGTCAATGTAGAGTTAACTTTCATTAAAATTGATATTTTCAGAATGTGCGTTAATTTTTTTGCGCAGTGTATATCCTCGTAAACTCATGATTACTGGTTGTTCTTTTTACTACATCGCTCAGTACATCTTTCATAAGTTAGCATAGGCCATTTGCGGCTTTATCTGAGTGAATTTCTCCATTCACCCCCTTTTAAAGAGTAATAACAATACCTACACTAGTGACTAGATGATGCCAACCATAACCTATCGATCGTAGGTATATAGGGTGGGGACAGGGGAAAGCCACCCCAAATCCTGTTAGCGTCAGCAGCTGCAATGACCGTTGCTCTTGTCACGTGCCTCCACCGCCCAATCGCAATCAAACAGGAAATAAAATTCGTCTGCTCACAATTAGATTGGGGTATCTAGATTCTAGGTACATACAAACATCCGCAACACGAATATTTTCGACGAATTTCGCAACCGTTAAACTTTAAAGAGCCGAAGGGAAAAAAGAATTAATTAAAATATTGATAACGTAATATCGACGATTCACCTACTTATTTGACAGTTTCGTCACTCATTCATCTTTATTAGCGAGTTCTTTCGCAAGAGAACAAGTTTGGGATGTTGGTTTTTTCGAGATCCGATTGAATTTCTAATCGGTCCATTCAATCGAAGGTGAATCTGATCGGATACGTTTTTTTCTGGGTCTGATTCGATCATTGGCGGCCGAAGAAACGAAGGAGGATTAGTCAATAAGTCCATTCAATCAAATGGCATCTCCCGAACATTTTTTAGATTGATAGAACTTTAAATTGAAATAAAACACATTTGAATTAAGATTGAAGCCAAATTTTTCTGAATTTGAAGGATAATGTTATGACATTTATGTTTTAAATAGTATATTCTGAAACTAGTTGCAGAATGGGCTCCTATTCCAATACGAATGCGAAATTCGAAAACGAGCGACGAAGGAGCGAGTTTTTGAACGCATGAGTATTATTGGAATTGCATTCTGCAACGAGTATTAGACGATATTTTCTCTATTTCGGTCAAATTTTGTGAAATTCAATGAAAATATTCAAATTATAGTTCCTAGTGACTTTTATATTGTATCTTGGCAGTTGGTGTGAATGTGAGGAAATACGAAAATTGACATTTCCAAATTGACGTCTGCTGGAATTTAAAAGGATCGGAAGTCTTTGCTAACAACCACAAAACGAAAAATGTAACTGAAAACGATGCTGTAATGAATTCATTACAGCACTGTTTTTAGTACTGTAATGAACACATTACGATACTGAAATAGAGAAAAATAATTTTTCTACAACCGGGCCTAACTAACTACTTTCCCGCATTGTTTTCGATTCGGAAAGTGTCACTTTCCCGTACTAGTGCGGGAAAGTTACTTTCCCGCACTAGTACGGGAAAGTGAATATGTGTTGAATTTGTGTATAATAATACCTTTAACATGAAATCTCTTAATCTACTTACCTATATATTTAGTTAAATAATTCAAATTTGGCAGTTTCATCCATGGCAAACTAATTATAAATGCCGATTTTCGTTTAAAAATTATTGCATTTTCAAAGAGAACTTGACAACCTTCGAAATTTATGACTGGCATACATGGATCTGTGTATTTATTTCTATGTCATGGTCTATGAGTTGCCATAGAATCCCAAACTCGTTAATCAATGTGTCAAAACAAATATTCGCTAAAGTTGTGTGGAAGTTTATTTTCATTTTATAATATGGTTGTAGAAAAAAAATTGTTCCTATCTTGAGCGGAAAGCACTTTCCCGCACTCGATTGCTTTCCCGAACTCCGCTCCGCGTCGTTCGGGCAACGGCAATCTAGTGCGGGAAAGTACAACTTTCCGCCCTTGATAGGAAAATAACTATTCCGGCATATGTCCACCACGACTAGCTCTGAGGATTGGCCTCTTTGGGGACAAAAACCACCTCATTAGCTTCGTACCATTCCTTGGTGGCCTTGCTGTAGGGGCATGAAGCTAAATCTGGCCAAAAGATTGTTGACACATCGTGCTCACGTAGAAATGGTAGAAGTAGCTTCTTCAAGCATTCCTCGATGTATATCTTCGAGTCAACAGAGCCTTGGCCAACGAAAAATTTGCTCCTTTTCCCATAAGTGCAAATTGCTTGCTAAACCAGCAATTTTTTAGGAAACTTTGCTTGTTTCTTCACGCGAAATTGTTCGTCAACATTTCCACGAGAATCTGCAGTATAAAATTCCTGACCAGGAAGTTTCGAGAAAGCAGCCAAGACATAGGTTTCGTCGTCCATCACGCAACAGGAAAAATGTTTCAAGAAATCTTTTTTTAATTCCTTTGCTCTTGATTTCGCTTCTTGATTCTTCACAGCGTTCCTGTCTGGCACTTTCTGCACTTTGTATGTTCTAAGCCCACAACTCGACTTGATTTTCTGAACGGTTAACTGCGAACAACCCACTATTTGGGCCACTTTCCGTCCTGAAAGGTTAGGATTCTTCTGAAAAAGGCTGATGGCTTTCTTCACTTTTTTTGGGCTATGAAACCCCTTTTTCCTCCCGATTCCTTCCTTGCGGTTAATTGTAAGATCTTCGTTGAAGCGCTTAACAACTCTTGATACCGTTTCCGGACGAACGCGAGCCTCTTTGGCGATTCTTTTGAAGCTCCATTTTTGATTATTTTGAAAAAGTTTCACTATAAATTCTCGTGGTTTCACTTCGCTTGACGTTTTGCGACAGAGAATTGGAATATCTAAAAAAACGTTCCACATGTTTCTGACGTTCATAACAAAGCTATAACTATGATCAAATTTTGCTTTTTTCTCAATTGGTTCAAGAGATATAGGCGTTTTTGTGATAGCGAATTTATTCTCGTTCAGTCCTTATATAAGTTTGTCGAATAGAACAATGATTCTGAAAATGAATTTCAACAATTTGTAAACGTTGTTGCGGCGTGAGTCTTCCCATGATGATTTGTCAATGCTTACTGAACAGAAATGTGAAAACAACATGGCTTCTTACTTCTGTCAAATCACAGTTATCCCTATCGAAGAAAACCCACTGGGGTATCAAACAGACAAAAAAGTTCAGGTCATGCCATTCGTCATTTTCGGAAAATCGCAGTGTCTTTCAGACCAGCTCTAGATTGCTACGTAAAACTGCAAAAGACCTGAAAACTCTTCGAGAATTCGATAAAAAAAATCGAACCATCGTAACCATGGAATTTGTTGCCTGAAGTCTCTGTTGATTAATTTTCCAAAAGGTCCAATTCGCTGTTCTTTCAAACGATGATTCATCCTTTTGTCATGCCTCAAAGAAACTCGATATCGATACCAACAAACACAATCAACCGAAGAAAAGAACCATTTGAAACCCGAAACAAAACACGTGAACCTAAAACCAATCGTCTACGACAAAGTCGCCAATGTTCCTGACCTTTTTTTGTCCCTTTTGGCGACCCGCAAATGCCATCGCATTGTCCTAGGCTCGAATACATAGTCCCAAAAACCGGAAACAGCAATCCACATTCGACAGTCGCGATAATTAACTACTTTCCGAACTGGTTCGTTCGATCCTTGTCCTAGTTTTCCAAAAGGATATTGCGTTACAAAGAACTGACCGACGGGTGGTTCCGTAAAGATCCGAGTATGTGCCTTAAATACCGAATAATGGTCTTGAGAAGTGTTGGATTACCGATCATGTCCTTAATATCAGAAGCCACGAGGGTTGCTTTGTTTCAAGAAGTCGAGCGAGGATTTGAAATGGGATACCTGTCAAGGAAATAAATGGCTTTTTCTGGAATTGACAAGTCCCAAGACACCGAAAGAATCAGGTCTTACCATATGCGTTCAGAACTTTCACTGAATGTAAAACATATACTGGTCCACAAGAGATAGGGATATCGTATTCAATCGTTTTTAAAAGTATGTAATCTTCGAGGAAATCGCTGTAAAATCATTTAAAACTCAATAACAACTTGAATCGATCCAATAAAAATCAGTATGAGACATTTCGTCAATCTGGTCGCCTTTTTTCTGAAGTTTGGTTCTCTGCATATGCTTCATGAATGTTCTTATTTTGAAATGAAGTCAGTTCATCAACGGCTTCGATTTGAAACGAGTTTTCTGAAAATGCCAAGACGTAAATCAACAAACGCTGAGGCTAATAGGGCTATCGGAATGCTACAGGGTGGCCTAACTCAGGTTGTTGTAGCGGAAAGGCTCCAAGTCAGCCAAAGTGTGATATCTCGACTTTGGAATAGGTTCAGTGTTGAAAAACCAAGGCTTAGTGGACGACGAAAAACAACACCTGCTCAGGATCTTTTCATCACCGTTTCGGCGAGAAGAAATCCTACATCTACGTGTAGAATGCTACGGAATACTCTTCAAAATGCAGATGGGGTCCAAGTTTCCATCAAAACCATCAGACGACGTTTAAGAGAGGTGAATCTAGGTTCTAGACGTCCATTAAGAGGAGTTCCATTAACACGTGACCATAAGCGTCAAAGACTGGAATGGGCAAGGCAACGTATCAATTGGAACGATCAATGGCGTAGTGTCCTTTTCACTGATGAATCCAGATATGGACGATTTTCAGATTCTCGAAGAAAAAGGGTATGGACAATCCCACGCATACCCCGTAATCGTCGCTATGTCCAAGAAGTCCATCCATTCCGAGGGGGTAGTGTTATGGTATGGGCCGTGATATGTTTCAACGGGCGCACAGATCTACACATTTGTCCTGGGAATATGACCGCCTTACACTATAGGGAGCATGTCATTGACAATGTTGTGCCAAATTATCACGCTTCTATTGGTGAAACTTTTCAATTTCTAGACGATAACGCTAGACCGCACCGTGCAGCCATAGTTGAGAATGCGCGCGAGGACCTTGGTATTCCACATTTACCAATACCTCCGCACTCACCAGATTTGAATTGCATAGAACATGCATGGGATATGCTCCAAAGAAGATTAGATAATCATCAACCTACCCCAGAATCCTTAAATGATCTGAGAGAGCTTCTGCCCCGTTTATGGAACCAAATTCCTCAAGAAATACTCAACAACCTCGTGTGTAGTATGCAAAAAAGATGTCAAGCTGTTAATGATGCCCGTGGAGGCCATACATTGTATTCATAGTCTTAAAATGCTTGAATTCCCTGGGAATAAAATTTCGTTATTTTACTCGATTTTTCTTAACCACCCTGTATACGCTGCAGACCTACAGGCTAAAATTAATTTGCAACTTGAAATCATATTAATAAGAATTTCATCACATTCTAATTTTAACTATATTTTTTTGCAATTTAAGTCAATATCCCTAACTCATGTGGAGCAGTTTATTTTTTCTGATCCTCCACAACGTCATCTAGCTACAGGTACCAGTGGTACCACATTATCCATTCATCACGCCACATATACAGAGTGACACAGGATTAAACCACCAAACGTTCTGCGATATAAACTTTGTCATTCCTACAATCTTTGGTCCCAACTTGCGTCGTATCAGTTTATCCCTTCCGTGCCGGAACCCATCAAAAAACCCACCTTTCGTGATCCGAAGACCTCAAACCTCACAACGCGGAATGTGGGAGAGCGTCCCATAAAAAACGAACGATGATCTCTTATTATTATGTTACCTGACCGATGTACAACACACGTAATTGTAGCTTCGGACCGAGAAGGAACTGGTATAATAATGAGAAATACAAATGAATCATGTCACGAGAATGGTAGGTCGAAAGCTGCCTTGCCTGGGGCGCCAGCGGATACAACGCGCGCGGTGGAAATGAAAATTGAAATCGTTGAAAATCGACAACGGTAGCCGCCGTATTGCCTCATCGTGTAGACACATAACTGAGGGAATGTCAAATCTTATTCGTACAGTTGAATAGAGAGAGCGTATATTCTTGGAGATCGTGATTAAGATAAAATTGCAGCGGTCAGTTTTTTACTATTCAATTTTACTCATTGGAGTTACGAAATTAAAATTACAGTTGGTCTCAAAAATAAACTACTCCACATGAGTTAGGGATATTGACTTAAATTGCAAAAAATATAGTTAAAATAAGATATTTGTGATGAAAATTCATATAAAAATGATTTCAAGTAGCAAATTAATTTTAGCCTGTAGGTCTGCAGCGTATACAGGGTGGTTAAGAAAAATCGAGTAAAATAACGAAATTTTATTCCCAGAGAATTCAAGCATTTTAAGACTATCAATACAATGTATGGCCTCCACGGGCATCAATAACAGCTTGACATCTTCTTTGCATACTACAGACGAGGTTGTTGAACATTTCTTGAGGAATTTGGTTCCATAAACGGGCAGAAGCTCTCTCAGATCATTTAAGGAGTGAGTGCGGAGGTATTGGTAAATGAGGAATACCAAGCTCCTCGCACGCAATCTCAACTATGGCTGCACGGTGCGGTCTAGCATTATCGTCTAGAAATTGAAAAGTTTCACCAATAGCAGCGTGAAAATTTGGCACAACATTGTCAATGACATGCTTCCTATAGTGTAAGGCGGTCATATTCCCAGGACAAATGTGTAGATCTGTGCGCCCGTTGAAACTTATCCCGGTCCATACCATAACCAAAGAGTAGACTACTCTTTGCCATAACACTACCCCCTCGAAATGGATGGACTTCTTGGACATAGCGACGATTACGGGGTATGCGTGGGATTGTCCATACCCTTATTCTTCGAGAATCTGAAAATCGTCCATATCTGGATTCATTAGTGAAAAGGACACTACGCCATTGATCGTTCCAATTGATATGTTGCCTTGCCCATTCCAGTCTTTGACGCCTATGGTGACGTGTTAATGGAACTCCTCTTAATGGACGTCTAGAACCTAGATTCACCTCTCTCAAACGTCGTCTGATGGTTTCGATGGAAACTTGGACCCCATCTGCATTTTGAAGAGTATTCCGTAGCATTCTACACGTAGATGTGGGGTTTCTTCTCGCCTAAACGGTGATGAAACGATCCTGAGCAGGTGTTGTTTTTCGTCGCCCACCAAGCCTTGGTCTTTTCAACACGGAACATGTCTCCTTGAATCTATTCCAAAGTCGAGATATCACACTTTGGCTGACTTGGAGCCTTTCCGCTACAACAACCTGAGTTAGGCCACCCTGTAGCATTCCGATAGCCCTATTAGCCTCAGCGTCTTGGCATTTTCAGAAAACTCGTTCCAAATCGAAGCCGTTGATAAACTGACTTCATTTCAAAATAAGAACATTCATGAAGCATATGCAAAGAACCAAACTTAAGAAAAAAGGCGACCAGAATGACGAATTCGTCTCATACTGATTTTTATTGGATCGATTCAAGTTGTTATTGAGTTTCAAATGATTTTACAGCGATTTTCTCGAAGATTACATAATTTTAAAAATGATTGAATACGATATCCCTAACTCTTGTGGAGCAGTATAGATTCAAAATTCTTTGTGACCGCGCCCATGTTGAATCTCCCCATCGACAACCAACGCCTCAATCGCATACGCGACATGATTCATTCAAATAACACCTCAACAATCATTCCAATTTTTTATTCATGATGGATATCGCAGCGATTCGCAATCCTCTCTTCGATTGTCTCGAGACGAGCGGAATCGATTACCCGATTCTTTTTTTGTACCCGGCACAATGCGAAAACGACCCCTCCGGATCGGAGAAACGAGCATGCTAAACCGTTTATGCAGGTCTGCGAAACGCACTCGCAATCATCAGATTGCGTTTTGCATGGGTACGAATAATTGTGCTAAACGCTGGGTATACGAAACGCCTCGGTGATTTTTCCTGTGAGAATATCTACATATCGCCGACATTGTGTGCGGAGACGAATTCCGTACGCGTTTGCGGTAATCGATTACATTATTCGGTCTGTCTGGCTGCCATATTCTTATTATGTGTTCGTTTTATTATTATCAGGTCTTTGCGCGATTGCAAAACGCCAACATAAATGGAATTTCGAGAATTCATGGTGCCATTCATCAGGAGCCAATAGAAGGAGCCTAGTAGCATTGTCTGCCGATCAAATCCGCCGACATTGTCTGCCGATCAAATCCGCCAACATTCTCTGCTGACTAAAGGCGCCGACATTGTCTGCTGATCAAATCCGCAGATAAAATTCGCCAAAATCGTCTGCCGATCAAATCCGCCGACATTGTCTGCCGATCAAATCCACCGACATTGTCTGCCGATCAAATCCACTAACATTCTCTGCTGACTAAAGCCGCCGACATTGTCTGCTGATCAAATCCGCAGATAAAATTCGCCGAAATTGTCTGCCGATCAAATCCGCCGACATTGTCTGCCGATCAAATCCGCCGAAATTTTGTGCTGATCAAATCCGCAGATTAAATCCGCCGACATTGTCTGCCGATCAAATCCGCCGACATTGTCTGCCGATCAAATCCGCCGACATTGTCTGCCGATCAAATCCGCCGACATTGTCTGCCGATCAAATCCGCCGACATTTTGTGCTGATCAAATCCGCAGATTAAATCCGCTGACATTGCCTGCCGATCAAATCCGCCGAAATTTTGTGCTGATCAAATCCGCAGATTAAATCCAGCGACATTGTCTGCTGATCAAATCCGCAGATAAAATCCAGCGACATTGTCTGCTGATCAAATCCGCCGACATTGTCTGCTGATCAAATCCGCTGACATTGTCTGCCGATCAAATCCGCCGACATTTTGTGCTGATCAAATCCGCCGACATTTTGTGCTGATCAAATCCGCAGATAAAATCCGCCGATCAAATCCACCGACATTTTGTGCTGATCAAATCCGCAGATTAAATCCGCCGACATTGTCTGCCGATCAAATCCGCCGACATTTTGTGCTGATCAAATCCGCAGATTAAATCCGCTGACATTGCCTGCCGATCAAATCCGCCGAAATTTTGTGCTGATCAAATCCGCAGATTAAATCCAGCGACATTGTCTGCTGATCAAATCCGCAGATAAAATCCAGCGACATTGTCTGCTGATCAAATCCGCCGACATTGTCTGCTGATCAAATCCGCTGACATTGTCTGCCGATCAAATCCGCCGACATTTTGTGCTGATCAAATCCGCCGACATTTTGTGCTGATCAAATCCGCAGATAAAATCCGCCGATCAAATCCACCGACATTTTGTGCTGATCAAATCCGCAGATTAAATCCACCGACATTAACTGCCGATCAAATCCGCCAAAATTATCTGCTGACTAAAGCCGCCGACATTGTCTGCGAATCAAATATGCAGATAAAATCCGTCGAAATTATCTGCCGATCAAATCCGCCGACATTTTGTGCAGATCAAATCCGCAGACATTTTGTGCAGATCAAATCCGCAGATTAAATCCGCCGACATTGTCTGCCGATCATATCCGCCGACATTTTGTGCTGATCAAATCCGCCGACATTTTGTGCTGATCAAATCCGCCGACATTTTGTGCTGATCAAATCCGCAGATTAAATCCGCCGAAATTGTCTGCCGATCAAATCAGCCTCCTTAGATTATCCTCAATATAAAATTCTGAATTCTGAAGAATTGTTCGCCAAAAAATACAGATATGTATTGAAATAATTTGTATTTTCTCTTCATTAATCTTGTGTTGGCATAATAAATACTATTTTCAATTGCAACGACCCATCTGATCTCATTGAAAATTAAAAATGCGCATATTTGGCTCACATGGACAAATAAGGACTGAACGAGAATAAATTCGCTATCACAAAAACGCTTATATCTTTTGAACCACCGGACCGATTTCGAAAATCAAACTCATTTTCGACTCATCTTCTAATTCTAATAAAAAATGTTTTCACAATAAAAAATCAAAAAACTATTTTTTACAAAATTCACGGATTTTTTCTGGAATTCTTCCCATCATGCTTCTTATAGTGTTCTCAGTCACTCTCTGGGATGCTGTCTTCCACTTTTGCTTGAATTCCGCTTTTGTTTTCGTTGATTTCTCAGTCTTCTTCAATTCTCTTTTTACCAGGGCCCAATATCTTTCGATTGGCCTGAGTTCTTGGCAATTTGGTGGATTGGCCTCTTTCGGGACAAAAACCACCTCATTAGCTTCGTACCATTCCTTGGTGGCATTGCTGTAGCGGCATGAAGCTAAATCTGGCCAAAAGATTGTTGACACATCGTGCTCACGTAAAAATGGTAAAAGTCGCTTCTTCAAGCATTCCTCGATGTATATCTTCGAGTCAACAGAGCCTTGGCCAACGAAAAATTTGCTCCTTTTCCCACAAGTGCAAATTGCATGCCAAACCAGGAATTTTTTAGGAAACTTTGCTTGTTTCTTCACGCGAAATTGTTCGTCAACATTTCCACGAGAATCTGCAGTATAAAATTCCTGACCAGGAAGTTGCGAGAAATCAGCCAAGACATAGGTTTCGTCGTCCATCACGCAACAGGAAAAATTGTTCAAGAAATTTTTTTTTTAATTTCTTTGCTCTTGATTTCGCTTCTTGATTCTTCACAGCGTTCCTGTCTGGCACTTTCTGCACTTTGTATGTTCTAAGCCCACAACTCGACTTGATTTTCCGAACGGTTGACTGCGAACAACCCACTATTTGGGCCACTTTCCGTCCTGAAAGTTAGGATTCTTCTGAAAAAGGCTGATGGCTTTCTTCACTTTTTTGGGCTATGAAACCCCTTTTTCCTCCAGGTTCCTTCCTTGCGGTTACTTGTAAGATCTTCGTTGAAGCGCTTAACAACTCTTGATACCGTTTCCGGACGAACGCGAGCCTCCCTTGCGATTCTTTTGAATCCCCATTTTTTATTATTTTGAAAAAGTTTCACTATAAATTCTCGTGCTTGACATTTTGCGACAGAGAATTGGAATATATATGAAGTAAATGTTCCACATGTTCCTGACGTTCATAACAAAGCTAACTATGATCAAATTTTGATTTTTTCTCAATTGGTTCAAGAGATATAGGCGTTTTTGTGACAGCGAATTCATTCTCGTTCAGTCCTTATAACAAACATTTGCTTCCAATGAACCAGCAGAGGTTTTTTTAATCGCTTCGAATTCTGGACCTCTCTGAGTTTTTTGCTACTTTTTGGTGCCCCTGAAAACCACAAGCGACAGCTTGCCCAAATGACAGAAACCGATAATTGCATAAAGAACACCCCAAAACCCCAATAAAACCCAAACTCCAACACATCCTTTATTCTCGAAATCACTTGATCCACTCGTCCGGCACCTCCTCGCCCTTGGCCGCCCTGACGACCGCGTTTATATTCGGCAGATCCTCGCCCAACACCTTCCATATATTCTCCGCCGTCTCCATCTTGTGCGTGTCCCTGAAGGTGTGGCACGAGATGACGTACTCGTTTCCGAAGAAAGTGGTGACCGTGGAGTTCTCCACCGCCAGATTCCTACCGGTGGGCACGTTCCTGATGACCACCCTCTCGTCGGCCTTGACGAAGGTACCCTCGTGCTCGAACCTGAGGGAGGGGTTGAAATGCAGCATCTTGAACCTGCAGTACGCGTCCGTGTACTTGGAGAGGGTGGGATTGATGTGGTAGCCGAGCTGGGGGAAGGTGTTCTCGCACTGGATGTACAAGGGGTCGGCCGAGTCGTCCACTATCTGGAGGTAGAAGTCGTCGCCGTAGTTCAAGGGTTCGCCCGTTTTGTTTCTGTCGCACCCTGTAGAAAACAGATTTGTCACCTGTCCCAGTTTAAGTCCCCCTCGATTTTGCGATGTTTTAATTTTTGTTCGTGAAAAACAAGTGATTTGGTATGATTTACTACTAGTTTCAATGCTGGCAAACAAGTAATTTTGCTGTTTTTCCAACGGGATTTGGAGTGAATAGGGGTGCTGGGTGGGTTTGATTTTTAGAAATTTTCTTCAAAAAATGACAATTTACGGAAAGAATTAGTCTTGAATCGTCTAAAAAGATCAACATTTGTCAAAAATGTCAAGGTAGTTGACCTATTCTTTCAAGGACATGACCAAGAGAGGAATACGAAAAATGTACAATTTCATTGGCGGTGAATCAATGAAGATATTAAATTTTCTCGAGGCTATAGTTTCTGAATATTTCAAAAATAATTTGTTTTTTCGAAAGTCTCCGACAGTATCCATTTGTAAAAATATGTCGACCAGAAAGCATATTTTCATTAAATAAAGATGCGATTGCTCCAAAAACATACCTTGAAAGATACTGACTGAAGTATCACATTTTCGGTATCCTCTTTTCTGTAAGTATTGTTTGTAACCGCAACTTGGAACACACACACACATTCAAATCTTCCAATGTTACACTCACACTTGAAGAACTTCTGACAAATTACTATTTTATAATCTAAGGAAAAATGAATGAATATCTCGAATGACTTTTCAACTTTCATCTCATGAATTATTATTTTGAAATACCTAGCAACGATACCCTACGCTCGTGATTTGGACGGGAAAAATTTTGTTTGAATTGAATTCAATGAAAATTCAGCGTACGATGCTTGTTGCCACGTTCAATCAATGCATTTTTATTGCTCAAAAAAAAATGAAACCGAAGGTTTTTATATCATATAGGTATTGGATATCTCATAGGAATGGAGCAAGATATGAAAAATAGATTGGACAAATTTCATTCAGGCGTCGTTTTACGAATGTAACGTTGCTTTCTCGAGGTTAACATCATAATATCAGTTGAAATAATATGTTATCATTGCAGTATATATTAAATTAAGCCATCAGACTCCGAACTGACATAACCTAACCTTACCGAACTGGTGAAAAACGATAAGGCCACCAAAATTTCAGGGGGAGGCCCCCTGAACCCCCCCTTGTGGGCGCCCATGCCCTCGTTTGAATAGAACGAAAAAAGTGCCGACGTCATCGGGGAACAAGGGGATAAATGTCTAAAGCCTAACCCAACCTGAACCTAACCTAACTGCTGAACGATAAGGCCACCAAAATCTCAGGGGGGGGGCACGCCCCCCCTGAACCCCCCCTTGTGGGTGCCCATGCCCTCGTTTGAATTGAACGAAATCAGTGCCGACGTCATCAGGGGACAAGGGGATAAATGTCTAAAGTCTAAAGGCTCAGCTCTTGAAAATCCACCTGCCCTGTGTGGGAGTTCTATGTTTATCTTAGTATTTAAGACATTACTGAGATTTGGCAACACCGTCTGTTCGAGAAAAAAATCACCTTACGGTATTTTACACTGCCGACGCGATTCAAATAAACATAAAGTCTAAACGCAGGCGGAAATATTCACAATCTTTTTTATTTTGTTTCTCTGAAACTACTTGTTTGCCAATGCTGAAATTAAAACTGTAGGGTGTCTTCACCATATACAATCACGAGACAAAATATTTTAAAAATCGGAGAGGGGGACCTAAACTAGATATTGACCAAACTTTTAACCTCACCTACAAATCTGAAGGTGTTCCTGACACAGGGCGTCCCATCCACAGACCCTACGATCACTGAACCATGGGAAAACTCCTGCCTACTATCTATCTCCCTTTCTGTAACCAACCCCGCAAGATACACCGACCGCACCTTCGATTTGCAGGTCTCACACGGTATATCAGGCGCTACTATCTGGTAGTTTTCGCCGTACTTCAACATGACCAAAGAATGGGACAACGGCAACGGTTTGGAGAGGTTCCTGAACATCTTCTTGGTCTTCTGGAGCAACATCTGGCCCCTCTCCCTCTTGTAGGTGGCGAACGCCGTCTTTTCCTCCTTCAGGAAGAGGTCTTCGTTCCAGTTCCCCAACTTGCAGGGAGCGTTGAACGCCGGCCTTATGGAGAACATGAACTCTCTCTCCTCCCTCTCCTTCTGGGACTCCGGCTGAATCATGATGAGGACAATTCCGCAACAAAAATACAAAAAATTACAAAACCAGCGTCCGCACAAAATCGTCAAACTGTCAAGGTGACAATTAGATGAGTCGCTGCCTTAGACCATAGAAAGAGGAGACACACCTTTCAATAGTAAATAGTGAAGCCAAGTTTCAAAATCATCAGAACTGAACTGGGTGATTGTAATACTACGGAATCAAAATGTAGTAGAAATTTTTGCAACGTTGTGACGTTCGTTGAATTTTCTAATAAATAAACTCTCAATCAAAATGAAAAGTTTCTTAGATTGAAATTCATTTACTCATTTGTGCGTGAATGCCAGAAACGAGTATTGGTTTCTTCAACTATTGTGCATTCTTCACATTACATATACTCAAGTATATGTAAATGTTCGCGAAACGGATCGATCTTTTTGCTCCAGATTAATGTATAAAAACGTTTGGCAATACGGTTTTTTGAATCTATGTCCAGTTCATTCATTAATTACGTGCCGCCATCTTTATTCTATGAAATTTCTGACAATTCGAACAGTGTTGTCAACAAGATTTTTAGCTTCATTGTACCTATGTTAAAAGCGTTATTTGGATTTATTTTTGAATATCTCCAGCTAAATACGATAAGGAAATGGTTCGTAAGTGTCTTGTGTGTGGTAAATTGGACTATTTGAATCCTAACTTGAATTTGCACAGGTATGTTCTAATCTTTTCATGCTTAGTATCAGAGGCGTAGATTTTTAGAATTTCACTTTTCAGATTCCATTCTGATATTGAGAAGAGGAACAACTGGTTCTCAATCCTGAATATTACTTGATGATCTTTCTCAGAAACTGTTTGTATGTTCCGAACACTTTGAGCTAAAAGATTTCGTTATTCGAGTGAATGGTACCAGATATCTCAAAAATGATGCCAATCTCCTTCTTGCCAAACCAATCATCGTCCTTGAGGTAAGTTTCTGGGAATTTCCAGAGAAAGAACCAAAATATTGAAATCAAATATTAGCCATTTCACCAAAAAATCATCATTGTGCCGGTACTCTGGAAACTCAACAGAGGGATGGATCAGTTATAAGCATCTCACTATGATAAATTCGATAAATTGATAAGTCTCTTCCCAGTACCTGTTCTCCTACCGGCAGGTGGAATGGTTGTAATTTTTGTTGCATTAGTGATCAATTATATCTGGTGTAATCTGTTTTGCAGGGTTGAAAAAAATGAGCCAGTGGAGAAATGGGGTTCATCTTCCCGTTTCACTGAGGCACCATCTTCTTCTAAAATTAGAAGAGTAAGGTGAATATTTCATCTCAAATCTCTTAAATTCCATTAACTCTGACAACTAGTCATGATCATATCAAAAAATCTTCTCTTCTTTTCAGGCATTCATTAATTCAGGAGTTGCAAGAGATTCATTTCAAAGAATGTTAAAAGATCCAAGCAAGCAGGAGTACAACGTACAACCCATCATTGAAAGCCTTTGCATTAACATTGGCCTCTTTTTTCCCCAAGAATACAATTCTGTGAGAAAAACATTCATCAACAGCCCTCCCCTTTTAGAAACTATCTCAAAGTATAGATCTGTGGATGGAAGTCCAGGTATCATAAAAGAAGCATTGACTGCTCTGGTCCGAAGACAAGAAGAAGTTTCATATCCCTGGTACTGGTACAAGATTCTCAGGATATGTTAATAATATTGGTACCAACTTGGATTCTGCCTTCCAAATAGAACTATGACTATCGAATGTATATATGGCTTTGAGAGGAGCAGTTAACAACAAATGGACCTGTTTTCAATATCAATGTTTATTTTAATATCGCATTCAGTAGATTTACTATGGTTTTATGATTGTATTATGTTCTTCTTCATGATGTGGATAGTGGATGAATAAATGAGGTTCATTTTCTTCAAGGAATTATGCTAAATTTTGTGAAAAAATAAAGAAGGCATGAATTATTGTTGCTTTTTTCATACTGAACGCCGCTCGGCAATTCGCCGCCCCGTAGATTTTCATCTCAAATATTGACTCGGTTTGATGCTTTTTGCAGCCATTACTTATCATATTTGTAAAAACGTGATAAAATACCTCAATTTATTATAAAATCTCGTGAAGAGGAAAATCTGATTCCTTCACATGAATTTACACATTTTTGTGGTCAGTTTCAGCATTTAATGAATCGTGTAGTTTATTTTATATACCTTAATTGACTTCCTAAAGAATCAATTGTTTTTCTATAATTTTTCATACTTATTTTCACTAATTCCAATATATAAAAAATAAATATATAATATAAAAAAGCTACGCATTTTGGTATGTTCAATAATTCATTTGCATCAATTACGAATCTTCAAATATATTTATAGTACAAAATAATTTCACATTTCTATAAACCGCCCTCGTACCAATATTGACAGAATTCGCCATAAAAAGATTATTAACTCGTTATTTTATTTCCATTCTTCAAAATCAATAACTCCACGCCACTGGATTTTTCAAAGTTAGATTCTGCAATGTTGCCACATAAATGTAAAATGATATTGCTATCCTTTATGCTATCTTCGTCCCACTCATTGAAGTCTGACTGAATTTTGGCTGCATCAATTCCCGAATTTATGAATGAGATGCTGTGTCTCCTCTTTCTATGGTCTAAGGATACATCTATGGTTTCATGAATCTTCAACCACAGAATCATTCTGTTACCTCCAGCTCTTTACATGTCACTCTTTGACATAATTTCTATGATATTAAAGTCTATGTGGAATGTCAATTGTGTCTGGACAGCTAATCAGCCTTGACACCCCCGAATCAGTTCCAAAAATGGCTTACAGGATGAAGAAGGAGCTCTTGGAGAAGGAAGCAATCTTGCAGAACCGCACCATCTACAGAGCACCCTGCAGAATATCAAATTGGTTCGAGGACAAGGCACTGAAGGAGCATCAGATCCTATACGGCAAATACAAGAGCGAAAGATGCAACCTGCTCATACAGAAGACGAAGAAGATGTTCAGGAACTTGCTGAGACCCACCACGTTATCCACCGACACGGAATTCCTGAGATACGGCTTCAACTATCGCATTAAGGCTCTGGACGTACCAAACTTGTTGTCCACCGAATCAAGACAGAAAGGTACCATTCTCTCTTCATATTCGAGATATTCAGTCCACCAAATTCGTTTTTGAGGGTCCAAAGTGACCAAATCCCATTTTACCGCCCAAAGAAGAATTTCGTGGGCCCAAGAATAGAACCATGCGGAACCCCGTCAACGCTCTCTATTCCAGGTAACGTTCAGGGTCTCTATCTGTCCGGCGTTTTGACGGACAGGGAAATAGACAACACGCAGGAGTTCACGCACGGATGCACGGTGAGCGCGGCCGGTAGCAAGGCGCCGTGCGTGCGCAACACCTTCACGTTGGTAGGATGCGACTACGACGCGTGCGGCGAGCCTGTGCTGTACGAGCAGGACTTTTTTATACAAATCGTAGACGGCGGGAAGGTACCGCTTTATCTGAGGTGCGAGAGCATCTCTGTTGGTACCATTGGGGTCGAGAGGGAAGTACACATGTCCCAGATTGCAGATTTTCAATGCAGGTGAAGAAAAATCACCAGATCTAAAGGAAAGAAGCACCAGGAACACTATTTTTTTTTTTTTCGTAGATTCAAGCTGGTCAACTGGAACCCGAACGTGCGCAGCGAGACCGGGGGTTCCGTGGTGAGCCCTCAGGCCCGCGTGATGATAAGACACGCCGCCTCTGGGCAGAACCTGGCGGTGCAGTACAACAAGTTCACGCCGACCTTTTTCGGCGTCGAATGTTGCGTGGTGTGTAGGACCTACAAGGACACGCACAAGATGGAGTCGGCGGAGAATTTCTGGACTTTTGTGGGCGACGAGCCGCTGAACAAGAACATGATAGTGAGGGCGGCGCAAGGGGAGGATATACCTGACGATTATCTGGAGTGAGGGGGTGGGCACTTTTTGGTCGGGCCTCGTATATTGGGTGGTTTGGCGCCTATTGGCTTTTTGGTCGGAATATTTTATTTTATTTATAATTTATTGATTTATACTTTGTATTGTCTACTTGTGGAATTGTTTATCGTTTTTATGTTTGATTTTATTCTAAGATTTATTTTTGATGGTTTTGTGAGGAATAAATACAATAGCTTTATTTTATTTATTCATATTTTCCATTTCAGAAAACCATTTCTGACCTGTACATTTCTGCAGTTTTCTTCTCGAGCTTACAGCATTCAGAGTGTTTTTAGGGGGGCTTACCCCTTATGCATTTTTTACCCAAAAAGTTGGGATTTTCGATATCGATTTCATTCTCTCTAATGATCCCTTGAACGATGCTGATTAACAATATGCAAACCTCATTAGGATACGATCAAAGAAACGGGAGCTATGACGATTTGAAATTTCGATTTTTTGAAAAAATGACATTTGGCAGATGAAAATCTAAACGATGATAGAAAGCGATTCGAATTATTTTTTGCTGAATTTAGGGACTTCGAGAAAACCTATATTTTGATACCAAACTTGGCCATTAGCCCCTCTTTGACTTGAATTTTTTATATTTTATTTTTTCCAAAATTCATTTTCGAGTTTTGTTCTGAAGCTCACAGCACTCAAAATATAGGTGATATGGATCACCACAATGGGTTTTCTGAATGATTCGAAAGGGATGAAGACATTATCGATTGAATAACAGTTAGATTTTCTAGGGAATCCGTGTTGATGGCAAATATAGTGTTTTAGGGGGTCTTACCCCTTAGGCATTTTTCACCCAAAAAATTGAGATTTTCGATATCGATTTTGTTCTTTATATAGATACTTTGGACAATGCTGATTGCCAATCTACAAACCTCAATTGGATACGATCAAAGAAACGGGAGCTATGACGATTTGAAAATTCGATTTTTTGAACAAATGCCCTTTTGACAGTTGAAAATCTAAACGATGAAAGATAGCGATTCGAATTATTTTTCATTGAATTCAGCGACCTCGAAAACCTATATTGTGGTACCAAACTTTCCCATATAGTCCCTCTGTGACTCGAATTTTTCATGTTTTACTTTTTCCATAATTCATTTTCTAGTTTTGTTCTGAAGCTCAGAGCGCTCAAAGTATGGGTCATATGGATCACCCAAATGGGTATTCTGGATGATTCGAATGGGTTGAAGACATAATCGATTGAATATCACAGTTAGATTTTCCAGGGAATCCGTGTTTATGGCAAATATAGTGTTTTTTGGGGGTCTTACCCCTTATGCATTTTTGACCCAAAATTTGAGATTTTTAAAATCGCTCATATTTTGCACAGAGATACTTGGCGCCAAGCTGATGAACCTTGTATAAATAATTATTGGCGGCAATGAGAGGGACGGAAGTTATGACAGTTTGAAATTTCCGATTTTTCAAAAAATGCCATTTGACAAGTCAAAATCTAAACGGTGATAGTTAGGGCTTTGAAATATTTTTTATTGAATGGAGCGACCTTGAAATCCTACATTTTGATACCAAAATCACTCATGTAGCCCCCATAGGTAATGAAATATTCCACTTTTTATTTTTCGATTTTTCATTTTCGAGTTCTGTTCACGAGCTCATACCACTGAAGTAAGGGTGATGTCGGTATGCAAAATTGATATAATTTAAGATTCGAATAGGAAGTATCTCTTCCAGATTGAATAATAAAGATAGATCCTCCCCAAATATATTTTTTATTGGCAAATATGGTGTTTTGGGGGGTCATATCCCTTTGTCATTTTTCGCCCAAAATTGAGATTTTTCAAATCGCTCATATTCTGCACAGAGATACTTGGAGCTATGCTGATCAACATAATATAAATAACTATTGGCGGCGATGAGAGGGACGGAAGTTATGACTGTTTGAAATTTCTGATTTTAAAAAAAATGGCATTTGACAGGTCAAAATCTAAACGGTGATAGTTAGGGCTTTGAAATATATTTTATTGAATGGAGCGACCTCGAAAACCTACATTTTGATACCACAATCACCCATGTAGCCCTCATAGATAATGAAATATTCCACTTTTTATTTTTCGATTTTTCATTTTCGAGTTCTGTTCACGAGCTCACACCACTCAAGGTAAGGTTGCTGTCGGTCCGCAAAATTGCCATTATTGAAGATTCGAATAGGAAGTATGTCTTCCAGATCCAATAATAACGTTAGATCCTCCCCAAATATATTTTTTATTGGCAAATATGGTGTTTTTGGGGGGTCTTACCCCTTTGTCATTTTTCGCCAAAATTTGAGATTTTTAAAATCGCTCATATTCTGCACAGAGATACTTGGGGCTATGCCGATCAACATTATATAAATAACTATTGGCGGAGACGAGAGGGACGGAAGTTATGACAGTCTGAAATTTTTGATTTTTCAAAAAATGCCATTTGACGGGTCAAAATCTAAACGGTGTTAGGGCTTCGAAATATATTTTATAGCTACCAAGAAAACCTACATTTTGATACCAAAATCACCCATGTAGCCCCCATAGGTAATGAAATATTCCAATTTTTTATTCTTATTTCGTGCATTTTTCACCCAAAAAGTTGAGATTTTCGATATCAATTTTATTCTTTCTAATGATACTTTGAACAATGCTGATTAACAATAGACAAACCTCATTTGGATAAGATCAAAGAAACGGGAGCTTTGGCGATTTGAAAATTCGATTTTTTTTTAAATTTCATTTGACAGGGGAAAATCTAAACGATGATAAATAGCGATTCGAATTATTTTTTATTGAATTCAGCGACCTCTAAAACCTATATTTTGATACCAAACTCAACCATATACAGGGTGTTTCAGAATAAGGGACCGTAAATTCGGGATCTTAATCCTCAGATGATTTTATGATTTAAAGTTCCTATGGACTATAGGTCCCTGACGCAATGTTTCTGAGATACGGGATGTTGAAATAATAAAAAAAATTGGTTTTATGAAATATTTTCTACACCGTACACGATTTTTTTTTGGGTTTTTGTAGGTTATGAGCGCGCATTAAGACCGAGATTAAGACACACTTTTTCCTTTACAAAATGATGTTCAATTTTCAGTGGCGTCCGTATACAGGCAGAATAAATTCGGTGAAAAAATTAGTACGCCAATAATTTTTCTCGAATTTTAAATTATTTTCGTAATTACCATAAGATTCACAATAAGAATGGTTCCCTGAGTTTTTACCTGTGACGAATACTTTCTGAGAAAAAAAATAAAATGCAATTTCATCTAAGAGAGTTAAGAAATTCTTTGATGACGACTAAAATCGTCTGGACACAGATTAAGAAAAAAATGTCTCTTAATGCGTACTCATGACCTACCAAAACGCAAAAAATTGTGTACGGTGTAGAAAATAATTTCATAAAAGCAATTTTTTTTTTAATTTCAACAGAATCTCAGAAACAGTGCATCAGGGATCTATAGTCCATAGGAACTTTATATCATAAAATCATCTGAGGATTAAGTTCCCGAATTTACGGTCCCTTATTCTGAAACACTCTTTATACATAGTCCTTCATTGCCTCGAATGTTTCACGTTTTATTTTTTCGACAATTCATTTTCGAGTTTTGGTCACGAGCACAGTTATGACAATTAGGGCTTCAAATTACATAATGTGAACTAGCATTCTCTACTCTCTTTCAGTAACATACTGGGTGATTTCATTAAGTTTGCGTGTATTCCGCAATCAAGGCCCCCATCATATCCCAGCCCTAGACCTTCAATTTAGCCCATCTCATCTCGAATACGAAGAAGACAAACGAATACGTCAACAATCAACATACACCGGGCCCGATCCCTCACTCCGATTCGCCCGCGATTACCATAAACAAATGACGAATATTCGCCGCGTAAAAAAACGAAAACGAGAATCACGGTTCGACGAAGACGTAATCAGAGATAATTTCGGAGCGAACGACGATCCGTCAAAAAAAAGCGCCGTATCGGCCCGTGGTTCCGTTCCAACGGCCCAAGACCAGCCAGCAGGATGATGGAATTCCGGTGACCTCAATGCCGAGCCAAGTTCCACGAAGGTCATTACCGGAGGAGAAGGACCAACGGACGACCATGATGGGGGATTCTGAATTCTGATTCACTACCAGCTATACGCTTCGTCCAGAACTTACTCCGATGTAAACTGCTCCACATGAGTTGGGGATATTGACTTAAATTGCAAAAAAATATAGTTGAAATAAGATTTTTGTGATGAAAATTCATATTGATATGATTTCAAGTTGCGAATTAATTTTAGCCTGTAGGTCTGCAGCGTATGGTGGGAAAAATCGAGTAAAATAACGGAATTTTATTCCCAGAAAATTCAAGCATTTTGAGACTATCAATATCATATCATATATTTTTCACCATCAAAATAAATACATGGCATGTCAACAACAAGTTTCAAACATCAAATAAAGTACACATATACACTCATATACACATATAAAAATACTATTCTAACAGTCAGATATGCAACAACTAACAAACACATCCACATAGATATATGACAAATTAAAATCGGCCAAAGGCCAAAAGGTATCACACAGTTTCATTGTCACCACTCAATTGTCAGGAATTCTTGTATAGAGTAGACAGCCTTCTCTATCAGGAGCCTCTTTATGGTTGTCTCAAAACTCTTTAGGTTCTTTCGTTTCAATTCATCTGGGAGACAATTATAGAATTTTATTCTCCAGTATCTTGCATTGTCCTGTGTCCTGACGAGGCGATGATAAGGTATCGCAATACTCCCCCTATTTCTCGTGTTATGGTCATGTCCATCACCCAGTCTGTCGAGTAAACCACTGCTTTTGTGTATATATTTCAGAGCCTCCAATATATACAAGGTAAGGTTAAAATTTTTTCGTTCTTAAAATAAGGTCTACAACTTTCTGTGGTCTTCAACTTACATAATGCTCGAACCGCCCTCTTCTGCGAGAGAAAGATTTCCTCTGCTGAGGCAGAGGCACCCCACAAGAGTATGCCATAGGAGATTAAAGAGTGAAAGTTCGCAAAGTAAGTGATTTTTGCTGCTTCATGGGTAACCAGGCACCGCACTCTTCTTATGGAGTAGATAGCTCTTGATACTTTTCCACTCAAAAACTCCACATGCTCCCTCCATGAGATTTGAGAATCCAAATAGATTCCCAGCATTTTAACCGCCTTGTTATCTGTTGTGAACTGCATTATTTGCGTTTTGTTTTCATTAACCCTCAGTTTATTTGCTCTGAACCATCGATTGGATAGATCCCTTGCCTCTTCTTCTCGCTTTTTCAGGTCTTCTAGAGTGGCCCCACTGTCCAGGAAAGTAGTATCGTCCGCGTAGAGATACGTTGTTGCGTTGGGGACATTCGCCGCTATATCATTCACATATAAGACAAACAAAAGTGGTCCAAGTATGGACCCCTGAGGTACTCCAACATGAACACCACACTCATCAGACCATACAATGTATAGCCTCCACGGGCATCAATAACAGCTTGACATCTTCTTTGCATACTACACACGAGGTTGTTGAACATTTCTTGAGGAATTTGGTTCCATAAACGGGACAGAAGCTCTCTCAGATCATTTAAGGATGCTGGGGTGGGTTGATGATTATCTAATCTTTTCTGGAGCATATCCCATGCATGTTCTATGCAATTCAAATCTGGTGAGTGCGAAGGTATTGGTAAATGTGGAATACCAAGCTCCTCGCGCGCATTCTCAACTATGGCTGCACGGTGCGGTCTAGCGTTATCGTCTAGAAATTGAAAAATTTCACCAATAGCAGCGTGAAAATTTGGCACAACATTGTCAATGACATGCTCCCTATAGTGTAAGGCGGTCATATTCCCAGGACAAATGTGTAGATCTGTGCGCCCGTTGAAACATATCCCGGCCCATACCATAACACTACCTCCTCGGAATGGATGGACTTCTTGGACATAGCGACGATTACGAGGTATGCGTGGGATTGTCCTTACCCTTATTCTTCGAGAATCTGAAAATCGTCCATATCTGGATTCATCAGTGAAAAGGACACTACGCCATTGATCGTTGCCTTGCCCATTCCAGTCTTTGACGCTTATGGTCACGTGTTAATGGAACTCCTCTTAATGGACGTCTAGAACCTAGATTCACCTCTCTCAAACGTTGTCTGATGGTTTTGATGGCAACTTTGACCCCATCTGCATTTTGAAGAGTATTCCGTAGCATTCTACACGTAGATGTAGGGTTTCTTCTCGCCGAAACGGTGATGAAACGATCCTGAGTAGGTGTTGTTTTTCGTCGCCCACCAAGCCTTGGTCTTTCCAACACGGAACCTGTCTCCCTGAACCTATTCCAAAGTCGAGATATCACACTTTGGCTGACTTGGAGCCTTTCCGCTACAACAACCTGAGTTAGGCCACCCTGTAGCATTCCGATAGCCCTATTAGCCTCAGCTTTCGTTAATTTACGTCTTGGCATTTTCAGAAAACTCGTTTCAAATCGAAGCCGTTGATAAACTGACTTCATTTCAGAACAAGAACATTCATGAAGCATACACAAAGAACCAATAAACTTCAGAAAAAAGGCGACCAGATTGACGAAATGTCTCATGCTGATTTTTATTGGATCTATTCAAGTTGTTATTGAGTTTTAAATGATTTTACAGCGATTTTCTCGGAGATTAAATACTTTTAAAAATGATTGAATACGATATCCCTAGCTCTTGTGGAGCAGTATATTTTGGCGGTTTTATCGGCGCGAATAAGGAAACATCCGAACTAGAACAGAACCATTTTTTCTCAACCTCACACAAAATTTAAGGACTATTTTCGAAATTGTATGCACTGAGCACTTCTACATTTTTTCAAAATTTTCCTGACGCTAAAACAACATAATCCTAGATCTCTTTCTGAATCATACCTGTGTTCTTTATTTTCTCTCCCTGTATCGATCATTTCTGTCGAACGGAAAAAACCTAACCAAGAGTAGCTAATCTCACTAGTAAAGGAGGTATTATGCTGCTCCACAAAAGTTAGAGATATCGTATTCAATCGTTTTTAAAAATGTAAAATCATTTAAAACTCAATAACAACTTGAATCGATCCAATAAAAATCAGAAGGAGACATTTCGTCAATCTGGTCGCCTTTTTTCTGAAGTTTGGTTCTTTGCATATGCTTCATGAATGTTCTTATTTTGAAATGAAGTCAGTTTATCAACGGCTTCGATTCGAAACGAGTTTTCTGAAAATGCCAAGACGCTAAACGCTGATTCTCGAAGAATAAGGGTATGGACAATCCCACGCATACCCCGTAATCGTCGCTATGTCCAAGAAGTCCATCCATTCCGAGGGGGTAGTGTTATGGTATCGGCCGGGATACGTTTCAACGGGCGCACAGATCTACACATTTGTCCTAGGAATATGACCGCCTGACACTATAGGGAGCATGTCATTGACAATGTTGTGCCAAATTTCCACGCTGCTATTGGTGAAACTCTTCAATTTCTAGACGATAACGCTAGACCGCACCGTGCAGCCATAGTTGAGAATGCGCGCGAGGAGCTCGGTATTCCACATTTACCAATACCTCCGCACTCACCAGATTTGAATTGCATAGAACATGCATGGGATATGCTCCAAAGAAGATTTGATAATCATCAACCTACCCCAGAATCCTTAAATGATCTGAGGGAGCTTCTGCCCCGTTTATGGAACCAAATTCCTCAAGAAATGTTCAACAACCTCGTGTGTAGTATGCAAAGAAGATGTCAAGCTGTTATTGATGCCCGTGGAGGCCATATACATTGTATTAATAGTCTTAAATTGCTTGAATTCTCTGGGGATAAAATTTCGTTATTATACTCGATTTTTCTTATCCACCCTGTATAAGCTGCAGACCAACAGGCTAAAATTAATTTGCAACTTGAAATCATATTAATAATATGAATTTTCATCACAATAATCTTACTTTAAATATATTTTTTGCAATTTAAGTCAATATCCCTAACTCATGTGGAGCAGTTTATTTTGAATAGCCCGCTACTTCGGTGTCGCACAATTATGTTCTGAATGAAATTAGCAAGGATGCATCTACATTTTATCAAACTTCTCTTGAAAACATATTCCTAGATCTCTTTCAGTATCATAACTGTATTCTTTGTTTTCCGACCCTGCATCGATCATTTCTATCGAACCGAAACAACCTCACCCAGAGTAGCTAATCTCAATGGTACTTGACCATCTCGCGACAAAAACAAAAGACAACCAGATCCGAAGCCTGATTACCGTTCTTCTTTTTACGTTGTTATTGATCATTCGCGTAGAAAATACTCGCAGGGGTTTTTCGAGAAGAAGAGAACCAGATGCCTCGGTATGCCAAGTATGCTAGGAGCTGAACGAGTCAAACAGAAAATGCTCAAGGTAAGAGGAACGAACGTTTTTCGAATCGAAGGAATCTAGATTCGAATACGAGATTAATATTCTCGTTTCGTATCTCGAATGTGTTCCACTATTTCCAGTGGCGGTTTTATTTATCTACTGAGGGGGGGGCGAAGTGAAAAAATAAAAAAGCAGTTCGTGGGGATTTTTTTCAATCGGACGACAATGATAATGCTAAAACAAAAATTTTGAATGAGGTGAATAAAAATATACAGGGTGTCCAAAGTTCTGGAGTTTCTGGAGAACTGGACTTTATTTGAAATCTGAAAATTGGGATTATGATATTGTTCGACATTCTCTACAGACCTGAAGTATTTCCAGAGCCGGTTATACAGGGAGTGAAAATAAATTCGCTCAAAAAATTTTTTTTCAATTTTTTCGTTCCTGATATGATTGAATATTCAATGCTGAATACATTTCTGTTGAAACCATTGTATTCATTCGAATAGTTTTCAGAATATCGAAAAAAAACTGAAAAAAGTAAAGTATTTAGTCAGTATCATGTTCAGTGTAAACTGTGATCACAAAATCAAAGTAGAAGAATGTGGAAAGGTCATGCATCTTTTGAATTTCATGAATATCAACACAGAGTGTTTCGAACTTTGTGTCAAAAACTGTGATCGGAAATCGGCCATAACTTCTGTTTTTCAAATTAGAACCGTATTTTTTATTATTGCGTTCGATTCTGCGAAGAAAAATAGTGATAGCACTCTAAGATGCTGTTGCTTCTAAGTTCAGCAATTCCCGAGATATTTGAGCATTTCTCGATTCATGTTGTACGTAGAGTCATCGAATCTGTCTAGATTCGATGAATATTCTCATGAAACCATTTACCATAGTAACAACACATAATTACACCTGTCATTCGTGAATTATTAATGGGATCATTAATCTTCTATGGCATAGAATATTCTCAAGTAAAAGATTAGATGAATTTGATTCTTCGTACATGAATCCAGAAAAGCTCAAAGAACTCAGGAATTACTGAATTTAGGAGCAAAGGTATCTTAGAGTGATATCATTATTTTTCTTCGCAGAATCCAACGGAATAATAAAAAAATAGGTTTCTAATTTGAAATACAGAAGTTATGACCAATTTTCGATCACAGTTTTTGACACAAAATTTGAAACACCTTGTGATGATAATCAATTCAAAAGATGCATGACCTTTCCACATTCTTCTTCCTTGAAGTTGTGAGAACATTTTACACTCAGGATGTTCAGAATAAGAAAAATGAAAATAATCAGGGCTATTCACTAAGTGAAGTGGTTTTAACAGTTGCTAACCAAAGCAATTCTGATAACAACTTTTGATAACCACTGGTGACCAATTTCAGTATTCTCTAATAAACGGTTGGCAACTGTTGCTATCATAACAACTTTCCGTGAAGATAGACGTGGCAGCATCGCAGAATAGTTCGAATGTACTGGTCATGGATCTAAAATTTGTCTTTGGTGCGGATATATGACGGAAAATAGGTATATAACCAAAGAGGAGTCTTTGATATAACCTCTAAATGTTTAATGTTTCGGCTTTCGGCACTGCACCAAATATTTCGATCAGGATTGTTAACGTGTTGATTTATTCTATTTTATTACTTGGGTTTGTTTAAATATATACCCAGAGTTAGAAATAAAACTTACAAATTTCCAATAGCATTTTATTTTGTGAATTCAAAAAATAATTAGAATAATTGAAAAATAAGATTACATTTGTTACTATGTTGAATAAGATGATTTCTTATTATGATATATGACATGTACAGGAATCTCCTAAATGCCATATTTTTATCTTCAAAATATTTTTGCTTCATATTTTCTCTGATAAAGGACTTTTGCCGTATAGCAGCATCATGAGTTGACCATGGGTAACGAGTATTTATTGAAGTTTTACTTATACTAGTATACCCCTTTCGGTTACAATAAACAGCCCCAGGGTGAATTGCATCCTACAACAGCACCACACATACCTTTGAATTAATTTCTGAATTATTAAAAAGTCCATCTGCAGGAGAAATGCCATTTTTATAGATTTAAAATATTTAATTGTTCACACAAATACAGAAAAACATTCCAAAATAGTGCCCAACGCACGTGGTTTTCGTTAACAACACCTCTAAAGCTGTTGCCAGTGAACCACTTCTCAAAGCCACTGGTTGTTATATATAGCAACTTTTATAGCAACTTACACAAATAGTGAATACCAATTTCGCGCTTAGCCACTGACTGTGAACATAACGACGATTTACAGTTGCTATCCATAACAACTCTGCTTAGTGAATAGCCCCGAATACCGACTATATGAAAATTTTACTTTTTTCAGTTTTTTTTTCTTTATTTTGAAAACAACAGAAATGTATTCAGCATTGAATACTCAATCATATCAGAAACGGAAAGATTGAAAAAAAAAATATTTGAGCAAATTTATTTTCACTCCCTGTATAACCGGAAATGCTCAGGATCCAAAAATATTTTAGGTCTGTAGAGAATTTCGAACAATATCATAATCCCAATTTTCAGATTTCAAATATGTCCAGTTCTCCAGAAACGTCTAATAGGCACTCGAACTTGGGACACCCTGTATATTGAATATATTTACTTTTCAGGTATCAGGGGTCATGCCAGTCAGACCTATTTCATTCGGTTATTATGTTAACCTAATAAAATTAAAGTTTAGGGGGGGGGCGATCGCCCCTGTCGCCCCCCCCTGAAAACCGCCCCTGACTATTTCCATATATTTACGATCGAAAACGATATTAACATTTTATAGCTGTCGTATTACTCATATTTGATATTCAATATTCAAGTAGAGCAGATAATAAATCAGTTTGGTCCATAGAGTAATAACCTAACTTTCAACTCTGACGTTTGCTCATAGATTAATCGAAAATCCTCTGTTATGTTATGACTTATTTCAGTGGTCTACTGCTCAACCACCGAAATTACGAAGTTCAAGGTCAATATTTAAAATAAATAAATATAGCTTCCAATTCATAATAACTACGACTTTTATTTTCAATATCATTCGAGTAGGTATTTCAAAGAAATCACGTTTCAAACCTTCCAAATATTCCCAAGAAGGTAAACCTTTTATTTTAATCAGCAGGCTTCCACATAAATATAATTCCACAATCGACAAATTCAACTATATTTATAAAATTTGAATAGTTCGTAAAAACGGTGTCACTACAAAATCACGTAAGTTCAATTCAAAATTGAATCTTAAATAAAATTAGGAGTGTTTTCGAACAATCAACAATAGAACACAGTGTGCAGGTCTCAATTTTAAATAGGATTATGCTAATTGCATCTAATTTGATGTCAGGAAAACATGAAATTGTATCCATTGTTTAAAAAAAACGTTATTCGATTATAACAAAGAATGATTACGAACATAATGGCATAGATCACAAAAATAAACAGTTATACACGACCGCAGTGAATACGAATTAAGTAAAATATTCGTTAAAAACCACTAGGTAAATTCATTTCAATAAAGAAGAACACAGAAATACCTACCATTCGAAACAAAAATGCGATCATCAGATCATAGATAAAAACAACTGATATTCGCGACTCGCGTTCGAAAACATAACCAAAATATACGGATACAAACAAATCCAATTACCTTTCCTGTCGCCTTTTTGAACCTGAGCGTAGCCTCTCTGATCAAGTCCCTGACGAATATATCCCCATTTCCGCAAGGCACAACAACTCTCACATTCCCAAAACACACAGTCACCTTCATATTTTCGAAAATAATTCTCACAACAAACTCAAATTTTCACAACACGGCACGCCATTTCGCGGTCATAGACACTCTAGATTGTCTGTGTTCACCTTTAAACACCTGCCCGTCGTCGGTGTTCGTTAGAAATTCAACGTATTTTATGCGAAGACTGTCACGAACTAAGTTAGATGATGGAGCGGTATATTTTCTACTGTTCTCCACATTGTTATTTTGTCATTCTGCGTTGATAACAGGAGCATTCGCATTATCATATGGCAGCGAATGCTTAACAGTTGAATAATGCTTTCACTATCTTGGCATTTTACGAACTAAAAATTTCAAACTTGTTTTTCCCCCACCATCTGCTCACCTGGTGCGCGCCTCTACCTATGCCCTTGCGCGTGCAGCGTAACGCAGACGCTGAACCACAGATACCGAACGTTAAGAACGGAATATAAACATAATTTCACACTTGAAGTTATAGATTATAACTTTTGGGACTCGAATCACTTAGATGAGAATGAAAATCTTGGTCAATCAGTGCTGCAGAAGGGAAAGCTTCGGCAAATTGAAGGCATAGATATTTTGGACGGATCGACCGCATTTTGTAATCGATTTTTCCGGATGGTGAGTTGCAGTCGTCCGTATTTATACCTGCAGTTTGAATGGCGCGAGTAACCAACACAATTTCAACCATTTTTTAAACATTATTACAGTGCGCCAACTGTTGGATTAGAATGGTAAATAACAATGGAATGCGGCATTTATTAGTGCTACCTAGCGGACAGGTAAAAAACTAAGCGGATAAACATGGATTTCTCTCCTCACCCCGCCAAGATCTGATATGATGACTCAAGGGAATTGTGCGCTGAATAATGAATTTATCATTGTTCAAATAGCTGGAGGTTTATTCACTCGGTATAGTTCTAGGAAATAATTCTAGGTTGCCCATATAGGAAATAGCTCTGCAACATCGCAGAATAGATGCATAGAATAGTAAAAGATTCGCACTGAAACATAGAGTACCTAATTTAATTTACATATCTATGGATGATATTCTGTGTACATGTTTATTTCAATATTTCAGTGATGTTATAGTAATGTCATGTGAATTTGAGGCTACTAGAATTCTATTTTATATCGAAGCTTTCAGAAAACAGGGAACAATAAACCTTATTTTTGACCAAAGTGGACATTTTTCTTCCCCCAAGGTAAAGATTCCGATTCCGGAAAGTAGGGATGGTAATTTAAGGGTTGAATTCATAGAAACAGTAAAGCATAGAGTTTTATTTTTTTTATCTCGAAAAATCATTGCTAATATGAAGAAAGTATTGCGTGTTTTATTTTCATTCACAAGGCTTAATTAAATTAAATAATTCGTTAGCGATCTATATTAATATATTCATTAAATCTGCTCATTAACATTTTTATGTTTAAAATACAGATCACCAACATTTACGAACTATTCTTAATATAAACTGGTATCATAAATTGTGAAGATTAGGCGTACATAATCTCAATAATGATACCATTGATTGGACGGCATTTCTAAGGGTAATTCATTTTCATGATTTTCAAATTAACTACACTTGACATAGAATATTTACAACTTATGCTAAAAACGATCGCTGAAAATCTACATTTTTAACAAGAATATAAGGAACGGTCTGATAAATTTGTGGTGGACTGCTACTTAACTAGATTATTGCTGACTTCTCACCAGTATTATGGCAAATATTTTCAGTGTCTGATAAGTGCGAAGTAATTTTAAGCCCTTTTTTTATCGTAACTTGATGCAGGAAACAATTGAGTGCTACGAAAACAGTGGACAATTGAGCACAGACAACTCTATGAAATTAAAACTTCATTTTGGTTTTGGTGTATTCCAAAAACATCTCCATTGCAGCCATATTGAAGTTGCCTAAAAATTCCAATAAAATGTTTCGAAAAATTGTGGTAATAGTACTCACCTAAATTATTAACTTTGTACTCAAACCACATCTTGAAATAATGTCAAATCTTGTCGTTATAAATGGGGTAGTAAATAGTTTCTTCGAAAATGTATTTAATTTCAACTTTTCGCGTGAACTGTACAGAAATGAAAATCTTTAGTTGGTGCCAAGGAAAGGTTGTTATGGTGATACCAATGGCAACAATTCCATTTGATACGTTATTCATGAGGAATCTCTGCTTCTATTTGGACGTTTTTTGGGGTAGAACATTTTTTAAGCCATCAATAAACATTTCTTGGATAATACACATCTGTGGTCCTGGAAGTAGCTCTTTACCTCAGATTATGGCTTTTTAAATTATTCAAAAAACGATTTAAAATTTCATACATTTTTTGCCTCCTATCTAAAAATTGTGCTAATTCAATGCAAATTTTCTTGTTATGTGATATGCTTTCCTAAGCTTCTGTAAGACTTCTCGCCGTTGTTGTGTGAACAAATATTGCTTCGATAATTATTAACTCTTTAGCAGTTCCAGCAGAGTAAACTCAAGCCGGCAAAAAGCTATACACACTTGGAAGTTGGAATGGTAAATTGTCTATTACCTCATAGGACATAGATGATAATTAAAATATCATTATAATAGGTATGTTTTCCACGAGGATTTTGACGGTATTTCAATCAGAATATTCCTATCTTTAAGCAAACTGTAAAAAAAGCTTAGTTTCAAAAATAAAGGGCGTGGAAAAAAGCACGGTAGAAATTGAAACCAAATTCTGAATGTAGCTCACTCATAGAACTTATAGTAAGTTCTATGAGCTCACATCATTTTTATTTCAATCTGTGAAAGACACAGAATACTAGATATTTATAATTCTATGGAAATAAATGGACCACAATCCCCATAATTCTATGCCACTGTCTATGTTCACGAAACGTCACCATCTTTGACAAATTCCGTTTCATATTTTGGCTATATTGACAGCAGCTCCTGTAAATTCTCACGTAGCTCAAATTTTCCTTGCATTTCTGAGCCTTATGTAGAAATTTCGCCCTTTCAACCATCCTCAATATTCCAGTGTTGTGAATTTCCCCCCCTCAGTCCAACATGACTGTCGGCAACGATGCCTTCGCTACCGTCAACAAGAACGACTACACGTGGCCCTACCCCAAACCCCTGACCAGCAGACCCTCCCAGCCCCCTCAGAAAACGAAACCCAACAACTACTACGTCGCCAAGCTGGTGGAACCTTACTGCCACTGCGATGCCCACTTGTACGACCCCCAGATGGGCAGATACAGAATGCTGGCAAAGAAGGAGAACATGCTTTATAAAGAGCTGGAAGAGCTGAACAACCAGATGGCGCTGCTGTCCGGAGAAGTGCTGGACCATCCTTGCGACACGGACGACGTCAAGATGGAGACCATCTACCAAACGGATTACACCAAGCGCGGGTTGAATTTGGTGAAATACAGGAAGTTGCAGGCTGATATCGATTCTCCTGTAGGCGTTCCTGTGAAGACTGAAGCTATAGGCGTTGGGCAAGGGTACAGAGATCCGCATATCTTCAGATACCACGCTTTTCCTAGGCCGGCCATTGACGTTTGTCCTGCTATCACATTCACCAGAACTCCTACTTTGGTGGATGAGTGGTTCGCGCCAAGAACTGGCATGTCTGAGTACCAAGATACAATCGCCAAGACGGGGATGGGAATAACCAAAAGTCGCCAACAGTACAGCGAACCATTGCCTTCTTCCAGGAGAAGGCATGGAGACCCTTGTTTGTAGCATCCGATAAAAGATGAAGAGATGTTGAAAGATATATGTATCCATATGGTCACTTCTTTCACTCAATCAATTTTGTTTCGTCCTAACCTAATAAAGTATTTCCATTAACGCACAAGCCTGTAGTTTGTTACAACTACTCTGAGACACGCTGTATATATAATAAACTTTATATCTTTATCCAAGATAAAGATACTTTGTCTATGAACAAAGATAAAGATCTATGCTCATGGTTTGTCACTGTCAGTTGCCAAACGAACGATACTTAACCTCACAAAATAGTTGACATTTTATATCCCATTTCCAAATAAATAAATATTTTAATAACTCCAATTCCAAATAAATTATTTTCATGTATGGACTATTTTGTCAAACCTTGAGTATCTGAGTCAAATTTCAAATAACTTCAAAAAATATATCACTAAATGAAATAAAATCCTAAAATAAATAAGTTCTAAAATGGATTCTTCGATGGATTTATCAGCAACTGAGTCCACTTCGAGCTCAAGGTACCTAATACTCACTTAAATTAATATTCTGCGATAACTAATCTTTTTTGGCAGTGAAAAACCGGGAACGACAGTGTTGATGAGACAAAAAAACCATAGTCCCAATTGGTTCGATATCACAAATGAATTTATGGTTTCTGTGAAAGGTAAACTCTGATACGTCTGGATTCGACTAAAATTAATCGTTCGATTTAGATCTAGCTCTGGGAGAACTGTTGCATGATGATATGTTTGGATTATTCGAAGCAATGTCTGCTATCGAGATGATGGATCCAAAAATGGACGCAGGGATGATGTGCAATAGGGGATTCAAACATATCATGGATTTTGATGAACAAGTCAAGGTAAGAATTTGAAGACAGAATTTTTATGACTGTACGTTATTTATTCCAGCAAAATATCTTAAAATTGAATGATTTCACCAGTGAAGAACGGATAGGGATCATTGATACAACGTTGGCATGTATTGTATCTTGGCTTGAAGGACACTCGTTGGCACAAACTGTGTTTATCAATTTGTATCTGCACAAGCCCTATTTGATTGAGGATAAAGTTATGAAAGTGTTTTCATTATCTGTATACAAGCTTGTTGAAATTCTCAAAGATTATATACACAAGTGAGCTGAAAACTTTTAGAATTTCTCAATTTTATTAATCAAACGTTTTAGAGCAATGGTATATGAAGAAGAGGATTTTCAGCCAATGCAGTATGGATATTACTTGGTACCTGAGATTTCAGAACAAAGAATGTCAGGTATGCTCAGAGAAATTGAGGAAGAACTGTCTAAAAAACTGAAATCAGCTACAGATAACGTAAGCTTGTATTATTTGATTGAATAATGATATTAAGGATTTAAATTTGTTTTTAGGTCGAATTGATTCAAGCTGAACACTCTCGAATAAAATTTGTTAAGGCACTTTATCAATCGTTACTTTCTTTACGTAAAGAGAATCAATTAGGTAATGCAGACAATATAAGACTGTTGAATACTGCTATGGACATGTTGCAACATGTTAAAGCTACTGTGGATTTTGGAATTGAGGGAATAGAAGGTGAGGATTTATTTTAGTTTTGTAATTAGGATTTGTGCATTGTTTGATGTTATAGATGGAAAATCGAGTATGTTAGGTTTCGAACCGATGATTAATCAAAGATTGCTACCGCCCACTTTTCCAAGATACACAAAAATCAAACCAAAGAAAGAAGCCCTGATTTACTTCGAAGAAATGATAGATAGACTCAAAATTGTTTGCAGACTCTCAACAACAAACGGCTTGAATCCAGTCTTGGTGACATATTCCTTAAAATTCATCTTGAAAATGTGATCAATGATTTCTTTTAGGATTTCTTCATCGACTACAGCAAAACCGGCCCTTGTATCTTGTCTAGGTCCGCTTTGCAGTTGGTTTATCCAGGTGAACAGAATAATTTCAATTGAATTTGTAGATTTGTACCGAGTTGATTTTTTTCAGTTAATAATAGCAAATTTATGAAGGAACAACTTAGAGACGCTGTGAAAACTTTCATTGCCCCGCCTTCCTTGACTGTTAAAAGCCTTTTAGGAAATCCGCAGGTTAGTTCTTGTTTTGACAGGCTTTCTCATTTTTTGTATTGACACATATAAGAACCAGTACTACTCTTGAATTGCATCAAGATGAGTCTCCTTCAACCAAAGTTTAAATGTTTTTGTGTTTTCTCTTAAGTCTTCCTGTAATGTTTATTGGGACACTGTGTATATACACTGCGCAAAAAAATTAACGCACATTATGGAAATCTCAAATTTATTCTACAACTGAAGGTGTTCTCAATGATAATTATTTTTATCAGAATTATGCATGCATATGTTATCCACTTTCAACGTTTTTCTTCAATACAGATGTTTTCTCCCAGCAGGAATAAAAAAAGATGATATTATCAGATTTTGAATGTATTGGCTCCATTCTAAAATCGGTTGTTCTCGATCAATTCAAGTGATCAATAGTTTTTCTTTCGTTTGATTTTCTACACTCGATCGCTATGCAACGCGAAACACGCAATTTGACCCGAGAGGAATGTGCCCAAGCGGTAGTTTTGCGAGAAGAAGGGTGGACATACACAAGAATTGCAGAAAGATTTGGAGTTTCCCATACAAGTGTGTCCAGAATGTTGCAGCGATTCAGGGAGACAGGTATGAATGTCCGAAGACCAGGACAGGGTAGACCACGGGTAACAACTGCCATTCAAGAACGTTACTTGAGAGTTTCTTCGTTGAGACAATAGTTTGCAACCGCTCGCCTCCTTTAAGATCAGCTTGAGCAAACTCATGAGGTGCAAATTAGCACTCAGACAATAAGAAATCGCCTCAGAGAATATGATTTAAGGCCTCGTGTCGCGGCAAGAGGCCCAGCTCTTACCCCAGCCCATCGAAGGGCGCGTTTGGATTTTGCGAGAGAGCATATCCATTGGGAAGAGGCCGATTGGGAAAGAGTTCTCTTCACAGATGAGTCTAGATTCTGCCTCTACCATTGTGATCGACGTTCCCTTGTCTACAGACGTCCACATGAAAGATATGCTCAGTGCAATTTCCTGAATACTACTGGTTTCAGAGAAGGATCGATTATGGTATGGGGTGGAATATCTTTGACTGCTCGCACAGACCTAGTGGTCGTTGATAATGGAGCTATGAATGCTGATAAGTATATAAGGAACATTCTTGAAGAGCATGTAGTGCCATTTGCCCCATACATTGGTGAAAATTTCATTTTTATGGACGATAATGCCAGACCCCATCGTGCGCGCATCGTTCAGGAGTACCTTGAAGAAGTTGAAGTCTCTCGAATGGAATGGCCAGCAAGAAGTCCAGATCTCAATCCGATTGAGCAGGTTTGGGACAACCTCAATAGAAGGCTGAGAAGTTCAGAAAATCATCCAGCTACTCTTAATGACTTAGGAATCCAACTCGGAGAAATCTGGGAAGGATTAGATCAGAACATTTTAAGATCACTCATTTTGAGTATGAACAGTCGTTGCCTAGCTGTAATTAACGCAAGGGGTGGAAATACCGAGTATTAAATCACTTATCAGCATTTCAGTCTTTTGAAAATTGTTAATTTCTCTTCTTTCACATAAGATTAGGTGGAATCCTGAATTTTTCTTCCATTTAATGTGTCTTGTTTCGTTCAAAACCTTCCCGAGAGAACATAAAAAATAAGTTATAAAGTCAATGTAGAGTTAACTTTCATTAAAATTGAGATGTTCAGATTGTGCGTTAATTTTTTTGCGCAGTGTATTTGGGTGTATTCTCAAAGAAAGGGGCTATATTTCACATTGGGGTAATGAACTCAAAACTTTTGTGATATTCACAGAGTTTTTTTCTTATTTCATTTCACTATTTTAAATTTTTGTTAAGAGCTTTATTATTTTGTCAAATTTATATAATGTCGAAGTTTGTGTTGAAAATGTTCTTAAACAAGTTATTAATTTTTCGACCAGGCTAAACAATATGTGGATTCATTTTTGACACATTGTGTTAGACCTTTCTCGAATTTCCTTCAACTTTGCGGCCATAATAGGGCAAGGCAGAGGGACAAATTAGCCCATCTTCTCGAAGATTTCAGTAATCTGCAAGATGAGGTGAGTACCGTTGAGATATGTGGGAATATTTGTGAATCACTTTTTTTTAGGCTGAGAGAGTTGACGCATTTCTGCATAACATTGCTGCTAGTTCCAATGTGTCGAGACAGCATTTAGCTTGTTTTGGGACCTGGATTCTCTACCATACCTTGCGAATCATGATTATGTACCTTCTTACTGGGTTCGAACTGCAACTTTACATCGCTCATGAGTTTTATTATATTTATTGGTGAGTTGAATTCTTGAATGTATGTTTTTAGAGTTAATTAAATTCATCGTTCAGGTACTTATACGAATTTCTGTACGGTTGGCTGATTTCTGCTCTAACCAGAGCGGATAGTTTCTTGGTGGAGAACGACTTGATGAACGACTCTAATAAGCAGAAAAACGCTAACAAAAAGAAGCCGAAACACAAGAAAAAACCTAGGCCATATATGAAAGACATCGCTTACTACCAAGCTCTGCAGAATATGTGTGGTGGATATTACAAGGTACGCCCTTATCACAAATTTAACACTTCCAAAATAATTTCAAACTTTTCCAGGCCCTCTTAGCGTTCCGTTTCGACGGAAAGCTCCAAGTGCCCAACCCTCAATTCGACTGCGAACAAGTTCGTTACGAACATCGATTCGCTCCGTTTCAGAATCTGCTAACGCCGCCCCCAGTTCAGTACGCGGAGTTTCGAGAAATGACGTCCTTGCAAAACTTTCAACATCAGCCGGTCGACAGCACTTATCTTTATATAGGGGGGTGCAAGCACTTCCATCAGGCTAGGCAACTTTTGGAGACCATCCCGCAGGAGAGCGAAGTGGTGGAGTTGATCAAAATTTGCAAAACCAACTTTATCGTGTTGAAGTTGCTGGCTGGGGGGCATAAGAAAGATTCCAGTAATCCGCCGGAGTTTGTGTTTGATCAGTGTAAATATTTTCCTATTATCAAACTTGTATAGATTCAAATTATAGAGATGAATATTGAGATTTTTGTTTTATTATTTTGAGCGTGAATTCCCTGTTTTCCTCTGTACCTATCCTAGAATTGGTGGTTTATATTGTTCGATTGCTCAAGGTAAAAATTCAGGCACTCCAAGCAGTCTGTGGTCCAAGGTTCTGTCACATATTTTTTTGAGGTTAGTGCTGGTGGTCAAACAATTTTTTTATAATTCTAAAGTCAATCTCACTCTCAGGAATATCAAACCAGTGAAAATGATCGAAATTGAGTGCATTCTTACCGAAAAAAATGCTTTAATATTGTGACAAAGTGAGGTATGGAGGTCGTTTGAATTAAGAGAATTTTCTCAAATATTTTGAAACTCACTGTGTTCAACTGGGTGTTATATCATAAACACTTGACAACATCTAAGAGTGGACGAAAATCTCAACGTAGATGTTGCTTCTGTACATTTTTTTATATCACAAAGCATAAAAACTCACTGCTTCACTCAAAAAATAATAAAATTCGTCATATTCACCGCTAGCCAGCGACCTGTCAGAACCCTCTTTGAGGTTAGCACTGATCGCGATTCAAAATAAATTCCAGATTAATCATATAAGCAAATAGTGCATAATTTATTGTTCAATAAGTTAGTGAATAAATAGAATAATTTACAAATAAATAAAAAATATCACACTTAATCTAGACTAGAAAAATTCAGTTAAATTGCACAAAGAGTATTATGTTTTCTTCGTCTTTATAAAAGAAAAAGAACTTCAGGTTCCAATAAAATTTCCATATCAATTATATTAATTTAAAAATATCTAAAATATTTAAGTATATCGGGATGATTTCCAGGGAATTTTTTATTGCAATAATTTAAGCTTTCTTTCCTCTTATTGCACGAATTATGTGAAGAAATGTGATTTCTTCGTCGAAAATTGTTCCTTTCCATTCAGTTAGTTCTAATTGGACTAATTTAAATATACAACTACAATTCTAAATATCATTCGGTTAGTTAGCTCATTCTCGAACTATTATAATACATATAAAACATAATCACATTCAGAAAACCCTGAATTTGTAAAATCAGCTCTCTCGAGAATATCAAATTATTGCAAAAATTATGCTAGCAAATAAATTATTCAAAAGCTTTCGTTGGGTTATGGAGATCTTGCCGATTTTATCGAAGACCTTGATTGAGACCTGGAGAAAGGGCTTGGAGATCTAGAAGTTGACCTCCGCTTGTACCAAGGACTCAAACTGCTGCAACTGCTTCCCGACGAAAGGGAACTTGGAGTTTGACGATGATATGGGATCGGTCTCTTCCTTGCGCTAATCAGCGAGATTAGTAAGGTTAGGACTGTTAGTATTATTAGTTTAAGGAACGTCAGCAACCAAGCAATGAACTGAAAGGACGTCTATCTACTACTACAAAACTTTTTCCAGAATATCAAGAGCCTGAAACCATTAATTAGGAATTCAAGATAGCGCGATTTCAATATGGCGGCTACCGGTGTCTTCCACAGAAAACTACTTTCATCCATAGAAATAGCATTTATTGTTCATTTCGATGGATTATCTATGGTTTGGCATCTAGATGCATAGAAAATTGGGTTTCTATGCATCCTTTTGACATGTATCCGCCATATTGAATATAATATGCGATAGTTCGATTTGTTTCAGCTCCAAATATCCCAACTGACCTCATTTTGTTCCAATATAATCATCAACTGAGTTACCATGCTAATAAGAAATTAAAAAAAAAAACAAATGCCATGCTGTACACTTACCTTCTCAAAACAAAACTTCGTAAGCTGCTAGTCAGCCAACTCATAAACAAAACAACTATAATAATAAACATTTATTTATTTCAGAATATCTACAAATGAAAAAACAAGTGTGAATGCAAAAAAATACAGTGAAATACAATATTACTCTCTAAAACTATGAGAATAAATTTTTCAATGATAAATAAGCCTAAATATAATTGAACGTAACCTAGATCCAATTGAACACCAATTCCTACCTTGTTATTCTTCTGCGATCTAGAAATGATGGTGAGCCATGCCTTCTTGGTATTGAAGGTGATCTTGACCTGGAAGAATTACTCGACGAGGAAGATGACGACGAAGAACTGGAGTATGATCTTGACCTTGAACGGGAACCCGATGATTTTGAATAACTGCTGTCTGAAGACGAGGAACTGCTTCTGCTTCTGGAACTGAGAAAATTTGGGAATTAGGGAGATTTTTCAGTTTGACAAGATGGTATCCTACCACAATTTTAGGTCTATTAATAATCTGAAATGAAAATATGGATATTTTGGAGGCACTCACCTGCTTTTAGATCTGGACGAGCTCCTGGACCTTGATTTTTCACTTTTAGCAGCTAACTGAAATTTATTACTTGGTGATCTCGTCCTTGATTTACTGTTCTTGTCCCTCGATGAAGTTGCTCTAGATTCGCTCCTATTCCTTGACGATGTTCTGCTTGCATTCTCATCTATTCCTTTCTCAGTGTAAATGTCAAAAACATCTTTAGGGTTCTTACTTTGTACAGGACTCTTGGAAACATCCTTCTTTAGCGGTAACACTTTAATATCAAAAACATTCGGTTCAATAGCTTTCTTCTCACTTGCTTTCTTCGCTTCCAACATTTTACTGAGACGTTCTTCGTATTCTGATTTTCCTTTCTGAATTTTTTTCTCCAGAACGTCCTTAGCTTTAGCCGCCAGGTCAGTTTTCAGCAAACGCAACATTTTCAAGTCTTTGTCCTCAATTTCTTCTTCTTTCTCTAAATCGTCAGCTGGAAGTTCATCTTCAGAGGACGAAGGCCTTAGTTTGACCACTGGTAACAGTTTCGAAGCTTTAGGAGATTTGTCGTTCGATTTTTTTTCGTAAACTTGCTTCGAAGATCTTTTCGTCTCTTTTTCAGAGTCTGAACTTTCGGAAGGACTTCTCGTTCGTTTTGTCGATCTAGGAGGCGTAATGGAATCGTTTCTGTGTTTGTCTGCACTTTTGTCTTCTTTTTTTCTTTGTGTTCTTTCGGGACTTCGTTCCCTGTTTCTCTCTTTTTCTTTACTTTCATCTCTTGCAGATTTTTCGTATTTATCTCTTTTGTAGGAGTTTGATCTACTTCTTGAACGTCTTCTTCCAGTTTCCCGATAACTTGGTTTTTTCTCCGGCGATTTCGATCTTGCTTCAGTTTTTTCTACCTCTTTGTCTCTGTGTTTTTTCTCTTGTGCTTTAAGCAGTTCTGGAGACCTTGATTTTTTAACTTCCCTCTTCTTTTTGTGTCTTGATTCTTCTCTGGACTCGTTACTTCTACTTCGACTCCTTTCAGTTCTTCTACTTGATTTTGATGGATCTCTTTTTGATTTTTCGGTTTCCCTTGAATGAGTTTTAGATTCTTTAGTTTTTTCACTAGATTCACTCCTTTCACGGTTCTTTTCCACATTTTTATTCTTGCTCTTTTCCTTTCTTGTTTCTTCGTCTTTCTCAGAACGATTGTATTTTTTGGAGTTATCTGGTTTCTTATATCTTTCTTCATCGTTATCATATTTCTTCTTGTTTTTATCAATAGGAGACCTAGAATGACTAGATGATCTTCTCGATTTCTTGGCATTATCGTAATATCTAACTCCTATACTAGGTGATATTCTAGAAACTTCAGTCTTGCTCTTTTCATGTCTGCTCTGTTTTTTAGTCGGAGTGTTTGAACGTGAATTTCGTCCAAAGTTACGGTAACTCTTTTTGGAATCGTAGTACGATTTGTGTCTACTTTCTACGGATCTTTCTTTATCTGGTGACTTCGAATGGTGTCTCTTCCTGTAAGCCGGAGATTTTGACCTTGATTTTCTAGATTTCCTGGATTCTTTCGGGGATACTGACTTCCTTTTGTGTGAATTTTTCCTTGAATCCAACGATGCTGATCTTGACCTTCTTGTTTTATTATTTTCTTCATATCTCCCTCTTGTTTTACTCTCTTCTTCATATTTTCTTGTTTTACTATCTTCGTCATATTTTCTTGTTTTGCTATCTTCGTCATATTTTCCTCTGGTCTTCTTCGGAGACCTACTTCTTTCTCTTGAGAGTTTGCGTTTTTCTGGAGTACAAGACCTATGTTTTCTGCTTCTCTTCTCCACTTCTGGAGAATGATGTTTCGCTTTCTTAGATTCCTTCTCTAACGACTTCTTTCTGGATCTTTCATTCGATTTACTTCTCTCCTTTTTCTTCTCGTATTTGGTTTTTTTATCTGGAATACTGAAGATGATATTTAGATGGGGAATAAAGGGATTGTTTGAAAACTACAAACCTCTCATCGGAGCTGGAATTTGAAACCGATCTCCTCCTCTTGGAATTCTTCTTTTTCTAAACAACGAAAATATATTGAGTATTTCGGGATGGAGTATGGAGAAATTTATGACAGAAATTAGTGCATGCAACTCCAATTGTTCTTTGATCAATGGTACTCACTAGTAGGGCAAGCCCGTGAGGTTATCCTATGAAATGAAGGCAAAGTTCAAACAACAGAACAATGTTTATTTAATTGAAATAAATTCAGCTTTCATGCTGAGTAAGAAACAATGAAAATAAAGAAAGAATTACGCTGATAAAGATATTAAAATAAACAGAACATATAAAGGAAAAAAGTAAAATATAGCAGTGAACGTTTGATCGATTCTCTAGAACGCAGGCAAGTATGGTAAATATTACAAATCATCATACCTCTTTCTTCTTCGATTTTTGCTTCTTAGGTGATTCATCTTCGCTGGATTCCTCATCTTCCGAAGAATCTGAATGCTCGCTTTGATCCGAAGAAACTGAAGAAGGCCTACGCTTCTTCTTGCCTTTCTTTTTGTCCTTGCTTTTCGCGGATCTAGACCAAGGAGAAACGAATTTGAGAGCTCCTTTCGCGCAAATCAGATTCATGGACAAAATCGGAAATCTCGAGAATACACTCCGAACTTAAGAAACGATATTGTCACATTTAAAACATCTTCTAGGAGACTAGAAGCTTTGAAGAACATAACTCACAGGAATTTTTGTATTTTCAATGAAATTCTTGATGGAAAACAAACAGGGAAATGCAGAGAACTTCTTGAGTGATTTCTTAAGATGTGAGAGTGGATTCTCGGAAATCCGCCAAAACCACAGCAAATACTGCCATTTTACTGAGAAATCTGAACAAAACTTTGCTTCTAAATTGCTTTGAAACGCACCTTCAGTCCAAATCAGATGATTCAGTCGAGTTGGCTAGACATACGCAAGGTTAAAATATAATTAAATAAGAAAACGAAACCAACAACATTACCTGACATTCGCCATCTCTGAGACATAAGAACGCCAAAAAATATATCACCACAAAATTAGTATGCTATTCATTTAGGCTATGCAATAATTGTTTTTTTTGCATTTCACTACGACAATAGGTGTGTGAGAAACAGCAGAGAAGTTAAAGAGATCACACAATACATTTTCTTATCAATTAATCAAACTTTATTCCAATCATCAACAGTATTTTCTTTTATTGTCGACCAATCCTATAAGACATGAAATAAGAATGTTCAACAGATTGGTTTACTCTCTCTTCATTGCTGTTTTATTACTTGACGTTACACACAAAAGAGCTTTTTGGCAATTATTCATTCAATAGAATATTTTTGGCTCAATACCTTTTATTTTACACAACTTTATATATTATCTCTGCTCTTTTTATCGTACAACAGTGTATATTCATCCTATTCAATACCTTTCTTTCTTTTTCTTTGACTTCTTCTTCTTCTTTGGCTCCTCACTGGACTCGCTAGAAAAACAAAAGTATTCAAGACACATGAACATATTCTTATGACAAAAACAACTTCCACACCCTCCGTTCTTACCTATCTTTACGTTTTCTCTTTTTCTTCTTTGAAACCTTGGTCTCGACCGGTTCGGGGCTTGGAGTATGCACCATTTGATACCTAGTCGCTTGCTCCCTCTCCAGTTCTTTCTCTATGGCTTTTTGAGTTTCCTTCTCTTGTATCGCGTTCGATTCCGCGATTTTTTCCTTGGCCTCGCGATCTCTGTCGAAGCTGCTGCCGTCTACGAAGTACTCGGAAATACCGAAAGCTTTTCTGAGCCTGGCGTTTTTCTCCTGCTGCGCCTCTGCGACTTGATGCGTCTCTGTGACACTGAAACGAAAGTGACCGTGAAATTTTCAAGAATTCGCGTCAGACTTTCCTTTCGGGAATACCACATGAGTTCTACGCCTATGATCCAGGGCTCACACTGAACTTCAGAGCGAAATACAGCAAGATCAAGTGAAAACTTGAAGGTTTCAGAAGCAAACTCGCCAAATAGATCAATAAAGGACCGTTTTTTACGAGCGGAACGATAACGGATTTATTATATCCTACGCATAACGTAAAAAGAAAGAACAAATTAAATTTTTGAAATGTATATTTGAAAAATTACATTCTCATAGTTCTTTACCATGTACAAATCAAAGATTAAAGATTTTCTTTGGGGCTTCAAATCATTTCAAAATCAAACCGCAGTGCGATGTTGACAAAACCGAAGACGGCTTTGGACTTTTCATACTTAAAGTTCTATGGTTGCAGTAATATATGTTCTATGGGGCGGAACGGATTCGAAAACAAATGTCAATTAATTAATAATCAGTAATCAAGTTCTGTGGCTTTCGAATTTTCGAGAACTTTTACACGTTTCTATGTTCGTAACGTATTTTTTGTTTTCCCGATTCCCGGTAAACAGAATCTGTGTTAGTGTGTTGTGTTGTTAGAACGAAGCCTTATACATTTCTTGATGAAGTAGTGATTGAACGATCGAATAAAAATAGGTGAAATAGTGAAAAAATGGTGAGTAGTTTACGTAAGGAGAAAAACAAGGTAGATTTTCATCTTACGCTATGTTTGATTCGGTTCTCTAGGTCTAGAGAATGAGTCATCCTGGGAATTATAAACAGGGAATAGGTATTTTCTGGAGATTTTGAGACTGTTATTAATGAATTTTTAGTTCGGAATGAACAATATCTGAGTAAGAGCATAAGGTGAACAGTATTCCATTAGGATTTCACAAGATATGTACCTATTTTGAAAATGTAAAAATATCTGCGAATTTTCACAAGTAGATTCTCCAGGATTCCATATTTGTTCAACTAAATTCATAGGGAACCTTTGAATTCTCACCTAGAAATATTATTTCCTATATCGATATTCGATATGTCGGATGCATAGAACTTATAGTTTAATGTAAGTTCTATGGTTCGAATGTTGGATGTCAAAATGAGAAACAATCGAATTCGGACATTTTCTCCCTGTAAGTTTCGGAAAAAAAGATAGAATCTTCGAAATATAAGGCAAACATAAACATAGAGTCTTTCACGGGGAACCTCACCCATATTTATACGGGAAACTACTGAACGTATTTTCATGAAATTCAGCACTTATAAGTATTTCACGATGCTGATGAAATCTAAAATATTTTCAAGGCATGAGCACCTCCGGTTTTTCCGGAAATGACGTCAACTTCCGTTTTTCAAATTAGAACACCATTTTTTTATTGCAGAAATAGATTCCTTAGAAAATTTCAAGTTATTTTGATGTAACATTTTTCAGTTTTGGTTGGAAAATTCTCTCTGAGCGGGAAAATTCGAAAAAAAATCGAAAATAGAGCTCCGCTGAAACAAGAATAACTTCGAGGTTTTTGGATGGAAAATTTTCATTTTTGGGATTTTTCAAGATGTAAGATTGATGTATCCACTTTAAAAATCGAAATCGCGATTCATGATACAGGTGAAAAAATCGCTTTCAAAGTTAGGGATGACAAAATCGTGAAAAATCAATTTTTTCAAATTAGAACCCCATTTTTTTATGGCAGATATTGAATCTACGTTAAAAAATAATGTGAGTGTATGCATCACACCCTTGCCCTTAAATGGATATTTTCTGAGTTATTCACAAAAAACTGATTTTCGTCTTGAATTTTCAGCTATTTCTTTTCCCTTCACGCCAAAAAGATGAAATTTTCAGGAACTGTTATTTGAACCATGCTGTAGATTTTTCACCCCTTCTTGAAACCGACTTCAAGTTACTGTTAGGAGAACCATGGCAAACTCTCGCAGTTATAACTAGAGAAGATGCTCAAAGTTTTGACCGTTAATTTCTAGACATTTATTTATACGTCTCAGGAATGCTTCGTGCGTTGCTCTTCTTATTTCATCGGGAGGAAGAGATCTGCAAAAGTGTTTAAAAACCAAATTGAGTTTCAAAACTATGAATCTAAAAATCTAAACAAACTATGCAGTCCTCTTTATCAGTCAGGGGAGTTGAGTAGACAATATTTTTTATCCTACCCCAAACATAATAGTCTAAAGGAGTTAAATCGGGAAAACGTGGTGGCCAAAGATGTGGACCATTGTTCGCCAACGATCGATCTTCAAATAGCCTGTAGAGGATATTTGACACATTGAGTGAATTGTGTGGAGGCGCGCCATCTTGTTGATACCATAAGTCATTATGGTTCTGTACTAGCGGCTCAATTATTTGAGTCAATATGTCAGAATATCTATCTCCTAAGGGAGAACATTCTTTAAATAATGCAAACATGTGTAGTGTTCTATCTTACCAGTTAAAGTCCCATCATAAATGATGGGAGAAGAGAATTGCATTATTTTTGATGGCGCAAAAAACATTGAAACTCCAGGTCTCTTGAAAGTTCCATTGGCTGAAGTGGTGGTTGTTCTCTTCATCCCAATAATGACTGTTATGCCTATTGAAAGAACCATTCTTTGTGAATTTAGATTCATCTGTCCAAATTATACAGTCCAAAAAGTTTTCATTCTCTTGAAATCGAATCATCATAGCTTCGCAAAACTCTGTTCTCCTGACGAAATCAGTTTCCTTCAAATGCTGTACCCTATTGCATTTATATGGGTGCATTTTATGTTTTTTTAATATTCTCCAAACACTCGATTGAGATAATCCCAGATCAATCTCGGCATCTTTGAGAGAATTTTGAGGATTCAAACGAAAATATGCAAGAACTGTAATTTCGTTGTTCTCATCTTCTACTACACTTTTTTCTCTGTGTATAGTTTTCTTAACGAAAGATCCGACATTTCTCAAGTTTGTCATGGTTCTGTTAATGGTATCTCTCGTTGGTCTGGGTCGGTCAGGAAACCTCTCAATGAACAGTCGAATCGTTCTATCTACAACTTTATTACATTCTCCATGAAGTAGAATGAGATTTAAATAATCTTCATTGGTAAAATTAGGCATAGTGATCGATTTTATAACTTAATACGAATTATCACCAAATTAACAGTAAACACAAAATGCTACTGAATAAAGAGGAATTTGACAGATGTAATTAATGATATCTATCATTAAAAAAAAAAGAATGTAAAACATGGTAAGTTTTTGCATATGGTGCATAAGGAATTATTTATTTATCACTGGAGAGAAAACCGATGACCGATTAGTTGAAATAAAGAGGTTTCCGATACAATTTGAATCCAAATTCGCCATCTATTTAGGAACAACCTGTAACTTTTTTCTCTTCCATATAAGGGTAGTAAAATCTAAAACATGGTTTAAGTAACAGTTCCTGAAAATTTCATCTTTTTGGCGTGAAGGGAAAAGAAATAGCTGAAAATTCAAGACGAAAAACAGTTTTTTGTGAATAACTCAGAAAATATCCACTTTAGGGCAAGGGTGTGATGCATACACTCACATTATTTTTTAACGTAGATTCAATATCTGCCATAAAAAAATGGGGTTCTAATTTGAAAAAAATGATTTTTCACGATTTTGTCATACCTAACTTTGAAAGCGATTTTTTCACCCCCTGTATCATGAATCGCGATTTCGATTTTTAAAGTGAGTACATCAATCTTACATCTTGAAAAATCCCAAAAATGGAAATTTTCCATCCAAAAACCTCGAAGTTATTCTTGTTTCAGCGGAGCTCTATTTTCGATTTTTTTTTCGAATTTTCCCGCTCAGAGAGAATTTTCCAACCAAAACTGAAAAATGTTACATCAAAATAACTTGAAATTTTCTAAGGAATCTATTTCTGCAATAAAAAAATGGTGTTCTAATTTGAAAAACGGAAGTTGACGTCATTTCCGGAAAAACCGGAGGTGCTCATGCCTTGAAAATATTTTAGATTTCATCAGCATCGTGAAATACTTATAAGTGCTGAATTTCATGAAAATACGTTCAGTAGTTTCCCGTATAAATATGGGTGAGGTTCCTCGTGAAAGACCCTGTATAGTGACCAAAAATTTAACTTATACATACCCTCTACTTTTGAGTTCGTTTTCATCATTGAAACACACCATTTCGAATGGAAAAATCAACTTAAAATTCAGAAAATACCCAACGAGAAGAATTTCTTCGCAGCATAATCGCAAATGACGTCGTCGAAAGTGAAAATGGTCGATATGATCGGTAACAATATCGTAATAATCATTTTGTGTAGTCTTCAGAATACGCTCTATTTAACACCGATAAAAGTGCACCTTTAAATACGCAGCGCACACTACAGCACGTACGCGAGTATTGTACTCGAAATTTGAAAATCGATACCTTACAACCCCCTCTTGTCGGTGGTGGATTTAGGGGTGACGAACCTTGCGTGAGTCAGAGCTCGTGCCTGCTTTTGTTATCGGATTTATTCAAATTCGTTTACAGTTTTTTATACAGTGTGTTTCCACAAAAGCGGTTGTACACCCCTTCATTCGAATATTTGAGTTTAAGATGTGTAGAAATAGAAAATTAGGAGGGAAGATATTTAAGTTTTGTAATGGACGACGAAAACAAATGTGTATACTCGGAATTGTGATAGAAAAAAGGGAGACAGAGATTCTTTTTTTGGAATGTGTTCTCGAGCTTCAAGAAAGTTAGGGTTATTAAAAGGTTTTAAAAAAATACTCGTAGTTTTGTTCAATCTCAACTGGACCGCATAATTGTCCTTTTACTCGCTTCGAAATGTTGAAAATTTACGCTGGAAATCATCGTACCTCACTACGGACCTCATCATCTGCCTGTTTTTCTTCCGGCCATAATAAGGCTTTTTCTCCTGGAAGTGGTTCGGGGAATGGACCAGATCTCCGCAGTGGCAATGGCAGCAGCATCTCTGTTGCTTCCCTCTCGTGTATTTCGCGAAAGGCTGAGCAGCCTTGGTAGCGACCAGAGCCTGGCAAAAAGCGCCTCTCCACAGTCTCTCTATGATGACCTTCTGGTTCTGAGACGGGGGATGGTACCGTTTTTTACCCCCTCCGTAAAACATATTCATTTTCTCTTTCAACAACAAGACACTAACTTGTAAATATTTGATTTCTTAATGATACCCTTAAATTTTAAACTTATAGTCTATATACTTGGAAGACGTGGTTATCACACTTATCAGAGATTTTTAAATGGAAGACATATCTGATTTTGCGTTCACCCCTGACGATTACATGGTTAATACGGGACGAAACGTCGTCGACGGGACGTCTTTTTCAGGCGTCTTGACGCGTTCGACGCTAGCGTAGCCATCTCGCGATTCGTACTGGGTGAAGGTGCGATTTGCCAATTTTGTTGGCCAAACAACGGATGCGCCGTTAAATGTGCCGTCGCGCATGGAGGGCCTGATCAATAATTGATGAGAGGGCACTAGACGCCGTAAGACGCAAAGATTACGAAAATTTGCGACGCAATTTAGCAAATCGAGAGTTTTGAAATTGAAAAAACTGATTTTCTTTCGAAGATCCATATTTTCCGTATCATCTTGTTATTTTTTTCAACTACATTTACTTAAGGACTAAACGAGAATAAATTCGCTATCACAAAAACGCTAATATCTTTTGAACCACTGGACCGATTTCGAAAATCAAACTCATTTTCGAATCATCTTCTAATTCTAATGAAAACTGGTTTCACAATGAAAAAGCCAAAACGATTTTTTACAAAATTCATGGATTTTTTCTGGAACTCTTCCCATCATGCTTCTTATAGTGTTCTCAGTCACTTTCTGGGATGCTGTCTTCCACTTTTGCTTGAATTCCGCTAATGTTTTCGTTGATTTCTTAGTCTTCTTCAATTCTCTTTTTATCTTTCGATTGGCCTGAGTTCTGGGCAATTTGGTGGATTGGCCTCTTTGGGGACAAAAACCACCTCATTAGCTTTGTACCATTCCTTGGTGGCCTTGCTGTAGTGGCATGAAGCTAAATCTCGCCAAAAGATTGTTGACACATCGTGCTCACGTAAAAATGGTGAAAGTCGCTTCTTCAAGCATTCCTCGATGTATATCTTCGAGTCAACAGAGCCTTGGCCAACGAAAAATTTACTCCTTTCCACAAGTGCAAATTGCCTGCCAAACCAGGAATTTTTTAGGAAACTTTGCTTGTTTCTTCACGCGAAATTGTTCGTCAACATTTCCATGAGAATCTGCTGTATAAAATTCCTGACCAGGAAGTTGCGAGAAATCAGCCAAGACATAGGTTTCGTCGTCCATCACGCAACAGGGACAATTTTTCAAGAAATCTTTCTTTAATTTCTTCGCTTCTTGATTCTTCACAGCGTTCCTGTCTGGCACTTTCTATGTTCTAAGCCCACAACTTGACTTGATTTTCTGAACGGTTAACTGCGAACAACCCACTATTTGGGCCACTTTCTGTCCTGAAAGGTTAGGATTCTTCTGAAAAAGGCTGATGGCTTTCTTCACTTTTTTTGGGCTATGAAACCCCTTTTTCCTTCCGGTTCCTTCCTTGCGGTTAATTGAAAGATCTTCGTTGAAGCGCTTAACAACTCTTGATACCGTTTCCGGACGAACGCGAGCCTCTTTTGCGATTCTTTTGAAGCTCCATTTTTTATTATTTTGAAAAAGTTTCACTATAAATTCTTGTGTTTTCACTTCGCTCGACATTTTGCGACAGAGAATTGGAATATCTATGAAGTAAATATTCCAAATGTTTCTGACGTTCATAACAAACCTAACTATGATCAAATTTAGATTTTTTCTCAATTGGTTCAAGAGATAAAGGCGTTTTTGTGATAGTGAATCAATTCTCGTTCAGTCCTTATAACGTCCATTTTTTGTGTATGAATGTCGGAAATGTACTTTCTGCTTTTCTCTTCTGTTTGTATTTCGTTTTCTATAAGTTTAAACGGTTCAACACCATTGAAAGTCAAAATTTCATTACGCAAAGACAAGTTTCATCCGATAATGATGCCACAAGCTCTTCGGATGCTTCAAACTGATTGAACGAAAGTGCATTGGCCAATTTCTTCAATTAAGCCAAAGCATGTTTGCTTTCACAGTACTTTGCCTCTGGAACTGTTTGGTAACATCCAGAAATGGTTGACCACCTGCTGGAACGCTTGCAGAAAACAGCCTCTCATTGCAGAATGGCATTTAGCGTCTTTGAGATGCCACAGTTACTTTTCCGACTTTCGTGAAGTTTTATACATTTTCAAAGATTGTACTTTTGCTTTTGTAAATACATCATTTCTTTGAAATCGTATCAGTCTAACCGGATAAAATCTACACACACATGTTATTTCAAAAGGAATTGCGTTTTTCTGAAGTGAAAACAAAAATGAATTCAATATCCTTAACTTTTGACATGCGGTTTAATTTCTGATATGTGTTGCCTGAATGTTATTATTTATGGAAGAGGAATTATACTTTCTCGATGATTTCTTGATGAAAAACACCCTACATATAACTTAACATTTCAAAATACACTATTTGAAGTCTTTTGTCTTTTTTTCACTTGTGGAAAATGACTGCCACTTTATAGTCAATAGGAAAGGCTAGAAAGACAACTGACAATGCTATGAGCCCTCAACTATGATACCAAAAACAACGGATCAATCTATTACTCACTTTGTTCTTCCCCATTCGTCGACATTCTTCTCAAGCTTTCCATTATCCTGATTCAACAACATACTTCTGTAATTGTTCACTTTGTTGGTAATCACTCCTTCCGGAAACCTAAAGAACCCATGGTTGACTATCAAATGACCTTATACTTCGTTTTGAATCAACTTACCCTTGCTCTTCGAGGATCTCTGCGAATTCGGCACACTTAAGTTCCATTTTCCTTTTTCTCTCATGGTCCAGTATTTCTTGGTTCGGCTGCTTGTTGGAAGCAACATCTAGGGCTGCTAGTTCTTGTTCGGATTTGTGGTTTTTGTCTTTCGCATGAGGTCTGACTAGGGCCCAGTTTCTTTGGACGTGTCCGTTGGTTCCGGAACCCCTAGGGGTGACCAAACCTATTCCGTTGTACATCTTTCGGGCTGAAGCTAAAAGGAATTTTTATGTTAGGTGTAGTTTTGGGGATTGATGTGAAGCAAACTCATGTTGTTTATCGATTTTTCAAGGCGGCAAATTAAGACGAGGCTCTTACTTTAGTAATCCAATTAGTTTTCCTTGAAAATTAGATTAATCATTGTCACTTGTGAGTTCACTTTTATTTTTTCTGGTTCTATTGTACACAAAAATTATAAATATTGGAAATCTCTAGTGAAAACAGGTATTTCAAGATATTTCATGTCAAAGTGTCAGAGTTGTCAAATTTAACAATCGTAAAATGACACATCGTTTTCTTTTTCTTAATGAGAATAACTTCTCAGTTCTTACATCATGCAGTCGAAACTAGCATATAATTGTTTATAATCCGCTTTGGATTAATTTTGGACTTAATATCAACGTTTTTGAGTACCGAAAGTATTTTGCTTTGAATTTAATGAAAAATGTTGCTTATAAGTTCGAATCATCGTTGCTAGATGTCGCCACTAGAGCTTCTTCTCCGGAAGGCAATCTGTAATTCGATGTCTGCGTAATGTAGGTTGCCTATACAGGGTCTTTCACGAGGAACCTCACCCATATTTATACGGGAAACTACTGAACGTATTTTCATGAAATTCAGCACTTATAAGTATTTCACGATGCTGATGAAATCTAAAATATTTTCAAGGCATGAGCACCTCCGGTTTTTCCGGAAATGACGTCAACTTCCGTTTTTCAAATTAGAACACCATTTTTTTATTGCAGAAATAGATTCCTTAGAAAATTTCAAGTTATTTTGATGTAACATTTTTTCAGTTTTGGTTGGAAAATTCTCTCTGAGCGGGAAAATTCGAAAAAAAAATCGAAAATAGAGCTCCGCTGAAACAAGAATAACTTCGAGGTTTTTGGATGGAAAATTTTCATTTTTGGGATTTTTCAAGATGTAAGATTGATGTATCCACTTTAAAAATCGAAATCGCGATTCATGATACAGGGGGTGAAAAAATCGCTTTCAAAGTTAGGGATGACAAAATCGTGAAAAATCAATTTTTTCAAATTAGAACCCCATTTTTTTTCTGGCAGATATTGAATCTACGTTAAAAAATAATGTGAGTGTATGCATCACACCCTTGCCCTAAAGTGGATATTTTCTGAGTTATTCACAAAAAACTGTTTTTCGTCTTGAATTTTCAGCTATTTCTTTTCCCTTCACGCCAAAAAGATGAAATTTTCAGGAACTGTTACTTAAACCATGTTTTAGATTTTACTACCCTATTATGCAAGAGAAAAAAATTACAGGTTGTTCCTAAATAGATGGAATTTGGATTCGAATTTGTATCGGAAACCTCTTTATTTCAACTAATCGGCCATCGGTTTTCTCTCCAGTGATAAATAAATAATTCCTTATGAACCATATGCAAAAACTTACCATGTTTTACATTCTTTTTTTTTTAATGATAGATATCATTAATGTGATAGATATCATGAATGTGATGCAAAAACTTACCATGTTTTACATTCTTTTTTTTTAATGATAGATATCATTAATAAAAAAGAATGTAAAACATGGTAAGTTTTTGCATATGGTTCATAAGGAATTATTTATTTATCACTGGAGAGAAAACCGATGGCCGATTAGTTGAAATAAAGAGGTTTCCGATACAAATTCGAATCCAAATTCGCGATCTATTTAGGAACAACCTGTAACTTTTTTCTCTTACATATTAGGGTAGTAAAATCTAAAACATGGTTTAAGTAACAGTTCCTGAAAATTTCATCTTTTTGGCGTGAAGGGAAAAGAAATAGCTGAAAATTCAAGACGAAAAACAGTTTTTTGTGAATAACTCAGAAAATATCCACTTTAGGGCAAGGGTGTGATGCATACACTCACATTATTTTTTAACGTAGATTCAATATCTGCTAGAAAAAAAATGGGGTTCTAATTTGAAAAAATTGATTTTTCACGATTTTGTCATCCCTAACTTTGAAAGCGATTTTTTCACCCCCTGTATCATGAATCGCGATTTCGATTTTTAAAGTGGATACATCAATCTTACATCTTGAAAAATCCCAAAAATGAAAATTTTCCATCCAAAAACCTCGAAGTTATTCTTGTTTCAGCGGAGCTCTATTTTCGATTTTTTTTTTCGAATTTTCCCGCTCAGAGAGAATTTTCCAACCAAAACTGAAAAATGTTACATCAAAATAACTTGAAATTTTCTAAGGAATCTATTTCTGCAATAAAAAAATGATGTTCTAATTTGAAAAACGGAAGTTGACGTCATTTCCGGAAAAACCGGAGGTGCTCATGCCTTGAAAATATTTTAGATTTCATCAGCATCGTGAAATACTTATAAGTGCTGAATTTCATGAAAATACGTTCAGTAGTTTCCCGTATAAATATGGGTGAGGTTCCTCGTGAAAGACCCTGTATACTATTTAGACTCCACTTCGGGCAGAACTTCATAATTTTTTTTTATTCTCATGGATTGATGGATTGGATAGTAGTGTATATCCATTCGGCCAAAATGTCTTTGATTGTGGAATTTTGAACTGGAATTGGTCTTAAAAGATTACGAAATTTTGTCTTCATTTTTCAAAACTACGGATTTTCATTCAGATGGAGAAATCCGGGATCATAAAAGATTTATCTGACAGCCACTGGCAATATTTTGACAGCTGTCGTTTTTTTTTCTTTTGGCTTCTTGAATGCGAATCTTCCTACAAGATGGATGAACGAGCTTCAATAAAACATCAATTTTGGAGAAGATTTTTTCGAATTTGTTCTTATCCGCATTGTTCTTTCAATCTTTCTAGTTTGTTAACCTACTTTGGGCCACCTGTATACATACTCACTTATTTGGAGACCTTGATCATTGTGGAATGTTATTTGATGGGGAGAAAAAGAATTAAATTCACAACAAAATAGAATACTTTATTTTAACTCACTAACCGAAACATTAAAGCAAAAACATAAATTACCAAAATACTTCATAAAACTATTTATTTTACAATTACCCAAAATGTTCGACATTTGAGATTTTGGAATCATAAGGTACTAAACGGAGTAATGAAGTTCTCTCAAACGCTCAAGAACATAACAGATGCAGTAAAATTGGTCTGAGGAAATATCGAAGAATATTCACCATCATTATTTTTTTCATAAATTATTTTTACAAACATGCAACTGACAATATAACATTTCAACAAGCTCAGTATTTGAGGAATACACCGAAGAACGGGGTAAAGAAGTGATCGGCCATCAACATGGTCAGTTCCAATCGGAAAACTTTATCATTTTGAATTTTATTCTTTTTTTGGATTTCGTTTCATATTAAAATATTGGCGTTTCATACCATCGAGTCACTGTAGAAAATACAAGTCAAGGGTTAGGAATTTCTACACCAAGCGTTGCAAAAAATGGTTCGGATTTCCTAAGTTGATTCATCACCAGACGCTTTATTTGGCTATCGGATTGGTAACAATCAGTACAGTGGAAGGCACTTAGTGCAATTTCAAGGAATTGATTCGGGATTGATATAAATTCATTATATGGATTGGGGGACAACGAACAATAAATTGAAGGAAATCTTAAGTTTGTTTTGGTCTGCTATTTTTTTAATAAATTTTTTTAAGGCTTTGTGTTTCTTTTGTACTATAGTAAGGAAAGATGTGAATGTTTCTATGTGAAGTAGAATCCTGAGAATTTTCTATTTAAAGTTGAAAAATCGATCGTTGTATGTGAACTGAGAAAGTGGACTTGAATACAGAGATTTCGTTCTAGCTTTTGACCCTGAATTCAAACTGAAAGAAAGCAATTTCCAATAATTTACTTTGTAATAAGGCTCAATGAAGACCTGACGATACAATTGAAATCAACGCATACATGAAAATAACAATAATTCCATACCTAATGAACGATTTCCATTCCAATTTTAAAAATGTTCTGAAATAAAGATAATAATTACGACTAATTACAAATAGATGTTCCAATTTCATAAACGGATGGTACATCGAAAGGCACATATAACAAAGCCTGCGCTTCCACACTCTGAGCTTGGAAAAAGCACATCCGATTCTTCCTCGGGCCAACAATACCTCCAAAAACTCTTCCTCTCCTCCACTCCTCGGCTAGCACAAGATTCCCCGATCGACAGTGATGGCGGTTTTGCTAACGTGCGGTGTGTGGGTTAGGTGTCTGCAGGCAGTGTCGCACTGGGAGCAGAGGCAGTTGGCCGGAACTTGGTAAGCGCTCCTGGGGGAACTTTCGAAGGCCCCGTTTATATTGTCCGATGTTTGAAGGTAGGTTTTCCGCTGGGCCATGGGCGTCGTGTTGGGCGCCACGTGGCTCAGGCTCTTTCGTTGGCTGATCGGGGTCGATCGAGGGGTCACTTGGATGCTTTCGGACGTCGATTTCGCCATCAGGGAAGATATGTTGGATTTTAGGGATATCCAGGGGTGGTCGAGAAGCTCCTGGATGGTCGGTCGTTTTCTGTAACGGAAACTGGTCGTGAGTCGTGGCATTGAGTTTAAATACAGGGTGAGTCTTTGACTTGTACATATATTTTAACTGTAGATTCCTCTCATCAAACGAAACACTTTTTTCCTATACCATTTTTCAAAATTCGGTTTCGTTTGAAAGATACAGGGTGTCAAAAATCCATGAAATAAACACTATTCTTTCCATATATTTGAAACCGATAATCCGAATGAACTGAATTTTGGTTGATTGTTTACTCTATTCATGGTGCATATTCCTCAATTGAAACTTATTCCATATTCCTTCTAGTATAAGAGTTACAGCCTACTCGTCTCATGAATTCATGCAAAAATACTATAAAATCACTCGAAAAAGATAAACGGTTCATATTTTCGAAAGAATCAACCATTTTAGAAAATAAAAGTATTCTTATATTTTTTCAATAAAACGCGTCGTTTTCGAGTTATTCCTAATTGTATACGAACAAATTCGAGGAAAAAATCATGAATTTCATAAAAAAACTGAATGCAACCCTGAATTAAATATCATCGAATATTATATGTATTCTCTGATCTTAACAAATTAACAACGTTGTCAATGTTTATCAACTTCGTCAAGACTAAAATCTACATGATGGAAAAACGTTCGATGTAATAATTGAATTCTGAGAAGCATGAAATGAAATTACACAGTCTATAAGCACAGTTTCTATAGAAAATTTATTGTTACCGGTCTTTCAGGAAAATATCTATCTCAACAATATTATCCTCTTGGAGATTTCAATCGACACTACACGGTATGCACATCACAATCATCACCTGTTTGCTTTATTATCTGCAAGTAAATTTAGATCATTGATGTAGAATCAATGATTTAGATAGATAATTAAGGTTATCCCGTTTAAGCGTCTTTCATTATCATAGACTGGCCTGCGGTTCGAGACACAGAAACAGAACAACCACAACACAACGGCCTGTCCCGCCTGTCTGCCTTGCGTGCCGGCTATATCGTAGCGCTATATCGGCAAGAATCAGAACTCGTTTGGCACGCCTAGACGCCTTTAGCCGTTAGCGATTGTGATAGTTCATCCGCTAACGATAGGGGACGTACTGCTTTCTTGAGTTCGCATTGTTTGAAGAGAAAATCGGCAATCTGGCATCGTCTTCTCTAGAGTTCTGTGCTTAGACAGGTTCTGTGCACGGCCTTCTAAAGACTTTAGTCTTTAGATAGCCGTGTTCTGTGGAATATCATATCACAGAAGATGAGTTAGGTTAGGTCATTGACCTCGAATCATCTGACTTAGGTTGATGGAGTTAGAATAGTTTGGTGAGAAACCAATTTTCATGAGATCGTTCCAAAATATCGAGGAAAATATTAACCAATTATTAGTGTTTATAAACTAATCTTCAGGAAAATCGAAGAAGGATCTTATTTTGGTGGGAGAAATATGGCTTTTCAATTGCAGAAATAATCGGACAGTGTTTTTGTTAGGAAATATCGTTTTTGTTACATTCTTATTCGAATAAGGTTACATTGTTACATTCTTATTCGAATAAGGTTAGTGCTTGAGTATTTTCTAATTGTATCACCCAGAACATCTAATCACCTCAATTTCAATCGAAAAATATGAACTTTGAAGTGTTTCCAGAGAATGTATCCAGGCACGGACTCAGCACAATTTTTTTCAAATGGCTATATCTTTTTAACAGAGCCGAATTCGGAAAAATGGAAAATGAAAAAAAGGTTTCCTTTGGCCTCAAGAATCTATAGTTAAAATATATGTACAAGTCAAAGACTCACCCTGTATACATAGAGACACAGTCCAGTTCAACGATTTGAAGCTAAATTTTGTGTAGTTCCTTCACCGGTTCATAGATGGATAAGTGTGTTTCAGAGAAGCGAAAATTTTCACTTCCGCATCTGGCGGTAAGTAGCTGAACTATAAGGCACTATTTCCGAAGCCGAATGCGATGAAGATCAGGACCGGCATATGGAAATGTGGGATGTTCAGTATTTCATCACCTGATTTTTTTGATGCAATAAAACGACAATTATTTTTGATCTTTCATGAATTTAAAATACTGATTTATGGAAAAATAAATGCATGCAATTTTTTCTTCATTCACAAGTATTTGTAAATAGATTTTCTATGAATTTTTAAAAATATTCAATTTTTTATAAACAGCGGGATGCTTCTATGTCGAGATTCTTTCGGTTTTTTCTTTCCCCTGTACAGCTTCACTCTAATCAGTTGTCTCAACAAATGAATCCTGTGCTTTTCAAATTCTGGAGTTAACAGAGAGTTCCAATCTTCTATAAATTCATTTTTTTTTATTTTCCTGGAATATACCTTTGAAGTCATATCCTTTCTGATTTTGTGACCATAAATGACCAACAGCCCTTTCCTCATCAAATGTTTGAAATCGTTTGAGGGAATTCTCAAATGTATCCGATTTCGATTTGCAATAATCCAATCATTACCAAGCTTATTCAAATCATCAATGAGGAGTGCTTTTCCGCACTTACCGCATTCGTTTTTTTTGGCGATGTTCCTCATCAAATACCCCGAGAAACTTGCGATGGAGTTGGATTCTAGGGTATTTAGGGGTTCAATTAACTCTTTATCCCTTATATACCCTCACTAGGCTCACCGTTGCCCGAATCCGCAGAAGAAATGTTCTAATCTATCCAATCATCCACATCAATGGGCCTACTTTCAGATTCTCCCATTGTACACAGGTCGAAATCATTGTCGTCTTGGCAGTTAGAATTATCGGAACATTTTTCAAGACAACCAGTCATGACCGACTGCAACCCAAATCTGAAGCATCGAGCTGAGGGGTTTGGATCATAACCCCTACGCTGGCCTTATTTTGGAGAATGAATTCTCGATTGGGTCCTGGTTGAGCCGACTTTTTATCAAATATGGAAATGTTTCCTTCGTCTCCTCCCACAATTGAAGGATGCTACTGATGGTTTGTATCAAACCGTTGAAACAATAGGGAATATTTTTCCCAACTGTCCAAGACTTAATGAATTCAATTGATTCCGTCAGGGTTTGTATTGCTGATGGCTGATAATTTCCCTCAAATTTTCCATTCGAATTGAGGCAGTCGAAAAGATCATTCATTTTCAGAATGAACTGAGCAGTTGAATTGGCACTTCTCGACCTCAGCTCACCAGTTGCAATGACTGTTCTCATAGCCGAATATAAAGTTCTGATGAAAATCTGCGTGGCCAATTCAACCTTCATTTTCTGGAAGGCGTTTGGATTTATGTGGTTTTCAGTTATCTTCAAGAGAGTACGAGAAAGACAAATTCTTTTCATCGATTAAGTAAGTTTCTTTTATGTCCCTCCAAGAAACATTTCCACCCCTCATTTCCTACCTGAGAACACTCCTTTGGAGAAATTCATGGCTAATAGTTCATCATTATTGAATCACACCGTTTGTAACGAATTTGGACGAATCCGACCCTGCCTACGATTCGAAGAACTAGAGGAAAATAAATCTCCTACAGGTTTCTATCAATGAGTAGTGACAAAATGGATCGGACGAATATAGTTCCTTTAGTAGCTACTACGTGCCGCCACTTGAGTTGGCAAATTGGAAAGTAAACTGCCAAAAATGTGTGCATCAAATCAATGAACTGGGTTGTGTCTCTATGTATATTTAAACTCAATGGTCGTGGACAAAATTAAATAGAATATATTTCTGACTCTGCTGAATGAGTTCGACACCAGATTTGAGGTTGAACGTAGATTCTCTGTGTGGCTTGACACCTACCTGGGGTCTAGGATGAGTCCACTTTTGATAAAATCTATGGCGGCGCTGGATACGTCGGCGAAGTGTTCCGGTTCGAACGTCAAGGCACACTGGGATATGTTGAGGAGGGTCTGTTGTTTGTTGTCGGCTCCGAAGGGGCTGAATCCCGACAGTAGAACGTAGGTGAGCACTCCTATCGACCAAATATCGGTCGCCAGACTTATTGGTTCGTAACTAAGTACTTCTGGGGCTACGTAGTCTAAAGTACCTGCGGAACATATCTGAATTAGCGTTGAAAGGCTAACTGAAAAAAAAATCAAAATTTGATCATAGTTAGCTTTGTTATGAACGTCAGGAACATGTGGAACATTTACTTCATATATAAAAAAAACTCCATTCACTTTTATAAAGTATACCGGTTGGCCATGGAATTCTGACACATTTCACCGTGTATATTTTGAAAATGTTAGGTTATGGTCATTCTTCTGTCAGTTGAACCAGCAACGTTGCCGTTTCTACATTTATGTCGTAGTAATTACGTATATATCAAAAGGTTTATTTACTTTGGGAAAATAATGAATTCGAGAAAATATTATGTGAATTCAATAATTCCAAAGACCTGGCGAATGTTGAAGACACTTTTTCGCCTAAATACTGGAAATATTTCACCTATATAAACATGATTGGGAGATTCAGTTATGCTATTTTCTTGTACGGAAATCATGAACCAAGTGTTGAAATTTTACTGAAAAATAATGGACAAAATAGTCCGTTACTTTGTGATAGTTCATTCGAAAAAAGAATAAAAGTATTCGCATAACCCTACAGAAAAACTTATAAATGAACAGTGGAATTCCCCATTTTCCAAAAAATAAGCCTACAGAAGAAATTGAAATACCTTTTTGCACCCCTTTAAATACTCCAGTATGAAAATGTAGTGGTACTATGAAACCTGTGTCACTGTTAAACCTTAAAAGAACTAACTCCATTTACAAAGTTCGTGGGAATCTATGTGAATGATAGGTCAACCGAATCAAGAAGAACGTATTTCTAAACTGGGATGCACCTTAGCTTCAGTCTGTTATCTTTGGGTGTAATGACAAGATATCTGGATAAATTCTGCATGAAAACCATCTATCATACAGTATTCGAGTCAAAAGCAAGATATGGAATTATGTTTTATGGACATACTTCGAAGTCAATTCAAATATTCAATCTCCAGGTGGGTGTTAAACGTCTTAAATTTAATTATCATATCAACTGGCATATAATGATTGGATACAAAACTTGAGAAAACGGTAACACAATAAAGAAATTGGATTTGATACATAATAAAAAAAACTTCAACAATTTTCCATCACAAAACAATAATTTCTAACATCGTTACATGTTTATGTTTCTTTTTGAGAAAGAGCATTAGATTCTTTAATGTATCATACAATATGGCATGTTCAAAGCAATTACAATATTAGGAAAACAGATTTGAATAGGACACCATACATTTTTACCCATGATACATGAGCACAACGATAAAAACCTCTGAATAAGTATAGAGATTTTGTAATTTTTTTCAAAGAATAGGCTGACATATTCATAACGGACAGAATCTTCTTCAGGAACAACATTTCATCTTTCTTTTGGATTGACACTGACAAAATATCTTGAAATCTGCAACCGAAAAGGAGATAGAAAATCATCAGGACATAGTATATAACCCACATTTGGTCCTTGACAACGAAGGTCTTCCGACCATATCTGGTCCTCCAAGCAATTATTTTTGAGATCCTCAGGTTTACGAAGAAGCTTTATGTCCCTTATAAAGAGAAAGCCTTTCCCAATTGGTTATTTTTCTATCTAGGTGGTTTGCAGCAACTTCCTCTTCCATATCCATAATATAATTCATTTTGTTTGATTCAGTTGAACCTCCTTGATCGTAGAAAATCTTCGATACAGTACTAGTTTTATAAGGAGGCTATTCGACATTTTTGCATCAATACTAGAAAAGCCAAATGTTAGGTCTTTTACACTGCATAGAGGGTTCTGTTGAAAAAGGCAGCTCTTTCGCAAAAGTGAGTAGTGTATCAATCGAAACGTGTTCATTTTTCAAATTATAATTCCAAATTTGTCGTTGCAGATCTTTCTTCAAAATAAAGTCAGTGTCTTTTTGGGTTCCCCAATAGTAGGAAATTCTTTGTCGTCTCTTTCACTTAAAATCCTCCTAGTTGTGTTTATGTGCAGCTAAAAAATGAATATCTATTCATATAAAATATAAAACCTTGGTTTTCACTCACTTATACGTCGAAAATGTTGGATAGCTGGTCATGAACTGTCGATACCAAATTAACTTTACCTCTGCTTTTTCGAAATTACCTTCGGCATTCTTAGTTTCCAGGCTTGATAATTAATAATGAAAAATAAACGCCGGCATCGTCTCCGACATTTATTAATTGACGTAATGTCATTCACAAGTGCCAACCTGCGATTTTTTCTGGTGAAAAAACTTGATAAACCTAAAACTTGGCCTCCCGGGATACTTTATAAAAGTGAATGGAGTATATATTCCAATTCTCTGTCGCAAAATGTCAAGCGAAGTGAAAACACTTTTTCAAAATAATCAAAAATGAAGCTTCAAAAGAATCGCAAAAGAGGCTCGCGTTCATCCGGAAACGGTATCAAGAGTTGTTAAGCGCTTCAACGAAGATCTTACAATTAACCGCAAGGAAGGAACCGAGAGGAAAAAGGGGCTTCATAGCCCGAAAGAAGTGAAGAAAGCTTCAGCCTTTTTCAGAAGAATCCTAACCTTTCAGGACGGAAAGTGGCCCAAATAGTGGGTTGTTCGCATTCAACCGTTCAGAAAATCAAGTCGAGTTGTGGGCTTAGAACATACAAAGTGCAGAAAGTGCCAGACAGAAACGCTGTGAAGAATCAAGAAGCGAAATCAAGAGCGAAGAAATTAAAAAAAGATTGCTTGAAAAACTTTTCCTGTTGCGTGATGGACGACGAAACCTATATTTCGACAACATAACACAAATGGTTGAGATCCAATCAAATGGAGAAACATTTAGATCAAATCAGCTGAACATTAAACTTGGAATTGCACAAGGCAGCTTTGTAGGGTCAATATTCTTCATCATATATATCAATGAGTCTGGGGAAGAAATAGATGAAGTGAACTACACAGGGACAGTGGTAAACTATGCTGATGACACCAGCATTTTAACTATTGCAAGTCAATGGCCAGAATTGAAAAAGATGGCTTCAGAGGTATTGACACTTTCCAACACATGGTTCAGCAATAATAATCTAATATTGAATAAGGAAAAGACCAATGTTCTAATGTTTCACCACATCAAGTCAGGTATAAAGAACCCAAGTAGCATAAAGTTGAATGATCAAACATATAAAATTAATAATAATGTAAAATTTCTTGGAGTCTACATGGATTACGAATTAAATTGGAAGTACCAAATTGAGTATGTCGGAAAGAAGGTTTCATCAGCAATTTATGGATTGAAGGTGGTTGCCAGATATTTGAAAAGCATCTCATTGAAAACTATATATTATGCAACAATAGAATCCAGACTAAGATTTGGAATAATATTCTTTGGATCAGGAAATATATCATCTCTTTTCATTCTTCAAAAAAAGGCAGTAAGAATACTGTTTAATTTAGGTAGAATTACATCATGCCGTGGAATCTTTAAAAAAAAATAAAATCTTAACTGTATATGCAGTATATATACAAGAATGCCTCATATTTCTGCACAAAAACAAGGAACTTTTCAGAGAGCACATAAATGAAAATAAGACAAAATGCAGCATAAGAAATCACAATTACACATACCCCAAGATCCGTCTAACTAGCACTCAAGACCAGGTGGAATATAGGTGCATTAAATTTATCAACGCATTGCCAATTGGAATCCAAAAAGAAGAAGACTTGAAGGAATTCAAGAAGTCAATACATGAACTTTTGTTGAAAATTGAACCATACAAATTTGAAGACTTTCTTTATGTAAATAAGACCTAAGAGTTAGTATTGTACATGTTGACACAATTTCATTTGCTTTTTCTGTGATGATCATTTGAAATAAAGATTCTTATTATTATTTATTTATTTATTTATGTCTTGGCTGATTTCTCGCAACTTCCTGGTCAGGAATTTTATACTGCAGATTCTCGTGGAAATGTTGACGAACAATTTCGCGTGAAGAAACAAGCAAAGTTTCCTAAAAAATTCCTGGTTTGGCAAGCAATTTGCACTTGTGGGAAAAGGAGCAAATTTTTCGTTGGCCAAGGCTCTGTTGACTCGAAGATATACATCGAGGAATGCTTGAAGAAGCGACTTTTACCATTTTTACGCGAGCACGATGTGTCAATCTTTTGGCGAGATTTAGCTTCATGCCACTACAGCAAGGCCACCAAGGAATGGTACAAAGCTAATGAGGTGGTTTTTGTCCCCAAAGAGGCCAATCCACCAAATTGCCCAGAACTCAGGCCAATCGAAAGATATAAGGCCCTGGTAAAAAGAGAATTGGAGAAGACTAAGAAATCAACGAAAACATTAGCGGAATTCTAGCAAAAGTGGAAGACAGAAGCTATCCCAGAAAGTGACTGAGAACACTATAAGAAGCATGATGGGAAGAATCCCAGAAAAATCCATGAATTTTGTAAAAAATAGTTTTGTTTTTTTAATGTAAAAACAGTTTTCATCAGAATTAGAAGATGATTCGAAAATGAGTTTGATTTTCGAAATCGGTCCAGTGGTTCAAAAGATATAAGCGTTTTTTGATAGCGAATTTATTCTCGTTCAGTATTTACTCTAAAACCTGCGGTTTTCCAGAAACTGCGAAGCCATATGCGTCGATTTTGACGCGTTCCGAGAATACGTGAGCGAAGAATTGATGACCTCTCCGGCTAGGTGTATTCCAAACATCGACCGTTGTTTACATAAAACTGAAAAATCCGCTTGGCTAGCACCGGATATACGTGTGGAAATGTAAAATTGATCGCGTTCAAGTCGCTCCTCTTTCGATTTATTGCCATTTCCCAACCGTCGTTGTTGACTTATCAAAGAACTATTTATGTTAAACGACGAGAACCAGCACATTCGTGGCGCCAACATTCGCTTTACCTCCAAACCCACTTTCTCGACGTTCATTCATAATACACATAGATTAATTGTGAATTTGTTCTCTATAGTTCTGGCTAGAGATGCACCTTGTGATGAACAAATACCGATTTGGAATTTATTTCGATAACCGATGAAACAAGTTATCAGGAATCGGACAATATGTTCTCTCCGATTCCTGATAAATTTCCACATTGATAACAAGCTTAACAAACGCTGAGGCTAATAGGGCTATCGGAATGCTACAGGGTGGCCAAACTCAGGTTGTTGTAGCGGAAAGGCTCCAAATCAGCCAAAGTGTGATATCTCGACTTTGGAATAGGTTCAGGGAGACAGGTTCCGTGTTGGAAAGACCAACCCTTGGTGGGCGACGAAAAACAACACCTGCTCGGGACCGTTTCATCACCGTTTCGGCGAGAAGAAACCCTACATTTACGTGTAGAATGCTACGGAATACTCTTCAAAATGCAGATGGGGTCCAAGTTTCCATCGAAACCATCAGTCGACGATTGAGAGAGGTGAATCTAGGTTCTAGACGTCCATTAAGAGGAGTTCCATTAGCACGTGACCATAAGCGTCTAAGACTGGAATGTGCAAGGCAATATATCAATTGGAACGATCAATGGCGTAGTGTCCTTTTCACTGATGAATCCAGATATGGACGATTTTTAGATTCTCGAAGAATAAGGGTATGGACAATCCCACGCATACCCCGTAATCGTCGCTATGTCCAAGAAGTCCATCCATTCCGAGGGGGTAGTGTTATGATATGGGCCGGGATATGTTTCAACGGGCGCACAGATCTACACATTTCTCCTGGGAATATAACCGCCTTACACTACAGGGAGCATGTCATTGAGAATGTTGTGCCAAATTTCACGCTGCTATTGGTGAAACTTTTCAATTTCTAGACGAAAACTCTAGACCGCACAGTGCAGCCATAGTTGAGAATGCGCGCGAGGAGCTTGGTATTCCACATTTACCAATACCTCCGCACTCACCAGATTTGAATTGCATAGAACATGCATGGGATATGCACCAAAGAAGATAAGATAATCATCAACCTACCCCAGAATCCTTAAATGATCTGAGAGAGCTTCTGCCCGTTTATGGAACCAAATTCCTCAAGAAATGTTCAACAACCTCGTGTGTAGTATGCAAAGAAGATGTCAAGCTGTTATTGATGCCCGTGGAGGCCATGCAGTGTATTGATAGTCTTAAAATGCTTGAATTCTCTGGGAATAAAATTTCGTTATTTTACTCTATTTTTCTTAACCACCCTGTATACGCTGCAGACCTACAGGCTAAAATTAATTAGCAACTTGAAATCATATGAATATGAATTTTCATCACAAAAATCTTATTTTAACTTTATTTTTTTGCAATTTAAGTCAATATCCCTAATTCATGTGGAGCAGTTTATTTTGACTAATGTTCTCTTATTTCTTTTTCTACGTGCACTGTGCATGTATTAGCTGTACATTCTTCAAGAGCCTCATCCCAAAGATTTTTCACGCAATTATTTGCCAAAATTGTTCGATGTCAATAATTCTTGGATGAACAGTACAGCTTTGAAGTCCTATGTCATCGCCTCAAAGCTAATATGGAAGTACCTAAGGAAACTTAAGGGAATAGGCAAGAACGACAAGGTCTCTTCAGTCTGTGTTCCTGGTCGCTCAGGAATCCATGGGAACGAAGAGGCCAACACACTAGTCAGAAAACAGGTCTGATGGGGAAATAAAAGACCTCAAGATCGCAGTGGATTATACCCTCCTTACCAAACCAAAACTAAAACTAGGAGGGCATACAGTAAAACCTAGGAGCATAGAATAACTGGAGGGAAGGCTTCATACGCTCGACAGATCATTTTGAACTGCCAATAACGGCGGAGGTTAGAGTTTCGTGTGACGCCCGATAGATAACGCTGAGATCCTTTATTCAGTAACATGTCAGATATTTTGTTCTATGGCGCTACAATTGCAAAGAATATAATGGGGCTGTCATTGTTATTGATACATTTATGCTTCTTTTCAATTGAAAATGGCCATAAATCATAACATAGACAATATTGATGACATATCATCGCTTTATTCTAATCAACTTTTTATGCGCAATTTTATGGGAAGTCTGTGATCGGTAATAAATTTGTCAAAACAATATCCTTATCGGAAAAAGCGAACATTCAGGTAAGTATTATTATTATTATACGGGAAGACTGTGGTTTTATCTGTTCTCTTGTATTATACGCAGAATTGTATGGTACCCCGTTTACATTCCCTCTGCTAACACTTAGATTCGGAGCGGGAAACAGATTTGTCTTCCTATAATATTCAATCTGATCCTTGTAGCCATTTCTTTACACGTGCTATATGCATTATTTTGTCGGATTTACGAAAAAAAGTACGTATTGCTTTCTTTCAAAAGAATATATATTATGATATAGTAATAAATGGGACCTAATAAGTAATAACAACGAATAACCATTAAAGATAATTTTATTAAGGATAGCCATGTTGTAGGAAGAAACGACGTTGTCGCCATCTCCTGGCCTTGCGGCGAACTGACAAGTTCGGACGTTTTTGGCAGTTCATGTTCGTAGGGGAGCCTTCTCTCCAGTTATTCTATGCTCCTAGGTAAAACTATTTGATGTGGAGTTCCACAAGGTACTGAGTTTGGGCCACTAATATCCATTTGAACCATTTCAACAGCGTTAAAACAAGAGTTAGCAAGTAAACATGGCTAGATTCGGGAAACCAGGAAGATCGAAGACAAGGAGCTGGGTTTTCTGTGTCTGATGCTCCGCTGCCATACTTACCTAATATTTCCCGTACTTTGACGCCAGGCTCGAGCACCTTCGATATGCCGAAATCACAGAGTTTAATGTCGTCGCAAGAGTCCTCGGTCGCCAGCAGTATGTTCTGCGGTTTCAGGTCTAGATGCGCTATGTTCCGGCCGTGCAGGTACGCCACACCCTCCAAGATCTGACGCATCACCTTCCTGGCCTCCAGCTCCTCGAAGCAGTTGTCGCCGTCCAGGATGTGCTGGAGCTCGCCGCCGGCGGCCAGTTCTAACACCAGGACCATCTCGGTCGTCGATTCGTACACCTGAAGAAAAATATAGGAGAAAATCAAGAGATAACTTTCCACTTGATGAAACATTCATCTTAGACGTCCAGTAAACAGATTGAGGGCCGGTGTTCAAAATTCATACCTTTGTTTTCTTATACCACAAAGTTTATACATAGGATGGGCTTATTTGGTTGAGAATAAGACCGAGATTCTCTGTGCGATTCTATGGCTGTTACAAAATTCCACAAGCAGTATACAGGGTGTGTCTTTGACTTGTACATATATTTTAACTGTAGATTCGGTTTCGTTTGGAAGATACAGGGTGTCAAAAATCCATGAAATTAACACTATTCTTTCCATATATTCGGAACCGATATTTCGAATGAACTGAATTTTGGTTGATTGTTTACTCTATTCATGGTGTATATTCCTCAATTGAAACTTATTTCATATTTCTACTGGTAAAAAAGTTACAGTATAGTCGACTTATAAATTCACGCAAAAATACTATAAAACCACTTGAAAAAGATGAACGGTTCACGTTTTCGAAAGAATTAATTATTTAAGAAAACAAAAGTATTCTTATATTTTTTCAATAAAACGCGTCGTTCTCAAGTTTTTCCTTATTGTATAAGATTGAATTAGAGGAAAAAATCATGAATTTCAAGAATAATCTGAATGCTGTCCTGAGTTAAATCTCATCGAATATGATTTTTCTCTGGCCTCTCAACAAGTTACCAATGTTGTCAGAATGTTTTTCAACTTTGTCAAGACTAAGATATCTATGATGAAAAAAGTTGGATGTAGAGATATGTCATAATAAAATTCCACATTCGTGGGACATAAAATTATTCATTTTATATGCAGTTTCTATTTGAAATTCATTGTTACCAGTCCTTCAGCAAAATATTTATCGAAACAATATAACTCGAAACCAGAACGACACTAATATTACATCAATTCACTGAAAGTCATTTACATAATCATCACCTGTTTGCTTCATTCTCTGTAAATAAATAAAGCGTGAAATTTGTTTATGCCGTGCTGACTAACGTTTTAGGTTGGACTGGTTGGAGTACAGAGCATCGCGGGTACATCCACGGCCTTCTGAAGGGAAGAGTGGCCTACTCTTCCCTTCAGAAGGCCGTGGATGGCAACTGAAATTAGGAACGTAGCGCTATATTGGCGAGAATCAGAACTACTCTTTCGGCATTTTCAAAGAGCAACGCCTAGACGCCTTTAGCGATTGTGATAGTACTGATAGTTCATCCGCTAACGATAGGGGACGTACTGCTTTCTTGAGTTCGCATTGTTTGGAGAGAAAATCGGCAATCTGGCATCGTCTTCTCTATAGTTCTGTGCTATATCACAGAGAATGTGGTAAGCTTAGGTCATTGACCCTGAATCATATGACTTTGGTTAATGGAGTTAGTATAGGTTAGTGAAAAACCATTTTTATGCGATCGTTTTAGAATATCGAGGAAAATATGAACAAATTATTGGTGTTTATAAACTAATCTTCAGGAAAATCGAAGGAGGAACTTATTTTGGTGGGAGAAATATAGCTTTCTTTTCAATTGCCGAAATGATCGGACAGAACTGAGTGTTTTGTTAGGAAATATCGTGTTTGTAACATTCTTATTCAAATAAGGTCAGTGCTTGAAAGTATTTTCTAATTGTATCAACCAGAACATCTAATAATCACCTCAATTTCAATCGAAAAGTATGAACTTTGAGGTGTTTGCAGAGAATTGATCCAGGCACGCATTAAGCTCAACTTTTTTTTTCAAATGGCTATATCTCTTTAACAGAGCCGAATTCGGAAAAATGGAAAATGAAAAAAAGGTTTCCTTTAGCATCAAGAATCTACAGTTAAAATATATGTACGAGTCAAAGACTCACCCTGTAACCGTGCTCAGTTCAACAGATCTCTGCCATCAGTCGCATCGTTTTTATACGGCTTAGCTCGAAGCCCTCAACAAATAGTTTCCACGTTGTCGGCCTTCAGTTCGCCACCCTTACAAAGTGAATTCGTGTGATAAAGACTTTAACCCAGTACAACACCTACGAAACCAGACAGAAGCAGATTCGTAACTTTTGATCTGAACAACCTCAAGTACCATTCCAGTGTTCACTTTGTGTTATTTATTTTCAATTCTATCAAACATACATTTTTTTCTTTAATTCTCGAGGCGATAAGAATTGGTACAGCAGTACATTTCTTCTCTCCAAGAGAGCTCGTGTATATCATTCAGCCGGTATTATTATATTACCTAGATTGCCTTGGCAGTCTGTTGTAAAATGTCAACTATGATGACCTACCAATTTGTTTCTAATGTGAAATTTTTAAAAAGAATTTGGACCGAGTACAGACGAACGTTCAGAGATACAACTCACCTCGTGTAGACGGATGACTCTATCGCTGGATGTGCATTCTTCTAGTACCGCTATTTCGTGTATTATTTCCTTCATTTGGTCCAGATTTCTTCGCCTCTTTTTTACGAATTTTGCGGCGTATTGCACGCCCGTCGTTTTGTGTATGGCCCTGCATACTGTGGCGTATTTTCCCCTGAAAATGAAAGAGAAACATAAGAATTGTTTAAGAAAATGTGAGAGTTATCTTCTGTGAGGATTACTTCATCCGAACAGAATAAGGAGAACGGCAACCAACATTACATCGTGCCCTTTTCAACGGTGTATTGAGAGTAGAGGAACTGATGCAGCCGATGCCTTAGTCGGCTTAGTCTATGAATACCCCCACTCCACACTATGTGAAGTTCTATGACATAACCAAAAAGTGACCCCGTTGAGTGTTGTTGTTTTCAAGATTTCAAGAGTCTAGAGTTTTGAAGGAATTACAGTTTAGAGGTTTTGAATAAATAATCGAAAGAAATGAAGTGCGTTTTGTTTTATTTCTTTGCGAGATGAAAGAAGAACTTTGAACAAAATCGAAGAATATGAAGGAATGTGGAGGCATAATTAAAAATCAGCGACAATGTGTACACATTACGTAACGCTTACGCTACTTATCCATTCGACAAATAACCGAAAGAAAAAGCGTATCCGTGCCGTGAATTCACGCCCGGCAAATTAGAATAACTAACTGCTACGTTCGCGATTAGAATTCCATTGCGAAACTCTAAATCACCGCTATGTCGTTCGAGTTTTCCTTTCGATAGCCGCGTCGGTTTCCACCGGGAAATAGCGTTTTCCCATTCACAAATCGTACATTTCATTCGAGGCAAAGGAATCTGAGGTACGTTTAATCTGAGTTGTTGCCAATAATTCGATATTTACGAAATTAAACGAGTGTTCGTTATGAATATTAAGCGAGACGATGTGGAACATCGTGTAGATGTCAAAATAGTTCGTGGTATTTTTCCTGGCGCTTGTTTACAACACGCAACTAGGTATGTTTGGCAATCACGCGAAACACTCTCATAAATATTACACGTTCTAGTGATATGTGTGCAAGAATTTTGAGCGTAATGAATCGTCAGTTATGTTTATTTGTCTCAGTTTGTGTATATTTCATACTATTCTCTTTTTCACCTCGCTTATAAGATTAACTAGCTGGCCCGGCGAACTTTGTTTCGCCCAAATTATACTTACGGTGGATTTCACAAATCGTAATCACCGTTGATCGGAGATCAACGGCTTGGTTCTCTGATTTTTGAACTGTCAAATGGAGTTGATTCTAGAATCTAAATCAAGCTTCTATCACCAGTGATTACGCTTTGTGAAACCCACCGTTAAAGCAGTTCCACCAACTTGAGATGTTTACCCGCTTTTTGATCCGGTAATAGTCTTCCATGTTACTATGCGAATCACACAACGTCATCTAATAGCGGTAATATCAAATAAAGTACATATAACCACGCATCAAAGGTAGCGACACCTAGTGTCCTTCTTCAAAAGAAGGAAACATTTTCATCGATTTTTATTGTATTTTATAATAACCAGACCGTAGAAGAATCCATAAATGGAGTTTCATAACAAACAGTCCATCCGATCTCGAGTTATAAATGGTGTAACCAACATCTTTCTTTTATTTAAATAGACTGGCTGGCCCGGCGAACTCTGTTCCGCCTAAATGATACTTAAGGTGGATTTCACAAATCGTAATCACCGGTGATCAGAGATCAACGGCTTGGTTCTCCGATTTTTGAACTGTCGAATGTTTCCATGGATATGAGCTGTCACACAGAAGAGATACACAAAAATAATATGTCAATTTCTAATAATGGCAATTTTGGATTCAGTTATTTCCGCAAATATATTTATCACCCAAACAGAAATTCAAAAACATTTTAAAAATTATGAGAAAAGATGAGAATGGACATCTCACGATTGGAACTGATCGCCAAAATCCGATTTACTTGACATTTCGATAAAAATTCACTGTGATATTCACCCGCTTCTGGATCTGTTAATAGCCTTTCATGGTACTATAAGTCCTATGTAAATTACACAGTAATTGATGTCATATGTTCTTTTTTCGACCATTTCAAACCACGATGACCGAAATGCTCGAAAAAAGAACAGATGACATCAATCGATGGCCGCGAAAGTCTCAACAAATCCATCGCCATCTAATGGTGATAATGTCAAGTACCTTCACGATTACTTTCTTTTGAATAAATAAAACTATAAAAATAACTAATAATCAATCATAATGTGTGAATAGCGCCATTTGAAGTGGTAAGAACGAAGCTTTCCTCATATCTCAACGAAATCTAATCATTTAAGACATCTGTACTCCTACGCTAAGACATTTAGGAAGGTTTTGTCCAACAGCGCAGAGTTGAGGCAACTCAAATTACACACTATTACAGTGACTATAGTGGGAATATAGTCACTGTACTGTGACTATAGTGGGAATATAGTCACTGTACACACAATTTGTTTACATCGCCATCTAACGCGGAGAATATCAAATAAAGTACCTACGAATAAGCGGTAGCGTAACTAACTGTAGCGACATCTAGTGGCCTTACCCAAAAGGAGTAAAAGCATTTCCTGTATAAGTAAAATTTTCATTGATTTTTTCAAAGTTTTAATGTTTTTTATGATAACCAGATCGTAGATGAATCTATATATGAAGTTTCATAACAAACAGTCCATCCGATCTCGATTTATAAATGGTGTAACCAACATCTTTCTTTTATTCAAATAGATTTTAAATTTACCACGTTGGGCGCCAAAATGACCATTCTCGATTTTCGTAGTGACAGGGATTCGTTAGATATCGTACTTTACAGACTCGTCGACTCGCTAGTAGGTCGCTTGCATCGGTCGGCCGGGAGAAATTCTCTCCGTGCGTCTCCCGAAAAGTCGAAATCGATTACCGGCGCGCGCTCGGTCAACGAAACCGGTCCGCAATTACGCGAAAAATTGCACGCGGATATGAAGCTCCCGATTCACGAAAACATGAATATGGAGAACGCACACACACACACATACACACACTCGCAAGAGTTTAAATGCCCCACGGACGAATTCCGATGTCGGACCGAACGGGTTGTTATACGTGTCAGTCGCAGTGGCGTAACAAAGAATGTTACACGATACTTACTGTTGGGACTTGTTTTAATTTATTTCATCATAGTGTACATGTTATAATTTTTGAAGTATGTTGTCGTGGTTATAACAAAAGAGTGAGTATGACATAAAAAGGTAGTCAATAAAAGATCGTCAGAAAGTCACCTTCCAAATTAGTATTTAAATAAAAAGCAATCCAACATAATTGGCATCCCTGGTAAATTTGATGAAGAGCATGCTGTCCTTGAAAACAGAAAGGAGGATTGTCAAGGACGCTGCAAGGAAACATTTTCAAGATATTGAGAAGGTAGAACAGGACGACATGGTGAAAATAAAAGAATTACTGCAACAAGTGTCAAGCAAAGCAGAAAAGGTATTTTTCCTAGACGACATTATAAAAGAATTGCTTTGTTACGAAGAACCCAGTGACGAAGATTTAAGTAAAGAAATTACAGAGGAAATGGATTTTTGCACTGCGGTAATAAAGTACAAAAACATATGCAATTATTTATTGGAAAAAATAACAGAAGAAAAGACGGAGGTTAAAAATGAAACAAGGGAAACACCGAAGCATTTTAACTTCCCAAAATTAGAAAAAATAAATAGGATAGAAGACAGAAATTACTGCATATTTTGCGATTCAAACACTCATAATAGTCAGGATTGCATAAGAGCACAAAAAATGACGTTAGAACAAAAAAGGACAACTGTAGTAAAGAAAAGAGGTTGTCTTTCATGTCTGAAACCCAATCACAGTTTTAGAACTTGTAAATCTATAGTTAAATGTGTTGAATGCACGCGAAAACATCATGCTCTTATGTGTCCTAATCTGCATGAAAATGAGAAAAAGGACGTCAAATGTCTATTCAGAAGGGAAAAGACAATGAAACCTCTTCCAGATGGAGATGATTTCACTTGTCCCAAGCGAAAATCCTCGGATTCCCTCGAAGTATGGGCCTTGGAAGAGGACAAGGAAGAAATTAAAATTGGCAGTTGTTCTAAGGAGAGTTGTATGAGAATAGTGGAACGCTCTTCATTCATGGTGAAGAAACAACGATCAATAGTTGACTGTGATGTGAGAGGAAGCTGCGTCAGGCAGAAAATTTTCGATAAACTATTTCCCAACCAGAAACAGCCTTGTAGGATTCCTTCAAAAGGAAGTGCTCCTTGCGAAGCGCCCATAAGAACGAAGATGCCATGCGAACTAGAACCTAAAGAAGATAAGGGAAAAACCCAACAGGGAAATAAGGCTGCAGCATCTGGAGATTCCAAAAAAGAAGCATTCCCACCTCCAAAAATTCTAGCAAAACGAAAAATGTTGATGCCAAATCATCTTCGAAAACTACAGAATCGAAACAGAAGAAAAAGAAAAAAGAAGAGAAGAATAAGAAACCAGTCGAAAGATCAAGGTTTGGTCGAATATTGAAGGTTCCAGCAAGGTTGGGCGAGAAATAAGCTTGGGGCCGGAGAATTTTAGGACTTGCTATAATTTATTTTATCATAGTGTACGAGGAATAAGCTTAGGGCCGGAGAATGTTGGGACTTGTTTTAATTTATTTCATCATAGTGCACATGTTATAATTTTTGAAGTATGTTGTCGTGGTTATAACAAAAGAATGAGTATGACATAAAAAGGTAGTCAATAAAAGATCGTCAGAAAGTCACCTTCCAAATTAGTATTTAAATAAAAAGCAATCCAACACTTACTAAGCGGGGAAACCGAAATTTCGCTCTCTTGGCTATAGGGCAATTGAACATTCGAGTACGAAGGTATAAATCGACGAAGAGAGCTGACGTATTCTTTTGTCTTCATTCGGTACTCCTTGATGTTGCCAAGGGTGATTGATTAAGAGAGAGGAGATGAAGCTTCACAATAGGTTCCAGGTGTTTTCAAACCCAACTTAATGATATAAACTACAGAACAACAAGATAAGGTACAGATTCGGCTCGAAGGACCAATGTTTCAGTGAAAAAAATAATTTTTGAAATATTCGATTAAAAACTTCCAGTTTTGGTTCTTGATGCTAAGGCGACTTCAGATGACAAAGGAAAATTGAATCAGCGTCTACGGGACAGTATCTGCGGAACTTTGCGCTGTCGCCGCCGACAATGGAGTCGCCCATAGGGCCCTCCAGAAAAAGTCGCCGTTCGATTTTTGCGGTCGAGCAGACTCGGCAGCGAGATCGGCCGTTTCGATTAGACGTGGAACGGCCTCGAATGACCTTGACGGCGTACCTGCCTTAACCGGCTTAACTGATCTCTCTCTCGGCCGCGCCGATCGCTTGGACGACTTTACGGTTTCGCTCAGACCGCGATTAAACGACCCAAAGAGGCGTACGAAGCCGCCGAGCCGTCGAAAAACCGCAAATATCCATTCACGAAATTGACGGCGAAAACGATTGGTTTCTTTGTCGGCTTCGGGCCGTACACGAAAGATGTTCCACGTCGTTGTTAACTTATAAGAGTACTCGCGAAGTTTTTCATCGACTTCTGTTGGTATCGCAGCGAGGTAGCATCGTACGTCGTTGTTGTGGTATTTAAAACGCGAAGGCTTTCACTCGCCGAATACAATAAACATGCACCGACGTCAATTTCTCGTTTTTGCTGCGTTCGAAACAGGATGTTCCTCTCGCGAAGGCGCCATTAAAACCGCCTCGCTTTATTCCGACGAAAAAAGTGTGCACATGCACGCGCTCCCGGCGTTCTTCGCGAAATGCAGACTCCTCTGCGTCGGCTTTCGTGCTCGTTTTTCGACTTTCACTAAACACGCAGATATTTTCGTCTCGAGATCGAGATCTGCCAGATATTTTATCGATGTACGACAAGACGCCAATCTCTTTTTTATGAAAAAATATTCTTAAGACTGCGATCAATACTAGGATTGCTACTTACGATTACTTTGAGATGAGACAGCACTCGTGGACCGGTTGAGAACAAAAGGAAATGACTTTGGGAGCATCAGCTCGGAGTGTTAAAGTAGTGTGGTTATGAGATCTTGGAAGACGCCCTCTGCAGTATGTAGCCCAAAAACCGCGAAAAAGATGTATCAATGGCAACAGTTTCGAAGGGTTGAATCGTCGAAGAACGCCAGATAATCTAAAACCTAGTTTCTCGACAAATCTCCATGACACCATCTCCGTATCAAACCCAGAGGTTGCCAAGATAAAAGAAAGTATACTGCTCCACAAGAGTTAGGGATATCGTATTCAATCGTTTTTAAAAGTATGTAATCTTCGAGAAAATCGCTGTAAAATCATTTAAAACTCAATAACAACTTGAATCGATCCAATAAAAATCGGTATGAGACATTTCGTCAATCTGGTCGTCTTTTTTCTGAACTGTGGTTCTTTGCATGTGCTTCATGAATGTTCTTATTTTAAAATGAAGTCAGTTTATCAACGGCTTCGATTTGAAACGATTTTTCTGAAAATGCCAAGACGTAAATTAACAAACGCTGAGGCTAATAGGGCTATCGGAATGCAACAGGGTGGCCTAACTCAGGTTGTTGTAGCGGAAAGGCTCCAAGTCAGCCAAAGTGTGATATCTCGACTTTGGAATGGGTTCAGGGAGGCAGGTTCCGTTTTGGGATGGGGGTCCAAGTTTCCATCGAAACCATCACACGACGTTTGAGAGAGGTGAATCTAGGTTCTAGACGTCCATTAAGAGGAGTTCCATTAACACGTGACCATAAGCGTCAAAGACTGGAATGGGCAAGGCAACATATCAATTGGAACGATCAATGGCTCAGTGTCCTTTTCACTGATGAATCCAGATATGGACGATTTTCAGATTCTCGAAGAATAAGGGTATGGACAATCCCACACATACCCCGTAATCGTCGCTATGTCCAAGAAGTCCATCCATTCTGAGGCGGTAGTGTTATGGTATGGGCCGGGATATGTTTCAACGAGCGCATAGATCTACATATTTGTTCTGGGAATATAACCACCTTACAATATAGGAAGCATGTCGTTGACAATGTTCTGCCAAATTTTCAGGCTGCTATTGGTGAAACTTTTCAATTTCTAGACGATAAGGCTAGACCGCACCGTGCAGCCATAGTTGAGAATGCGAGCGAGGAGCTTGGTATTCCACATTTACCAATACCTCCGCACTCACCAGATTTGAATTGCATAGAACATGCATGGGATATGCTCCAAAGAAGATTAGATAATCATCAACCTACCCCAGAATCCTTAAATGATCTGAGAGAGCTTCTGCCTCGTTTATGGAACCAAATTCCTCAAGAAATGTTCAACAACCTCGTGTGTAGTATGCAAAGAAGATGTCAAGCTGTTATTGATGCCCGTGGAGGCCATACATTGTATTGATAGTCTTAAAATGCTTGAATTCTCTGAGAATAAAATTTCGTTACTTTGCTCGATTTTTCTTAACGACCCTGTATACGCTGCAGACCTACAGGCTAAAATTAATTTGCAACTTGAAATCATATTAATATTAATTTTCATCACAAAAATCTTATTTTAACTATATTTTTTTGCAATTTAATTCAATATCCCTAACTCATGTGGAGCAGTTTATACACTGGTGCCGCAGTACCGAGCATCGACGCGGTAGTACCCGTCCAGATGTATCCAGGTCGCGCCAAACCGAAACCTCGTTCGTGCATCTCGCGCATACCGGTGAAAATTGCCACGTTTCGTATTCTAACGATCCGTCCCGGTCGTTTTACGTAACCGGACAAAAAGTACAAAGTACCACTGCTCTCGGGGCGGTCGAACGAGCCAGCACTTCCTAGAATTTGCTCACGCAAAAGGCGCCCTCGATTCCAGCGGAATTATCCCGTCCGTTAAGCCGCGATCACGATCGGTCGCTTATGGCGATTGCGATTCCGTACGGTCACGCGGGGCGATTCGTGGTGACCCCGCAGGTTTTAAGCCGCGCCCCGGGTCGATTCCGAGTACTACCCGCCTGACCCCGGTCCACATTGATCGATCGGGACGGATCGAGATCTCGCTTCATGCTAGATTCATTAGATTTCGTGAGAAACTGCTCCTGCGTGGCATCTGCGACTTCTATCTGCTTATAGGGTGGTATCACATGCATGGATCGAATTAACTACACTGCACAAAAAAATTAACGCACATTATGGAAATCTCAAATTTATTCTACAACTGAAGGTGTTCTCAATGATAATTATTTTTATCAGAATTATGCATGCATATGTTATCCACTTTCAACGTTTTTCTTCAATACAGATGTTTTCTCCCAGCAGGAATAAAAAAAGATGATATTATCAGATTTTGAATGTATTGGCTCCATTCTAAAATCAGTTGTTCTCGATCAATTCTAGTGATCAATAGTTTTTCTTTCGTTTGATTTTCTACACTCGATCGCTATGCAACGCGAAACACGCAATTTGACCCAAGAGGAATGTTCCCAAGCGGTAGTTTTGCGAGAAGAAGGGTGGACATACACAAGAATTGCAGAAAGGTTTGGAGTTTCCATTACAAGTGTGTCCAGAATGTTGCAGCGATTCAGGGAGACAGGTATGAATGTCCGAAGACCAGGACAGGGTGACCACGGGTAACAACTGCCATTCAAGAACGTTACTTGAGAGTTTCTTCGTTGAGACAACGGTTTGCAACCGCTCGCCTCCTTCAAAATCAGCTTGAGCAAACTCATGAGGTGCAAATCAGCACTCAGACAATAAGAAATCGCCTCAGAGAATTTGATTTAAGGCCTCGTGTCGCGGCAAGAGCCCCAGCTCATACCCCAGCCCATCGAAGGGCGCGTTTGGATTTTGCGAGAGAGCATATCCATTGGGAAGAAGCCGATTGGGAAAGAGTTCTCTTCACAGATGAGTCTAGATTCTGCCTCTACCATTGTGATCGACGTTCCCTTGCATACAGACGTCCACATGAAAGATATGCTCAGTGCAATTTCCTGAATACTACTGGTTTCGGGGGAGGATCGATCATGGTATGGGGTGGAATATCTTTGACTGCTCGCACAGACCTAGTGGTCGTTGATAATGGAGCTATGAATGCTGATAAGTATATAAGGAACATTCTTGAAGAACATGTAGTGCCATTTGCCCCATACATTGATGAAAATTTCATTTTTATGGACGATAATGCCAGACCCCATCGTGTGCGCATCGTTCAGGAGTACATTGAAGAGGTTGAAGTCTCTCGAATGGAATGGCCAGATCTCAATCCGATTGAGCATGTTTGGGACAACCTCAATAGAAGGCTGAGAAGTTCAGAAAATCATCCAGCTACTCTTAATGACTTAGGAATCCAACTCGGAGATATCTGGGAAGGATTAGATCAGAACATTTTAAGATCACTCATTTTGAGTATGAACCGTCGTTGCCAAGCTGTAATTAACGCAAGGGGTGGAAATACCAAGTATTATATCACTTATCAGCATTTCAGTATTTTGGAAATTGTTCATTTCTCTTCTTTCACATAAGATTCGGTGAAATCCTGAATTTTTCTTCCATTTAATGTGTCTTGTTTCGTTCAAAACCTTCCCGAGAGAACATAAAAATAAGTTATCAAGTCAATGTAGAGTTAACTTTCATTAAAATTGAGATTTTCAGAATGTGCGTTAATTTTTTTGCGCAGTGTATTCAAAATTCGTGGTTGTTCTTATAACGAAGATCGTCAACGTTCAAGTCTGCTTACGCGAAGGCAACGATTGATGCAACCGTCATTATCAGCTCTACTGAACGTACCAAGTTGATTATTTTTTTTTTTGTTCAGATGGATGCATAATATCGAGCTGAAGTTGAAGCAGTATCAGTGCAACTTAGGATCCACAGTCATGAAACTTTCGCTCGCTTTCACGTTTAATACCAACAAAAACATTGAATCACCGATTGATTTCGACAGATATCTGCCGATATTCAATCATCCGATCGGTGCATCACGAAACTTGAAGGAATACTAATCGCTTTCACCGTGGGCTGAATTTGGTACTTGCGACGTTTTCTCATCAACGTATAATTGTCTACTACCTGTCGCTTGCTAAACCGAGTGGACAAATGACGTTACGTCAACGGCGATCGACTTTGAGGAAGCAGAAAGGTGTAATTGGATCACGATCGTCGATTATCTTGCGATTTTGTGAGAAGTAGAGCGGGTTGGGTAACGATGCGTTTGGTTCTTCCTATACTAAAATTATATTCGATGTAATCTTTTTCCGAAATATTGCATCTTGCTATACAAGACGACTGATGATCTAGTCCTCCATAACCGTGGTTACTATATGGATGATTTATTCACACAAAATTTAAAAAATGTCAAAGTGAGATATTGGAAAAACAATATCCCCATTGACCTGCGCTCCACGTCTGCAGCAGGCTCCTACCAAGCTGTATTGATAAGTTCAACGGTAGAAGCTGGTGTTCAAAGTTCACACATTTGTTTTCTTTTACCACAAAGTTTATACATAGGATGGGCCCATTTGGTTAAGAATAAGACCGAGATTCTCTGTGCTCTGTGGGATTCTATGGCTGTTACAAAAATCCCACAAGCATATACCTGCTCAGTTCGACAAGATCTCTGCCCTCAGTCGCATCCTTTTTACACGGCTTAGCTCGAAGCCCTCAATAAATACTTTCCACGTCGTCGGCCTTTAGTTCGCCACCCTAACAAAGTAAATTCGCGTGATAAAGACTTTTACCCAGTACAACACCCTACGAAACCAGACAGAAGCAGATACGTAACTTTTAATCTGAACAACCGTAAGACCATTCCTTCAGTGTTCACTTTGTTGTATTTATTTTCAATTCTATCAAACATACATTTTTTTCTTTAATTCTCGAGGCCGTAAGAATTGGTACAACAGTCCATTTCTTCTCTCCAAACGTGGAATGCCCCTCAAATCAAGAGGTTTGTGGCCCTCACAAACATCCACGCCTAAAACCCACGGTATGTTCGAACAGAACGCTGTTCGGCATAAGGCCCGTTTAACCGTTAAAGAATGCATTCCGTTACGATCATTAAGGAGCAATTCGGCCAGTTTTGCCAAATTCCTCGGCGATGACTATTCGTATCTCATACCTCGAATTATTTCTCGTATTCCCGCATCTATTTCAGGTACGCCGTAGTAAACATTCGCACGGTCGCAAACAACATTGCTCTGGCATCCTTTCAGATATTTCTGCCGGCGTTCGAATATTTGGCGAGATCCGCAAATGTCACGATTTATAGATACGAGACCGGAAAAATGCTAGGATAGTTAGGGAAGGTAACGGACGGTAGATCGGCACGCAGAGACCACTCACAAAAGAGGACTATATGATTTTGGCCCAGTCGATCCTACCACTCATGTAGCTGTAGCCACTCCTAATGAGTCTTGAGTATTCCAATAAGTATTTCTCAACTGTGACGGTTGATAGCGGCCATATTGTTGCAACTACATCTGTCAAATTGGCGGTCATTCATTCAGTACTAGCTGGCCCGGCGAACTTTGTTCCGATGATTACGCTTTGTGAAACCCACCGTTAAAGTTGTATCAAATCAACTGAGCATTGCCATTTTTTCAAGCAGGAGATAAATTAGGCAAAATATACAAAATTTTAGTAACATCGTTATTCGCACGAAAAAAATTCTCTTTATTCAAGCGGTATCTAATTATTGTTGAACATATAATTTTTCTTTGAATGCTTTACAGTTTTCTCATTGCTGTACCTGAATTAAAATAAAAATCACGATCGAATTATATGGATGAGAAATAGTTCCAATGATTAATTACCTCTGATCACTGTAGAAACCATTTTAGTTCTGCCAATCAACGCTGAAAATTCGAATTGAAGTACTTTGTCTATGGTACTTTAATCTCACTTCACAGAATACAAATACGCTACGACGTTTTCTTATTTTTCTTCTTGACTAAGACATTTTTGTTTCGGTCCACAGCACAGAGTTGGAGTCTACTCAAATAACACACTATTTGTTTACATCGCCATCGGAGAGAATATCAAATAAAGTACCTACGAATAAGCTGTAGCGTAACTGTAACTGTAGCGACACCTAGTGGCCTTACTCAAAAGAAGGAAGAGCATTTCTTGTATAGGTAAACTTTTCATCGATTTTTTCAAAGTTTTATTGTATTTTATAATAACCAGACCGTAGGCGAATCCATATATGAAGTTTCATAACAATCAGTCCATCCGATCTCGAGTTATAAATGGTGTAACCAACATCTTTCTTTAATATATATAGAAGATGACTTAGCACCATGGACAGATTCAAGTAATCCAGGAGCTAAAGGTGAACAAACAATGGGTCCTAGAGCATTCGGAAGCTGTTCCCAATTTCCTATCGTAGAACGGCAGCATTTCTGTTCAACTCATTACCAAGCAGGACGGATACACGAAACACACAACATCTACTTGGAGATAAACCTTGCATTTAACGCCCCTCGGTTATCGCAGTCGGCGGCGTGAGCCATAAACAATGGACGAATATAAATGTGAGAATAAAACCAATAGAGTCGTTTCCGGTTTACGATACGGACCAATAAAGCCCAGCAGTCGTCCAGAGGTCAGTAACTTCCTTCGCGCCACCCCTTGCTCCCGTGTCGTTTGATGGATATGGCGGCCGATGCCATATGGGAGCAAGATGGTTGTGCTTTTATCCCCGAGGAGTTTTAATGGACTTTCGGGAGGCTAAATTTGGCCGCGACGGAAAGATGGGCGATAAAGGGAGATTAGGGCGGAAGAACCATCGAAAATAAGTGACAGAGAGTTCGGTCTTCTTATTGGAGAACGGTGGTACTTCAGTAAGGCCAAACTCAACTTATATGTGAACCGACATTTTGCGAAAGACGAAGAATCCCAAGCCGAGACGGGCCCCGCGGAGCCGAACAGAGTCAACGGGCCGAGTTCATAGACCATTACGATCCTCCGGTGCGGTACACGCGGAGCTACTTGCGCACGAGGAAAAGGAAAAAAAACGCTAATCGCATCGCGGATTATTGTGTTCTCACGCGAGGTCGTTGGCTAGGCCACCGCGAGAGGTCGACACCGATGATAATGACGACGAAGTCACATCTGGGAAAGGGTTAATGATACGGCCGCACGAGTATTGGCGAATCCCAAAGATTAAAACGCCCCCTTTCGGCAAAAATTCCAAACTAGAAGATGAGTAATGTTTTGAGATCTTGTATATTTCGCGTGCATTTGAGCTGTAATAATTGTTTCGTATCCAGGTATTCTTGAGGGATATTTAGAAATTTTTATCGTGCTCTGAGCAGATTGATTATTATTGAAATAAAAATTGTTGGGAATGTATTTATATCAGTATATTCGTTCAAAATATTTTTCACAAAGATAACATGTTTTTGGTTACAAGGCGTCTTGTTTGAGTTTAATTTTCTGGTGCAGTTTTAACTGATGAGAATGGCTAATACAATAATCATCAACAAGAGTGTTATGAAATTGATCATCGTAATTCAAGGTACTGAGCAATGCCTTTATATTTCTGTAAGACAGGAATTGAATGAGGTGAAGTATCTGAGGGAAGGGATTCATGTTTTAATGCTAATGTTATATAAAATTTTGGGCCAGTGGATTTATTATTGAACAATGAGTAAGCTAAGTACTGGTACCGACAAAAAACTGTATTCAATTGCAACTGTTGTGATTTCAATTGCTCTTCGAGGAAAAATAAAAACCGATCTATACGTTTTCCTAAGAAAGATTCCTCAACACTATGTATATAAGGACTGAACGAGAATAAATTCGCTATCACAAAAACGCCTATATCTCTTGATCTTGAACCAATTCAGAAAAAATCAAAATTTGATTATAGTTAGCTTTGTTATGAAAGTCAGAAACATGTGGAACATTTACTTCATAGATATTCCAATTCTCTGTCGAAAAATGTCAAGCGAAGTGAAAACACGAGAATTTATAGTGAAACTTTTTCAAAATAATCAAAAATGGAGCTTCAAAAGAATCGCAAAAGAGGCTCGCGTTCGTCCGGAAACGGTATCAAGAGTTGTTAAGCGCTTCAACGAAGATCTTACAATTAACCGTAAGGAAGGAACCGGGAGGAAAAATGGGGTTCAACCGTTCAGAAAATCAAGTCGAGTTGTGGGCTTAGAACATACAAAGTGCAGAAAGTGCCAGACAGGAACGCTGTGAGAAATCAAGAAGCGAAATCAAGAGCAAAGAAATTAAAAAAGATTTCTTCAAAAATTTTCCCTGTTGCGTGATGGACGACGAAACCTATGTCTTGGCTGATTTCTCTCAACTTCCTGGTCAGCAATTTTATACTACAGATTCTCGTGGAAATGTTAACGAACAATTTCGCGTGAAGAACAAGCAAAGTTTCCTAAAAAATTCCTGGGTTGGCAAGCGATTTGCACTTGTGGGAAAAGGAGCACATTTTTCGTTGGCCAAGGCTCTGTTGACTCGAAGAAACACATCGAGGAATGCTTGAAGAAGCGACTTTTACCATTTTTACGTGAGCACGATGTATCAACAATCTTTTGGCCAGATTTAGCTTCAAGCCACTACAGCAAGGCCACCAAGGAATGGTACGAAGCTAATGAGGAGGTTTTTGTCCCCAAAGAGGCCAATCCACCAAATTGCCCAGAACTCAGGCCAATGGAAAGATATTGGGCCCAGGTAAAAAGAGAATTGAAGAAGACTAAGAAATCAACGAAAACATTAGCGGAAAACATTAGCAAAAGTGGAAGACAGCATCCCAGAAAGTGACTGAAAACACTATAAGAAGCATGATGGGAAGAATTCCAGAAAAATCCATGAATTTTGTAAAAAATAGTTTTCGTTTTTTTATAGTAAAAACAGTTTTCTTTAGAATTAGAAGATGATTCGAAAATGAGTTTGATTTTCGAAATCGGTCCAGTGGTTCAAAAGATATAAACGTTTTTGTGATAGAGAATTTATTCTCGTTCAGGACCTTTATTACTAATACCTCTGGTCTATTGGAAAAATTGGACTGACACTGAAGAAAAGCATGGATTCTATAGATGTTGAAACCTTGCTAAAAAGATTTTCGATAAGAGTTTTTTGAAGAACTACGAACAATATTTCAAGTGAATATATTAAGTATTTAGCAAATATTTTTAAGGCTGTATTCAGTGGGCAAGAACTGAGGTTGAATGGTTGAATTCACATCTTGACATTTTGGGAATATTCAAGTGATACTTAATTACAAGAAAACACCATACACAGATCTTCATGTTTGTCATGTCGCTGTCGCATCAGAGCTTATTCACATTCAGATCATAGTTTAAGGCAGATGTATTTATTTTTCTGTTGCTATTTTATGGTATATTCTCATGAAAATAAAAAACGTTCAAAACAATCATTTATTTTCATAATTTCCATCGATATCCTCGTGAAATTTCGATCCAATTAGAAGGGAAAAAGCCAATTTGCGACACTGCACTGTCCATAATACATAATTCACTGAATGTCTTCATGAAATCATCACGAAATCGAAGAGAAACACTCAAAATAGTCTGTTTAAGATATCAAAACAACGTAGCTTTAGAAAAGATTACTCACTTTCCTCTTTGTTTACAGTCAGCAGCGCCAATTGTTGAGCCAGGACAACGGGATGACTTGCAGAACCATCAAGTACCTGCTTCTGAAGTACCATCTCAATTCCCAAAATAGAGGATGATCAAGAAGAATCTCGAGATGAATCAGATGAACGCAATCCCGATGATTCATCCCTGGGACCGGTCTCACCATTCAGTCTTCCCATAAACCTTGAACCTGACTCGGCGAGCGTCTCGCTCGCGGTCCGTCAAACGTCGGAAACGCGTGAAAGACATAACCGTAAACAAACGAAAGCGATCCGCTCGTTAAATCGGCCGGCTAAACTGCCAGGAAATCCTGCCTGCGACCTTCCTTCTCTCGAAACGTCAACACAATAATGGCGTTCGTCCGAAAAATCTATAAGCGGACTTCCTTATCGACGGTCAGTTATGAACGGATATCGGGGAGGGCCGAAAATAGAGCGGCGCGCCGCAGAAATAGACGGGAGTTATTCATACCTACCGAGCTATTACGGTCATTGAGCCAACGGTCGGGAGTCCTGCCAAGTATGCGAGGAATGCGATCGCCGACAATGAGAAAAAAGGCAGAGGAAAAAGGCCAACAGATCTGGAACGTACCCTGTGCCGTCAGAATCAGTGGATAGTGTCCCTAGACTCTAGAGGCCTAGACCAATCCAATCGATCATCTCGGTGCCTAAAGGGCCCCCACTCACGAGGCTCCCGATCCGGGCGTTTTATGACATTTTATGAGCCCACGTGCGAAAAGAGTCTCCGTGATTGGTCAAGGGCTCATAAAATGCCATAAAAGGCCATAAAAAGCCTGCAAGTGAGTCTACGTGAGTGGGCGCTATAAGAGTGAGAGTTTGGACAAATTCAATGTACTAAAAAACATACGACAGATTTCGAAGGCCATCGGCCGGTAGAGGGCGTACCGCCGAGCGACAGAAGCCACTGCAGGATGTGACGAACGGCTCATCTACACTGCGCAAAAAAATTAACGCACAATATGGAAATCTCAAATTTATTCTTCAACTGAAGGTGTTCTCAATGATAATTATTTTTATCAGAATTATGCATGCATATGTTATCCACTTTCAACGTTTTTCTTCAATACAGATGTTTTCTCCCAGCAGGAATAAAAAAAGATGAAATTATCAGATTTTGAATGTATTGGCTCCATTCTAAAATCAGTTGTTCTCGATAAATTCTAGTGATCAATAGTTTTTCTTTCGTTTGATTTTCTACACTCGATCGCTATGCAACGCGAAACACGCAATTTGACCCAAGAGGAATGTGCCCAAGCGGTAGTTTTGCGAGAAGAAGGGTGGACATACACAAGAATTGCAGAAAGGTTTGGAGTTTCCCATAAAAGTGTGTCCAGAATGTTGCAGCGATTCAGGGAGACAGGTATGAATGTCCGAAGACCAGGACAGGATAGACCACGGGTAACAACTGCCATTCAAGAAAGTTACTTGAGAGTTTCCTCGTTGAGACAACGGTTTGCAACCGCTCGCCTCCTTCAAAATCAGCTTGAGCAAACTCATGAGGTGCAAATTAGCCTTCAGACAATGAGAAATCGCCTCAGAGAATATGATTTGAGGCCTCGTGTCGCGGCAAGAGGCCCAGCTCTTACCCCAGCCCATCGAAGGGCGCGTTTGGATTTTGCGAGAGAGCATATCCATTGGGAAGAGGCCGATTGGGAAAGAGTTCTCTTCACAGATGAGTCTAGATTCTGCCTCTACCATTGTGATTGACGTTCCCTTGTATACAGACGTCCACATGAAAGATATGCTCAGTGCACTTTACTGAATACTAGTGGTTTCGGGGGAGGATCGATTATGGTATGGGGTGGAATATCTTTGACTGCTCGCACAGACCTAGTGGTCGTTGATAATGGAGCTATGAATGCTGATAAGTATATAAGGAACATTCTTGAAGAGCATGTTGTGCCATTTGCCCCATACATTGGTGAAAATTTCATTTTTATGGACGATAATGCCAGACCCCATCGTTCAGGAGTACCTTGAAGAGGTTGAAGTCTCTCGAATGGAATGGCCAGCAAGAAGTCCAGATCTCAATCCGATTGAGCAGGTTTGGGACAACCTCAATAGAAGGCTGAGAAGTTCAGAAAATCATCCAGCTACTCTTAATGACTTAGGAATCCAACTCGGAGAAATCTGGGAAGGATTAGATCAGAACATTTTAAGATCACTCATTTTGAGTATGAACCGTCGTTGTCGAGCTGTAATTAACGCAAGGGGTGGAAATACCAAGTTTTAAATCACTTAACAGCATTTCATTATTTTGAAAATTGTTCATTTCTCTTCTTTCACATAAGATTCGGTGAAATCCTGAATTTTTCTTCCATTTAATGTGTCTTGTTTCGTTCAAAACCTTCCCGAGAGAACATAAAAAATAAGTTATAGAGTCAATGTAGAGTTAACTTTCATTAAAATTGAGATTTTCAGAATGTGCGTTAATTTTTTTGCGCAGTGTAGTATCCAGTTCCCATAAAGGATAACGGACCAAAATGGATCATTTTCCGATCTTCCCCAGATGCCGTCGTAACTCATTCTTACGTTTATAAGGAGCAACAGTCCCCCGGTCTTATTTGTCAAAGTTGACGGCGTTGTAAATTATTAATCGCAGATAATAACACACGGCATCGGCGTTTACGTGAAAGGAACTCTAAAGGGGGGGGCAAAAATCGTCGTTAATATTCAAGCTCGATCGTAACTCATAATTCAATAATTGCGGAAATTGTTAATTGTCCCGACAGATACGGACATAATTAGAGGGCTAATTGTTACGCGGAAGAAAAATTGAACGGTCGTCCATGTCGCGCCCGCCACTTTGTTTAATTGCGCGTTTCTATTTTTGTACTTTGTCGACACCCACGACTCGCGATTTACCCCGAGGGACACGATCGCGATATATGGACCTTAGGAAATCATTTTAACCATTTCAGATCAAAAAGGATTCAATCGCTGTCAAGTTGATCCAATACTGGTCAAAATAATCTTCGAAAGCGACCTCCATTGGCCGATAAGTGACGTTGAAGTATCCCCGAATTTCTAGACATCAATAATTCATATGGAAATATCACTGAAATTGGCCATGCACGTAGAAGAAATAAAATACGACGCTGCCACGTTGTATTTCACAGCTGGTAGGCTGGCCAGCATTGATCGATGTTCTGTATCGATTAAGATGTTCTGTGGGGAAGGTCTTTTAGGTTAAAAGGTCACGAAGAAGGTTTTGTTTGGAGAAAAGATCGATGTTCTGTATCGATTAAGATGTTCTGTGGGGAAGGTCTTTTAGGTTAAAAGGTCACGAAGAAGGTTTTGTTTGGAGAAAAGACGGTTAATCGTTAGACAACGTGCCCTGTTGTTGTAAGTCGCAATGATAGATATCCAAAACGGCATTTTGTTCAACATGTAAGTATACATCCTCCATTTATATTTGCTAATCATTCTTATTTCTAGGTCCCTAGTTCATTGTGCTAATGCAAGTAGGAACCAATGAGATCAATTACATTCCATCTCGACCATCTCGTTAATAATATTTCACCAATCGTTGGACTAAGCATTATCCGAAATAGCAACGATTTGCATTGGCCAGATGTGTTTATATTTGTCCATGTTCCTGATTGGAAGTCATGTATATCCCTCTTTGAACGAAGAGGCAATCTAATCTCCATTTTGCATATTTTATTGTTCTGAATAATCCCTTATGCAATGGTTCGAATGGCTTCATACAGATCACAGGATTCAAGGTTATTTCGATTTCCATCTGTATTATTGCTTTGAACTGTAACGCCTACCTTATTTTTATACCACATGTATTTCTATGGAGTTCAGTTCTCAGATCGGGGATCATAGATGGGTGAGAAAGTCACTATACGTAAACTACTAAGGAAGTTGTGTGGAGCCTGGACTTAGGAGATCTGTTGATCCCAGTGGGCCTGTTCGCAGACTACTGGGGGAGGGGCGCTAATAAACGTTGTAATACACATTTCTGAAGTCGTTTACTTTGTATCGTCAACTATGAAGGAACAGGCGGATCCAGATAGTTTTTCAGGGGGAGCCGTGAATGTTTTTAGGAGGGGGGAATGAATTGATAGACATTTTCTACATTATAGGAGTTAAGACCTAAAATGAAATTTTTTTATTGCAATTATCTGGATCCTCCAGTGTTTTGAGGTACCTCAGCGGGAGCTGGGATCAGGTAGTTCATACAACCGCTGACCTGGAGTAGTTATACTTTGAAAACTGAGCGACCTGATTTACTGAAGTAACTTATTCTGTCTATGCTCATGTCCTTTATGCACTTTATAAAATTTGATCAAATGATTCTTATACTGCAACATGTAATTCTATTCAACTGTAAAGCTGAGGGTTTTTGCTTTAGAAGAACTGATCCACTGATTGGTTCTTCTTTTCGTTTTCCCTCGTGCTACTGGCTCGAAAACTCCTGCCGCATGGACCAATAAAGGCATGTTCCACCCTTGTGTTCAATCAAGTGTTTTATTTTTTTCTGTTTTACCTCATCATCTCCCATCCCATTTTCCCATCCTATTTTTTGCGAAAACCACGAAGCGGTAAAAGTGTCACCTGCGTGCGACAAACGATCTTTACGGCGACGGCAAAGTTGAATGATTCGCGCGGATTTAGAACCTTTATAAAAGCATAAAATAATAATAATAATAATAATAATAATGTTTATTCAGAATTAAATAAACACAATAAGTTACTGAGATCATAGCAGAATATAACCTGTGCGTAACTGTAAAAATAACAATTGTAATTCTTTAAAAAATATACACATTTCAACTCAATAATTATTTACTCCAACATTGTAGGTGCTCTCCGTTCCACTTCTGACATCAGTCGAGCTATCTGTCTAATCCGGTATTCTATATTAATTGGCTCTGGCATATCAAGAAAACTTCTTTTTTTTTTTGTCACATTCGGGAGGTATTTTCGTCATATTCGGGAAGTATTTTGTCATATTCGGGAAGTATTTTGTCATATTCAGGAATTATTTTGTCATATAAGGTAAGTATTTTGTCATGTTAGGTAAGTATTAATACATTATCTACTCTTTCGTATATATTCTTTCAATTACGGTTTGTGTTTACTTGATAAAGTTATTGATCAATCTATCTACTTCCTCTTTTTTTAGCAACATAAGCCATTCTCTAGCTTTCTTTTTGAAGTTCTTATAGTTTTTTATCTTATTCAGGTGGATTGGAATCGCAGAACATACCCTGGGAACGAGGAATTGAGCCGATCTTTGTCCTATGGTCTTGAAGCATCTCGACGTATGGTAAGTGTTAATTTTATTTCTTGTTTCATACTCATATTCTACCTTATTTAGCGATATTTTCCCTTTGAAAACATTCAAAGCCAATTTCAGCATGAATAGTTTCCTGGTGTTCAGTATTCTAGAAACTTGGAACAGTGGCTCACTAGGGTAAGTTATTTTCTTTCCATATATGATTCTAAGTATCCATTTCTGTACTTTATTCAGGCTATCTAAATGACGATCGTATACTCCTCCCCAACTCACCACCCCATATCCAATCAGTGTCTCTGCCAGAGCATTGTAGATCATTACTAGATATTTCTCTTTCATGCAAATTTTTTTTAGCGCTTTGAATCTATAAATCAAACCTCTCAATTTTCTGGTCAAATTTCTTACATGTTCGTCCCATCTCAGATGACAATCGACTATCACACCAAGATAATTTGCACTCCTAGCTTCTGGTATTGTGGTATTTTCATCTATCTCAATGTTCCCAAACCCTGGCAAGCCACTCTCGTATGAAGCAAACGGAACATATTTGGTTTTTTCCACATTCAGGGTGAGCTTGCTGTACTGTAGCCATCCCTTCACCAGTTTGAAGTTGTTTTTTGTTTTCATTTTCAGTTCGTCCCAGGTTTCCGCCTGTAAGTGGATCACAGTGTCATCTGCAAAGCCGATAATCTGTCCGCTGCAGCGAATTTTCAACAAGTTGTTAATATATATTAGGAACAAAAGTGGTCCCAATACTGTTCCCTGGGGAACTCCGTAAGTAATACATTCCTGCCTGCTTTTGTGTCCATCAATCTCAACAACCTGCTCCCGATCCAATAAGTAACTTTTAAGTAGCTCATAGATTTTCCCCCGAAATCCGCACCTATCAAGTTTATCCAACAGTTTTGCATGCGATACGGTATCAAATGCCTTAGCAAGATCCACGAAAATACAAAGGGATGGGATCTGCTTGTCCAAACATTCATAAATATTGGCTGTTAACCTTTGAATTGCATCTTCAGTCGATCTACCGCCCATGAATCCATATTGATTTTCACTTATCACTTTGTTTTCTTGGAGGAAACGCATTAATCGTTTGTGTACTATTTTTTCTATAATTTTTGCAACATTCGATATCAAAGATACCGGCCTATAACTGGTTACGTCAAACTCATCCCCGCCCTTGTATAACGGTTTTATAACTCCCAATTTCAATATGTCTGGGAAGCATCCAGTGACAAAACATTTATTTATTATATACGCTAAGGGTTCCGAGATCTCCTTCTTGATTTCAATAAGAGTTTCGGCCCTTATACCGTCATGTCCAGGAGCTTTTCTCTTCTTTAATGTATCTATAATGGCTTCAACCTCATATCTATCAGTGGGCACCAGAAAAAATGTTTTCTCCAGAACCGAGTCAACTTCTTCAATATGTTCAATATCATCAATATCACTTGCATATATCTGCCCTACAGTACTATAATGCTGGTTGAATGCATTGGCTATTTCATATTTGTCCTCAGTAATTTCTCCATTGATTGTAACGCACTTTATTGATGTTTCAGGTCTGGAGTCGCCACAAACGTTCTTCACCTGGTCCCAGATAGTTTTAGACTCTGATTTGTTACTTTCAGCAATTTTTTTTATATATTCTATTTTAGCAACATGGATTTTTTTCTTAATTTCTTTCTTCAGTTTAGAATATTTATCTTTCAATATATCGTTGGTTGGGATATCTTTCAGTTTTAAGTAAAGTTTATTTTTCTCATTTATCAATTTCACCAAGGTATCTGTTATCCATAATTTTCTTTTTACATTTTTATTTCTTGTTGTTTTTTCGGATGTATTTTTCTCAACATACTTTGTAATCATATGAACAAATAAATCAGCCATCAAATTCAAGTCATCGTTTTTATATATCTCATGCCAATTTTCCTTTCCGAGATCATCTTTCAACTTTTTATAGTTAATATATTTTTTTGTTTTTTGTTTAAATTCGAAGTTTGATTGGCTAACTGAATTATTCAAAGAGATGACTGTTGGGTAATGATCGGTTATTAAGTGTTTTATTATACATCCATAACACATACTATTGAAATCGTTTTGTGTAAAAGCTTTTTTAACAAATATGTGGTCGATACAGCTATTACTGCTAGGACGCGTAGGTTTATTTATAACAGGTATAAAGCCTGATGCATACATGATATTCTTGTAGTCTTCGACAAAATTATCGTGTGACGTAATATTAATATTTATGTCTCCTATAATTATATGTTGGTTCGCATGTGTTTTTTCTAGATATTCAGCAAGATTTACATTGAAAGAATGTACGCATGTTTGTGGAGACCTATATATCGCTGTAAGTTTAGTAGTTTCTTTCTTTGGGCCTTTGATGTCTATCTCTATACATTTAATTTCTCCTAAGTGAATGTTTTTAAAGTTGAATGATACATTGTCTCTTATATATACTAAAACGCCATCGTTTTTGTTAAATTCACTTTCATTGTAGACAATTTTATAGCCGATAATTTCGTACATATTTATATTCTCTATTTGGAAGGTTTCAGTGAGGACAATAACTTCAAAATCAGTTTGAACAGATTCCAAAAATAAAATAAACTCATCGAAATTTGCTGAGATGCTTCTCACGTTCATGTGTAGAATGCAGAGATTGTCTCTGGAACTGTAATTTTTAACATCTTCCAAGTTAGATATTATTATTGTGTCATAAATTGGGTTCTCGTAGTCCCTAATGAAACGATTCATGTTGCCAAACCAATAAATTCCCACAAGACCGAAATTGCCCACACAAAATTTTTATATATATTTTTTTTTTAATTTTGATTTGTTTTTTAATTTTTTTATATATATATATTTTTTTTTCCTCCTAACTCCCTATTTTCGGCCACTCTTGTCTGTTGCAGACTTTAACCGAAGTTTCATGCCACTGTTGATTCCTTTTGGTGACTTCTTTTTATTTATAAATTTTTTTTTCTGTGTTGCTGCGTGGGTCTGGGGTGTTGACAATTTTACATCGTGGATGTACTCTTTCGTGTTCGATGGACCAGGCAAAAAGATCGCGGCAGCACCTGGATCCCCAATTGAAGGTGTACTCGGAGCGCTGCTCGGTTTATTCTCTTCTTCCGAGCTTTCCAGGTCCTCCAAATCGTATATATTCTTCCCCACAACTAGCCTGTTCCCCTTTATAAAGGACTCTTCTGTCGAATTTGTCCTAGCTTTCAGTAAAAACGACCTCAATCTCCGGTTTTCCTGGCGTTGTTGAGGTGTCAAATCGTTCGAGATTGATATAGCCGTTCCTTTGAGGTTCTTAACGTGTTTGAAAATTATCTTTTTCGATTGGTAAGAGATGAATTCTATTTTTATCGGGCTATCTGCTTTATTACCGAGAGTATAGCAGTCACTTATCTCAGATGTTTCAACTTTTATATTTAAAAGGCGATTTATTTCCCTGCAAACAAACTCGACAGTCAACTCTGACTCCCTTTGCAGCCCAAAAATCAACAAATTGTTTTTATTGCACCACCGTTCCGTTCTCTCCACCCTCTTTTTCAAATCTGCATTTTCCCTCTCCAGAGTTTCATTCCTATTTTTCAATTCTTGGATTTCTAGGAGTAATCTTGCCTCGGATGCGGATATGCAATTTTTGACCTCCCGTTTGCTATCGCGGATTTCTTCTAATAGTTTTCCCAGTGTAATTTCCTCTACTCCATTGTTCGGCATTATCAGGTTTTTATCAGAACAATTTTATCAGAAAGAAAAATTCAAGTATATTGATTGAATCGACAACAGAAAAATGGACAGGGGACACACGTTTCACTCCACTGTGGCCTATCAGGGAGACTTTAACTATGACAAAGACAGGGAGGCCAGGGCTAGATGAGGTAATGCAACAAAGGTGTAAAAAGGAGAACCGGTATATGGAACGCGATGTTTATCGATCGCAACGTATGATTTCTCTGTTCCCAATATCCTCAGCGTACCCACCAATTTACAGGCTGAAGACTGAACAGCGCTGAAATGTTAAACGTTAGGAAGAGGTGGGGAACAGATAAGAAATCAACTCGAACTGTCGACGCAACCTGAATATGTGCAACGAAGGGAGGTGCGATTTTCACCTCTATTGTATAAACAATGAAAAACAGATACTGTCCAAAATTTGCGAGAATATCCGAAAACTGAGTATTTGCTTACGTGTCTAGCACAAACAGCACTTCCTAAATGATAACTCTCAGTTTCAACAAAAAAAAACTCCGCTCAATACCCAATAAATTTCGAAAACTTATTCGCCAACTTAGAACACCAGTGCACCGTACAATATCTATAACTAAATAACTGGAATGTATCAATATTTCACGAGACGTCAGCCGCGATTTCCGTAGCTTCTGCCAAGGAAACATAATAGGTCCTCGATTTATCGAGGATAAAAGATGAGTAAGCTGAGTCTAGGCGCCATACGCAACAGTTGCCAGCAGCGCGCGGCGTCTAGACGCGTGCCTGAGTATAATTTGACGCCGGACGGGGACTGATTAAGATGAGAAATGAGAGGACGATTTAGTCGGGTAGAATTTCAGTTAACCAACCGAAGTTCGGTTCAATCTTATTGAATTCAAATTTGAAAATATAAAACTTTCTGAATAGAAAAAAAATAGAGCACAAATGAAAGCATAAATGTACCCAAATTAACACGCCAACGGCGAAATGGACCTTTATGTCGACATCCTTGAAGACTACGACAAACGCGCAGGCCTGAGTTTTCCCGGCTGCACGCACGCGCGTCTCACCCGCGTCTCAAGTAGGCGGTTAAGCTTGTTGCTGCAGCCCACTCTAAACCGTTGACGTCTCAATCCGTCAATCTCCATCCGATTACCATCGCGTTTTGGCCGTCGACTTTTTCGTCGTCCTCGAGAATGAGTAGTAAGGCGGCGAGACGACCGCTCCATCGTTTTGCTCGCCGCAATTATTCGGTCGACATTAATCAGATCGGCACCTACGTAATATTCCCGTTCGGCCAACAAAGAAGACGGACGCGAGACCGGCAGCGAATTGCCAGTTTTTTAAACAGTCGTTACGGTCAAGGTTCCGCGATTTGCGAGGACGATTGGGCGCCTTTAATTGAACGGAATGGAGCATGTGCGTTAGGTTCGCCTACTGCGTTTCTCGAAATTGTAGGCGAGATTTATGGTGGACTAGGGAAACTGGAGAAAAAGTTTTTCTGATAAATTATTTGCGAAAATTTTCTCTGGTCCGTAAGTTAGATGTTTGGGGAGCGTAACGAACGCCATCTTCGGCGTTCAATGTTAAGAATGCAGGCAGGAATGTCTCATCCTAGATGAAGCCACGCAAATTGCCCAGCAATTACTATACGTCGGTGTAGATCTTGACGGGCGATCGCGCCGAGGGGTGTATATATGTTTGCGTTATTTATTTATTTATTCACGTTTATCGGACATCTCTTAACCGCCGTAATAATATCGGACGTCATTATCGGCCGAGAAAATATGCGATTAATAACTCGGCTCGGCTCGGCCCGCGGCTTATCGCCTATCGCGCGGAGAAATGGGCGAAAAATGCCCGCTTCAGATCGTACCAATCGCATCGACAGATTCGCCATTCGGAGTAAAGAAGAATCCTGCAGAGAGTAGGCCCAACTTAGGTCAAAGATACCGAAGTCGAGAACGCATATCGCTTTAAATTGAGCTGGCTGAATTCGTGTATAGGAGTGGAATATTTTCGATTTAAAATTCGAAATTACACAAATACAATCCATATCTCCAGAAAATCGAATTCTTCACATATCGAAATCGATTACGTGGGCATAGACGATAAAAAGTTGGTTTTAGTCTCTTCGACATGCACGAGGCTGGTTATTAATTTTGACCCTCTCGGTGCCAGGTAAATGTGGCGAACTGCAAACCCACGTGTCCCAATAAAATATCTCGCATTAATCTTTCGATAATAGGATTCGAATTTAAGCTCATTAAATCGTGAATAATTTTCGAACGTTCACCTTTCTGCCATGAATTATGGAGATCTAAATACGTTGCCTTAAAGACCACCTCGTCAATCTCGAAAAAAAAAAACGATTTCGCCAAAGTATTACGGATCTCGATAAAGGCGTGGTTCGGGAACGAATCTAGTTCGTATTCGACTCATTTCCATGGCTATGGACATCTGGATGACATCGAATGACATCGATTCAAGAACCTCGACCGTCGACGGTTTAGAAGGTCCATTCGTCTTTATTGTCTTGTTGAAGCTTCTGCTCAAATATCTCCCATTTTTCTTCTAAACAAGGCGAAAGGCAGATTCTTTTTGTTGTGCTGGCAGCAAACAATACCTCACGCAGACGCATTCTGAGTTGCTGATTCTTAGATTGCTGCCCAATGCTTAGTTGATCCCTCTTTTTTGCGTCTAAAAACATGAACATCGCATAAAATATTGGGAGAGGAACCATGGCGACAGTAATTGCATTATCATTTCGTGATGACAAGACGGATACTTTGCTCCGCATTTAACGCCAGTTAGTTATTAAGAGACAGCGATTGCCGAGAACAGATTGAGGGATTCCTCCAGCCGACGACGAGGAAACCAGAACGAAAAAATACGAAATATGAAGTTCACGTCGCCGTCCGTTGCGTAACGGCGAGCGACGCGCTATTTCGGCGCGCGTTAAAGATCGAACCCGCGACCGGCCTATCGTCGCCCGCGGAATGTCGACCGATGGGCGTTTTGTCATTCTCGCCCGTCTTGCGGACGCGGATTAAATTTAGAGGGGTTAGAACGTCGGCGTCGGTGCCAAGACGCTTTTATCGGCGCGTCTCGGTAACGGAAGAGGAAACGGCAAGAAATTCCGTCCCGATCGGAGCGTTGACCATGAAAATATTCGGCGACATTGGAACGAATCTACCTCTAAGATGTGTCGGCGGATTGAAGAAAGATGAGGCGCTGGTTCTGTAGGAAGACAGCGAAAGGAGCGAGGAATAACCGATTCATTGTGTTATATTCAATATTTGGAACACTAATTCAAGTCTACTAGCGTTTGGCCGCTTCTTACCAGTTTAGTTTTTTAGTTTCTGCTCCTTATTGCTGAAACTGCACTTTCTCCTACTATTACAGTATTTACAGTTTATGCAACTTCCCGAAGTACCCAGCCTCCCACGAGACAATCCGCGCGTTTACGAAATGCCACAACCGAATAACGAAAATTTGCATCTTTAATAACCGACTGGCCTCTTACCCAAACCGCTTTCTTCACAAATCGAATTGTATAACTCCCCAATGCCCCCGAAACCCGATATGGAACGATCTAATAACGGTCGCTCTGAGAGTATCATTACATTTATTGTTATTAATTATTGTGGAACAGCGCCGGATCGAATTTGAGCCCGCAGTGAAGACGAAATATTTAAATTCAGGCAGCGTTGTTGGTTTTCGCAAACAATCGTCAAGTATTACGCCACGCGCCGTGTTCCTTGACTGTCAATGAGGCGGGTAGAAAAATTGACGTAACTGTTTGGGAAAACTAATTGGTTCACTTTCCCTGAAGTGACTCACGGAATATCGAAGTCGAATGCGGTTTATTTGTCATTCATCGATGTTGAGCAAGCCGCGATTGAAGGCTAAGGAATGTCACTCTTAGTTTCGGCAAGAGTCACAAATTATTCATAGAAGTACGCCGTTGCTCCAGCGTAAGACGTTTTACTGAAGAGTTTTCCAACAAGAGGTGCAGTTGTTTTGAATAGCCCGCTATTTCGGTAGTTGTCACTTTTGAAGCTTTCAGTTGACACAAGAACTCAAGCTGGTCGATCATAAACAACGCTGTTTCTTTGCTGATTGGGTCCTTGAAATGCATGAAAATGATCAGGTCCATCGAAATCTTGTGATTCAATATCTGTGGTCGTGGTAGTCTTTTGGCTGATGTTATTTTCTATTATTTTTTTTTATTCTATCCAGTTTACGAGGTGAGCAATGTTTGGAGATGCTTTCGAAGTCATAAATCACGATGAAAATCCAAGAGAATCGTTGAAACGTCGATTAAAGAAACAATAACAACTTCTAAAATAGTCGCGACCGTTTCGACAAACAGAAACAGTTCAAGCGCAAGAATGCCGCTTCCAATAAGCGGCAATTACGGCGCGGCACAAAGGCGTACGTACGTTTCTATAAAATTGGCAAATGTTAGTCCTAATGCAATCCGCGCTCGCGTTATGAAAAGACTGAAAATAATGAGACACCGCGTAGACATAAACAAGTCGACATTCCTAATTATTTTGACGTTGGGAATGCGACCGATCTCCTCGTTTTCTGTCTTATAAATAGGCGGTGGGATATGTGGAAGGCGATTAGGGTCATCGGCAGATGGAATGCCATTGAAGGAGGACGGCGAGACACAGGGTGTTCCCCGAGGAAATGCACCCAAGGAACGAACAATCTGATTTCCGGATCATTTTTAAGCATTTCAAGGACAAAATAGCAAAGACACGACGTTGTTGATGATCGGCCGGCTTGAGTTCTTGTGTTAACTAGTTAATCTATACTCTATACAGGGTCTTTCACGAGGAACCTCACCCATATTTATACGGGAAACTACTGAACGTATTTTCATGAAATTCAGCACTTATAAGTATTTCACGATGCTGATGAAATCTAAAATATTTTCAAGGCATGAGCACCTCCGGTTTTTCCGGAAATGACGTCAACTTCCGTTTTTCAAACTAGAACACCATTTTTTTATTGCAGAAATAGATTCCTTAGAAAATTTCAAGTTATTTTGATGTAACATTTTTCAGTTTTGGTTGGAAAATTCTCTCTGAGCGAGAAAATTCGAAAAATATGACAGATATTGAATCTACGTTAAAAAATAATGTGAGTGTATGCATCACACCCTTGCCCTTAAATGGATATTTTCTGAGTTATTCACAAAAAACTGTTTTTCGTCTTGAATTTTCAGCTATTTCTTTTCCTTCACGCCAAAAAGATGAAATTTTCAGGAACTGTTACTTAAACCATGTTTTAGATTTTACTACCCTAATATGCAAGAGAAAAAAGTTACAGGTTGTTCCTAAATAGATGGCGAATTTGGATTCGAATTTGTATCGGAAACCTCTTTATTTCAACTAATCGGCCATCGGTTTTCTCTCCAGTGATAAATAAATAATTCCTTATGAACCATATGCAAAAACTTACCATGTTTAACATTCTTTTTTTTTAATGATACATATAATTAATTACATCTGCCAAATTCCTCTTTATTCGGTAGCATTTTGTGTTTACTATTAATTTGGTGATAATTCGTATTAAGTTATAAAATCGATCACTATGCCTAATTTTACCAATGAAGATTATTTAAATCTCATTCTACTCCATGGAGAATGTAATAAAGTTGTAGATAGAACGATTCGACTGTTCATTGAGAGGTTTCCTGACCGACCCAGACCAACGAGAGACACCATTAACAGAACCATGACAAACTTGAGAAATGTCGGATCTTTCGTTAAGAAAACTATACACAGAGAAAAAAGTGTAGTAGAAGATGAGAACAACGAAATTACAGTTCTTGCATATTTTCGTGTGAATCCTCAAAATTCTCTCAAAGATGTCGAAATTGATCTGGGATTATCTCAATCGAGTGATTGGAGAATATTAAAAAAACATAAAATGCACCCATATAAATTCAATAGGGTACAGCATTTGAAGGAAACTGATTTCGTCAGGAGAACAGAGTTTTGCGAAGCTATGATGATTCGATTTCAAGAGAATGAAAACTTTTTGGACTGTATAATTTGGACAGATGAATCTAAATTCACAAAGAATGGTTCTTTCAATAGGCATAACAGTCATTATTGGGATGAAGAGAACAACCACCACTTCAGACAATGGAACTTTCAAGAGACCTGGAGTTTCAATGTTTTTTGCGCCATCAAAAATAATGCAATTCTCGATGTTCACATTTATGATGGGACTTCAACTGGTAAGATAGAACACTACACATGTTTGCATTATTTAAAGAATGTTCTCCCTTAGGAGATAGATATTCTGACATATTGACTCAAATAATTGAGCCACTAGTACAGAACCATAATGACTTATGGTATCAACAAGATGGCGCGCCTCCACACAATTCACTCAATGTGTCAAATATCCTCTACAGGCTATTTGAAGATCGATGGTTGGCGAACAATGGTCCTCATCTTTGGCCACCACGTTCTCCCGATTTAACTCCTTTAGACTATTATGTTTGGGGTAGGATAAAAAATATTGTCTACTCAACTCCCCTGACTGATAAAGAGGACTGCATAGAACGAGTCAGAAATGCGTTCAGGTTTGTTTAGATTTTTAGATTCATAGTTTTGAAACTCAATTTGGTTTTTAAACAATTTTGCAGATCTCTTCCTCCCGATGAAATGAGAAGAGCAACGCACGAAGCATTCCTGAGACGTATAAATAAATGTCTAGAAATTAACGGTCAAAACTTTGAGCATCATTCTTCTCTAGTTATAACTGCGAGAGTTTGCCATGGTTCTCCTAATAGTAACTTGAAGTCGGTTTCAAGAAGGGGTAAAAAATCTACAGCATGGTTCAAATAACAGTTCCTGAAAATTTCAACTTTTTGGCGTGAAGGGAAAAGAAATAGCTGAAAATTCAAGACGAAAAACAGTTTTTTGTGAATAACTCAGAAAATATCCATTTTAGGGCAAGGGTGTGATGCATACACTCACATTATTTTTTAACGTAGATTCAATATCTGTCATAAAAAAATGGGGTTCTAATTTGAAAACATTGATTTTTCACGATTTTGTCATCCCTAACTTTGAAAGCGATTTTTTCACCCCCTGTATCATGAATCGCGATGTCGATTTCTAAAGTGGATACATCAATCTTACATCTTGAAAAATCCCAAAAATGAAAATTTTCCATTCAAAAACCTCGAAGTTATTCTTGTTTCAGCGGAGCTCTATTTTCGATTTTTTTTTCGAATTTTCCCGCTCAGAGAGAATTTTCCAACCAAAACTGAAAAATGTTACATCAAAATAACTTGAAATTTTCTAAGGAATCTATTTCTGCAATAAAAAAATGGTGTTCTAATTTGAAAAACGGAAGTTGACATCATTTTCAGAAAAACCGAAGGTGCTCATGCCTTGAAAATATTTTATATTTCATCAGCATCGTGAAATACTTATAAGTGCTGAATTTCATGAAAATACGTTCAGTAGTTTCCCGTATAAATATGGGTGAGGTTCCTCGTGAAAGACCCTGTATAGTGTTAACTTCCCTTAACAGAAGGCGAGATTGCTGCGAACGTTAACCTTAAACTCTCCTAATTCGGATAGAAAACCCACAATTCGGCTGTTAATTTCGTGCAATAAAACTTAAGACAAACAAGCAATATTTATTATCTTTACATAACCCCGTAACAATGTTTCACATGCACTCGCTCGGTAGGCTTATCTCGTAAATTTAATGTATCGTTAAAAACTCATGTTTGCTAAGGTCGGTTCTTTGCCTTCGGCGTAAGGACGATATAACTTCGGAAAATGTGGCAAAACACTCCTACGCGGTCGATTTAAATGGCGAGATGAACTCTCGGAGATGTAAATGATGTACCGGGCGACAAACAAAATGTCAACAACAATTCCCCGCACTCGAATGGTCCCCAATGAATTTCCATTGTTGATTGAATTAGGCGCTTTTTTATTGGGATGAGAACGAGTTTATAGATTTAGTACTCGAGGATTGTCTTTATCGATACGCATATTCACGGTTCAATGGCGTGATGTTATCGAACGTTTTATCGGAGTAGCCAGCGGAAATCAGCCATTTCTGGAGACCACAGTGAAGAATATGACAATTTTTTAAGAGTTTGTTAAAGACTTTGGCTTCAGACCGTAGAAAGAGGAGACACAGCATCTAATTCATGAATTGGAGAGTTGGTGAAGCCAAAATTTGGTCAGTTTCCAATGAGTGGGACAAAGATAGCATAAAGGACAGCCATAACATTAGATACTGCCGTGGCAACATCGCAGAATCTAACTTTGTAAGGTCCAGTGGTGTTGTGCTAGCGGTATTGAAGAATGGAAATAAAATTACAAGTGAATTAACTCTTTTTGACGAATTAATACAATGTTAAGAAAATTGAAACAGATTCTGAGTTGGGTGAACAGAGTCAGCTAAATTCAGAATTGATTTTCCTCATCTCAATATCAGATGGGAATCTGAAAAGTGAAATTCCAAAAATCGAAGAATCTACGCCACTGTTACTCAGAATGATAAGAGTAGAACATACCAGTGTAAACTCAAATCAGGATTCAAATAGTCCGATCTACCACAAACAAGACACATACGAACCATTTTCAACGTATTTTGCTAATAATATTCAGAAATAAATCCAAATCTCACTTTTCATCCGCAATGAAACGCGATATCGTTAAGACAGCAATATTCAAAACTGCATTAGTAACACAAAATTAAAATAGCGTTACGAAATGAACGAATGAACTGGCCAGATTCAGAAAACGGTGCTGCCATAAAGTAACCATTCTTTATCTGAGGCAAAAACGGCTGAGCCGTTTCGCGAACATTCCGGTACTTTAGTATATGCAAGGTGAGGAATCTATATATATATATATATATATATATAAAAGAAAGATGTTGATTACACCATTTATAACTCGAGATCGGATGGACTGTTTGTTATGAAACTTCATATATGGATTCGTGTACGGTGGTACGTGGTTATTATAAAATACAATAAAACTCTGAAAATATCGATGAAAATTTTACTTATACAGGAAATGCTTTTCCTCCTTTTGAGTAAGGCCACTAGATGTCGTTACAGTTACGCTACCGCTTATTCGTTTGTACTTCATTTGATATTCTCCGCTTTAGATGGCGATATAAACAAATAGTGTGTACAGTGACTATATTCCCTCTATAGTCTGTAATAGTGTGTAATTTGAGTTGCCTACAACTCTGCGCTGTTGAGCAAAACCAAAATGTCTTGGCGTAGGAGTACAGATGTCTAAAATGATTAGATTTCGTTGAGATATGAGAAAAGTTTCGTTCTTACCACATCAGATGGCGCTTTTCACACATTATGACTGATGATTATTAGTTATTTTTATAGTTTTATTCATTCCAAATAACGTAATCGTGAAGGTACTATATTTGACATTATCACAATTAAATGGCGATGAATTTGTTGAGGCTTTCGCGGCCACCGATTGATGTCATCTGTTCTTTTTTCGAGCATTTCGGTCGTCGTGGTTTGAAATGGTCGAAAAAAGAACATATGACATAAATTTTTGTGTAATTTACATAGGGCTTATAGTACCATGAAAGGCTATTAACAGATCCAGAAGCGGGTGAATATCACAGTGAATTTTTATCGAAATGTCAAGTAAATTGGATTTTGGCGATGAGTTCCAATCGTGAGATGTCCATTCTCATATTTTCTCATAATTTTTAAAATGTTTTTGAATTTCTGTTTGGGTAATAAATATATTTGCGGAAATAACTGAATCCAAAATTGCCATTATAAGTGATTGACATATTATGACATATTATTTTTGTGTTTCTGTTCTGTGTGATAGCTCATATCCATGGAAACATTTGACAGTTCGAAAATCGGAGAACCAAGCCGTTGATCTCCTATCACCGGTGATAACGATTTGTGAAATCCACCGTAAGTATCATTCAGGCGGAACAATGTTCGCCGGGTCAGTTAGTTCATAATATTTGAAGAAACTGATACTCATTTCTGATATTCACGCTCAAATGAAAAATGAATTTCAATCTAAAGTACTTTTCATTCTGATTGAGAGTTTATTTATTAGAAAATTCAAAGAACGTCACAACGTTGCAAAAACTTGTACTACATTTTGATTCCGTAGTATTACAGTTAAGGTGAATACAGACTATTCTGACGTGAAGTGATTCCACGTCACGTCAGGCACCGTCAGTGCTCCCATTGGCCTGATATGAACGTGAACGCACAGAACGATGTGTTGCATTTTTATATCACTCACATTTTGACGTTCACGTTCATATTAGGCCAATGGGAGCACTGCTACACGTCTGACGTGACGTGGAATCACGTCACGTCAGAATAGTCTGTATTCACCTTTATCCAGTTTAGTTCTGATGATTTTGAAAATTGGCTTCACTATTTATAATTGAAAGGTGCTTCCCCTCTTTCTATAGTCTGAGTTTAATGCAAACTGTCTTTCGCAAATTCCTTATCTCGATGCATATCGACATGAGAATGTTCTTTTCCTCATACAGAACTACCAACTACTCGAGCGAATTGATTAATGGCAGTTAAATTAAGCAGGTTTCGTATTTCCAACGGAAAATGCAAGCTTGCTAAACTATCAACCATTCACGTTTAAGCAACGTATTGCTGAGTTTGCAGAATGACCCATGATCGTCGAATAACATCGTGAAAAGCATCAATAGATTCTAATAAATCATGTCCATAAAGTTAGCAGTGCCACTTTCGAGAAATTCAATGAAACCTATTGCACTAATTGTCGAATAATTGTCGAGAATTTGTCGTGAAAGAAAAAAATTTGTCGCGTCCTTAGTTTTTTTTCTACGGGGTGGTTTTGCTAACTTAACGTTAAGTTAGCAGAACCACTTTTTCAATTCGCCCGAATCTCATGAAAATGGTTACAAATAATTGTCGAGTAATTGTCGTAGTCGATATGAAGTAAAAAAAACCCAAAAAATCCATTCCTTTTTGTTTATTTTACGTCTTTTTCCCGCGAGTTCGAGATATTTCTAGAATTATCGCATTTTTGGCAACAGCGCATTTGTCGAATACCTGAATTAATGCAATAGAAAAAGAGTCAATTACGAATGCGCTGTTGCCAAAAATGCGATATTTCAAGAAATATGGGGAAATCGCGAGAAAATGGAGTGGAAATTGCTAGAAAGATTAAATTTTTTGTGTGACTTTTACTTTATTTCAACATCGACAATTACTCGACAATCTTTCATGATCATCGTGACGATATTCTACCACTTTTTGCTAAATTAATATAAAGTGAGCAAAGCCACCCCGTAGAAAAAAACTAAGGACGCGACAAATTTTTTTCTTTCACGACAAATTCGAGGCAGGTATTCGACAATTAATGCAATAGAAAAAGAGTCAATTACGAATGCGCTGTTGCCAAAAATGCGATAATTCTAGGAATATCTCGAACTCGCGGGAAAAAGACGTAAAATAAACAAAAAGGAATGGATTTTTTGGGTTTTTTTTTACTTCATATCGACTACGACAATTACTCGACAATTATTTGTAACCATTTTCATGAGATTCGGTCGATATTGAGAAAGTGGTTCTGCTAACTTAACGTTAAGTTATCAAAGACACCCCATAGAAAAAAAAACTAAGGACGCGACAAATTTTTTTCTTTCACGACAAATTCGGGACAGGTATTCGACAATTACTGCAATAGAAAAAGAGTCAATTACGAATGCGCTGTTGCCAAAAATGCGATATTTCAGAAATATGGGGAAATCGCGAGAAAATGGAGTGGAAATTGCTAGAAAGATTAAATTTTTTGTGTGTCTTTTACTTTATTTCAACATCGACAATTACTCGACAATCTTCCATGATCATCGTGACGATATTCGACCACTTTTTGCTAAATTAATATAAAGTGAGCAAAGCCACCCCGTAGAAAAAACTAAGGACGCGACAAATTTTTTTCTTTCACGACAAATTCGAGGCAGGTATTCGACAATTAATGCAATAGAAAAAGAGTCAATTACGAATGCGCTGTTGCCAAAAATGCGATAATTCTAGGAATATCTCGAACTCGCGGGAAAAAGACGTAAAATAAACAAAAAGGAATGGATTTTTTGGGTTTTTTTTACTTCATATCGACTACGACAATTACTCGACAATTATTTGTAACCATTTTCATGAGATTCGGGCGATATTGAAAAAGTGGTTCTGCTAACTTAACGTTAAGTTAGCAAAGCCACCCCGTAGAAAAAAAAACTAAGGACGCGACAAATTTTTTTCTTTCACGACAAATTCTCGACAATTATTCGACAATTAATGCAATAGGTTTCATTGAATTTCTCGAAAGTGGCACTGCTAACTTTATGGACATTAATAAATCAACTTTCAGGTCAAACCACCAGTAATGCTAGCTTGGTTTGAGAACTACCAGCAAAAACGTAGTTGAACTTTTCAGTTTTCGAGTTTCAGCCAATCGGTAGCTCTAGTTCCCACGCAATGCGTGCCTATTTCGAAAAGAAAACCTTGTTTTCGTCGCCGAAAAAGGAAAACTTAATTTTCCAAGGTCCAGAGTCGTCTCTGAATACAGTAAACAGATAAATCTCGAAAACCGTGATGTTTACGGTCGATCGTCGTAGTACGTTTAAATGAGTTCCCCCTGTATGGCAGGCCGTCCTTACCTCGGTGGGTGGCACTAGGAATTTCCGGTGCTAGTTTTCTTTGTCCGGAAAAGAGCCAACAAAGATGAAGAATTCTGTTTGTTTCTCTTCCTACACAAAGAGTCTCAGTTTTCGACTACAAAGCTCATTCACAGAAAATCTAGATCACTTACCAACAAGCTATACGAGGATATATTGAAGAATTCTTAGCCTACTATAGAACCAAACAAAATTTCAATGTCAAAATATTTTATTACTCAACATGTTCTCCTCTCAATTGAATAAATTTATTACAGCGAACCTGCAACGTCTCTAGACCTTTCAAAAAAAATGATTCTTCTTGCTCTGTAAACCAGTCCTCCATAGCATTTATTTCCCCGTTGGAAGAAAATTTACGGCCTTTTGAACTTTCTAACAGTTGAGGAAAGAGATGATAGTCGGACCAAGCCAAATCTGGTGAATAAGGGGGATGTTCTAGTAATTCTAACCATAAATCACGAATTTTTTGCATGGCAACATGAGATTTGTGTACTGGGGCGTTGTCCTGTAAAAACAAAACACCTTTGGATAGCTTTCCTCGTCTTTTCTCTTCAAGTTTTTCCCGCAGAGTGGTCAGTAATCTCGAATAGTAATCTCCAGTTATTGTTCTACCCTTATCCAGAAAATCAATCATGATTACTTCATGGCAATCCCAAAAAACTGAAGCAAGAACTTTTCCAGCAGATTTTTGGACACGAAACTTCTTAGGTCTTGGAGAACCAGAGTGTCGCCATTCCATCGATTGTTGCTCTGTTTCTGGATCGTAGAAATGTACCCAAGTCTCATCGAGAGTAACCATTCGGTATAATAAGTCTACATCGTTTTCGAATCGAGCACAGATCGAACGCGATGCTTCTACCCTTGCACGCTTTCGGTCAACATTCAAACCTTTGGGGATCCATTTTGCAGAAATTTTTCTCATGTCCAAATTGACGTGAACTATATGATGAACGGTTCGTATGAAATCTTCAGAGCTTCAGATATCCGTTTTAGCCCAATTCGACGGTCTGATAAAATCATGTTAAGAACTGCATCGATATTTTCGGGGACTGACACAGAAACTGGCCTTCCTGATCGGTCATCATCTTCAATGGAAAATTCATCTCTTTTGAAACTTGCAGTCCAATTTTTCAAGGTCGCATACGAAGGACATTGATCACCAAGGGTATTAAGCATATCTTCGTAAATCTGCTTACCTCTTAACCCTTTTAAATACAGGTACTTGATGATGGCTCGATACTCCAATTTTTCGATATTTACAATCGGTGGACATCTTCTTTTTTTAATTTATTGCGTAACTCTGGTTTACTTTTTTGACGCCGAACTCTACACTTCCAATAAGTTATTGTTCGTTGAAATGGTATCGCAATATTTTGTTAATCCATAGGACTGGTCTAGGCTAACTAGAGATCAATATATCCTCGTACATTATTTTGAATAACTTTTTCAGTAAAGGTACATGGCGTTTTTCCTCTGCTAAAATACGATGAATAAAAATCCGTCAAAGTTTCTTCAACCCATCAAAAGTTCGTTCCAAATCTTAATGGTCAATTTGCAACCCACATCTCATGTTACACCAAATTTTCGTACATGACTGCGTGGGCTTTATAACTGTATCGACAACCATCCAAAACAACCCACTTTTTTTTTTAATTCTCTCTCGTTTTTCGACGACAACAAAATAATTCCTTCCGTGAAGATCCTACAAAGCAAAAACGATCCTGATTGCTGCATCTATCGCTTCAACCATTCTCAAGGTCGTTCGTCTGAACCCCAACAATGGAGCCCAACGATGCGATACACCGGCATCGCATCGGGACCGTAATTAGGCCGCGAATCGGTTCGGAAACGCGTAATGACGATACACAATTACACATACCTAAATGTTACCTTCAAAGGACGTTTCTAATGACTGGCATCTTCTGTCGCGATTGATTCACGGATCTTATTATCATCCTTCCTACTATCTCCGCTGCTTCCGGCGAAGCAAGATAATTTCAGATAGCGCCGAGCAAAGGAAATTAATTTTCCCGCCTCGTGGATCGATTCTCACGTGTACTGGGTGTTCGAGAAGCTAAGAGGCATTCAAATAAGGACTGAACGAGAATGAACTCGCTATCACAAAGACGCCTATATCACTTGAACCAATTGAGAAAAAATCAAAATTTGATCATAGTTAGCTTTGTTATGAACGTCAGAAACATGTGGAACATTTACTTCATAGGTATTCCAATTCTGTCGCAAAATGTCAAGCGAAGTGAAAACACGAGAATTTATAGTGAAACTTTTTCAAAATAATCAAAAATGGAGCTTCAAAATCGCAAAAGAGGCTCGCGTTCGTCCGGAAACGGTATCAAGAGTTGTTAAGCACTTCAACTAAAATCTTACAATTAACCGCAAGGAAGGAACCGGGAGGAAAAAGGGATTTCATAGCCCAAAAAAAGTGAAGAAAGCCATCAGCCTTTTTCAGAAGAATCCTAATCTTTCAGGACGGAAAGTGGCCCAAATAGTGGGTTGTTCGCAGTCAACCGTTCAGAAAATCAAGTCTAGTTGTGGGCTTAGAACATACAAAGTGCAGAAAGTGCCAGACAGGAACGCTGTGAAGAATCAAGAAGCGAAATCAAGAGCAAAGAAATTAAAAAAGATTTCTTGAAAAATTTTTCCTGTTGCCTGATGGACGACGAAACCTATGTCTTGGCTGATTTCTCGCAACTTCCTGGTCAGGAATTTTATACTGCAGATTCTCGTGGAAATGTTGACGAACAATTTCGCGTGAAGAAAAAAGCAAAGTTGCCTAAAAAAATTCCTGGTTTGGCAAGCAATTTGCACTTGTGGGAAAAGGAGCAAATTTTTCGTTGGCCAATGCTCTGTTGACTCGAAGATATACATCGAGGAATGCTTGAAGAAGCGACTTTTACCATTTTTACGTGAGCACGATGTGCCAACAATCTTTTGGCCAGATTTAGCTTCATGCCACTACAGCAAGGCCACCAAGGAATGATACGAAGCTAATGAAGTGGTTTTTGTCCCCAAAGAGGCCAATCCACCAAATTGCCCAGAACTCAGGCCAATCGAAAGATATTGGGACCTGGTAAAAAGAGAATTGAAGAAGACTAAGAAATCAAAGAAAACATTAGCGGAATTCAAGCAAAAGTGGAAGACAGCATCCCAGAAAGTGACTGAGAACACTATAAGAAGCATGATGGGAAGAATTCCAGAAAAAATCCATGAATTTTGTACAAAATAGTTTTGGTTTTTTATTGTAAAAACAGTTTTCATTAGAATTAGAGGATGATTCGAAAATGAGTTTGATTTTCGAAATCGGTCCAGTGGTTCGAAAGATATAACCGTTTTTGTGATAGCGAATTTATTCTCGTTCAGTCCTTACAATTTGATAGTGTCCTTCCCTTTTTACAGATTTAGTCCCTGTCGATTTTTCGATGAGTGCCGGTTTTACAAAAAGACACTGAGCGAAAAACCGCTTTATCTGTTTTCGTCTCGTCTAAAAGGACAATCCAAACAAATGCAAACTAGTTTCTAATACCACCATGAAGATTTACGAGGACGGCCAGTTCCATAAATAACAAATAATTGGACGCGAGTCAGAATATGAGAAATTGATACGATTATTAAGATACGACAAGAATATTCGTCATTTATTCTTAGCCTTTTGCCGGTACATAGTTAATCTTTGATGAAAAACACCAATCGGTTTGAACTATTGCAAAATTCGGTATAGAAATCTCAACACATTAACAAATGACATACACTACTACCGTACTCTAAACCAACGGATAATATGGGGTTTGATACAGAACCCTGCGGAATTCCACAGAGTTTTCGAATCAAGAATCCCAATGATGAGATTATCAAGATCGTTCCACTGTGTCGTGGCGATCAGAAAATCTAAGGTTTCTGAGAATCTAGTTTCGATTCTCGTTTATCTGAATCAAGGACAAACGCCATTTTAGGGGACCGGCTCCTGTGGTTCAGGAGCTCATAATCGAGATGTTTTCGGTGTAGCTCTCATTAAAATGGGAGTTTTATGGTGATTCTGCACCTACGAGTTCTAGTTTCCTAAATTCGTCGAATGGAAAAGCGCAAAACGTTCGACCGTGAGAAAAACAATCGAAACAACTACAGATGTATACGAATTAAGTTCTTAAGACAGATTTAAGGATAGTTTCTTTTGTGAATTACAAACTTTAGGGATGTCCTTCAGTTTGGACACATTATTTACTCACAGTCACTTCTTAATGGATGCATCCTGAGACTTTGTATCCTTACCTGCAAACAAAAAAAGAGGAATTAAGATATGAAATCAACTATAACAGGACGATGCATGGATCAAAATAACCTTCACCCAAACAACACACACACATCTTTTAAACATTTTATAGACTATCACTCAGTTGCAGGAACGTCCATTATAATTTAAAAGTGTCATTAAAATCCTAATGCCACATTAAACATGGTTTCCTGCCACAGAATACCATGTTTAATGTGGCATTAGGATTTTAATGACACTTTTAAATTATAATGGACGTTCCTGCAACTGAGTGTATATGAAATAGATTATTAGATGATCTATAAAACATCAAAATGTATTGAATTTCTAACCTAGATTCGACGTAAAAATGTCCGCGAGATTTACGTTGAAAAATATTACTTTTTTAGACGTCTATTTTACGTAAAAAGAAGTCTTTCTATAACAAGTGAAATTTCTGTCTTTTTTTAGTTTATCCTAACTTAGTATCACGTTTGACATGTAATAGACGTTTGAGGATTTATGTTATTGTTATGACTCGCTTATGTCTATATTTCATTAGATTTTTGTCGTTTTTTTTCGATCAACAATCTGATAATATATAGATGATCCAAAAAACATCCACACTCATGACCTCTAAAATATATAACATCATAGACCTTTTTTGGAGCATTGTCGTCATGATCGAAATAGGACGTCTATTAGACGGAATATTATTTTTGAAAATAGTTGGTGATATTTTACACGTTTATTAGATGACATAAGATGAACGTTTGTTCAATGTCCCTAAAGAGTCTTTGTATTGTATAGTTTTTGACATCTAATTATTGTCAATTCCAAAACAATATTGATGATGTAATCATTTGAAAAACGTCATATTAATGACCTGTTACTGATTTATTCCATCAGATTTTTCGAAGAAGGGTTATATGGTCTAAAAATTCAGAGAAAATTGACATTTGATAGTTTCAAGATCATGGTTATCCTAAGGAGATTTGGTGAGAGACTTCAAAAGTATGCAGATATAGATTTAAATTTCATAACTTCTGAATATTTTCAAATATTATTGCATTTCCATCAGATCACATTGTGAGTATGAAGAGGGTTTCATGTATTTTGTTTCTCGTTTCATGTTTCTGTGGTGTGCGGCCCGGCTAATTATCAGATATAATATATTATTATCTACACAGTTGAAATCTCTCATCAGTTAGGAAAGCAAAAACAAGTTCTGATATGAAAAAATAAAAAGGTATATTCATAATAATAAAAAAATAAATAAACATAATTCAAATGTATCAAAAATATAAATTGTGTCAGTGACCAATGTAGTCGAGACAATTTGTTTAAATAAAAAAATATATAACTGTGTCGTAGGCACTGGCACTTCGTGAGGATTTGCTCTTCGTTGTCTCATATTCGTATCGTTGGTTTGCAAGGCGTAACTAGTCTTGAATTTCCTTTGTTATGGTCGTGTCGTTGAGATCTGCCGTGTTTCACTCTCGAACGGATTATAAACATCAGCCTCTGGAACCAACACACAAATCATAATAAGTGATTTTTTTTTGCAATTAAGTACAACTTTTGAAAACAATTACAACAAATGCTATATCTTAGAATAAAAGAATATCAAAGTTTTGCAGAAAATTATTTTAGTTTTTTTTCAAACGATATTGCGTTCAGTTTTTTATAAGAAATAGAAAGAATTGAAAGTTTATGAATACAGAGTGTATTTTTTTTGAGATTTCGACCTATTCGTAATAATATGACCTTCGAATACAACATCAGAAAAATAATAAATGATATTTTGAATTCAAGATGATCAAGAAATGTCAAAAAGTGAATGTGAATAATCTGATAATTCCAAAATCGATAAAATTGCAATATTTATTAAATCTATCTTTCATATGAATGCTTCATTTTTTGACATTGTATATTGAGTACTTATATCCAATAAATATCCAATTTTGAAACGATATATGAAAAAGGGCAACATTCTACACATAACTGGAAAACGCTTATACCTACTGCTATAATTGGGGTTCTAATGGTTCAATTATTCATACAACAGTTTTTAATTCGAACATCGAGTTACGAATTACATTTGGAGTCTAAAATGATCTGAAAAACATCTAAACATTTCTTCGAAGATTTCAAAATCTGGAAATTCAATTATTCTTCAAATCCTGATTGAATCTATTTTGTGCTCGACTTTTTGACTAAAGTGTAATGGTAATATTTTTCAGCAAGTTTTTCAAGTCGAGTGGTTGAGTATTATTTCTTACTCAACCAATATCTCAAAGAGGTCTATCAATAGATTTCTTAGATAATATTCTTACCAAGTTATTTATTCAGAAAAATATTACCACTATGATAGGGACTGTTATAATTTCAGCCCTACGAAATCTCCAACGCAAATTATGAAATTCTATAATTTGAAATTTCAGATGATCTTGAAATATTTATCCTAAACTATTCGAAAAAGATTTCGAAACCGATCATCGTGTAAACTATAAACATATTTTCAGAAAGAGTGGATTTCAGGTATTATATTCCTGGGATAATATCTGAATAAACAGAGTATTCAAAATAGTGATAACAGACATAACAATTCAATGGAACGGTTATTCAAAAGATATCATTCAATAGACTCTTTCAGATGATCATTCTATGAAAGGTTTCAAATTTCTTATCCCAATTTACCTACCTAATTCCTAATAATTAATCATTAATTAATCAATATATTCTCCAGTAGAACACATGTTATAGGTATAATTTACAGGGCTAATCAAAAGTTATTCACTAGTGAACGGTTATCTGAAAGATATCATTCAATCGACTTTTCTAGATCATCGGACCATGAAAGATAACAAATCTCCAATTTTATAATAATTAGCATATCTCAGTGCTACCACATTATTCGGAGGAACACATTTTAGGTACTACACCGGGAATAATAGGTTCCTATATAATTCAACATTACATATTCACTTTTGAACGCTTATCTAAAAAACATCATTCAATAGATCTTAATAGATGATCCATTTATGGAAGATATTTTCATTCAAGATCTACCATAATACCTATTTTGCTTGTATCCAAAAATGCAGGTTAGTTTTTGAAAATTATAAATAAATCTCATTTTTATAATAGTGAGCCCAGACCTGAACCCGCTACATTTCAAGAGCTAAATGATGAAGAAATTATACTTACTGGAACTAGGTACCATATGCAACATTTGCACTCATCTTCTTCAATAGTGACAGCACTAATCACTAAATACTATATTCACTAAACTACGGCGAAAGGGAAAACAGTCACTATTCGACTTGACCTTTTGACGAAGCAGTGTTCTAACGAAATGACCAAGTTCAAATGTCTTCCTATCTATAACCCTGTCCGGCATGCATTTTTCCGTTCCCTATACAGTCAGCGCGACAGGTCGCTCTCACCGTATAGGAAACGGAGTGCACGATGAAGCACTCCGTTTCCTAGCAGGTATGCGCGATGTGCCTACTGCCCTGTGTCCGATCGCATATGTATCTAGGAACGTATAATTGTATATTCTAGAAGTAGTTGCAGAATGGGCTCCTATTCCAATACGAATGCGAATGATTGTTGGAATTACCTTCTGCAACGAGTATTAGACGATATGTTATATATTTCAGTCAAATTTCGTGAAAAACTGTTGAAATTCGAGGAATACATCCTAGTGACTTTTGTATTGTATCTTGGCAGTTGGTGACTGTTACGAAAATTGAAATTTCCAAATTGACGTGTGTTGACAATTGATAGGATCGGAAGTCTTTGTTGACAACCAAGAAAGGAAAAATATAACTGAAAACATTGCTGTAATGAGTTCATTGCAGCACTGTTTTTAGTAGGTACTGTAATGAACCCATTACGATACTGAAATAGAAAAATAATTTATTGAACAATTTTGATTCTAAGTCGAAAGAAGACACAACTTTATATAATCAAACCGAACTTTATTAATGCAGAACAACAAATACATACTGAAAATTTATAGGATTTTTTTGTAACATAAAGAATACATAATATCATAGCAATCCAAATTGATGTTCAATGTGCACTGCCATGAGTTTTAGCGTTTGTGGTATTCTGTTGGATGTTTGCTATCAATGATCGCTTTTTGCGAGGTCTCTTTCTTGAACTTATTTCGCAAATCTTTGGTGCGGATTGAGTTTTAGGCTTGCGTCAACTGAAAATTCAAAAATTTGGAGAAATGTATGTTTATTTTGAAAGACAACAAGAAAATAGATATCGAGGATAAAAATATGTCAAATATAAAGCGATCGAAACATTTCACACGAAATTGTGAGATCGAAAGTATTCCATAGAATTATAAATATAGAATTCGAGCGTAGGTAGTGGCTAATAAGTATACAAAAGTGTAGTCCTCGTTCCCCTTAAATCCAGGGCCAGTTGTCGATATACGCATGCGGGGGGAGAAGAGAATGGACATGTCATCATGTATCACTAGAAGAGCATCTAGGTGTAGGGGTGCCAAAGCAATGCAAGCAGGTCGGCCATCCAGCAGTGAATTAAGTTCAAGAAAGAGACCTCGCAAAAAGCGATCATTAATAGCAAACATCCAACAGAATACCACAAACGCTAAAACTCATGGCAGTGCACATTGAACATCAATTTGGATTGCTATGATATTATTTATTCTTTATGTTACAAAAAAATCCTATAAATTTTCAGTATGTATTTGTTGTTCTGCATTAATAAAGTTCGGTTTGATTATATCAAGTTTTGTCTTCTTTCGACTAAGAATCAAAAATGTTCAATAAATTATTTTCTATTTCAGTATCGTAATGGGTTCATTACAGTACCTACTAAAAACAGTGCTGTAATGAACTCATTACAGCAATGTTTTCAGTTATAGTTTTCCTTTCGTGGTTGTCAACAAAGACTTCCGATCCTATCAATTGTCAACACACGTCAATTTGGAAATTTCAATTTTCGTAACAGTCACCAACTGCCAAGATACAATACAAAAGTCACTAGGATGTATTCCTCGAATTTCAACAGTTTTTCACGAAATTTGACTGAAATAGATAAAATATCTCTAATACTCGTTGCAGAAGGTAATTCCAACAATCATTCGCATTCGTATTGGAATAGGAGCCCATTCTGCAACTACTTCTAGAATATACAATTATATTATACGTTCCTAGATACATATGCGATCGGACACAGGGCAGTAGGCACATCGCGCATACCTGCTAGGAAACGGAGTGCTTCATCGTGCACTCCGTTTCCTATACGGTGAGAGCGACCTGTCGCGCTGACTGTATAGGGAACGGAAAAATGCGTCCGGCATCCACTATCCCTGTATGAACTTTAACATTCGGCGGTACGGTGGTTCGTTACCACGTGATCGAGGCCGATATAGGTGTTCACATATCGCTCTCTTTCCTCATCGTGATCGCATAGATCACCTATTTTATATTTCAACGGAATATGGAAACACGCTCACATTTGAATGTGCTATTGAAGTTATCGATTTCGTTTTTTTAAATTTAACTCAGATACCGAAATATTAGAATTTATATTTATATTTTATTTCCAGAGCACAATATGCGTCATCGGACAAGATTGCCAGATATAGAGTATTATCTCTTGATGATTATTAATGCGATTCTGATGTATTATGTATCGAATAAATCAGAAAAAAAATGGCTTTTCTAATAATACTTTGTTTCCAATGCATTTACATCTGAAGGAAAAGAAGAAGGAAAATATTGAGGCTGAAGAAACTGGGAAATTTTTGACTTTTTTTGGGAGGGGGGTCAATTTTTCCCTGATGTTGGAATGAAAATTCAACGATGACATTTTCACTCATTTAGGACGAAACTGAAATAATAAAAAAAAAATCACATAATATAATATGTTAACAAGTGACACAAATTTATACTAAAATTGATATTTACAATAAAAATGTGAAAAAATATACCTAGTGCGCCATTTGAAAAAAAAAACATAATGAATTTTTTTTAGTCACCACCTTTCAGGGGTGATATCTCGAAAAGGGATGGTCTGAGACATACAACCTGTATGTCTATGCGTATCTGCTTGTCGAATTCATACCTAAATAAATTTTTATTTTCAATATGATATTATTGAAATTGTAGCATAGCATATCTGAAAAACATCAACAAATGGCTTATTTCTCTATTGCATCAAATGGATATTCTACTCGTATAAACATTTTAAAAACGTATGGTCGAAATGCAATATTTCCATCAACATCTTAAAAACATTCATAATCATTGGTTCAGAGACTTTATAAAAATAATACTTCTTAAAGATGTTAATCAATTCACAATTCTCTGACCTTTGAAGTTAGATATTTTATTTATGTATTCTAGAGGACTAAATTATGTCGAATAATGATGTCTAAAATCGATGTGACATGGCATATTTATTACACGTCAAAAAGTTATTCTTTTTTCGATAGTATCAATCAGATATCTTATAAACGTTTAAAAAACGTGTGGTCGAATTGAAATACAATTATCGACATATTTGAGACATACAAAACCGTACGTTTAAAGACAATATATACAGTACATATTTAAAAAATGTCAATCAATCTACTGTTTTATGACCATATGAGTTAGATGTTTTATCGATGTATTTTAGATGACAAAAAAGAGCCAAATGTGGATGTCTAACATACGTAAAACAAAAGATGTCCATTGAACGTTTAATAAAATACCCCCTCCGTGATTTCAAAAATCTGATATTTAATATACGGCTTTTAAACGTGTAATCAAAAAGCTATACATTTTTGGATATCTGCAGGATATAAAAAATTTTTCAGGTCTTCGATAATGCATCTAAAGGATGTCTTCTAGACATCATTCTCCGTATGGCGTGCGAAGAGTAAACACGGTTTCATCTGCTCTGAAGTTATATTAAATTTCCGGATACTCAATCAAAAATATTGTAATATTGTTTTCACTGTGTTCATTGAAAAACCAAAGAAAATGAGAGGTACTAGAAAAAATCCTTCGAATCAAGTTAATCAAGTACCATCAGAAATCTCGGAAAGAATGGATGAAATGGAAATGAAGTTTCAGCAAGGTATCGAGAAGCTACGAAGCGACTACATTATAAACAAGAACCCCAAGTTACCAGAATTACAAGACACTATGGGTTTTGAAGAAAGGCTCAAGATTTTCGAACTGGAGATGAAATCCGAAGTTCAACTGCTGAAGGACGAATTGGTTTCATTGCGGTCAAGGGTCAATAATAATGAGAAGATGATCAACAAATCAATGGAAAATATTAATAGAAAAAAACTTATGTTCCGTGGCATTCCGGATTCGGAATCTAATCCTTCAAATTTGATGAATAACATAGTAAATATTATGAATGAGAAATTCAACTCAAACATAACAAAAAATGACATAACATACTGCCATCGATTACGGAACAAGCAAGCAGAACAAAACACAAGGCGTACATCACCGGTCATTGTGGAATTCGTCCACCAGTGGCGCCGAGATGACATCTTTTATAATAAGAAAATAATGAAAGGATCTGGAATTACAATATGTGAGGTCCTCTCGAGTGAAAGATTTGATTTTTTTATGAAGGTTCGTAACAAATTCGGGAATCAGACTTGGACTCTTGGAGGTAATATATATATATTTCACAACAACAAGAAAGTTCGAATTACTGATGAACAATCGTTGCAAAAATTCTTGTGAATAATGGAAGAGCAGAGAAAGAATGAGATTGTTACTTTTTTTCGTTTACCTTTATCGGAGAAGTTTCTTGTTTTATGTTTTTTCAGTCTTTATTCTCATAGCTATTAAATACATATAGTTCATTGATTCTTTTGGTTTACATTAATGAATTTAAGTTGATTGTCCATCACAGTATTTTTGGTTATTTTTTTTCCATGGAACAAATATAATATATGATTTTTTTTTCTCTCACTAGCTTTCTAATTAAATTTTCTTCATCTAGGTTTCAATAAGTATGTCTCTTGATAATAATTTGAGATTCGGCCATATTAATATAAGGTCCTTACCTCCCAGCTTCCTGGATTTTAAACAGATAATTCAATACGAAAATTTGGATTTTGTTGGAGTCTCTGAGACCTGGTTAAATGATAGTAACGCTAAAGATTATCAGATCCCCAATTACAGTACCGTTTTTCAAAATAGAGAGGGAAGAGGCGGAGGAGTGGCTGTTTTTATTAAAAGTCAATATAAACATAAACGAGTTGAGAATGAGTTCACAAAAAATAATTATTTTGAGCAGATTTGGATCACTGTACAGCTTAGAAAAATTAAACTGATCATAGGATGTGTGTACAAACCACCACATTACAGGTATGCAGAATTTCAGACTGTTTTTGATGATGTTTTAACTTCCCTATTGCCTCACTGTGATAAACTTTGTTGTGTCGGAGACTTTAATTTGAATTATTCCGGCTTTCCACTTTCCCGAGAAGTATCTGAGTTTAATTATCTTTTGGAAAATATGGGACTAACACAGGTGGTTACTCAGCCAACCAGAATAACATCCAACTCAAGTTCTTTAATTGATTTAATATTGCTAACTAATGATGTTGAAGTAGTAAAATCGGATATCATACCATCGAGCTTTTCGGACCATGAATTCGTCGTTTGTGAGTGCTGTATTCCGAAGATCGCTAGGCGGATTGAACATCGCGAATTCAGAGATTTATGCAATATTGATTTGAAACAATTCGACTATGACTTACGGTCCATACCATGGAGAAACATATATGATATTGACAATATCGATGGTAAAGTCGACTTTATTAATGAAAATTTTAGAATCCTCCTAGACTTGCATGCACCTAAAAAAATGGTACGAATAACTAGAAATAATTGCCAACCTTGGTTGAAAAATGTCAAGCCGCTAATGAAACTTCGAGACAAGGCCTTAGAGAAATTCAAAAAATATCGTACCGCAGAATATCGAGATGAGTATAAGAGAATCAGGAACTTAACCAACCTTACAATTTATCACGAGAAAAAGGCATTTTTGAATCACAAATTCTCGAATACGGAAGATTTTTGGCGCGATTTAAACTATTATTGTGGTAATATTGGAAGGGGAAAAGTTGAAATGCCTAATCATCTGAAGAACCCAGATGCGATAAATAATTTTTTCATATCTTCGATACCTAAGTCTTCTCTGAATAATGACGAAATTGTTAAATTCTACTCAGATAATATAAAAGAGTCAGTGTCATCTATTCTGGATTTCAAAAAAGTTGACGAAACGGATATTTTGAAAATGATAATGAAGATTAAGTCCAAGTCGTATGGTCTTGATGACATTAATATTTCTATAATTAAATTGTGCTCTCCTTTCATCCTTCCATTCATTACTCATGTAATCAATTTCTGTATAGAACATTCGGTTAATCCTAAATCATGGAATAGAGCGATAGTGATTCCACTCCCAAAATCACACCATCCTGACGGCTACAAAGACCTTAGACCTGTGAGTATATTGCCTTGTTTTTCTAAAATATTAGAAAAGGTTATTAACGAACAACTGATAGAGCACTTGGAATCTAACTTCATCCTGCCTGACACTCAATCAGGTTTTCGTAAGAAACATAGTTGTACAACTGTTCTTTCAGATGTAACCGATGAAATATTACGAAACACAGATAGTAATAAAATAACCCTTCTGGTATTACTTGACTATACAAGAGCCTTTGATACAATCAACCGTAAAACTTTACTGGCTATTCTACACTATATTGGTCTTGGTGAAAATGCTGTGAAATTCTTCCAAAGGTATCTTGAACGCAGATCCCAAATAGTCAAAATTGACAATAGTTTTTCTGAAGAGTTACTCACGGATACGGGAGTACCACAGGGATCAATTCTGGGACCTTTGCTTTATACGATATATACATCAACGCAGAGACATATATTCAAACATTGTAAGGCACATTACTATGCGGATGATACTCAGGTGCTTTTATCGTTCTATAAGGAAAAAGTTTTAGATTCTTGCAAGATTATGAATGAAGAAATGGACAAACTTAGAGAATATGCATTGCAACACAATCTTTTTTTAAATACAAAAAAATGCTACTTAATGATATTCGGTCCAAAAAATCATGTTGCGGAGGTTAGGGATATGATCGACGTGAGGATGGGCGGAATGAAATTGGAGATTAAGGACAGTGTGAGGAATTTGGGATTAATGTTCGACTCTTCTTTGAGATTTGAACAACATATTTCGAACAATGTAAAAAGCGCATACAATAAGCTCAGACATTTCTACGGCAATAGACGTTTCATTCCCCAAGAACGTAAAAAATTATTATGCGATTCAGTTGTATTATCGGGATTCAATTACGCCGATGTTGTATATGGCACTTGTTTGACAGCTGTGCAGAAGTTGAGAATACAGAAGGTGCAGAATTCTTGCCTTCGTTTCATTTACGGGATCAGAAAGTTTGATAGAATATCACATAAAATCAGGGAGGCTGGATGGTTGAGTATGGAGAATCGAAGGAGGTTTCATATATCGTTGTTTTTCCATAAAATCATTATAGATAGAAAACCAGCATATTTACACAGAAAAATTGTATATAGGAGTCATGTTCATAACATCAATATTAGATCAAAAGGCCTGATAACACCACCTATCCACAGGACAGCTCTGTTTGAGAGGAGTTTTTCTTACAATATAGCTTTTGTGTATAATTCTCTTCCAATGCTCTTCAAGTCTATGAATGTGTCTAGATTCAGAAAAAATGTATTTGAATATTACTTTGATAGCTCATGATGAGGATATATTTACCTTTTTTGTTTAATTTTTGTTTCTCCTAACTTGGATTGATGGGTGTAAAGCAGTATTGAATGTACGCCATATAATTTTAAAATAACGTTTTTTAATTTTTTTTTTGGATAGGTTAAGTAGAGCAGAATGTGTGCTTGTCGCACATTTCTGGACTTCGCCTTTTCCCACTGTTTTCTTGAATATTTTGTTTGTAATCCATTTGTTTGGGAATAAAGACAATTATTATTATTATTATCATGTATAGAAAACATCTTATTTAGATAATCTAATTTCAATCAGAATTTAGAGCAAGATGGCTTTAGATCACTTTTGATATCGATTAGATGTAATTTAGATGTGTGTGTGTTGTTTGGGCAGTATATTCTGCTGGTTTTGAGCAGGACCCAGTGACCAGATGTATAAATTGGCAATAAAATAAGGCGTACCGATGTGAAGTTAGCGGTCACTTTCTTCAACACAGCAGCCAATTCATCAGTGACGTAGGTTTGTGAGTGAAATTCACATGAAAGTTCGAGAGGACCTTAACTAAGGACTGAACGAGAATAAATTCGCCATCACAAAAACGCCTATATCTCTTGAACCGATTGAGAAAAAATCAGAAAAGATCTTACAATTAACCGCAAGGAAGGAACCGGGAGGAAAAAGGGGTTTCATAGCACAAAAAAAGTGAAGAAAGCCATCAGCCTATTTCAGGAGAATCCTAACCTTTCAGGACGGAAAGTGGCCCAAATAGTGGGTTGTTCGCAGTCAACCGTTCAGAAAATCAAGTCGAGTTGTGGGCTTAGAACAAACAAAGTGCAGAAAGTGCTAGACAGGAACGCTGTGAAGAATCAAGAAGCGAAATCAAGAGCTAAGAAATTAAAAAAAGATTTCTTGAAAAATTTTCCCTGTTGCATGATGGACGACGAAACCTATGTCTTGGTTGATTTTTCCTGGTCAGGAATTTTATACTGCAGATTCTCGTGGAAATGTTGACGAACAATTTCGCGTGAAGAAAAAAGCAAAGTTTCCTAAAAAATTCCGGGTTTGGCAAGCAATTTGCACTTGTGGGAAAAGGAGCAAATTTTTTGTTGGCCAAGGCTCTGTTGACTCGGTCGAGATATACATCGAGGAATGCTTGAAGAAGCGACTTTTACCATTTTTACGTGAGCACGATGTGTCAACAATCTTTTGGCCAGATTTAGCTTCATGCCACTACAGCAAGGCCACCAAGGAATGGTACGAAGCTAATGAGGTGGTTTTTGTCCCCAAAGAGGCCAATCCACAAAATTTCCCAGGCCAATCGAAAGATATTGGGCCCTGGTAAAAGGAGAATTGAAGAAGACTAAGAAATCAACGAAAACATTAGCGGAATTCAAGCAAAAGTGGAAGACAGCATCCCAGAAAGTGACTGAGAACACTATAAGAAGCATGATGGGAAGAATTCCAGAAAAAAATCCATGAATTTTGTAAAAAATAGTTTTGGTTTTTTTATTGTAAAAACAGTTTTCATAAGAATTAGAAGATGATTCGAAAATGCCGCAACTACAAAAATGCCAAGATGCGCCTTGTAATTTTTTTTTGGTCCATTGTTTCCACTTGAAATTGGAAGATTGGAGATTTCAAATAGACAGTACGGATACAAAAAAAGTTATAACACGCAATTCGCCATTATAACTCTTAATTCATTCAATTCTTCACGATTAAAGAACAAGATGAGCATTTAAAATATGAAGAAGAAACAAACAGAAAATTTATGTAATAGAATGCAAATTCTAACAACTTTTGGAACAAACTACTGAAAACATATTAGAATTCTACGAAATAAAGAATAGATCTTCGATGAAAATTTGTTTGATTCTTCCTTGGCTAAGGTTATTGGGTTTAGTCTCATTGAAGAGAGCATTAATAAAGAGAACAAGTTGAAATATTTCCTACACGTTTCTATCAATCTACTCTGGTGGCCAACCTCAAATATGTAGGTGGAGATGATTGCTCTAATAATGAAAATAAAAGTTTTCGAAAAGTAAAAAAAAAGTCAAATTTGTCACGGGATCAATTTGTCATTCTCAGCTCTTGTTATACGATTACCCAACGGTATTATCTTAAACTAAACCAAACAGTCATCCAAGCATCTTCTATTGAGATCTCTCAGAGACACGCACGTCACTACCGGAATCCTCTCGCACATTCTCGAATGTATAAATAAGAGAGTCGAGAACGTCATTACGGACGCTAAGCCGTGAAAAAGCGTCTCCAAACATCCGATAACGGACTTGTACGCATTAGTCAGAACAAATTAAGTGGCCCAGAATAACGATTCGTATCCGGGCCCCCAATTTGAAAAGACGAATCGGGAAACGTTTCGCTTTTTACCGCACGTATAATGGACCGAGTAGACGAGGAAGATGCCGAGGAATAGACGGTTAATTGGAGCGTTGATACGTCTGCCTAATGAATAAGGACGTGAACAGATGTAGGGCCATCAGTAACATTGTAGGAAGAGGATCGAGTTTGTTAAATGTGGAGGCTGTGCCAAATTTACATCAACGGATGATCGGGCTTAATTTTGTCAGGATATTTATGATGGCGTGTCTTCTATCGTCGTTTCGATGAAATAGTTCTATGACTCTAAAAAAAACACCCGATACTTGTAATTGGAAGATACGTTTAGGTGGACCTGAGAAAATAAGGACTGAACGAGAATAAAGTCGTGGTCACAAAAACGCCTATATCTCTTGAACCAATTGAGAAAATATCAAAATTTGATCATAGTTAGCTTTGTTATGAACGTCAGAAACATGTGGAACACTTCATAGATATTCCAATTCTCTGTCGCAAAATGTCAAGCGAAGTGAAAACACGAGAATTTATAGTGAAACTTTTTCAAAATAATCAAAAATGGAGCTTCAAAAGAATCGCAAAAGAGGCTCGCGCTCATCCGGAAACGGTATCAAGAGTTGTTAAGCGCTTCAACGAAGATCTTACAATTAACCGCAAGGAAGGAACCGGGAGGAAAAAGGGGTTTCATAGCCAAAAAAAGTGAAGAAAGCCTTTTTCAGAAGAATCCTAACCTTTCGGGAGGGAAAGTGGCCCAAATAGTGGGTTGTTCGCAGTCAACCGTTCAGAAAATCAAGTCGAGTTGTGGGCTTAGAACATACAAAGTGCAGAAAGTGCCAGACAGGAAAGCTGTGAAGAATGAAGAAGCGAAATCAAGAGCAAAGAAATTAAAAAAAGATTTCTTGACAAATTTTTCCTGTTGCGTGATGGACGACGAAACCTATGTCTTGGCTGATTTCTCGCAACTTCCTGGTCAGGAATTTTATACTGCAGATTCTCGTGGAAATGTTGACGAACAATTTCCTAAAAAATTCCTGGTTTGGCAAGCAATTTGCACTTGTGGGAAAAGGAGCACATTTTTCGATGGCCAAGGCTCTGTTGACTCGAAGATATACATCGAGGAATGCTTGAAGAAGCGACTTTAACCATTTTTACGTGAGCACGATGTGTCAACAATCTTTTAGCCAGAACTTTGTTTCCGCATTTTTTGGCACAATCTTGTTTCAGCTTTTTGGGCGCATTCTTTTTTCGCATTATCCAGTAGAACGAATTTTGCCAAGGGAATATGAACGCGATAGTTAATGCACTCGTTTCCACACCACCCTGTAGGTAGAGTGCTAAGCGCGTTTTGTTTTTAAGTGCTATCCCCAGTAGGCCTAATCCCTTTCATACTTATTTCCCCTTTTTTTGACCAAAATTTCGCGGTTGGAAAAACTCCGGGGACAAAAATTGCTCTGTTGGAAAAACTCCGGAAACAAAAATTTCGCTGTTGGAAAAACTCCGGGGACAAAAATTGCTCTGTTGGAAAACCTCCGGGGACAAAAATTGCTCTGTTGGAAAAACTCCGGGGACAAAAATTCCGATGTTGGAAAAACATCAGGGACAAAAATTGCTCTGTTGGAAAAACTCCGGGGACAAAAATTGCTCTGTTGGAAAAACTCCGTGGACAAAAATTGCTCTGTTGGAAAAACTCCGGGGACAAAAATTGCTCTGTTGGAAAAACTCCGGGGACAAAAATTGCTCTGTTGGAAAAACTCCGGGGGCAAAAATTGCTCTGTTGGAAAAACTCCAGGGGCAAAAATTGCTCTGTTGGAAAAACTCCAGGGGCAAAAATTGATCTGTTGGAAAAACTCCGGGGACAAAAATTGCTCTGTTGGGAAAACTCCGGGGGCAAAAATTGCTCTGTTGGAAAAACTCCGGGGTCAAAAATTGCTCTGCTGGAAGAACTCCAGGGACAAAAATAACGCGGTTGGAAAAACTCAACCCATCACGAAAAGCACTGACCCAATTTTTCGTTGGCCAAGGCTCTGTTGACTGGAAGATATACATCGAGGAATGCTTGAAGAAGCGACTTTAACCATTTTTACGTGAGCACGATGTGTCAACAATCTTTTGGCCAGACTCAGCTTCATGCCACTACAGCAAGGCCACCAAGGAATGGTACGAAGCTAATGAGGTGGTTTTTGTCCCCAAAGAGGCCAATCCACCAAATTGCCCAGAACTCAGGCCAATCGAAAGATATTGAGCCCTGGTAAAAAGAGAATTGAAAAAGACTATAAGAAATCAACGAAAACATTAGCGGAATTCATGCAAAAGTGGAAGACAGCATCCCAGAAAGTGACTGAGAACACTATAAGAAGCATGACGGGAAGAATTCCAGAAATGAATTTTGTAAAAACTAGTTTTGGTTTTTTATTGTAAAAACAGTTTTCATTAGAATAAGAAGATGTTTCGAAAATGAGTTTTATTTTCGAAATCGGTCCAGTGGTTCAAAAGATATAAGTGAGCGTTTTTGTGATAGCGAATTTATTCTCGTAAGTTTCGATGAAATAGTTCTATGACTCTGAGAAAAAAAAACAAGATACTTGTAATTGGAAGATACGTTGAGGTGGACCTGAGAAAATAGGCTTTACTTCAATGCTGAAAAGGAAGAAATACCATCAAATGGTACACAGATGATTCAAAAACCATAACAGGAAAAGACGTCAGGAGTTTTTGGAACTGGCACCAAATGCTCAATATCTTTGGGCTCTTGTTTGAAGGTCAATCAAGTAGAATTACTCGCAATTGGAAGAACACCATTCTTATTGGAAGACCCTTCACATCTATTCACAGTATGATGTGACGAAGAACAGCAGACGATAATTTTGATGGCCTGTCTTCAGGGCGTATGGCTTAAGAGGCTAAGAGCGAGTAGTTTTGAGTGCGAGGTGGCGTTAACCCAAGCTCCGGATCATAGACAGCTACAGGGTGGGTATCTTCGCTATATAAGACGCGCCCTTAACGTCAAACTTAGAAAGGATATCGCCGACCTCAAAAGCGGCACTTTTAGCGCCATAAGTCACGGTTGCGTCGACGACAACTTCCTGAACGAAGTGTCGGCCTGCCCTGCGACCGATCCTAATGCAGGAATTCCATCGTACCCTGCCCCGGTGAAAGGATAATCGTTGGAAGGAACGGATTATCGACGTGGTGAAGTAATCGACCTGTCCCGCGAACGTCCTTGCCCCCGGCCGAAATGCCTCTTCGATATGGTCGTTAGAGCGACTTGCAGCGATTGTTCCTTCGAGATGGTAGAAGTGCTCTGACGAGTTCGCGGTAGGTGGAATGTAAACAATTCATTTGAAGAGTTTCTTGTGGATGGCAAGAGTATAGGCCTCCTATTTCCTTTGGTTTCGGAGTGACCCGGAAGCCAGACCAAAAAGGACGTGGTATTCTTGCCCAGTTTTCTCCATATCGACTTTGAACTGATGGTTTAAGAGCTCAGTGCTTTGATGGAATCTCGATATGTCACATCTTCTTGGTTCATCTTTCAATTGCGTGTTGTCACTCCACCAGGAGCCTCAAAAGAGTGAGCATTTAAACTCCTGACGCCTTTATACAGTGTGACAAGAAAATCCTCGGACAAACTCTTTTTCATTAAACTTTATTGAACAGAAGGAATTGAACAAAACAACAACAAATAATAAAAGCTTGAACATTTGTTAATAATTATATTTAAGCCGTTTCGAAGTGGCTTCCTTTGGCGGCGATACATAGCTTCAGACGCTTCTTGAAATTTTCGGCAATGGGCCGCAGCTCCTCGGGCGTTAATCGGTTCCATTCCCGGCGCAGAGATTGATTCAGCGACTCCAAATTTTTGTGTTTTTTAGCACAAGCCAGGTGCTCCAAAATCGACCACACGCTGTAGTCCATTGGGTTGAGATCCGGTGAGTAGGGCGGCCATTCTGCAGATGAGATGAAACAAGGAAAATGGGTCTTACTTCATTCTTACGTCATTTTCGCTATGTGAGACGGAGCGGAGTCCTGTTGAAAGGTCCAATGCGTATCGCCGAAGTGCTGCTTGGCCCACGGAAGTACTACGGCCTCGAGGATGTCGCAGCGGTAGACTTCTTGATTGATTTTGACCCCTTGATCCACGAAAACTAAGGGAGTTTTACTACTGCCGCATATTCCGCCCCAGACCATGACATATTGCGGATTTTGGCGGTGTTCGACGATGGCCGATGTACCGGGAGCCTCTACGGACCAGACTCTGTCGTTTTGGTGGTTGTGGGATTGTTCTACGGTGATTAGCTTCTCGTCCGTGTAGAGAATTCGCTCCCAATGCTGACCGGCGGCGAGACGAAGGAGTTGGCGGCACCTTTGGAGTCGTACGCGCTTGTTTTCCTCCGTGAGGAGTTGAACTTTTTGGAGCTTGTATGGCTTGAGGTTGAGCTCCTTTTTGGCAATTTGACGGACTGATTCGCGGTTGATACCGGTCTCACAGACTATTTTCCTCATGGAAACCCTCGAATTTCGATTGACTCGCTTCTTGACGATGTTGCGATTGCTAGGTGTTTTGACAGTGCGTTTTCTACTACTTCCTAGACGACGACCATCATGGCCAAGCTCCTTGAAACAACGAATTGCATCGGACACGGTTTGTCGAGGCACATTGAGCAAACGAACAATTTCGCATTGACCTTGACGAAACTGCTCCAAAATCGCACTACATACGTTTGTTTGACATTATAAAACTCTGTGAAATGAAATTATATCAAACTGAAAATTCACTTATTAGTACAGGAAAGTGTAGAGAAACCAAGAGAATAAAAATTATTTGGCTGCGCTGAAATACTTTTGTTCCAGACCACAGCAAAATTTGTCCGAAGTTTTTCTTGTCACCCTGTATGTTATGGTTTTTGAATCATCTGTGTACCATTACTACCATTTAATGGTATTTGTTTTGAACGCCTGGAAGCTGCATTCCCATTCTTTCTTCCTGTTCAGCATTGAAGTCAAGCTTATTTTCCTATCTTCTGTCAAATCACAGTTATCCCTAACGAAAATCCTATTACTCTAAAGCCCGCAACGGATGGCGGGCGATAATATAATATACAGGGTGGCCATTTGAAAACGAAACAGACGAGATTACAGACGAAATAAATTTTTTCGATAGAAATGCTCGGACAGGTCGATTTCTGTTTCGAGGGGGACAACTTAAGATGTAGGTTACGGACGCATAGCGCTTCAACCCTTGCTAATACAACCCTCACCCCCAATTTTTGAATAGGGAAGATGGGGTGAATGATACCTCATTTGAAAGGTATTTTTATACTGATTTCAGCACAGTAATTGTTTTTTCATTTTATGTATTAGTTCTCGAAATATTCTTAACTAAGTATTTGAAAATGAAGTGGTGTTTTCATGGCACTTGTAGTGTTTTTTTTGTGAAAAATCGAAATTTTGAGCTTCAAAACAACTATGACTGTGGCTTTCTTTCTCCCATCCACTGACATAGAAATCTTTAATCAAGATGTCGATTTTTCACAAAAAAACACTACAAGTGCCATGAAAACACCACTTAATTCTCAAATACTTAGTTAGGAATATTTCGAGAACTAATGCATAAAAACAATTACTGTGCTGAAATCAGTATAAAAATACCTTTCAAATGAGGTATCACTCACCCCATCTTCCCTATTCAAAAATTGGGGGTGGGGGTTGTAGCAGCAAGGGTTGAAGCGCTATGCGTCCGTAACTTACATCTAAAGTTGTCCCCCTCGAAACAGAAATCGACCTGTCCGAGCATTTCTATCGAAAAAATTTATTTCGACTGTAATCTCGTCTGTTTCGTTTTCAAATGGCCACCCTGTATATTATAGCTTTGCATTGACATATGTCATTTTAGTATGGAAAAATATCGGAATATATATTATAGCGTCGTCCGCGGGGCTTGGTGCATTTTCATAAGGAGCGATATTGGTGTAATATATGAGATATAATATACAGGGTGGCCATGCGAAAACGAAACAGACGAGATTACAGACGAAATATATATTATATTATCGCTCGCCGTCCGTTGCGGGCTTAAAATATCTTGAATACTGAAAAATCGAAATTGACTATTTTAGATCAGTTCGCGGAATTTTCGACCAAAATTGGAATTCTTCGGGCCATTTTCGCTTATTCCTCGTGTACGATTCTGGGAACCCTTCCAGTTTTCTTCGTCTTGACAGCGGACGCGTCGTCCGTAAATGGAACAACAACAGGAGGAACGAACGTAACGGTCCGGAACGTGAGGTGGACTTTCTATCGACGTCGTCTTCAGCGAGTGACAATACCACCACGCACGATGGATCGGTGCCCTGAGATAAGTCGATCGATCCGTCTTGAATTATTCATCGATGCCACGGATCCGACCCGACATTCTTCGTATTCGCAGCTTGGATGGATGACGTACGTCCCCAAAAAAATGATTTTGAAAATAGTTGAATGTTATCAATTTGGAGGATGTCTGTAGAAGTTTGGAAAATTCGAAAAAAAATTTTACCTCGAGCCGGAATCGAACCTGCGACCCTTGGTTGCCGGTCCGTGGTTTTCGCTTAAGCTATCGAAGCTACTACATACTTTCTTCGGTTAATTAGAAAACGAGGGGGTTCAAGGTGGTCATTTCAAAGGTCAGCTTCTCAACATGCACGTCTAGGAGTCTTCCACAAGCCCCTGTTTATTTTCTCGAAAATCTGAATGAGTAAATCCTCACTGACAACGCGACAAAAACAAAGATCAGACACGACAAATTCCTCCCGTCTCCGTGGCGGACTCGCATTCCTAAAAAGCAGTCATTTCGTGAGCAGATACGATATATCAAAACTGTCGTCATCTCGAGAAATGCGGACGATTTACGTCGAAATAGCTCATAGATACCTGCCGGCGTAAATCATACGCCTTCTCAGCGAATCCAAGTTTATTAAGTGTCGAAAGACGATCGTCTCAACGGGCTATTTTCGAGCTTTGCCCTCAACAGTGGTCCTAAAGCTGGAATCCGTTGTATTTCCCCTATATCACAGCGAAAACCTACCTAGCGATAAAAGAAATGGACTTGTGGAGATCTAATTCAAAAGTGATCGTGCTTGTTACGCCGTCATCAGTGCCACATAACCCAACCGTACACTTTTCCCTACGTTGTTTCGCAAGTACTCATTTTTTTCTATCTAATGATGGTACGATTAAAAGAGCAACCATTGAGAGGAACTTTGACAAGGAAGAATGGTCAGTGGCGGCGCTATTCGACAGCCGGTGGATACTCGGGGTACTCGGGCCGGATCGAGAGACGATTCGGGCGCGATCGTTGCTTTGTTTAACACATTTTTCACGTTCATTGTTATAACGCGTTTTGCGGAATCACGAGTCACAAACTGGCGATCGTAGATAGCGAATTTATCCTTGTACAAGCCGAAACTATTACGTGTCGACTCAGATTAACATGACTTACATGTTGACTGGTCGGCGTTTCGGTGGATTCGCGACATGCATTATTCAACGGATGTTTCGCACGGTTTATTCCACTAAAAAACGATATATAAAGTGTTTAAAATGAAAAAAATGTTCAAATTTAATGGAGACTTGTATCTTTCAGAAATTGATATAAATTCGGCATATGGAATGAGTAGAGTAAACTACGAACAATTCGAGTCATCTATGCTAATATTATAAAGAGGAAAGACTTGTATGTGTGTTTTATACGACTTAACTCAAAAACTACTGGACCGATTTCAGGATTCCTTCCACCCTTAGAAAGCTACATGATCCCTGAGTGACATATGCTTTACTTTTCACCCGAAAAAATTAAGGATACCTACTATAACTTCAATAATAACAAAAAAATCAGCCATAATAAGCTATTTTCACGTGCGCTGCAAAAACAGTAAGACTTACGTGGATACAATGTGTGACACAAACGTACCTCTTGAATAGTTCTACAAAAAAGTCCGCGATAGCATATATCTATCTCTCAAGATTGACTTGCTATTCTCGTATATATCCGTTAATCAGCGAATTCAGAAAGGGTGAAGCGCGGTCGTAACCCCGTTGTGATCTCGCCAAATTCAATACTCGAAAAGGTTGCTGATAGATACAGAGACAACATGGAGGTCTTTAAAGCTTTGACATTGCTCTGTACTCAACGTATTACCTACGTAGAGCGAGTTTGGACTGTATAAGTCTGTGGACCATCGCACCAAAATGCGTCTCTATAAAACGATCTGTAGATAAAATTATCAATCTTACCGTCGCAGTCTGGGGCCCCCGAAGAGCCTAGTCCGCTTCTGTTCCCAATTCGGGGTAAATCGTTTACCAATAACCGATATTTCGGAGTTAACAGTACGTGTAATCACAAAATAACCGAACATATCGCAGAGGCGTGTATCATTTCTGTAAAGCTCCGTTACACGGCCATTAATAAACACGACGTATGGGACAATCTTGACAGGAAACCCCTCTGGCGTGTGCTTCGAATTATTTTCGATGAAAATCCAGATTTGGAACGGTTTTAAAACTGCATTTCGAGCTTCTCTAATCGCTTCCGAAAGCTGCTAATTCTAAGGCTACCGGGAGAATTTCAAGTTTGCTACCTGGGAGGTCCCATGTGTAATTCGTTAATTTGTTTATATTGCGGCATCCATCACCAAAGAATGTTCGAGTCAACAGTGAATTTCCATGAAAAAAGTTGAAGGCTACAATATAAACTGGTGATTTTTCTAGTTCTGGGAAGAAGAGTATTAATTTCTGTATATCCACTCATAATATTAAGAGGGCTGTGGCGTGCGGTTAGAGGTCCAGGACCGTCCTTGGCAAGGCCTTCTGCCAAGGCCGCGACCCGCAGTTCCGGTTTGCCGAGCTCGCGGCCGAAGAAAGACTTGTCCCTTTCGCCCTTCCTCACCCCGCTGGAGATAATGCGAAATGAAGTAACGAAGATTAATTGTCGATAATGAACGCAAAAGAATGCGGTCCGAGTATGACGAAGAGGTCGACGATCTTCTGCACCTTCTTCCACGGTGGGATGCGCATCGTACCGTGAATTTTTCGGATTCTGTGGGACACTCTGTAACGCACACGGATGCAACCTCGACCTCAACTTGTATACTTGTCAGAGACCAATTATCAATCTTCTATAACTAGTAATTTCACAAGAATGAGCAAAGACTTCTTTTCTATTCGAGTTTCGCGCGAAAACCTTCGCTGAAAGTTAACAACTTCCGATCAAGATGAACGAGTATATTATGCGCATAGGAAAACCCATATTACACGTGTAAACGTCGAATCATAACGATGATAAATATCGAAAACCAATAAATAACAATTATAAATCGCGAATACTGTCATATTTTTGCATTGCAAAAAAACGAGAGCTCGTCGGAACGAGAAGAAATCCGATAAATTCCCAGATACGGAGAGAGCACCCACGCACCGCCCCCCGCTCGGTCCCCCCCGCGCCCCCTCCCGTTGCAAGAACAAAGAACTGTAACGAAAATAAATATAAACAGATAATTAATTTGAGCTACCTTGCGCTTAGCATTGAGATAAGCCAGTGGGAATTAACATAATAATGATGCAGTGCAATAATAGTCGGCGAGCGTTGAAAAATGCCGGTAATGAATTAAAGGCGGCTGTGCAACCCGCCCGCCATACTCTTACTTTTGTACTTACTTATTTTCCATTAGGAAAAAAACGAGCAACCAAAGTCTCTTGTATATCAGGGTGAAGGGCGGTCGTAACCCCGTTGTGATCTCGCCAAACTCAATCCTCAAAAAGGTTGCTGATAGATACAGAGACAAAATAGAGGTCTTTACAGCTTTGACACTGTTCTGTACTCAACGTATCACCTACGTAGAGCGAGTTTGGACTGTATGAGTGTGAATATATTGTAATAATTGACAAGCGTCAAATTCACAACAATCCGTACGATTCACGATTGAAGTCGCATATTTTCGAAACTTGAGTCTCAATGAAAATAATTATCTAGAAATAAAATTCATTTCAATTCGAAACAGCATTCTCTCATTTACACTGGCGTTTACACTTTCAGTCCCTCATTCACACTGGCATTTACATTTTGAGTCTCTCATTTACACTGGCGTTTATGATTTCAGCCTGGAAGCTTGAATGTTTTTCTAAGAATTATTTTCTTGAAACAGAATTTACTTCAATTCAGAAACGACATTCTGTCATTCACTCTGCCGATTACACTCTCTCTCATTTTAGGAAAAAACGAGCAACCCCAGTGAAATGAAATCACTCGACTTGACGAAGTCTCTCGTATATCCGTTAACATTCAGAATTGAGAAAGGGCGAAGGGCGGTCGTAACCCCGTTGTGATCTCGCCGAACTCAATCCTCGAATCGGTTGCTGATAGATACAGAGACAACATAGAAGTCTTTATAGCTTTGACACTGTTCTGTACTCAACGTATCACCTACGTAGAGCGAGTTTGGACTGTATGAGTATGTGAAGATATTGTAAAATTGACAAGCGTCAAATTCACAGCAATCCGTACGATTAACGATTAAAGTCGGATATTTTCGAAACTTGAATGTCTCTCTGAGAATAATTATCTAGAAATAAAATTCATTTCAATTCGCAACAGGATTCTCTCATTTACCCTGGCGTTTACACCTCTCAGTCCCTCATTCACACTGGCATTTACATTTTGAGTCTCTCATTTACGCTGGCGTTTATGAGTTCAGCCTGGAAGCTTGAATGTTTTTCTAAGAATTATTTTCTTGAAACAGAATTTACTTCAATTCAGAAACGACATTCACTCTGCCGATTACACTCTCTCTCATTTTAGGAAAAAAAAACTAATATGGACCAGCAGATCTACCCCTTAAGTAGTTATCCTCATCGGTAGAACTCGGGTGATTTTATAGGCGAAATGTCAAAGTTTGATCAACTTTCCTGAAGAAATGGAAAAATTTTGGAAAATATGAATACCAAGCTATTTTTCATTGACTTTTCCTCTTTCGATCCGTATATTTACATCACAGCCAGGATATCTGTGAAAAAAGTTTTATCGAGTTTAAAATGGCCCTTTTTGTCGGATTTTTTTCGCGATTTTTGTGAATTTTTAAAAAATACTTCTACTTCGCCTAGAGAATCGAAATTTCAAACACGTATGAATCGATTATTCCTTTTTTCGAAAGTGAAATAATTTTCTCACCATATCGCAGCTTCGCTGCGATTTTGAATTTCTTCTGGACCCACTTTTCGACAGATTCCCTCGGGCCGGTCCACCGAGTTACCATTTTAGTATAGTATAGAAATAGAACGAGCAACCCCAGTGAAATGGAATCACTCGACTTGACGAAGTCTCTCGTATATCCGTCAACCTTCAGCGAATTGAGAAAAGGCGAAGGGCGGTCGTAACCCCGTTGTGATCTCGCCAGACTCAATCCTCGAAATGGTTGCTGATAGATACACAGACTACATAGAGGTCTTTAAAGCTTTGACAATGTTCTGTACTCAACGTTTTACCTACGTAGAGCGAGTTTGGACTGTATGAGTCTGTGAAGATATTGTAATAATTGACAAGCGTACAATCCGTACGATTCACGCATATTTCCGAGCTGATGCCCGTTTTCCACGAAAGCCGATGACGAATATGCGGCGCGGCGGCAACAGTTGATCGATTCCTGAGAACTCTGTGCATCAAGATACGACGTTGTCAACGTCAGTCGAAAGTGGCGACAACGTGGTATCTTCCACCGTTCTCTATGATCGATCACGTATCGACCTGACCGAGTTCGATAGATGCAAGTTTTTGTGCATAAATCATTGACTCGGATCGTGATATATCGATAGTTTCGTGGGCAGTGTGAACGCCGAATATGGGTTTATCCAGAGAAATCGCGGTAGCTTTCACACGTCGCGTCGGGCGAAAAAGCTTGAGAAGGTTCAGAGATCTCGTAGCTCTCTGAGATAATGTTAAATTTTGATTTCGGATTATCGCCCTCTACGATTGTGACCCTGTGAGATGACCTGAGCGTAGCGTAGCTTCCTTTGCCGTCTTACTAAAAAGTAGGGTCGGACAGCCGATCTCATTCACAACAAAGTCATAATCCATTGTGATACACTGAGAAATACATTCTCGTATGGCAATTGGGAGATTCCGGAGAATTTATCGGTAAACATCCCCTGTGTTTTTCCGCTACTTCTTTCCCGGTAGAAGACTCGAACCGTAGCAGCATTATCTTTTATCGCCAGCTCTGCACAAATGTTTTCCTCGTAGATACCGATCGCATGACTCCGATGAATAATTGTTGTTACGATTGTGCATTGTCGGGGCCGATATTTGCTGCATTATTTTCCGTTTCGTTTTTATCGAATGTACGCGATAATTCGTATACAGATAGCAGAGCGGTACAAGGTCGATGATACGACGGGTGCGCTTTTGAAATCGCCGCCTCAAGGAATTAATTTCACCAAATTATTACAAACTTACATCATGAACGGATATAACTAACTCTTTGTTATCATAACACAGAATTATTTCTCCCTCGTCTAGAATTATTCGGAACACGGTAACGACTGATGAACTTGGATTATTGGCAACTTCGCCACAGAGCAGAATGCAATGAGTTTGATTGTTCAAAACTCCCAGAACTTTACGTAGTACGTCAATACTTTTAGCTTCATTAGCGGCACCATTTGCTGGTCGCTCGTCAAGTGGGTACTTCCGTACAAACTACAAGCCGCCTTTGTGTATCGATTCCATTAGTAGTCGGGTCGAATGAGTGTGTGTGTGTGCAACTTCGGAGACGACTGGTCTGGCGCCTCTGAATCCACACAACGCCGTCGAACAAAGAACAAAACGATACTCGGTGGCGATATTCCATTGTTGCGTGAACTCTAAACGACGGGAAGGGAGGCTGACGACGCCGATGAACGCGAGAGGAAAAGCCGCACGTTTCTTATTCCCCGGTCGTATGAATGGATCCGTCATAATGTTCTAGAAATGGTTTCGTGTGCGTGACGATGCGCTGCGCTTTGGGAAAATGGAGAGGCAAAGAAGTTGACGATTCCACCAAGGCCGTTCGCGGATAATCAGTTTGGAATCTATAGTACTAGCTGGCCCGGCGAACTTTGTTCCGCCTAAATGTTACTTACGGTGGATTTCACACATCGTAATCACCGGTGATCGGAGATCAACAGCTTGGTTCTCTGATTTTTAAACTGTCGAATCGAGTTGATTCTATATCAAGCTCCGATCACCGATGATTACACTTTGTGAAACCCAAAGTTGAAGTTGTATCAACTAATCATTGCTATTTTTCAAGCAGGAGATAAACTAGGCAAAATATACAAAATTTTAGTAACATTGTTATTCGCACGAAAATAATTCTCTTTATTTAAGCGGTATCTAATTATTGTTGAACATATAATTTCTCTTTGAATGCTTTACAGTTTTCTCATTGCTGTACCTAAATAAAAATATGAATCACGATCGAATTATATGGATGAGAAATTGTTAAAATGATTAATTTCCTCTGATCACTGTAGAAACCATTTTAGTTCTGCCAATACAACGCTGAAAATTCGAATTGAAGTACTTTGTCTGTGGTACTTTAATTTCACTTCACAGAATACAAATACGCTGAGACGTTTCCTTATTTTTCTTCTTGACTGAGACATTTTAGTTTTGGTTCACATCACAGAGTTCGAGGCAACTCAAATTACACACTTTTTGTTTACATCGTCATCTAACGGGGAGAATATCAAATATAGTACCTACGAATAAGCTGTAGCGTAACTGTAACTGTAGCGACACCTAGTGGCCTTACTCAAAAGAAGGAAAAGCATTTCCTGTATAAATAAAAATTTCATCGATTTTTTCAAAGTTTTAGTGTATTTTATAATAACCAGACCGTAGACGAATCCATATATGATGTTTCATAACAATCAGTTCATTCGATCTCGAGTTATAAATGGTGTAACCAACATCTTTCTTTTATATATAGTTCTATATGAAAAAAACATACTTCAAATTATGAAGATGACGATGCCCTTAAACGAAATTGGAGTTCCACAGGGGATTAGTTAAGGCCCGAAACTATATAATTCCAACACGTCTGACTCGTATTTCCCCAGAATGAATAAGTGATGACATTCTTACCGATTCTACAGACTGAACTCAACTTAAAACTCAGGATTTGGTACTGATTCTGCAAGGCCTTTGGCCTGGTGTCACCAAGTGATCTTTGTGGGACGAAACTTGTCAGTTTTAAGACAGCCATGGGCGTAGCCAGCGTGGGGCGGGGGGGGGGGGGGCAGCTGCCCTCCCCCTGGAAGAAAAAATGAATTAAATCTGCCTTTTCTTTTTATCCCAAAATTTCACATTTTGAACGACCTTGGACCATGACCATGGTTTGCCCCCCCCCTGTTATAAATCCTGGCTACGCCTAGTGATGAGCGAAATCGTGATTTTCAAATCACGGTGATAAACGTGACTGCTCTTTGTCAGTACCAGTGATTTTAAACGGTGATTCAATCACAGGCACGATTTGAATATTTACGTGTTACGTCACACCGGCCTTCACAGCAAAGCAACCAATCAATACCAATAAGGCACGAAGTCGCATATCACCCATGTCATTCTTACGGTGATATAGGAAAATGATCCTTATGGTTTTGGTTAGTGCTTTATGAATCGCAGTCCGCAGAAATACATTCACCGTCCAAACAGATATCACGTCTTTTGCGTCTTAATCGCTTTAGAGTCTTCGATCCCAGTAACGGAATTAACTGTGATCAAATCACGCTCTTCATTACCGGTACGGAACAGTGACTACCTGTGACTTAGAGATATCAGTGATTAAATCACAGTGAATGAAATATCGCTCATCCCTAGCTACGCCCGTGAAGACAGCAATGGAAGTAAGCTTACGCGAACGCTTTTAAAGTTTCCACCAAATCCTTTTTCTTAGTTCTGAAGGAATCATCTGAAAATTCCCATCACATCCCGTCAGAACTGAGCATTTGTTTCTCACAGATCACATTACCCTGTTCCATTGTGACAAATCGCACCTTCGTCGTACTCGTTATGAGAATTACAAAAGCGCCTCGTGACCTTCCTGTGGTGTTAAAAACAGTTATTTGTCCTCTCGTTCTCAACTATGTATTTGCTTAAACAATACCCATTGTCCAAGTCGATTTTCTTGACGAATCGTAACAGTTTTCTCGGGAAAAACACTAACGTCTTTCTTCCGATGAACCCATCAGACGTGTGTACGCACGTGACCCAGTGAACGGCGGCGATATTGGTTCACGATGGCCCAGATAGTACGACCCAGTATATTCAGATCCATATAATGATTATTTACGTTCGTTGATTGACCGCTCGGATACGAGTACCATCGGCGTGAAAATACGGATCGAATTTATTAGGTGTGGGCAAGATTATAGATGGACGGCTGCAGGCGGTACCACTTTTCCATCGACTTATCGGTTTGGCATCGATTTTAACCAACGGATGAAAGTAAAACACGAATTTCTATCGAGTAAGACCGTCTCGGATATTTTCGATTTTCATTCGGCCCGAAGGACCAATGTTCGAAATTTGAGAACACCGAATAGTACCGAAGAGAATATAAGATTAAAGCAAAGTCTGTAGTCGACATACCGCCACTACATACCCATGTTTTCGCCATTCAGTTCCTTTTGTGTCAGGGACAAAGGAACAACGTTGTGCTCGGTCTATCAGCAATACGTTTCCTATTTCGACTTTAGCGTCTGAAACAATGGCGACTATCTATCTAATGGATGCGTGTCCCAATTGTGAATTGACGAGTACGTTTCTCCAATCTCGATAGATAACCCGAATGAACTAGTTTCGAGAAGATTGACGCTTTAGATTTAGATTCTATTCCGCAAAAGTGTTATGTAACCGAGTCGATCGGCATAGTCGATTTCATGGAGGCGACCTTGTCAAGGAATTACGTAAATGTGACAACGAAGAATGTCACATTAATAATCCACAAAATTAGCAAATTTTGACCGGCCAATTCGAGAGTTTCGTCATTCAACAAGCGATAATTTTTTTCATCGGCGGTATAATCATTTTTCTCTGCCTATTTTCAACTCGAGTCTCAAGAAGTACTGTATACAGAAAAACGAATATATCAAGTATAATATATGAGATATACATTTCGCAACATCTACTTAGATCGTCAACGGTCGCCATATAAAACGACGACGTTGCACAATCCGTCATTTTTCCCTTTTCCACCGGCGAACGTCAAGGTCATTACACTCGTCCGACAAAAGACTGCGAACGCACAGAAATATATAAGGCGAAAGATAATGAATATCCACAACAAGCTCGCGTCCAGATAGAGATAGTCTCAGCTGTTTTACCGTTAACCGGCCCGGCGTTAAACGAGAACACTCGCTCTTGTTCGGGATAAACGTCGGCGGATATGTCATGGGAATTTCGTATTTCGCGTGATAAGAGAGGATAGGCTCTGCTCGTTAACTGTTCTTTCTCGAGGAGCTAATCTTTCCGACCTACAATTACGTTGTTTGTTTTCTTTGTTGGACGGCTGTGGAACCGGAACTGCGGCCGATGCGTTCGTCGAAGCGAAAAAACGAGATGTCTGCTGTAGTTGATGGCGAAACGACCCCCTCGGCGACTCGCAGGACCTCTAGATATCAAGCCAAAGTTCATAGACACTCATATTTTTCATTAATACTGTTCGTTTTCTCATTTACGACGACTCCCCTGATCGCAGAACTCCTTGATGGCAACAGTCACTGAAGGATGTAAGAGGTTTCATTAGTACTGTACACTCTTGATTTCCCATCTACATCTCTCATCTACACTGGCGTTTACACTTTGAGTATCTCATTTACACTGGCGTTCACACTTCGAGTCTATCATTTACACTGGCGTTTACATTTTGAGACTCTCATCTACACAGGCGTTTACACTTCCAGTCCCTCATTCACATTTACATTTTAAGTCTCTCATTTACACTGGCGTTTATGAGTTCAGCGTTCTGGAAGCTTGAATGATTTTCTAAGAATTATTTTCTTGAAACATAATTCCTTTCAATTCGGAAACGACATTCTCTCATTTACTCTGGCGTTTACACTTCGAGACTCTCATTTACACTGGCGTTTATACTTTGAATCTCTCATTTACACTGGCGTTTACATTTTGAGACCCTCATCTACACAGGCGTTTACACTTTCAGTCTCTCATTTACACTGGCGTTTATGAGTTCAGCCTGGACGCTTGAATGATTTTCTAAGAATTATTTTCTTGAAACAGAAATCCTTTCAATTCGGAAACGACATTCTTTAATTCACTCTGGCGTTAACACTTTGAGTCTCTCATTCACACTGGCGTTTACACTTTGAGTCTCTCATTTACACTGGCGTTTACATTTTGAGACTCTCATCTACACAGGCGTTTACACTTCCAGTCCCTCATTCACATTTACATTTTAAGTCTCTCATTTACACTGGCGTTTATGAGTTCAGCGTCCTGGAAGCTTGAATGATTTTCTAAGAATTATTTTCTTGAAACATAATTCCTTTCAATTCGGAAACGACATTCTCTCATTAACTCTGGCGTTTACACTTCGAGACTCTCATTTACACTGGCGTTTATACTTTGAATCTCTCATTTACACTGGCGTTTACATTTTGAGACTCTCATCTACACAGGCGTTTACACTCTCAGTCTCTCATTTACACTGGCGTTTATGAGTTCAGCCTGGAAGCTTGAATGATTTTCTAAGAATTATTTTCTTGAAACAGAAATCCTTTCAATTCGGAAACGACATTCTTTAATTCACTCTGGCGTTTACACTTTGAGACTCTCATTTACACTGGCGTTTAGATTTTGGGTATCTCGTTTACACTGGCGTTCACAATTCGAGTCTATCCTTTACACTGACGTTCACACTTTAAGTGTCCCGTTCACATTGGTGTTTGCACTTTGAGTCTTTCATTTACACTGGCGTTTACATTTTGAGTCTTTCATCTACACAGGCGTTTACAATACAGTCTGTCATTTACACTGGCGTTAACACTTTGAGCCTCTCATTTACACTTTACGTCTCTTATTCAGACTGGCATTTACACTTTGGGTCTCTCATTTACACTGGCGTTTACATTTTGAGACTTTCGTCTACCCTGGCGTTTACACTTCCAGTCCCTCATTCACACTGGCATTTACATTTTGAGTCTTTCATTTACACTGGCGTTTATGAGTTCAGCCTGGAAGCTTGAATGTTTTTTTAAGAATTATTTTATTGAAACAGAATTCCTTTCCATTCGAAAAAGACATTCTCTCATTTACACTGGCGTTTACATTTTGAGGCTCTCATTTACACTGGCGTTCACAATTCGAGTCTATCATTTACACTGACGTTTACATTTTATGTGTCTCATTCTCATTGGTGTTTACACTTTAGAGTCTGTCATTTACACTGGCGTTTACATTTTGAGTCTCTCATCTACACAGGCGTTCTCACTTTAGAGTCTGTCATTTACACTGGCGTTAACACTTTGAGCCTCTCATTTACACTTTACGTCTCTCATTCAGACTGGCGTTTACACTTTGAGACTCTCATTTACACTGTCGTTTACACTTTTAGTCCATCATTCCCACTGGCATTTAAATTTTGAGTCTCTCATTTATACTGTCGTTTATGAGTTCAGCTTAGAAGCTTGAATGTGTTTCTAAGAATTATTTTCTTGAAACAGAATTCATTTCAATTCTTAAACGTCATTTACTCTGCCGATTACACTTTGAGTCTCTCATTTACACTGGCGTTTACATTATGAGTCTCTCATTTACACAGGCGTTCACAATATAAGTCTCGGATTTACACTGGCGTTACACTTTGTTTCTCTAAAGAAAACTGGCGTTTATACGTTCAGACTTGAACTTGAAAGTCTATCTAAGAATAATTTTGATGAAACAGAATACATTTCATTGCGTAAACTCATGCATTTCGTTGAGAACATCTATCAACAACTCTGATCAGAAGATTAACTGTTTTTCCACATATTTCCATGAGAAATGACCCAACGTCGACAAATCATATTATCATCCTTGAAGTTAAACGAAAGGAGATGTGACGAAATGAGAGCTCTGTCGTGACAGAATCTAAACATTGACACAGAGAATGCGAAATAGCGCAAACTTTGCACAGGTTGTTGCAAAATTGACGCTAATCTGTTAATATCCACAACGTCTCCATGCTAATTTCGCGAATGGACTCTTTTCGCTTGGTTGAGGTTATTTCGCGAAGACTTATCTATTAACACATCCTACCGCTTAGGAATTCAAGGATTTAGAAGTTCCAAAGACACGAGGAGGGAGAACAACGTTGTTTTTGAGAAAATACTTTTTTTACACATTATTTTCAACCGTGTGCTTTGAAGAAGTGGGGAAAATTAAATTATTCGCATGTTTAATTGAAAAAAGGGCTGTTTGCTTCGTACTATTACTTGTTCAGCATTCGTGGGAGAAAATAAGGAAAAGACCGAGATCAACCTTAAGAATTTCCTATACGATAGACTCCTAGCCTACCACAATCACATAATTAAATCGAAATTCTATTATTCCCACCGGGTTACGACACATAATGGACCGAGACGCGATGAATATTTCATAATCTCTAATGGAATCTCATCAATTCAGCACCAGTAGAACAGCAGTTGTTTTCAATTTCAACAGATAATTCAATTATCCGAATCGATCGGCGACATTGACACGAAAAGCGGAATGGAATTCGGTCGGACTTTCGATCGATAGCAGGCCGCGTCGAAAATATCGGACGAGGCGTCCGAATAGGGAGAACCGCAAGGGTCCGACCAGGGACCGCTATAATTATTCAATGAACTATACAGGGTCTTTCACGAGGAACCTCACCCATATTCATACGGGAAACTACTGAACGTATTTTCATGAAATTCAGCACTTATGAGTATTTCACGATGCTGATGAAATCTAAAATATTTTCAAGGCATGAGCACCTCCGGTTTTTCCGGAAATGACGTCAACTTCCGTTTTTCAAATTAGAACACCATTTTTTTATTGCAGAAATAGATTCCTTAGAAAATTTCAAGTTATTTTGATGTAACATTTTTCAGTTTTGGTTGGAAAATTCTCTCTGAGCGGGAAAATTCGAAAAAAAAATCGAAAATAGAGTTCCGCTGAAACAAGAATAACTTCGAGGTTTTTGGATGGAAAATTTTCATTTTTGGGATTTTTCAAGATGTAAGATTGATGTATCCACTTTAGAAATCGAAATCGCGATTCATGATACAGGTGGTGAAAAAATCGCTTTCAAAGTTAGGGATGACAAAATCGTGAAAAATCAATTTTTTCAAATTAGAACCCCATTTTTTATGGCAGATATTGAATCTACGTTAAAAAATAATGTGAGTGTATGTATCACACCCTTGCCCTAAAATGGATATTTTCTGAGTTATTCACAAAAAACTGTTTTTCGTCTTGAATTTTCAGCTATTTCTTTTCCCTTCACGCCAAAAAGATGAAATTTTCAGGAACTGTTATTTGAACCATGCTGTAGATTTTTCACCCCTTCTTGAAACCGACTTCAAGTTACTATTAGGAGAACCATGGCAAACTCTCGCAGTTATAACTAGAGAAGATGCTCAAAGTTTTGACCGTTAATTTCTAGACATTTATTTATACGTCTCAGGAATGCTTCGTGCGTTGCTCTTCTCATTTCATCGGGAGGAAGAGATCTGCAAAAGTGTTTAAAAACCAAATTGAGTTTCAAAACTATGAATCTAAAAATCTAAACTAATAACTAATGGTTCTGTACTAGCGTCAATATGTCAGAATATCTATCTCCTAAGGGAGAACATTCTTTAAATAATGCAAACATGTGTAGTGTTCTATCTTACCAGTTAAAGTCCCATCATAAATGTGAACATCGAGAATTGCATTATTTTTGATGGCGCAAAAAACATTGAAACTCCAGGTCTCTTGAAAGTTCCATTGTCTGAAGTGGTGGTTGTTCTCTTCATCCCAATAATGACTGTTATGCCTATTGAAAGAACCATTCTTTGTGAATTTAGATTCATCTGTCCAAATTATACAGTCCAAAAAGTTTTCATTCTCTTGAAATCGAATCATCATAGCTTCGCAAAACTCTGTTCTCCTGAGGAAATCAGTTTCCTTCAAATGCTGTACCCTGAATTTATATGGGTGCATTTTATGTTTTTTTAATATTCTCCAAACACTCGATTGAGATAATCCCAGATCAATCTCGGCATCTTTGAGAGAATTTTGAGGATTCACACGAAAATATGCAAGAACTGTAATTTCGTTGTTCTCATCTTCTACTATACTTTTTTCTCTGTGTATAGTTTTCTTAACGAAAGATCAGACATTTCTCAAGTTTGTCATGGTTCTGTTAATGGTAGGTATCTCTCGTTGGTCTGGGTCGGTCAGCAAACCTCTCAATGAACAGTCGAATCGTTCTATCTACAACTTTATTACATTCTCCATGAAGTAGAATGAGATTTAAATAATCTGCATTGGTAAAATTAGGCATAGTGATCGATTTTATAACTTAATACGAATTATCACCAAATTAATAGTAAACACAAAATGCTACTGAATAAAGAGGAATTTAGCAGATGTAATTAATGATATCTATCATTAAAAAAAAAGAATGTAAAACATGGTTAGTTTTTGCATATGGTTCATAAGGAATTATTTATTTATCACTGGAGAGAAAACCGATGGCCGATTAGTTGAAATAAAGAGGTTTCCGATACAAATTCGAATCCAAATTCGCCATCTATTTAGGAACAACCTGTAACTTTTTTCTCTTGCATATTAGGGTAGTAAAATCTAAAACATGGTTTAAGTAACAGTTCCTGAAAATTTCATCTTTTTGGCGTGAAGGGAAAAGAAATAGCTGAAAATTCAAGACGAAAAACAGTTTTTTGTGAATAACTCAGAAAATATCCATTTTAGGGCAAGGGTGTGATGCATACACTCACATTATTTTCTAACGTAGATTCAATATCTGCCATAAAAAATGGGGTTCTAATTTGAAAAAATTGATTTTTCACGATTTTGTCATCCCTAACTTTGAAAGCGATTTTTTCACCCCCTGTATCATGAATCGCGATTTCGATTTTTGAAGTGGATACATCAATCTTACATCTTGAAAAATCCCAAAAATGAAAAATTTCCATCCAAAAACCTCGAAGTTATTCTTGTTTCAGCGGAGCTCTATTTTCGATTTTTTTTTCGAATTTTCCCGCTCAGAGAGAATTTTCCAACCAAAACTGCTAATGCCTTGAAAATATTTTAGATTTCATCAGCATCGTGAAATACTTATAAGTGCTGAATTTCATGAAAATACGTTCAGTAGTTTCCCGTATAAATATGGGTGAGGTTCCTCGTGAAAGACCCTGTGTATCTGTTCTCTAATCAATCAGCGGGACGTTATTTTTTGACCTTTGTATACCTTTTTAAGTAGCTAAATATCTGACAATCCGGTCCAATATTTACACGCCTTTCTCCGACCGAACTCTGCTAATGACGTTAACGATCGAAAACCGTATTTTCATACCGTTCTAGGTGCGAAGAAAAATAAATGGCCTTTATTGATTCGAATCAAAAATACAGACAATATACAAAATGTAGTATGCTGCTCAGCGTGGCGGAGTCTAGCATAGCTATTCTTACTCAACCACACTTGCAGCTGAAATGAAAACAAACAATGAGAAAAGAAATAGTACATGGCACCCGAAATGAAGCAAAAAAATCTAAATCTGAAACCTCCTAAAGCAACCACGGAGATATCAGGCACACGCTCACGTCCATTCAACCGCACACATCACTGAGTCAACTGCTTCTGACCGTTCTGATCTAACAATAAATATTCTTTATACTTAAACTTAAATCTATTACCCAAACTCTTAAGATGTTCCGGGAGCGCGTTATAAAGTGATACCGCGCAGTAAGCAAACGACCTACGGAACATGGCAGTCCGATGACGCGGAACAAGAAAGCGACCCCCAAACCTTGTGTTCCTACTATGTCTTGACTCCATAGGGATAAATTTACTACAAAGATATGGAGATGAGTCAACACAACTTACTAACCTGTGCGTGAAATTCGCAAGGTGCAGCTTCCTACGATTGCTCATATTAAGCCAACCAGTATCGACCAAAGAACGTGATATATGATCATACTTTCGTAATCCGTAAATTAAGCGACAGCAGCTGTTCTGAACTTTTTGAATACGGTCTATTTCTGTCTTTCGCAAACAGCATCCATATATGAAATCGCAGTAAGTAAAATGCGAAAGTACCAGAGACTCACACAGCGTTTTCCTCAATGAACAGCTCAATACATGTCTGTTGCCGTAAAGCAGCTTAAGGCTGGAATATGATTTCCTCATCAGATTCTTCACATGGTCATCGAATCTCAGATTAGAATCCAAATAAACTCCCAAATTTCTTCCTACATCACTAACTGCAATTTTAGTGTCATGAATTCTTATATTCAAATTTTGAATGAGAGTTTCTCGGGTTGTTTTGGATGAAAAGCACAGAAGAACCGTCTTATCCACATTCAGCCTCAGTGCATGCTGTTCTGAAATCAGTGCTATGTTCGCAAGCTCAGCACTCAATCGTTCACTGACCACCCCGGCCTCTCTCGAATCGAAATGAGCATATAACTGTAGGTCATCAGCATAAGCCTGCGCTTCAAAATGAGCCACAGACCGAAGGATATCCGCGGTGTAAATAATGAAAACCAGGGGACCCAAAATCGAACCCTGAGGTACACCTGCCATAAGTTTCATTCTCGACGAGTATTTTCCGTCGTTAAAAATAACCTGAGATCTATTTCGAATGTACGAGTTCATGAGCATACAAGCAGATGCATCAAAACCATAGTACCTCAATTTAGCAACGAGTAGCCCGTGATCTATGGTGTCGAAAGCTTTTGTATAGTCTAACAGAACTAAAACACTGGCCAGACCCTTGTCTTGAGCTTCAATTATATCATTTATAACCGTGGTTAAAGCTGTAGCGGTACTAAACCCTCTTCTAAAGCCACACTGGTTTGGGGGCAAAATATTATTTTTATTTATATATTCAAATATCTGGCCATACAAAACTCGCTCAAATATTTTAGATATAGCTGGTAAGATGCTAATTATCCTCAAATCATTATAAGCCTTACAATCGGTTTTCTTAGGAATTGGTCTACCTATGGCTACTTTCCATGAATTAGGATAATAATTTTGTTCAATACAACTATTTATTATATTTAGTATTATGGTATCAATGAAGGGACTGCAATATTTGAGCATAGTAGCACTTATGTCGTCAATACCAAGGGCATTAGACTTGAGGCCATTCAGAATAGAATTTACCTCCGCAACTGATGTCATTGTGAACGAGAAATTTGCCTGTGAACCATACCTAACGTTATCATAACGGTTTATAGTTTCAAACGTCTGACCGGATGATATGATCTGCTGAAAAGATGCAAAGTAATCCCTTATACCTTCCGGGTCCGAGATATCAGGTGGAATGACATTATGGTCCCTTTTTGAACGAATACTGAGATTTCTTAGTGTATTCCAAGTTTTATTCGAGTTATTCTCAGCACAGACTGAATTCAGATACGCTTTTTTTTCATTTCTAGTCGAAGTAACTGCGAAGTTGCGTAAATGTTTATATGATACCCAGTCTGCTTCTGAACGACTTCGTTTATATTTTTGAAGAGCTATATCTCGTTGTTTCATTATTAATTTTAAGTTATCTGTTAACCACGGGGCTCGCGGCTTTGAAACCTTCTTCTCTTTTAGGGGTGCATGTCTATCGAAAAGTTCCGTGATGAATTTATTGAACGCGGTTATTTTTCTATCAATACTTGCATCTAATATTACATTCATCCATGGCAAATTGTATAAATCGTTCAGAAAGTTATCAAGGTTCAAACCACGGAAGCACCTGAACCTAACTAAGCGTGGCGATGGCTTTACACGTTTTAACTTGAGATCTGCAAACACCAACCTATGATCTGAAATGCCATCAAACGGTAGAGTGCCGACTGTATTCACTAAATCCTCATTGAGAACGAATATTGGATCAATTAAAGTACAAGACGAGGATGTTATCCTAGTTGGCTCATTCAACAGTTGAGTGAAACCATATGACTCGAAACAATTTATAACAGGGTTATTCAATTTGAAAAAATCCACATTCAAATCACCCAAACAGACAACCTCATCATCAGTTATACAAACGCTCGACAAAACATTATCTAAATCAGTTATGGAATTATTCATATTTGTATTGGGAGGTCTATAAAAAGCACCAACAGTTAAACTTTTACAACCGAATCTGAACCTCATAAACAAACACTCTAAATTACCGCTCTGCGCAGACTCATGAGGAATAGACTGACCCGTATATGAAACCCTGTAATAAAATCCAATACCACCACCTCTTGTAGGTCTCGGCCTATGAAAAAAATTGTAGCCAGGAATCCCCACAACCGCAACATCCACGCCATCAGACAGCCACGTCTCGGTCACCGCAACAATGTCAAAATCATTTTCCAACACAATTCTTGAAAATTCACTGAAACCTGTGAACATCGATCGAATATTGATGTGTGCAATCTTCATTTCACTTGTGCGCAAACGCGTACCCGAATTCAATCATAGAATGAAAATAAAATAATTGCAAAAAATATATAAATATACTATCAGTAAATGTTCTGAAATGCTTATTTGAATGAATGATAGATCGGGCAGCTTTGGAGGACAATCAAAAAAACAAAAGTTTTCTCCCTCAAGAGAATATAACGTTCGGGTGCCAAAGATAAAAAAAAATTTCTATGAAATAACAAACAAAAAAATATATATCTACATAGACATGTATACCCAGAAAAGTTCAAAATGAAATAAACAGAAAAAATAAGAGTTCCTATTCGCGGTTTACGGCCTGCTCGTGAATATTCGCAATATCATCTTCATTTTGTATCAAGATCTTTTTATTCGCCACATTTCCGAAGATCTTTCCTCCCATAGACCAAACATTTCCTTTACCTATTTTTTCCTTTGCTAGAAGCATCAGTTGGTATCTTCTTCTCGTCAACTCTTCAAGCATTACCAATTTAGTTCCTTTAAATTTCTTTTTTTGTTGAAATATCTGATTTCGATCTCGGATGCTGTTGAAGTGTACCAGTACAGCAGTGTTCTTGTTACGTTTATTCCTACTAATTCTCTGACAAAATACAGGTGTTATTTCAGAGACATTGAGACTATTTTTGAACATATCTGTAACTTGCTTATTTAGCTGTTCTCCGTAGCTTGAATCCTCAGGTAAACCATATATTCTGAGTTGGTTCATCTTGCCCTTTTGTTCCAATTCGTCTATCCTCATCTTGTAAACGTCGTTCTCCTTTTCAACAAGATCGAGCCGTGTTTCCAGTTGATTTATCTTCGAAGTAAATTGTTGAAATGTTTCGTTTATTTTTTGCGAAACTTTGTTGGAGATTTTGTCGATCAACATATTTATAAATGACTCATCTGCTACCGCATCTTTAACTATATCACGTGTGATATCGCGGGTCAGCGCCTTCAGTTCAGTTTTTTGTCTTTCCGTGAATACCATTGTATTTAGTTCACAAGATATATCAATAAATCGATGTTAATTGTAGAGAGATATCTCACCTAAGGACAGTTCAACGCTACTTGTCACTATTCGACGAATTTAAAAAAAAAATGCCAATTATCTAGCATGTAAACTTCAATTTTAGCCGGAACCACAATTAATTCGTCTGTTATCGTTGAATGCACATGTCAATCTCAAAGTCCAACAATAACATATCGAACATGTCCTATTTTCACCTCGATACAAAGTATGCTGTTATCTGTTTATCTCGATGTTATTTCAAGTGGTAACAATGGCATCTTTTCATCAATGGCAGGTTAACGGGATGGTACTTTTTCGCTGAGACTTTCATAATGACGTCTTTCAATATGCAGTTATACAATGTCGAGGTTGTTCGAAGCGAGGATGCACCCGTGGCTTCATCATATGACCGTACTTTCGAGTGACATGCGGATTTTAGCCAATTCTCTGGTTGACCGTTCGTGTGAAACGCTACTAAGACTTGTAACATATCTGAATTTCCTACCCTGCAATGAAATAAAATGCACCGTTGCCAGACTCCATGGCTTCCAACTTTGCAACGTCTATTGTCGAAACGTGGAACTACGTTGAACGAACTTATTTGATATTATTTTATAATTCTATGAATGATGAATATTAGTACGACTTAAAGCAATACTTCAGGCAATTCGCATCTTTATAAATAGGAGATTTTAATCATATCGAAGATACACCATGAAGTAAACTCGTTCTTCTGTGACCATCGAAGAAATACGATTCTGTGGAAGAAAAACTAACCTCCAAAAACGACAACGAATGGAAGGGCTCTTTTACTTGACTTTTTTCACTCGGGTGCTGTGTATTTTCACTTTCATGCTGTTTCACAATAGTGTTCCTTTGAAATGGGGTTCCTCTTCTAGGAATCCGCCATTTTAGTATATTTTAAAGACGCTTCTTTGTTATCTGGTATGTACACGATTTCCATTCAAATAACTGTTTCATTTCACAGGATTTAATCTCATGTAAGCTTGTTCTATTTTATTATTGCATTTCTATTGAATATTGTGGAACTCTGTTCTACTACCAACCCATTTGAAATATTCTTATACTGTTCGTAAGGATTACTGCACATTTAACTATTGACTCGACATTATGGTTTAGGCATTTGGAGTTGTTGCTTTTAGGATAATATTTTACGTACAAATATCACTGGTTTGGAGGCCTAGGGTAAACTGTTTATATCGCCTGTGCTAAGGAAAACATCCCCCATAACAGTGGCCAGTGAAACTTCCTCTCAGAGTTTTTTTGACGAACGTCCTCAGTAAACCAAGCCTCGTCTTCGGGCCCTTGGCGTACCCGATAAGCAAGGAAAGCTTTGAAGGTGCCATCGTTCATCAGTTAACAGTTAACTTTTCCATATAGTCCCTTTATGACTCGAATTTTCCATGCTTTACTTTTTCAAAAATTCATTTTCGAGTTTTTGTTCTGAAGCTCAGAGCGCTCAAAGTATTATTATTATTATTAACACTGTTAGATTTCCCAGGGAAGCCGCGTTGACGACAGATATAGTGTTGATAGTTGTTATTTATTTATTGTCAGCAATTTTCCCTCTTCATTCACTGCTCATGTTGAAAAAGGGATAAATAAAAGTATAATCCATGTTGAGATTAAAAATCAACGACCTTGATGTATGAGTGTTATTATCCCAATAATTTAAAATCGTAATTTTTATCTTCCATTCGGAAAAATTCAAATGCAAAACTTCCTCCTCCGGAATTCCACAACCGACAAACATTCGCGGAATGCAGAGTTCAATAAGTGTATCATAATTCCCATTCATTGCGCCCGATTCGAACAATAAAACAGAACAATAACACTTCGATATCGTCGAGGAAAAACATTATCAAGCTAGTTTACGACATACTCGACGCCTATACTGCATCAATCCAACGAAAAATACAATTCAACAAAATTCGATATGATACTTTTTTTCCACGTATGTGGGCCAAAGGACAATCGCCCTCGTTGACCTAGTCCTGAAAACTGACCCAATTCTCCGATGTCTAACAATGAGTAGCTCCCAAAGGACAATGGCTTGTTAGGCGATAACGAATGGGAATTTTGCGGAGCTGAATTACGGTATGAAAAGAATGACTGAGATGAATCAGCCAGATAAAAAAGAAGAATTCTTCACCTCACATCCCCGTTCTTCGCGACGGCATCGAAAAAGTTGCACAGTGACAACGGTGCTTAATCTGCATACAAATTAAAATTAATCGGACTAATAGGTGTCCTGTTACAGGACATGGTTGGAAAATGATCTGCGAACGTTTTTACAGCCTCATTCGAATCTCGATGCTTCCGAGTTCTTGTCGGGAATCGGAATTGGTATTATTACGTCGCAGATTGGTCGTAAAGTATGCGCGTTCATTGATTAACTTATTATCTTGCCGTTTGTAACCGGAGATTTCCTAAATGATTTCATCAGGAGCGGCGAAAAATGACATGTTTTGTCGATGTCGATATAATGGCGAGATTTAACCACTGTTTTACGGCGTTTCGAGATCGAAACGGGAACTTAAACTGTAGATTTGTAAGTTGATCGTTGGTAAGGACTGAACGAGAATAAATTCGCCTATATCTCTTGAACCAATTGAGAAAAAATCAACATTTGATCATAGTTAGCTTTGTTATGAACGTCAGAAACATGTGGAACATTTACTTCATAGATATTCCAATTCTCTGTCGCAAAATGTCAAGCGAAGTGAAGAAAGCCATCAGCCTTTTTCAGAAGAATCCCAACCTTTCAGGACGGAAAGTGGCCCAAATAGTGGGTTGTTCGCAGTCAACCGTTCAGAAAATCAAGTCGAGTTGGGGGCTTAGAACATACAAAGTGCAGAAAGTGGCAGACAGGAACGCTGTGAAGAATCAAGAAGCGAAATCAAGAGCAAAGAAATTAAAAAAATATTTCTCGAAATATTTTTCCTGTTGCGTGATGGACGACGAAACCTATGTCTTGGCTGATTTCTCGCAACTACCTGGTCAGGAATTTTATACTGCAGATTCTCGTGGAACTGTTGACGAACAATTTCGCGTGAAGAAAGAAGCAAAGTTTCCTAAAAAATTCCTGGTTTGGCAAGCAATTTGCACTTGTGGGAAAAGGAGCAAAGCTTTCGTTGGCCAAGGCTCTGTTGACCCGAAGATATACATCGAGGAATGCTTGAAGAAGCAAATTTCACCATTTTAACGTGAGCACGATGTGTCAACAATCTTTTGGCCAGATTTAGCTTCATGCCACTACAGCAAGGCCACCAAGGAATGGTACGAAGCTAATGAGGTGGTTTTTGTCCCCAAAGAGGCCAGTCCACCAAATTGCCCAGAACTCAGGCCAATCGAAAGATATTGGGCCCTGGTAAAAAAAAATTGAAGAAGTCTAAGAAATCAACGAATACATTAGCGGAATTCAAGCAAAAGTGGAAGACAGCATCCCAGAAAGTGACTGAGAACACTATAAGAAGCATGATGGGAAGAATTCCAGAAAAAATCCATGAATTTTGTGAAAAACAGTTTTGGTTTTTTTATTGTAAAAACAGTTTTCATTAGAATTAGAAGATGATTCGAAAATGAGTTTGATTTTCGAAATAGGTCTAGTGGTTCAAAAGATATAAGCGTTTTTATTCTCGTTCATTCCTTATTGACTGCATTCCATGAAATCCTGAGAGATCGCTATGAAAATTTCAGAATTTCACGTTTTGCCAATGCGAATGTTCAAATAAAAATCAACTGCTGTTATCGAATTTGCAAAAAGTGGTATCGAAGAATAACAATAGCTGAAAATGACTGGTCAAAGCAATCAAAATTCTATAAAACCATAATCATATCTCGATCAACTTATGCGTTTTGAATGATGTTCTTTCACTTAATAAAAGAATGAATTCATGTTTCGTTATGTTTTTTTCTTTGTTCAAAAATTTCGCGCAAAATATACCTCACACATTGACAAGAGGCTCATAATTTTATGACAAATTTTTCAAGCTACATCCATATCTGGCAAAACAGTAGTATCTACGAGGATATATTGAAAAATTCTTAGCCTACTATAGAACCAAACAAAATTTCAATGTCAAAATATTTTATTACTCAACATATTCTCCTCTTAATTGAATACATTTATTACAGCGAACCTGCAACGTCTCTAGACCTTAAAAAAAATGTTTCTTCTTGCTCTGCAAACCAGTCCTCCACAGCTTTTATTACCTCCTCGTTGGAAAAACACTAAGGACATTTTAAACATTTTTTCAGTTGAGAAAAGATATGATAGTCGGACGCAGCCAAATCTGGTGAATAAGCGGGGTGTTCTAGTAACTCTAACCCTAAATCACAGCTTTCCGCGTCTTTTCTTTTTATTTTTTTCCCGTAGAGTGGTCAGTAATGTCGAATAGTAATCTCCAGTTATAGTTCTACTCTTATGCAAAAAATCAATCATGATTACTCCATGGCAATCCCAAAAAACTGAAGCAAGAACTTTTCCAGCAGATTTTTGGACACGAAACTTCTAAGGTCTTGGAGAACCAGAGTGTCGCCATTCTATCGATTGTTGCTTTGTTTCTGGATCGTAGAAATGTACCCAAGTCTCATCCATAGTAACAATTCGGTTAAAGAAGTCTACATCGTTTTCAAATCGAGCACAGATCGAACGCGATGCTTCTACCCTTGCACGCTTTTGGTCAACATTCAAACATTCGGGGATCCATTTTGCGGAAATTTTTCTCATGTCCAAATTGACGTGAACTATATGATGAACGCGTTCGTATGAAATCTTCAGTGCTCCAGATATCCGTTTTAGCCGAATTCGACGGTCTGATAAAATCATGTCAACTGCATCGATATTTTCGGGGACTGACACAGAAACTGGCCTTCCCGATCGGTCATCATCTTCAATGGAAAATTTACCACTTTTGAAGCTTGCAGTCCAATTTTTCACGGTCGCATACGAAGGACATAGATCACCAAGAGTATTAGGCATATCTTCGTAAATCTGATCACCTCTCAATCCTTTTAAATACAGGTACTTGATGATGGCTCGATACTCCAATTTTTCGATTTTTACAATTTCGGTGGACATCTTTTTATTTTAATTTATTGCGTAACTCTGGTTCTATGGAGATATTCCATAAAATGCACGGTGGCGCCTCTATCGGATTTGTTTTCCTACTCGCTTTGAACGGCGACTTAAATAAAGGAATTAATAAATGTTTTGTTGTTTCTTTTTTTGCTCGAAAATCTTGCGCAAAATATCCCTCACACCATGACAAATACCTCATAATTTCATGACAGATATTTCAAGCTACATCCATATCTGGCAAAACAGTAGTGTCACCAATAAAGATCTATTTGTCGTCAATATTTCCGGGTATTGTTAACAATACCGAACGCAAGCAATTGTGAAATTCTATTAGGTCAAGCGATCGACAGAAATATTGATCGATAGATACGAAACTAACGGTGCGATTCAATTCGAACCGTATATAAATCTATTATTCGTAATGTATTCAATTTCTAACATACGACGATGCATGTAAAAAATCGTTGTTATTGTCAATAGAAGACCCACGCTAAACCGTTCCATAAATCGTCGGATCTATTATGCTAATTATTTCGTTTTCTGCTGCTTCGCCGACTGTCGGAATAGAGGTGTAAAACGTTCAGGTGGCCATTTATCGCAGACTATATTGAACGAAATTCGGTTGCAAGTTCGAAAGCTTTTAAAATTATCAAGAAAACCTCATGTTTCAACAACTACTGGGTAAAAAAATCCAGTAATTCGTTCCGTGCACGTGATACCACAAGCGCCAAGAAGTAGTTCCAGACGTCACAGAAGCGGAATACTAAGGACTGAACGAGAATAAATTCGCTATCACAAAAACGCTTATATCTATTGAACCACTAGACCGATTTCGAGAATCAAACTCATTTTCGAATCATCTTCTAATTCTAATGAAAACTGTTTTTACAGTAAAAAAACCAGAACTATTTATTACAAAATTCATGGATTTTTTCTGGAATTCTTCCCATCATGCTTTTTATAGTGTTCTCAGTCACTTTCTGGGATGCTGTCTTCCACTTTTGCTTGAATTCCGCTAATGTTTTCGTTGATTTCTTAGTCTTCTTCAATTCTCTTTTTACCAGGGCCCAATAACTTTAGATTGGCCTGAGTTCTGGGCAATTTGGTGAATTGGCCTCTTTGGGGACAAAAACCACCTCATTAGCTTCGTACCATTCCTTGGTGGCCTTGCTGTAGTGGCATGGAGCTAAATCTGACCAAAAGATTGTTGACACATCGTGCTCACGTAAAAATGGTAGAAGTCGCTTCTTCAAGTATTCCTCGATGTATATATTCAAGTCAACAGAGCCTTGGCCAACGAAAAATTTGCTCCTTTTCCCAGAAGTGCAAATTGCATGCCAAACCAGGAATTTTTTTAGGAAACTTTGCTTGTTTCTTCACGCGAAATTGTTCGTCAACATTTCCAAGAGAATCTGCAGTATAAAATTCCTGACCAGGAAGTTGCGAGAAATCAGCCCAAGACATAGGTTTAGTCGTCCATCACGCAACAGGAAAATTTTTTCAAGAAATCTTTTTTTAATTCCTTTGCTCTTGATTTCGCTTCTTGATTCTTCACAGCGTTCCTGTCTGGCACTTTCTGCGCTTTGTATGTTCTTAGCCCACAACTCGACTTGATTTTCTGAACGCTTGACTGCGAACAACCCACTATTTGGGCCACTTTTCGTCTTGAAAGGTTAGGATTCTTCTGAAAAAGGCTGATGGCTTTCTTCACTTTTCTGGACTACGAACCCCTTTTTCCTCCTGGTTCCTTCCTTGCGGTTAATTGTAAGATTTTCGTTGAAGCGCTCAACAACTCTTGATACCGTTTCCGGACGAACGCGAGCCTATTTTGCGATTCTTTTGAAGCTCTGTTTTTGATTATTTTGAAAAAGTGTCACTATAAATTCTCGTGTTTTCACTTCGCTTGATATTTTGCTACCGGGAATTGGAATATCTATGAAGTCAATGTTCCACATGTTTCTGACGTTCATAACAAAGCTAACTATGATCAAATTTAGATTTTTTCTCAATTGGTTCAAGAGATATAGGCGTTTTTGTGATAGCGAATTTATTCTCGTTAAGTCTCAAATTTTTCTTGATTTTCACAGGATGATAAGATTCCATTCCAAATACTTTTACTGAAGGTACTGAAATTCTGAGTAATTAGGCACATAAAAGGTCAATGACATCTGTGAATCTGTGGTTTCATTTCCCCTTTCAATTCTGTAATCGATTATGTATGATATTAATCTTCGTCTTTATTGTTCCCCCAAATTATTTTCATCAAGATTACCTTACGTTTTTAGCAGAAGAAACAGTGCAGGTGCAATGGCACCTGCCTCTGGTACGATGACCATTATTCGCGGTTCATCCTTCATTGGACAGCTAACGCAAAAAAGAAGGTCATTATATCAAATTAGGAACGCGATTTATTTTAAATGGCCGCAAAAAATGATTCATTTGTTGTGATAGTTCAAAGGTTTCTGAAATTGAGTGTATGAAATGCATATCATTGTGATAAAGTTATTATTCTACCATCGATTGAATAAGGCTAGCGGCTGTGAAAGCCTTCCCTATTAAAATCAAGTCGGCAGTGTTTTCACGCGCAAATATCGCGATAGAAATCGAATCTGACAACCTTTGACGTTTACATGGTAACCTCTAGAAATCGATATGGAGTACGGAACCCAAGTCCGCGGGGTTCGAACGCGAGATCTAAAAGTAAGCGAATCACTCACCTCAAATGCATTAGAACCTACTCAACGTACGAGGGGTGGCTGACAAATTTGTATGTTGCCGTTATTGGATGCAAATTTTTGCTACCGGCGATGCAGATGCAACGAATTCCAACAACAGGGAAGTTCTGTGTTATCAATATCGATTGCCTGAGAATTTGAAATGTTAAGAGTATGATTCGATGCTCTAGGAGTTGCTGAACAAACGACACACTTATGTCAACGCTTGATCCAAGTATCCATGCACTTTTGATGGTTCGGTTTTCACCGATCGCACCCGGTACCGAGGCGAAACGGATAGACGATCGTAGAGCTGCTCTCTTCCGCTGAACGATCGCGGTCACATTTTTTCTCCGCGTCATTTTTTACCGTCTGGGTGGCGTTAGGTGTACGATTAACGTACTACGGGTATGACATCGCCTATTCGTTATCCGCAGGCCATAAGGTATGACCGACTTAATCCGATGAGAAGTGACTGCGCAGATAGGTATATGAGACCTACAGCGTAGCGTACGTAAGCCGATTATGTGCACACTGCGCAAAAAATGTTCAGCAGCGTATCTACAGCTGCCCTGAATCCTTAACCGTTCGAAAAGGCTCACTTTCGCTTAGCATTCATTTGATGATACGAGGATGTATTGACTTACGCAATAAATTTTTAAAAAAATGTCCAGCGAAATTGTAAAAATCGAGAAATTGGAGTATCGAGCCATCATCAAGTTCCTGTATTTGAAAGGGTTAAGAGATAAGCAGATTTACGAAGATATGCTTAATACCCTTGGTGATCAATGTCCTTCGTATGCGACCGTGAAAAATTTGACTGCAAGCTTCAAAAGAGGTAAACTTTCCATTGGAGATGATGACCGATCGGGAAGGCCAGTTTCAGTGTCAGTCCCCGAAAATATCGATGCAGTTCATGACATGATTTTATCAGACCGTCGAATTGGGCTAAAACGTATAACTGAAGCACTGAAGATTTCATACGAACGCGTTCATCATAGAGTTCACGTCAATTTGGACATGAGAAAAATTACTGGAAAATGGATCCCCAAATGTTTGAATGTTGACCAAAAGCGTGCAAGGGTAGAAGCATCGCGTTCGATCTGTGCTCGATTTGAAAACGATGTAGACTTCTTAAACCGAATTGTTACTATGGATGAGACTTGGGTACATTTCTACGATCCAGAAACAGAGCAACAATCGATGGAATGGCCGACACTCTGGTTCTCCAAGACCTAAGAAGTTTCGTGTCCAAAAATCTGCTGGAAAAGATCTTGCTTCAGTTTTTTGGGATTGCCATGGAGTAATCATGATTGATTTTTTTGGATAAGAGTAGAACAATAACTGGAGATTACTATTCGAGATTACTGACCACTCTACGGGAAAAAATTGAAGAGTAAAGACGCGGAAAGCTATCCAAAGGTGTTTTGTTTTTACAGGACAACGCCCCAGTACACAAATCTCATATTGCCATGCAAAAAATTGGTGATTTAGGGTAAGAATTACTAGAATACCCCCCTTATTCACCAGATTTGGTTCAGTCCGACTATCATCTCTTTCCTCAACTGGAAAAAAGTTTAAAAGGTCGTTAATTTTCTTCCAACGAGGAGGTAATAAAAGCTGTGGAGGACTGGTTTGCAGAGCAAGAAGAAACATTTTTTTGAAGGTCTAGAGACGTTGCAGGTTCGCTGTAATAAATGTATTCAATTAAGAGGAGAATATGTTGAGTAATAAAATATTTTGACATTGAAACTTTGTTTAGTTCTATAGTAGGCTAAGAATTTTTCAATATACACTCGTAAATGCCTGTTTTCGCAATCTTCAACTCCTACGAAGCTAGACAAGGTCGCAATTTTAAATGTCTGCATAAGGTGATCTACCCCTTACGTTTCTTCAAACCGAATTCCGAAAACCGTCTCGAGCCAACGAGAAGAATCGTTAAAACTATTCTAGGAAACGCGCGGACCAGCTGAAAACGCCAAGGCGAACCGAGATACCCTACGGAAGACCAAGTCTCGCGCCAAGACCAAGGTCGGGATACGAAGCAGCGGACTTACGACATCGACGGTTTCACCCACATTCGCGAATCAAAAACGAGGATTAGCCGTCGGAGATAGGTGAGAAATTAATGGACGACCGCTTAGTCATTTCGTTAATGGGTTAGACTTCCTGAAAACGCGTACGTGGTCCGGTCGAACGCCATCGCAGGTCCTTTTAAGGAGCAGTCTGATTAGGAGATCCGACGCCCGACTGTCGACCGCTGCGATTCTAGGGCCGGAAGCGAGAAATAGTCTCAGGGATACTTGAGACGATTTCAGGCGACACGTGTTGACCACCACAAAACCAAATATACTAAACTGACAAAGAAACTGCAACACTCAGAAGCTGCATTTTACAAGCTTTTATTTAGTTTCACCTGCCCCGGTGGCGTATTGGCATTGTTTACTACGGTGCAACGCATACATGGTGTTGGAACGCGGTAAAGAATGGCTGAAACAATGCTCTCTCTACACAGACATATCTTACTACGGCTCAGCGCAGGGAGGTGTTCAGGCGTAGTAACTATTGTATTATGGATACGCGCCTAATCTCGGGTCATTGTTTACCGCGTTCCAACTCAACTACATACATTCAAATTTGCTTTATTTCGCAATTTTGCAATCCGCGTTTATGAAGATAACAATAATATGCCAAAAATAGTTTATTGAACCAACTAAATAAAAATATATAGAAAATAATACATAAAAATAACGTAATATATAAAAATACCAATAGTACCTATAAATACAATGAGTATCGGTGACAACAACTATATTAAATGCAAAATCAACTCTAGTAGTAAGAAATAATCCTAGTGTGCATTTCCATGTGATTTTGCATTTTGGTCTATTAAGATCAATATTTTTCTTTAAAGATCTTTGCCTTTAAGGATTTTTGGGCATTTCTTTGTTGGATGGCCTATCAGGTTGAATGCATTTTGCGCCGCATGATAAACCACGTCTTATTCTTATTCGGCTCACTGATCTTGGCTGAACAGAAATTTTTTTTTTCGTGAGATATTTTTTGATGCAAGAATAAAATTTAATAAGTCGGATGGTGTTACAATTTTGTTTAAAGTCTGATTGAATTTTTTCATGGCATCAACCATATCAACCGTTTTATTTTTGCAGGCTATTTTTGTAATGCGTTCAAAACTGTCTGTTAGTTCTGTTGCAGCTGCGGGATGTTTTTCACCTAAATTTGTTTCATTGGCATTATCGACAGTGTTTATTGGTACTACAGAAAAATTATCCTGTTGGGTAAAACCATTGCTTTGTAGTAATTGGGAATTCATTTTCTATACTTACCCACTTCAGTTGTCATGTCGTCGTAAAATTCTGAGGATATATTTTCTCCTAGGCTAATTTTGCTAATTCTTTTCCGTCGTTAGTGTTTATTTGCATGCAGGTCCTAAAAGTGATTCCATACTTATTTTTTATGGCGCAAAGGTGCTTACAATACCTTCCACCCTGTCCAAAAGGCAAAAACTCAGTCGCCAAATGCAATATCTACATAAAACATGTGGTCATCGATCTCTGAAGAAACTAAAAAGGTATTTTCGTAAACAATAACCCGAGAATAGGCGCGTATTCATAATACAATAGTTAGGTACTACGTCTGAACACCATCCTGCGCTGAGACGTGGTAAGATATGTCTGGGTAGAGAAAGCATAGGTTCAGCCATTCTTTACCGCGTTCCAACACCATGTATGCGTTGCACCATAGTAAACAATGCCAATACGCGCCCCGGTGTCTGTCTGTACGTAATCAAATCTTGCAAGTAATCGTCCGATTGATTTGAAATTTTGCAGGTGTACATAATTCTGGTGACATTGCATCATGAAAAAACAAAATGGCTGCTCCAGAATGGCGGATGTGTTTTGTAAATATGATCCGATTCCATTCGAAATCAGTATCTGGGGGTTTTTGGGTTCCACAATGATGATTCTTCTGTCAAAATTGAAAAATTCAAGATGGCGGCTACAATATTCCGGACGAGTTTTGTAATTATGATCCGATTCTTTTGAAAATTGGTATCTGGGGGATTTCTGGGTAGGAAAATACGATTCTTCAAAATTTAGGAATTCAATATGGCGGATGAGTGTTGAGCTTGTCTTTAAAAAAGTGTTTTAAGAATAAGGCTAGTTAAACCATAATGTTTTTGGTAAAACATAGATAGTATAGCAAGGAGTCAATGATTAAACTTGGAGAGGAGAAAAAATCGTAAAGGTTTTTCATGTGAACAATTCTTGTTACTCAAGTTGTGTAGTCGTTTTTTGCAAATTTTTCGAATTTTACAACAAGGAGATCCAAAGTCGATGCTCAGTCGTGGTTAAAAAGCCTACAGCACGTGTCGCGGAATTTATCGCCAGCTAAGTGAAGTTGAAAGAGGTCGAATTATTGATCTACGGGACTACGGGAGTGTCATTTCGAGAATTCGCTAACCGTACGAACGGAAATGCAACTACTGTTATGAGATGTTGTCAAGCGTGGTTTGATAATGCCCAAAATCGAAGAAGAGTTGGCACCGGACGTCGAAAGGGCACAAATGAAGTTCAAGGTCGACATCTGAGACTTATGGCCATTATAGACCGATTTGCGACAACTGGGTCCTTGGCTGATGAGTGGTAAAGGAGAACAAGGTCATCCTGTAACTGTCCGAACGGTTCACCGCCGGATAAGGTCTTTTGGACTGCAGCATTATCGACCCCATCTCGTGTTACCTCTGAAGGTTGAGCATCCCCGGCAACGAATACAGTGGTGCAGAGAACGTCAACATTGGAATGTGGAATGGCATCAGGTCGTCTTTTCTGATGAATCTCGATTCTCCTTGGGCGCACATGATGGCCGAAGAAGGGTTAGACGACGTCGGGGAGAAAGACGTAAACCTCAGTTTGATGTTGAGCGTCATGTACACCGGACAGTAGGCGTTATGGTATGGGGTGCTATTGCACATGCAGGTAGATCACGTTGAGTCTTTATTCGAGTTAACATGACAGCGCTGCGTTACCTTCAAGAAATAGTGGAGCCATATGTTCTCCCTTACCTTAACCGGCTCGAGAATCCAATATTTCAGCAAGAAAATGCCCGACCTCATGTTGCCAGAGTTAGTTTAAACTTTTTTGAAGAGACCCATGTGAATCTTTTGCCATGGCCGCCCAGATCCCCCGATCTTTCGCCCATAGAGCGTGTTTGGGACATCATGGGTAGAAGGCTTGGAATTTCACCCCAGCCCCTACGGATTTTGGCGGCTCTGAGACATGAAGTACAGGGAGCTTGAGATAGTATTCCTCAAGAAGAAATAGACCATCTCATTGCATCAATGCCAAGACGTGTTGGGGAGTGTATAGATAGTCGAGATGGACAAACACATTATTAAAAAAATTGTAAACCCTTCGTTTATGTCTCCCAATTTCAATCATTTTCTCCTTGCAATACTATCTATGTTTTAGCAAAGAAAATGTTAAATTTAAACAGCTCCTTCTTCAGTTAGTTTACATGTTCGAAAGCCCTAATCTCCACGTGTCGTTTCGCCATCCCTTCTAAGGCGACACAATCACGACTGTGACTTTTACGAACGCCACCAAATTACGAAACGGAATCGATCTCGTATATTCAGCTGGCATCTAAACTCTGAAACCTTCGGCGTAGAAAGTGCCATAGCGCACGGATTGAATGCCCGCCCGGAGCCTTAAAAATCCATCTACGCCCTATCCCGTGTTCTCTTTATCGGTCTTGGTGTACAGATAGACGCCGAGAGACCATCGATGGCGTTTTTTTCGCCGATGGTCACGTTCTGGAATGGCTGATCGACGATGGTTGCCAAATAAGCTCATTGTTGGGATTTTTCGATCGAGGTGTGTCGCCTTTGTTCGTCGATATTGCGCAGTAGATAGATTCGTCACGATCTTATAGAGAGATTTCCATTTTGTCATATTTTCTTTCGAATTATGGGAACGATAAAACATATCGAAATTCAATCTAGTCTGTTCACCAGAATAAACATACTAAGGACTGAACGAGAATAAATTCGCTATCACAAAAACGCCTATATCTCTTGAACCAATTGAGAAAAAATCAAAATTTGATCATAGTTAGCTTTGTTATGAACGTCAGAAACATGTGGAACTTTTACTTCATAGATATTCCAATTCTCTGTCGCAAAATGTCAAGCGAAGTGAAAACACGAGAATTTATAGTGAAACTTTTTCGAAATAATCAAAAATGGAGCTTCGAAAGAATCGCAAAAGAGGCTCGCGTTCGTCCGGAAACGGTATCAAGAGTTGTTAAGCGCTTCAACGAAGATATGATATGATATGATATATTGTTTATCCTGATTACTCCTAGGTCTCCTGTGGAGACCACTCTGAAATTACAAGCTTCGAAGCTTGTAACTTGTGCCTAGTTCGGAGTAAGCAGTTGTGTTCTGTGTAGGCTTTGTTACTGTGTCCTTACGCCACCTTAGGCACAGCACTGTTAATTTTTGACCCAACAGTGAGAATGGTGGCCCCTACCGAGACTAGAAAATTTCTTTCCTAGCTCGGGATTGAACTTCGGACCTTTGGGTCTTAATTCCAACGCTCTACCACTGAGCCAGGGGCACTCATCTTACAATTAACCGCAAGGAACCGGAAGGAAAAAGGGGTTTCATAGCCCAAAAAAAGTGAAGAAAGCCATGAACCTTTTTCAGAAGAATCCTAACCTTTCAGGACGGAAAGTGGCCCAAATATTGGGTTGTTCGCAGTCAACCGGTCAGAAAATCAAGTCGAGTTATGGGCTTAGAACATACAAAGTGCAGAAAGTGCCAGACAGGAACGCTGTGAAGAATCAAGAAGCGAAATCAAGAGCAAAGAAATTAAAAAAAGATTTCTGGAAAAGTTTTTCCTGTTGCGTGATGGACGACGAAACCTATGTCTTGGCTGATTTCTCGCAACTTCCTGGTCAGGAATTTTATACTGCAAATTCTCGTGGAAATGTTGACGAACAATTTCGCGTGAAGAAACAAGCAAAGTTTCCTAAAAAATTCCTGGTTTGGCAAGCAATTTGCACTTGTGGGAAAAGGAGCAAATTTTTCTTAGGCCAAGGCTCTGTTGACTCGAAGCTATACATCGAGGAATGCTTGAAGAAGCGACTTTTACCATTTTTACTTGAGCACGATGTGTCAACAATCTTTTGGCCAGATTTAGTTTCATGCCACTACAGCAAGGCCACCAAGGAATAGTACGAAGCTAATGAGGTGGTTTTTGTCCCCAAAGAGGCCAATCCTCGAAATTGCCCAAAACTCAGGCCAATCGAAAGATACTGGGCCCTGGTAAAAAGAGAATTGAAGAAGACTAAGAAATCAACGAAAACATTAGCGGAATTGAAGCAAAAGTGTAAGACAGCATCCCAGAAAGTGACTGAGAACACTATAAGAAGCATGATGGGAAGAATTCCAGAAAAAATACATGAATTTTGTAAAAAATAGTTTTAGTTTTTTTTATTGTAAAAACAGTTTTAATTAGAATTAGAAGATGATTCGAAAATGAGTTTGATTTTCGAAATCGGTCCAGTGGTTCAAAAGATATAAGCGTTTTTGTGATAGCGAATTTATTCTCGTTCAGTCCTTATATTGTTATACTTATAGTTAAAAGATCACAGTTCACTGCGACCTTAAGGTCTTTTGCGCCTCCTAACAGAGCTGTTCTCACTACGCACTCTACAGCTCGTCATCCAATTCCTGAGATCTAATGAAATCTAATATCTCAGAAGGTTTCAAGGGGGCTAGTTCCCCACTCCTGCTAATTTGTTGCCCAAAAGGATCTTTCCTTTGGGATGCAATGGCCAGGCATTCCGTGATTAGGTGAATAACAGTTTCTTCCTCAACCCACAGAATTTACACTCTTCAGTGTCTGATGAACCCATTCTCACCAGATGCTTCTTGCGGCGACAATGAAAAAATGACTACTTAACTCAAACAAATACAGGCCTTCTGACGAAATGATATAGCTCTGTTTTGAGTAGAACGACGGGTCAAAAACTTACCAGACTTATCTTATAAGAACAGCGATGATTGGGTTGAATATATTTACCTGAAACAAAATAAAAACAACTATCAGCGAGTTAAATAACTTCAATGTTCGACAAGTACATAATGATTCTTTAAAACTGTTATAAATAGTCTTCATTATTTCCGAAGGCTACAAGAAAATATCAGGCGATGAAAAGTACTAGGAGTACAAACGAGGATGTATTGATATCTAGTTAGTCTAGACCAGTTCCATGCATAAACCAAATATTTCTATACCATATTAACGAACAGTAACTTATTAGAAGTGTCATTGTAGAGTTCGACGTCAAAAAAGTAAACCAGAATTACGCAATAAATTTAAAAAAAAAGATGACCACCGAAATTGTAAAAATCGAAAAATTGGAGTATCGAGCCATCATCAAGTACCTTTATTTAAAAGGGTTAAGAGGTAAGCAGATTTACGAAGATATGCTCAATACCCTTGGTGATCAATGTCCTTCGTATGCGACCGTGAAAAATTGGACTGCAAGCTTCAAAAGAGGTAAATATTCCATTGAAGATGATGACCGATCGGGAAGGCCAGTTTCTGTGTCAGTCCCCGAAAATATCGATGCAGTTCATGACATGATTTTATCGGACCGTCGAAGTGGGCTAAAACGGATATCTGAAGCACTGAAGATTTCATACGAACGCGTTCATCATATAGTTTACGTCAATTTGGACGTGAGAAAAATTTCTGCAAAATGGATCCCCAAATGTTTGAATGTTCACCAAAAGCGTGCAAGGGTAGAAGCATCGCGTTCGATCTGTGCTCGATTTGAAAACGATGTAGACTTCTTAAACCGAATTGTTACTATGGATGAGACTTGGGTACATTTCTACGATCCAGAAACAAAGCAACAATCGATGGGATGGCGACACTCTGGTTCTCCAAGACCTAAGAAGTTTCGTGTCCAAAAATCTGCTAGAAAAGTTCTTGCTTCAGTTTTTTGGGATTGCCATGGAGTAATCATGATTGATTTTTTGGATAAGGGTAGAACCATAACTGGAGATTACTATTCGACATTACTGACCACTTTACAGGAAAAAATTAAAGAGAAAAGACGCGGAAAGCTATCCCAAGGTATTTTGTTTTTATAGGACAACGCCCCAGTACACAAATCTCATGTTGCCATGCAAAAAATTCGTGATTTATGGTTAGAATTACTAGAACACCCCCCTTATTAACCAGATTTGGCTCCGTCCGACTATCATCTCTTTCCTCAACTGAAAAAAAGTTTAAAAAGTCGTAAATTTTCTTCCAACGAGGAGGTAATAAAAGCTGTGGAGGACTGGTTTGCAGAGCAAGAATAAACATTTTTTTTGAAAGGTCTAGAGACGTTGCAGGTTCGCTGTAATAAATGTATTCAATTAAGAGGAGAATATGTTGAGTAATTAAATATTTTGACATTGAAATTTTGTTTGGTTCTATAGTGGGCTAAGAATATTTCGATATATCCTCGTATAAGACTCCGCCGACAAGTAGAAATTTTCTGGTCTACAATTGGAACGACCCAAAGATTAATTTAAATATGTAGTCAGAGACTCTCTCGAAGCGAATTTAAACGAATTCGACAAAAAATCTTGATTATCCCGAAACCTGTTATCGCCGCAGGAATCTCCACCGAACCCTAATATATGCGCGATCCTCGAGAAACACAAAAGGCGGCAAAACGCAAGTTCGTGCCGCCAAACAAAGCGCATCGCCATTTCGAGGTCCGTTTGAATCGACAATAAGACTGTTGCAACGTCAACTACGTCTATCGCAGGCGGAGAAAACACCATAATTAACCTCTTTTTTCGGCACAGACGTATATTTAGTCGACTTTTGCGATTAGGCGAGGTCCGGGATGATGCCATTGTTAGATGTCGGCAGAGGTAAACGCCTCGGAAAGTTGATATGACTGCATCGGCGGAACTTTAGAGGCGATGACCACACGCAGTTGCGTCTAAACTTGGTTGACTCGCGCCGACAGTCTAGAACTAGCTCGAAATGGGTGCAATTTGAAAATCGTGCTACTGTTCGTTTCTCTAACCGTCTAAAACCTAAAGAAACGAGTTTAAACAAGAAACAAAGCATCGATTATCCAAGAACGAGTAGACAAGAAGACAAGTCTCAGCACCATCTTAAGCGGGCAACATAAGCAATAAGATTAGATTTGAGGATGGGCGATAAGTGTTAAGGTTCAGTTAAAGACCAGAGTGAAGGAAGAAATAGAAGACCTCACCAAAACACAGAACAAATGTGAAAATAGTAACGCTGATAACTACGTTGAAGGAATCAAATGCAGAAGGCGCTTTTGACACAGCTTTAACAATATGAGTCATCAACTGAATGTCTACCAACCCCACGTACTTGTAGTAACTGAAGTGGTACCATTCGGGAACTACCAAGTGTCGTTTCAGTTTCGCGTTGATATTCTCGTCACGGTACCAAAGGTCGTTAGACGGTTTTCTCGCTCACTGGACCCATTTATGCCCATCTTCCGGTTCAAGCTTCGGAGCTTTCGCACCTGTTGGGACTGACGACAAAGAATGACAACCTACGGAAGGTAAACGGCAACATCGATTCTACACTGCGCAAAAAAATTAACGCACATTCTGAAAATCTCAATTTTAATGAAAGTTAACTCTACATTGACTTTATAACTTATTTTTTATGTTCTCTCGGGAAGGTTTTGAACGAAACAAGACACATTGAATGGAAGAAAAATTCAGGATTTCATCGAATCTTATGTGAAAGAAGAGAAATGAACAATTTTCAAAACACTGCAATGCTGATAAGTGATTTAATACTTGGTATTTCCACCCCTTGCGTTTATTACAGTTCGGTAACGACGGGTCATACTCAAAATGAGTGATCTTAAAATGTTCTGATCTAATCCTTCCCAGATTTCTCCGAGTTGGATTCCTAAGTCATTAAGAGTAGCTGGATGATTTTCTGAACTTCTCAGTCTTCTATTGAGGTTGTCCCAAACCTGCTCAATCGGATTGAGATCTGGACTTCTTGCTGGCCATTCCATTCGAGAGACTTCAACCTCTTCAAGGTACTCCTGAACGATGCGCGCACGATGGGGTCTGGCATTATCGTCCATAAAAATGAAATTTTCACCAATGTATGGGGCAAATGGCACTACATGCTCTTCAAGAATGTTCCTTATATACTTATCAGCATTCATAGCTCCATTATCAACGACCACTAGGTCTGTGCGAGCAGTCAAAGATATTCCACCCCATACCATAATCCATCCTCCCCCGAAACCAGTAGTATTCAGGAAATTGCACTGAGCATATCTTTCATGTGGACGTCTGGATACAAGGGAACGTCGATCACAATGGTAGAGGCAGAATCTAGACTCATCTGTGAAGAGAACTCTTTCCCAATCGGCCCCTTCCCAATGGATATGCTCTCTCGCAAAATCCAAACGCGCCCTTCGATGGGCTGGGGTAAGAGCTGGGTCTCTTGCCGCGACACGAGGCCTTAAATCATATTCTCTGAGGCGATTTCTTATTGTCTGAGTGCTAATTTGCACCTGATGAGTTTGCTCAAGTTGATTTTGAAGGAGGCGAGCGGTTGCAAACCGTTGTCTCAACGAAGAAACTCTCAAGTAACGTTCTTGAATGGCAGTTGTTACCCGGCGTGGTCTACCCTGTCCTGGTCTTCGGACATTCATACCTGTCTCCCTGAATCGCTGCAACATTCTGGACACACTTGTATGGGAAACTCCAAACCTTTCTGCAATTCTTGTGTATGTCCACCCTTCTTCTCGCAAAACTACCGCTTGGGCACATTCCTCTTGGGTCAAATTGCGTGTTTCGCGTTGCATAGCGATCGAGTGTGGAAAATCAAACGAAAGAAAAACTATTGATCACTAGAATTGATCGAGAACAACTGATTTTAGAATGGAGCCAATACATTCAAAATCTGATAATATCATCTTTTTTTATTCCTGCTGGGAGAAAACATCTGTATTGAAGAAAAACGTTGAAAGTGGATAACATATGCATGCATAATTCTGATAAAAATAATTATCATTGAGAACACCTTCAGTTGTAGAATAAATTTGAGATTTCCATAATGTGCGTTAATTTTTTTGTGCAGTGTAGTTGCTCCACGAGTTTAGTGTTTATAGAAGAAACTGCCAGCAAACGATACCGTATTGCCTCATGCCAAGCTCTACCAAAAACCAGAGTCGTATAGAGAGTATTTTCGCCTTGTTTATTCGGCCGCCCTGTATATCGAGTTTCGCGTAAGTACCGGATCGTTTCCTGGACTTTAATCGCGCGATCGTAATACGTAACGAGCGGAGAGATTACGCTTGATGAGAATTTCGATCTGGTTCACATGCGCATTTTTCCGGCAACGACGATGACTCGGGAACCATTACCGCGATTTTTACTACGGACAGGAATGTCGTGTCGGTAGCGTAAGGCTTAATTGGACCTCGGTCGTTTAGGATCATGTGAATATCTTCCTGTTCTTTTTTTTCGGGTAAGACGTGGTCACGCATCGTCGGGTTCCGTGGAGTGATCGACGAAAGAACTTGACCTGCTGGATAAGAGAGCGTTTTCAGGATGTGAAGCAGGAAGAATTTCGATTTTGACCGAAGAATTTTTGATGGATATATTTTCGAAATTAAAATATATTCTGAGCCTTTATTCTACACAGATGTCCTCTGAGTAATGCTGATTAAAAATATGAGAAACTCATGTGAAAAAATGCCATTTGACAGGTGAAAATCTAAACTTTGAAGGATAGCGATTCGAATTACCCTTTATTGAATTCAGCGATCTCGAAAACCTATATTTTCATACCAAACTTGGCCATGTAGCCCCTCTTTGACTCGAATTTTTTATATTTTATTTTTTCCAAAATTCATTTGAGAGTTTTGTTCTGAAGCTCAGAGCGCTCGAAGTATGGGTCATATGGATCACTAAAATGGGTATTCTCAATGATTCGAATGGGATGAAGACATTATCGATTGAATAACACAGTTAGATATTCCAGGGAATCCGTGTTGATGGCAAATATGTATGGTGTTTTTATGGACTGAACGAGAATAAATTCGCTATCACAAAAACGCTTATATCTTTCGAACCATTGGACCGATTTCGAAAATCAAACTCATTTTCGAATCATCTTCTAATTCTAATGAAAACTGTTTTTACAATAAAAAAAACCAAAACTATTTTTTACAAAATTCATGGATTTTTTCTGGAATTCTTCCCATCATGCTTTTTATAGGGTTCTCGATCACTTTCTGGAATGCTGTCTTCCACTTTTGCTTGAATTCCGGCAATTCCGCTAATGTTTTCGTTGATTTCTTAGTCTTCTTCAATTCTCTTTTTACCAGAGCCCAATATCTTTCGATTGGCCTGAGTTCTGGGCAATTTGGTGGATTGGCCTCTTTGGGGACAAAAACCACCTCATTAGCTTCGTACCATTCCTTGGTGGCCTTGCTGTAGTGGCATGAAGCTTAATCTGGCCAAAAGATTGTTGACACATCGTGCTCACGTAAAAATGGTAGAAGTAGCTTTTTCAAGCATTCCTCGATGTATATCTTCGAGTCAACAGAGCCTTGGCCAACGAAAAATTTCCTCCTATTCCCACAAGTGCAAATCGCTTGCCAAACCAGGATTTTTTTAGGAAACGTTGCTTGTTTCTTCACGCGAAATTGTTCGTCAACATTTCCACGAGAATCTGCAGTATAAAATTCCTGACCAGGAAGTTGCGAGAAATCAGCCAAGACATAGGTTTCGTCGTCCATCACGCAACAGGAAAAAATTTTCAAGAAATCTTTTTTTAATTTCTTCGCTCTTGGTTTCGCTTCTTGATTCTTCACAGCGTTTCTGTCTGGCACTTTCTGCACTTTGCATGTTCTAAGCCCACAACTCGACTTGATTTTCTGAACGGTTGACTGCGAACAACCCACTATTTGGGCCACATTCCGTCCTGAAAGGCTAGGATTCTTCTGAAAAAGGCTGATGGCTTTCTTCACTTTTTTTGGGCTATGAAACCCCTTTTTCCTCCCAGTTCCTTCCTTGCGGTTAATTGTAAGAAGCGCTTAACAACTCTTGATTCTTTCGAAGCTCCATTTTTGATTATTTTGAAAAAGTTTCACTATAAATTCTCGTGTTTTCACTTCGCTTGACATTTCGCGTCAGAGAATTGTCTATGAAGTAAATGTCCCACATGTTTCTGACGTTCATAACAAAGCAAACTATGATCAAATTTTGATTTTTTCTCAATTGGTTCAAGAGATATAGGCGTTTTTGTGATAGCGAATTTATTCTCGTTCAGTCCTTAGGGGGCATTTTTCACCCAAAGAGTTGAGATTTTTGATATCGATTTTATTTTTTCTAAAGATACTTTGAACAATGCTGCTTAACAATATACAATTCTCAATTGGATACGACCAAAGAAACGGAAGGTATGAAGATTTGAAATTTCGAATTTTTGAAAAAATGCCATTTGACAGGGGAAAATCTAAACTATGATAGATAGCGATTCGAATTATTATTTATTGAATTCAGCAACCTCGAAAACCTACATTTTGATACCAAACTCGACCATATAATTCTTCTTAGACAATATTTTCTGATTGAATAATTCCGTTGGATGACCAAAAAAAAAAATTATCATTGTATTATTGACGATTTGTCGACAGCTGCTATTAATTCTTCCCGTCTTCATGACAGGGAACTCATATCTTAACCACTATTCGAATTCGAGAAGTGATTGTTGAAATATCACATGCCTCTGTATATTCTCGGTTATTTTTCGAAAAACACCGATGTAAAAGCTGATTCATCTGACCTTCCCGGTCGACTTCCCGGATGAGAAAGCCGCGAATCGGGGAAACTTGGATATCGCCATCATTTTTACCTCGCGCGCCAATCCGTAATAATTCAATCATTAAAAGGATTCCACTCGGTTTTTCGTTAATTGCCTACATTAACCTTGGTGTTCCCACATTTTTTTCGAAACGATCGCGTACGCGAATAAATATTGACTTCTCATTAACCTTATACGTCCGAGAAGGTCCGGATAAAAAGACGTTAAACGGCTGAATAACAGAGCGCATAATTGAATATTCATATTTCGTAATGTTTTTCCACACTTCCCTGATTCGACGACGGCCAATCGGGAAGCGATCCGAGCCAATTAAATTTGTTCAGCCGGTCGAAAACTACTCAGAAGTGTGTATCCTTTGATCTATAGACGAGGGTCCAGATATTTGTTTTTAATTTCTTGATTGTTGGTTTTGGTGAAAACAAACGTTTTTTGTTTGAATAGAACATTTCCGCAAAAAATGGCCATTTGAATAACCAGATTTTTGTTTGCCTAACTGCGTATTTCTCAGGACGTCCTACAGAGTGGCAAGAATAACTTCGGACAAATTTTGCTGTGGTCTGGAACAAAAGTATTTCAGCGCAGCCAAATAATTTTTATTCTCTTGGTTTCTCTACACTTTCCTGTACTACTATGTGAATTTTCAGTTTGATATATTTTCATTTCACAGAGTTTTAGAATGTCAAACAAACGTATTGCGATTTTGGAGCTGTTTCGTCAAGGTAGGCGTCAATGCGAAATTGTTCGTTTGCTCAATGTGCCTCGACAAACCGTGTCCGATGCAATTCGTCGTTTCAAGGAGCTTGGCCATGATGGTCGTCGTCCAGGAAGTGGTAGAAAACGCACTGTCGAAACACCTAGCAATCGCAACATCGTCAAGAAGCGAGTCAATCGAAATCCGAGGGTTTCTATGAGGAAAATAGCCTGTGAGACCGGTATCAACCGCGAATCAGTCAGTCGAATTGCCAAAAAGGAGCTCAACCTCAAGCCATACAAGCTCCAAAAAGTTCAACTCCTCACGGAGGAAAATAAGCGCGTACGACTCCAAAAGTGCCGCCAACTCCTTCGTCTCGCCGCCAGTCAGCAATGGGAGCGAATTCTCTTCACAGACGAGAAGCTTTACACCGTAAAACAATCCCACAACCACCAAAACGACAGTCTTGTCCGTAGAGGCTCCCGGTACATCGGCCATCGTCGAACAACCGTCAAAATCCGCAATCCGTCATGGTCTGGGGCGGAATTTGCGGCAGTGGTAAAACTCAATCAGTCTTCGTGGATCAAGGGGTCAAAATCAATCAAGAAGTCTACCGCTGCGACATCCTCGAGGCCGTAGTACTTCCGTGGGCCAAGCAGCATTCAGCGATACGCATTGGATCTTTCAACAGGACTCCGCTCCGGCTCACAGAGCGAAAATGACGCAAGAATGGTGTAGGACCCATTCTCCTATTTTCATCTCATCTGCAGAATGGCCGCCCTACTAACCGGATCTCAACCCAATGGACCACAGCGTGTGGTCGATTTTGGAGCACGAGGTTTGTGCTAAAAACCACAAAAATTTGGAGTCGCTGAAGCAATCTCTGCGCCGGGAATGGAAGCGATTAACGCCCGAGGAGCTGCGGCCCATTGCCGAAAATTTCAAGAAGCGTCTGAAGCTGTGTATCGCCGCCAAAGGAAACCACTTCGAAACGGCTCAAATATATTATTAACAAATGTTCAAGCTATTATTATTTGTTGTTGTTTTATTCAATTTCTTCTGTTTAATAAAGTTAAATGAGGTTTTTCTTGTCACATTGTAAAATACGTTTCTTCATCTTGGGGTCTCTGAATCGTGAAAATTCTAACAGGCGATGGTCGAAAGGGTTTTCCAATAAGAGGTTGATGTCCTGGCACTCTCGTCATTCGCTGAAAACTGATTAGTTTCGAATACACCTGTATTCTACCGAACAAAACTCATTTAAGTGATAAGAGAGTGAAGATTCCACACACAAAAAATTATTACATTCAACCACTTGAGAGGGGGGCCAAGACTTTTGTCTATGCGTGTATACACGATGCTGGAGCTTGATTTGTCACCAAGTCAGATTCGAGTCATTGTTTTTTCCTTGAATCACTCTGGCATTCTAAAAAAAGCTCGAATATCCAAGTGTGGATTAAGTCAACTTCAAATATAAATTCTCCACTGTGAGATCTCGGGCCGATCCAAGATAAAAAATGTTTACTCTGCCACATCGAAGACCTTAAAATGTCAACTAGATGCTTTTTAATGTTCTGGCCGAGAAGCGACTTGGAAAGAGGGTTAAATTTCCATATTTCGGGTTCAAGTCGTCGTTATAAGATTATAGAAGAACTGAAACAGGTACATGATACTTTTGTTGTTGCCAAATATCAGAGAAGTAACGAAAAAAATGAAATAATGAGAATGCAGGTAATTTTAGCTCTTAACGATGTTGATTCGTTATATTTCATAGGAATGTGTCGTCCGAAATGAGGCAAACGAGAATTTATTCCATTGTGATACAATTTTGTGGTAAAAAGCTCAATTTTCTGGACACAGGATCAGTCTTTGACTTGTGCAATTCAACAGCAAGTTGTTGCAGTTTGAGAAAACCTGAATGATGAAGATCTGCTTTTAGTTTTCACGTAAGGACTGAACGAGAATAAGTTCGCTATCACAAAAACGCCTATATCTCTTTAAACAATTGAGAAAAAATTAAAATTTGATCATGGTTAGCTTTGTTATGAACGTCAGAAACATGTGGAACACTTCATAGATATTCCAATTCTCTGTCGCAAAATATCAAGCGAAGTGAAAACACGTGGAACTTTTTCAAAATAATCAAAAATGGAGCTAAAAAAGAATCGCAAAAGAGGCTCGCGTTCGTCCGGAAACGGTATCAAGAGTTGTTAAGCGCTTCAACGAAGATCTTACAATTAACCGCAAGGAAGGTACCGGGAGGAAAAAGGGGTTTCATAGCCCAAAAAAAAGTGAAGAAAGCCATCAGCCTTTTCAAGAAGAATCCTAACCTTTCAGGATGCAAAGTTGCCCAAATAGTGGGTTGTTCGCAGTCAACCGTTCAGAAAATCAAGTCGAGTTGCGGGCTTAGAACATACATAGTGCAGAAATTGCCAGACAGGAACGGTGTGAAGAATCAAGAAGCGAAACCAAGAGCAAAGAAATTAAAAAAAGATTTCTTGAAAAATTTTTCCTGTTGCGTGATGGATGACGAAACCTATGTCTTGGCTGATTTCTCGCAACTTCCTGGTCAGGAATTTTATGCTGCAGATTCTCGTGGAAATGTTGACGAACAATTTCGCGTGAAGAAACAAGCAAAGTTTCCTAAAAAAATTCCTGGTTTGGCAAGCAATTTGCACTTGTGGGAAAATGAGCAAATATTTCGTTTTCTGTTGACTCGAATATATACATCGAGGAATGCTTGAAGAAGCGACTTTTACCATTTTTACGTGAGCACGATGTGTCAACAATCTTTTGGCCAGATTTAGCTTCATGCCACTACAGCAAGGCCACCAAGGAATGGTACGAAGCTAATGAGGTGGTTTTTGTCCCCCAAAGAGGCCAATCCACCAAATTGCCCAGAACTCAGGCCAATCGAAAGATATTGGGCCCTGGTAAAAAGAGAATTGAAGAAGACTAAGAAATCAACGAAAACATTAGCGGAATTCAAGCAAAAGTGGAAGACAGCATCCCAGAAAGTGACTGAGAACACTATAAGAAGCATGATGGGAAGAATTCCAGAAATCCATGAATTTTGTGAAAAATAGTTTTGGTTTTTTTATTGTAAAAAACAGTTCTCATTAGAATTAGAAGATGATTCGAAAATTAGTTTGATTTTCGAAATCGGTCCAGTGGTTCAAAAGATATAAGCGTTTTTGTGATAGCGAATTTATTCTCGTTCAGTCCTTAGATAAGATTCTGTAAGATCAAAAGATTTTACACTTTTTGCTACAGTTGGTTAGTCGATATACCAGCGGCAGTGCTCAACTTTGTCCTATACCGAGATACTCTCGACTCTGGTCGTTCAATAACTCTCGTTGTGCAACGTATTGTGCAGAAAAGAACACCAGTCGTGAGATACTTATAACGCCCGCTAAAAATCGTTCTCCACTTCTTGCGTCACTTCTCTCTACGCGAGAGTCACCATAATAATAATAATAACGCGAAACAATGACTGGGTCAATATATTTTCCGAACCATTAAGTCGCCCTGAAAAATTCCTATGGAAATATGTGTACAAATAGCGTTTTATCTCGTTGCCGTGATACCGACCGTTTCTTTTGTTCTGGCACATGTAATTAATGCGAGTCATTGTTTGTTAATTTGTGCGAAAAAATTTACTGCTCAGTTCCTGGTACGGAAGGTGCGTCTTTTATTTATGCACCTCGTCTGGCCGGTTACGAAATGTGCGCAAAAAACGGCACATAACCGATACGATTGCACAAGCGGTAATAGACAGATCGAAGGTCAAACAGTGCGAACAGAAGTGTCAACGGATAATCTTTGAAATTCTCCCATGTTAAATTGAATATAACCCAGAATATAATAAAACTTTCGACAGCGACTTCTCTGAAGTTAAAATAGTTATTTATGATATGAGTGTTGAAAGTGACGTTTTATTTTGTGAGGGAAAAAGTTTGTGAAATGAGCGGAGCGAATTGAACAATTTCACGAACAAAATAAAATCACTTTTAACACAAATACCATTCAAGGTTCTTTGTAGAACTGCCCTATTTTGATAATGAAATGGGCGAATTCGCACTAACAATAAACTTCAAAATGCATTTTAATATTCAAATAATCAAAAGGTTGTTGTGAATGCAAACGTTGCCAACGTTGTGATTACTAACAAATGAGAGAAGACGCTGTCATTTGAATTTCGTTCCCGTCCAACTTCCGTCTTTGCTTTTCAACAGCTTAATATGTTTGTCGAGAGTCCAATTATTAATAAAATTGACGATTTGGTTGTTCCTGTGGATATTGAAGAGTCTGCAAGAAGAGCAAATCTGGAACTCCTATCTAAAAAATCTGTTCATCAATACGATATTGCATATAACAATTACCTGGCCAGGTGTAAATTGAAAAATGTACAACGGAACTTCAGTGAACCTGTTTTCCTGGCATACTTAGAAGAAAAATCAAAAATATGGAGTTCATCAACTTTGTGGAGCAAATTTTCAATGATAAAGTCAAGCGCCCTTATTTAAAAATGGTGTGGATGTCAGTAAATATTTTAAGGTAATAGCATATTTAAAACGGAAAAGTGAAGGATATCGTCCCAAACTCGTGCACAAGTTGAAAAGTTTATAAATGGGGCACCAGATGAGAAATACTTGATGGTTAAAGTTGCAACTATTTTCGGATTAGTTGGAGCCTGTCGGCGTGAAGAATTGTGTAATTTATCAGTGGAAGACATCGAAATAACAAATAAATCATTGGTTATACAACTTCCAACCACAAAAACCAAAGTCAGTCGTTCTTTCAGTATTGGGAAGTATGTTGACTATTTTCATAAGTCCTTTTGGAGATAACATTTCTTTCTATTTTCATAAGTACTTTGCACTGCGCCCTTCTGTCATCAAACGTCGTCGTTTTTTCCTGAAATACATGAATAATAAATGCACTGCCAATCCAGTTGGTATCAATACATTTGGGAAAATTCCATCTATTGATGCCGAATTCCTCAAACTGCCAGAACCAAAGCAATATACAGGACACTGTTTTCGAAGATCCTCCGCTTCATTGCTAGCAGAATCAGGAGCAAATATTACGGATATAAAAAAACATGGTGGATGGAAGTCTACGACGGTAGCCGAGGGCTATGTTGATCATTCCATTGCATATAGAAATATCATTGCTGAAAAAATTCTCCCAACCTCAACAGATTTTGGATCATCATCATCCAATATTCTACTTTCGGTTTCTACAAGTAGGTACTGATGGTGCTGAGGATTCTAATAATGTGTTGCGAAGCTCCCTAACGTCACAGGGCATTAATGTTAGTAATTGTTCTAGTTTTACGATTAATATTAATGTTCATAAGTAATGATTGTTAAATATTGATAATACAATTTTGCAATTGCTGAAATTTTTTCACCTGATTTCTTCATAAGAAAATGGAGTGCTAAAAATATTTTTAACACTAATGTTGAAAATATTTTTAACACGCTTCCACTTAAACAATCAACTTTAACATTGTTTGCTGTCATTAAAAGTGTCACTTTTAATGACAGTTGCACAAAAACTCATATTAGCTTGTTTTAAGTCGGGACGAATTAACGGATTTAGCACGGAAGGATTTATGAGTTTTGGGTCTTCTCGGTTATAGAAAAAAGAAAAAAACTATTCTAGTTACTATCGGGTCTCTAATTCAAATGAAACCCATACTTCGTGGCGCTACTGAACCAACGCTTTCCGATTTTTTCGGGAAAAGTGGGACACTATCTCTCTTTCCCGATCTAGACGAATGCAAACAGTCGAACGTCGGTGCGATACTCGTGTGTGGCCCGAGGTGTCCGTTCCACTTTGTACACCTCAGATCACGAACCTGCAGGTCATTTCCATATAGAAATGGCGGAAAACTATGACGACTAACCCCTGTGACCCGGTGCGAATAGGACAGGTTTACGGCTGGGAGTATGGAAATGCGCAGAGGTGAACTACGCCTTAATCTCCTTACTGGTGTCGATTTTAACGAGATGATAAAGATCGGAATGCTGGTCTGAACATGATGGATTCAACTTTTCTCGTACTTTTTGAGTAAAAGCTGGGAAAAATGGCGATAAAATTAGGAACAAGATTTGAATCGGCCAACAAGTTCGGCAATCATCGTACCGACACCTATTCGTGTTTTACAAATTCCCAAAACCAGGTGACTAACGTGAGAGCTATTTCGGACCGTTGGAAGAACCTGCGAAGGCCAAGGTTTCCGTCCGAGAATCGATGAGTTACTACGTGGCCTGATGCAGATTTGAGGGAGTCGACCCCGCGAAGAATCGCCTTGTTTGGCGCTTCGTGGGCGCGAGAAGCTCAGGCGTATCGACGAGAATGTCGCCGTCGTCGCTTATTCGGCATCGCCGAAGGATCCACTCGTTGAACCAAGAAAAAAACTCTGACGCCTCGTGGTTAGGGTAGTGGGAGGCAGAATTCGTTAGAAACTTTTCCTCACGATTCTGTAGGGCTGTCCAAGCGTATCTGCTTCGAATAGAGTAGATTTCGGTATTAAAAGAGTCAAGGGATTAAGCACCACGTGTGAAAAGGGGAAAATGCGTAGGAAGTACCCGTGTCAAATTTAAGTAGAGTTCTTCGAGAATAAATTCGATCTGGCGCCACAACCTTTGTGGCATTGAAGACGCAAGTTGGGATGTTTGTTCTATTTCACGCTGGCGAGGATGTTGATGTTGGTAAATAATTTCACATGCGTCAACTCATGATCCTTAGCGATGTTTTCGCAAATAGGTCAAGACCGTGGACTTATTCGTCTGAGAGAGACGAGGTCGATTACGAAATGGAAGATAAGTACCTCTTGTTCGTATCCTTGAATCGAGAGTTACAGATGAAGCCACTACGGATGTGATCTTCTGGATTACGCAACTGACCGGAGTCGATCTACTATGATAACCTAAATAATAACCTATACCCGATTCACTTTCATAAAGTATCCCGGGTGGCTAAAATTTCAGGTTCATCAAGTTTTTTTTCTTAAACCGTACGCAAGTTTGACACTCGTGAAATGTTAAATAATTCTGGGAGACGTTGCCAATATATATTCTTTTGAAAGAGAGAATTACATACTGTTTCGTAATATCAAACAATATATGGCATATGGCACGTGTGAAGAAATGGCGACAAGGAACAGATTGTATTAAAGAATAAAATCTGTTTCCCGCTCCAAATCTGAGTGTTAGCAGAGGGAATGTAAACGGGGTACCATACAATTCTGCGTATGATTCACGAGAACAGATAAAAACCTCTGAAAAAACTCTGTCTCCCCGTGTTTGTGTGGTGATACTGAATTTGTTCAAAAAAATATGCTGCTATCAGTGCTATCCATGTTACAGAGCTCCTTGTGCTTGAAAACATGCCTTTTCATCGAACTGGAGGCAAATATCTTGAAATTATATCTGTAACAAGACAAAAAAGAAGAAAAACGAGAAAGAAGCAGTAGAAAAAATACTTCACCTGCTAAATAAACCTTTTCACAAAGTCCTAACTCTCTCATAGATCGGGAGGATCTTTCGATCAGGTCCGATCTTCCAAGTGATGATACTTCTGTTCTTCAGGTGTTCGAGGAACGCTACAGGCCCCTTATGTTGGGGGATCATCTCCCATAGATTAGAGTGGTTGTTTTTTAGCGAAAAATCAGCAAAGAAGCTAGAGCAAATTCGAAAAACGTCTGACACTTCATTGTCATTTCTGACTATTTTTTAAATTTGTAAAAGAAGTTAGTTCACTTAAGGTATTTCAAGTTGTGCTAAAAGATTTTTAAATGTCTTTAGTATTTCTTGAGAATTTTGAAAAGTGGGGAATTCCATAGGTCCTCTGTTTAAAAATTTTCTGTCGGGTTATTCGAGTTTTTTCATTCTATTTCCTTATGAACTGTGTATCACAAAGAAATGGACTATTCTGTCCATTATTTTTCAGTGAAATTTCAACACTCGATTCCTGATTTCCGTACAAGAAAATAACATAGGTAGCTGAATCTTCCAACAATGTTTATACAGGGTGAGTCTTTGACTTGTACATATATTTTAACTGAAGATTCTTGATGCCAAAAGAAACCTTTTTTTTATTTTCCATTTTTCCGAATTCGGCTCTGTTAAAAAGATATAGCCATTTGAAAAAAACATTGGGCTAAATACGTCCCTGAAATGATACTGTGGAATTGATTCAAAGTTCATATTTCTCGATAGAAATTGAGTTTATACATTTAGGCCCAATTCAGGGAATACTCAAGTAGTCAAGTACTAACCTTATTGGACTAAAAATGTTGCAAACACGATAATTTCAACAAAAACAGTTTCATTTTCATCAGTTTCATCGGATGCAACTTAAAAGCCACATTTATTCCACCAAAATAAGTTCCTTCTTCGATTTTTCTGCAGATTAGTTTGTAAACACTGATAACTTGTTCATTTTTTCCTCGTAATTCCCAAACAATATCGTGAAGAGAGACTTTTCATTCAGATTTATTATTAAAAACAACCTAACCTAATCTAATTTGTATCGATTCTGTGAATTTTTGCACAGAAATTTTTAGAAGCTTGCTCATATTTTCATTGAGGTTGAGGATTTTTTACGAAACATAGTATAAATCACGATACATTTGTGTACCGTGGCATAAATATCTATGAATTCTGCCGTTTCCATCATAAATCGACTTTGCCGCCAAATTTTACCACGCATGTGTAGAGCGAACACCGAAGTATGGTTATCTGGAGGCCAACGTTAAACAATAACAAACCAGAGTCTCTGAACAAACTGTAAACATTATGTGAAGTTCTGAATAATCTGAATACATTCAGTGACTTATTGTTCTAATGTGATTATTATGTGAAGTGAATTAATATAATTTCAACCGTGTCGAGTTTATAAAATTCCAAGAGGATGTTGTTTAGATAGAAACATCGCCACAGATTATCAGGTATCGTATTATTTTTCATTAATTTCAATTTAATGAGTAGTTTGTATCGAGATTCATCATTCATATCCGAATTTTGTATTCCATCGACATTTAACTTCAATATGGACCGATAACTATGAATTTTCAATAGAAACTGTGCGTATTAAATCCTCCTTGGTGTTCAATTTTATCTCCCACATTTGTGGGATTTTATTATGAGAATATCTCGACAAAGTTGATAAATATTGTGACAACATTGTAAACTCGTTTAAAAACCAGAGAAGGAATAATATTCGATGATATTTAATTGAGAGACGCATTCACATTATTCTTGAAATTAATGATTTTTTCGTCAAATTTCTCCGGGTAAAATTGGAAATAACTCGAAAACGACGCGTTTTATTGAAAAAAAATAGGAATACTTTTAGTTTCTTAAATGATTGATTCTTTCGAAAATATGAACCGTTTATCTTTTTAAAGTGGTTTTATGGTGTTTTAGCGTGTATTGATGAGTCGACTACCCTGTAACTTTTATACTAGTAAAGATATTGAAGAGGTTCCGATTGAGGAATATGCACCATGAACAGAATAAAAACTCAACCAAAATTCAGTTCATTCGAAATAACGGTTCCGAAGATATAAACAGAAAAGTGTTTTTTTCATGGATTTTCGACACCCTGTATCTCCCAAACCAAACCGAATTTGAAAAAATGGTATAGGAAAAAAGTGTTTCGTTTGATGAGAGGAATCTACAGTTGAAATATATGTACAAGTCAAAGACTCACCCTGTATACGTGATATATTTCCAGTATTAACAGAGAAAATAAGTTTCTTCAACATTCGCCAGGTCTTTGGAATCATTGAATTCACATAATCATTTCTCAGATTCATTATTTTCCAAAAGTAAATGAAAGTTTCGATAAATATGTAATTACTACGACCTCTCTGTAGAGAAGACAACGTTGCTTAGGTATCTGACAGGAAAATGACCATAACCTAACATTCTCAAAATATGCAAGGTGAAATGTGTCAGAATGCCAACCGGGATACTTTACAAAAGTGGATGGAGTATACCTATACGGTAATACCTCGGGAATTCGTACTTTTCGAACAGACCCCGTACAGGGCGATACGCGAAGCGGACGCGGCGCGCCGCAAAGCGTTCGCTTATTTATTTTTCCGAGCTAATCGAATCGCCTCATTAATATAATAACCTCTTTGTGCGTTCTTTGCGCGCCGGCCTTCCCTTGTCAATCATAAGCGATTGACGCGATCGCCCTGTGAGAGACTCCTTAATGAATTCGTACTCTCGCTCGGGTCTGAACTGAACGGATCGCCGTCATCGCAATTTTATTTACCGTTTTTCTCCGGGAAAGGTCAAGAGCTCTCCGAATCTCGGCAGTGTTACCACGAGGGGCCATAAGGTCCGTAAGTTCGAAAAATGTATAACCAATGATTTATTTGTTATTTCGATGTCTTCCACTGATAAATTACACAATTCTTCACGCCGACAGGCTCCAAATAATTCGAAAATAGTTGCAACCTTAACCATCAAGTATTTCTCATCTGGTGCCTCATTTATAAACTTTTCAACTTGTTCACGAGTAAGAATTTTCGATTTTTTGGGACGATATCCTTCACTTTTCCGTTTTAAATATGCTATTACTTTAAAATATTCACTAACATCCACAACATTTCTAACAAGGGCGCTTGACTTTCTCATTGAAAATTTGCTCCACAAAGTTAATGAACTCCAAATTTTTGATTTTTCTTCTAAGTTGCCATGAAAACAGGTTCACTGAAGTTCCCTTCTACATTTTTCAATTTACACCAGGCCAGGAAATTGTTATATGCAATATCGTACTGCTGAACAGATTTTTTAGGTAGGAGTTCCAGATTTGCTCTTCTTGCAGACCCTTCAATATCCACAGGAACAACCAAATCGTCACTTTTATCAATAATTGGACTCTCGACAAACATATTAAGCGGTTAAAAACCCAAGACGAAAATTGGACAGGAACGAAATTCAAATGACAGCGTCTTTTCTCATTTGTTAGTAATCATAACGTTGGCAACGTTTGCCATTCACAACAACCTTTTGATTATTTGAATATTAAAATGCATTTTGAAGTTTATTGTCATTGCAAATTCGCCCATTTCATTATCAAAATAGGGCAGTTGTACAAAAAACATTGTATGGTATTTGTGTTAAAAGTGATTTTATTTTGTTCGTGAAATTGTTGAATTCGCTCCGCTCATTTCACAAACTTTTTCACTCACAAAATAAAACGTCACTTTTTACACTCATATCATAAATAACTATAATGAGAAGCCGAGAGAGCGTTAATATCGACCGTCACATAAGATAGCGTTGCCGTCAAATCTGTAGCGGTGGCGCTTGACGGTGGAAAACTGTACGTCGACGTTTTCTGCAGTGGGTAACATCCGTAGCAGGGGTGTCTTCGAATTCTAACTTTGCAATACAGTCACCGTCGTGCTACGGCAGCTACATTACGTTACCGCTTTCTAGTAAAGCAGGGCTTTAGATCCCAGAGTCGCTAACCCTAACAATATTCTACGAGTAACGAAATGAACTGGACGAAACAGTGTTAGCGTATACTCAACCCAATCAGTCGACAGTGGCGTAGACTTCTTCGAACGCGTTTTCGTCGAATAAAAGGAAAAACCGCAGCTTCCTCCGCCGTCCGTCTCTGCCGTTCCTTTTCGTGCACTCGGGGCCGTTTCCTCTGTTCGTCGAACCGTACTTCCGGTTCGGTTCTCCGCAACCTGCCGCTCTCGCTTATCTCGGGGGATCTACCCGTCGACCGGAGAGACTTTGCATAAATTTACGATCGGTAGGAGAACTACGAGCTTACGTAAGGAGAGCTGTTGAATAACTCTGTTTCCCCAGGTTTTCCGTTTCGAAAGAGAAAATACTCTTGTTCGGTCCGACCAAGTAACTTCTACCACATATTTTACCGATCCTATAGAAATTGGGCAAAAGAATTCTATTGAATCTTCAGCCTTCAAAATAGGAAACGTATACCGCCATATGGCGGTGCAGTGCATTAATTTTTATTTATTGGATTATTCAGCTTAATAGAACCAATGTTGGGGTGCAGGGATAATTAACAAGAAATCCTACCCTGAACTAGATCTCACACTGACTGTATATAATACACTAATTTTCCTTCACCAGTCAACTGGGAGTAGATACCTGCGGGGCGTGCCATTTAAAAGAAATTCAATTCCATGTAAGAATCCACAATTGTATGAAACAATTAATTTTCACTAATCGACGGCTAATAAAATCCTTAATAAAATGTCTTTGGTAAAAATGGATATTTATCATTTCGAACAGAAAAATTCAAGGATATAAATTTCGCGAAAACAACACATTGTTGTAATATTATTTACGAAAAACGGTAAAATTTGAAAGAAAAAGGAGATAGACATTAGATTAACAAAATGATAGACTTCAATACTGAAATGAAAAAACACAAAAATATTCGTTCGTTTTGATGGTGGAAATGTTGAAAAATTACCAAAAATGATGGGGAATATCCTTTTTATTCGTTTAATACATACAAACTTATAATAGTATATTCTAAAACTAGTTGCACAATGGGCTCCTATTCCAATTCGAATGCGAAATTCGAAAACGAGCGACGAAGGAGCGAGTTTTCGAACGCATGAGTATTGGAATTGCATTCTGCCACGAGTATTAGACGATATTTTCTCTATTCCACTCAAATTTTGTGAGATTCAATGAAAAAATTCAAATTATAGGTCCTAGTGACTTTCATATTGTATCTTGGCAGTTGGTGTGAATGTTAGGAAGTACGAAAATTGTCATTTCCAAATTGACGTCAGCTGAAATTTAAAAGGATCGGAAGTCATTGCTGACAACCACAGAACGAAAAATGTTACTGAAAACGATGATGTAATGAATTCATTACAGCACTGTTTTTAGTACTGTAATGAACACATTACGATACTGAAATAGAGAAAATATTTTTTATATTATTTTTATCATTATACACCCTTACATCCCTTCATGAATCAGAAAAAAATAAATCGTTTTTGACTCCCTTTTTTTTAGGGACGTAGACCCTTAAGGTGAATCGAGTTATTACGTCGTCATGTCCATTATCCCAATAACACTCAATTTTTGTGATAAAATTCACAATTTAATAATTGCCCCTGTGCATATATCCAGTTATCCGCGAAAAGTTACTGCACGGTCCTTACTTGGTCGGTTGACCCCCTATTGATAGTTTTAATAGGGGCTTTTCCATGAAATATCATCCCCAAGGCAGCCTCCTTTATCTCAGAAGTTATCATGACGATATCAGCAATTCAAGTCCACATTTTAAGTCACATGGGCTCCAGCGTTCTCTTTGTAGTACCCTAGATAATGGCAATGAACTATTCTTTTTCTTTATCAACATTCATTTTAAAATTGAGTTCAAGATGAACTCAACGAGTGGAATTATTCCATGCACATAAATTACAATAGCGCCAAGGGAAGAAGCACGACGTGCGAAAAAGGGAAAATGCGTAAATCGTAGGGAGCACCTGTGTCAATCGATAGAAGAGTTCGGTCGGTCCTCGAAAATCTTGATGCAACTTGAAGGTAATTTCGAAGTGAATCAATTCTTCATGTGATTTTTGTGAGTGTGTGGTTTGGTAAGCGAGAAATTTTCCATGACTAAATGTGTTCAAAATTCATACTTTTTATTTTATAAACCACAAAGTTTATATACAGGATGGGCTTACTCGGTTAAGAATAAGACCGAGATGCTCTGTGCGATTCTATGGCGGTTACAAAAATCCCACAAGCATATACCTGCTCAGTTCAACAGATCTCCGCCTTCAGTCGCATTGTTTTTACACGGCTTAGCTCGAAGCCCTCAACAAATACTTTCCACGTCGTCGGCCTTTAGTTCGCCACCCTTTACAAAGTGAATTCGTGTGATAAGAACTGTTACCCTGCACAAATCCACGTGAAACCAGACAGAAGCAGATACGTAACTTTTAATCTGAACAACCGTAAGTACCATTCCCTCAGTATTTGCTTTGTGGTATTTATTTTCTATCAAACATCCAAACGACAATTCTTTTTTTTCTCAATCGTCCAATTTCAGAGATTTTTAAAAAGTTGAAAACCACGTCATCCCAGACAAATTCCTTCTAGAACATTCCAAGAGGACAAATTGGCAGAGGGGAATCTGCTTCAAATAGAATAAATTTCGGTAATGAATGAGTTCCGACAGTTGCGTCAAGGGAAGAAGCACTACGTGTGAAAAGGGAAAATGCGTAAAAAGTACCTGTGTCAATTTTTAAGTAGAGTTGGAGGGTTCTCTCAAATCCTAATATTACTCGAAGGTGATTTCGAAGTAACTCAATTTCTTCGTGATTAAAGGCAAGTGTTGTTTGTGATTGCTTAGTTTGGTAAAATGACTAAATGGGAATTTTCGGATTGATTCATGAAAAATTCATTTATTACATCTTAATTCGGGTCTGGACTCCTCATTCAAGACTTTTTATCCATTTACCTTGCACAAACCAAAGAATCACCATATTTATGAAGCATATACACTGCGCAAAAAAATTAACGCACATTATGGAAATCTCAAATTTATTCTACAACTGAAGGTGTTCTCAATGATAATTATTTTTATCAGAACTATGCATGCATATGTTATCCACTTTCAACGTTTTTCTTCAATACAGATGTCTTCTCCCAGCAGAAATAAAAAAAGATGATATTATCAGATTTGGAATGTATTGGCTTCATTCTAAAATCAGTTGTTCTCGATCAATTCTAGAAATCAATAGTTTTTCTTTCGTTTGATTTTCTACACTCGATCGCTATGCAACGCGAAACACGCAATTTGACCCAAGAGGAATGTGCCCAAGCGGTAGTTTTGCGAGAAGAAGGGTGGACATACACAAGAATTGCAGAAAGGTTTGGAGTTTCCCATACAAGTGTGTCCAGAATGTTGCAGCGATTCAGGGAGACAGGTATGAATGTCCGAAGACCAGGACAGGGTAGACCACTGCCATTCAAGAACGTTACTTGAGAGTTTCTTCGTTGAGACAACGGTTTGCAACCGCTCGCCTCCTTGAAAATCAGCTTGAGCAAACTGATGAGGTGCAAATTAGCACTCAGACAATAAGAAATCGCCTCAGAGATTATGATTTGAGGCCTCGTGTCGCGGCAAGAGGCCCAGCTCTTACCCCAGCCCATCGAAGGGCGCGTTTGGATTTTGCGAGAGAGCATATCCATTGGGAAGAGGCCGATTGGGAAAGAGTTCTCTTCACAAATGAGTCTAGATTCTGCCTCTACCATTGTGATCGACGTTCCCTTGTACATAGACATCCACATGAAAGATATGCTCAATGCGATTTCCTGAATACTACTGGTTTCGGGGGAGGATCGATTATGGTATGGGGTGGAATATCTCTGACTGCTCGCACAGACCTAGTGGTTGTTGATAATGGAGCTATGAATGCTGATAAGTATATAAGGAACATTCTTGAAGAGCATGTAGTGCCATTTGCCTCATACATTGGTGAAAATCTCATTTTTATGGACGATAATGCCAGACCCCATCGTGTGCGTATCGTTCAGGAGTACCTTGAAGAGGTTGAAGTCTCTCGAATGGAATGGCCAGCAAGAAGTCCAGATCTCAATCCGATTGAGCAGGTTTGGGACAACCTCAATAGAAGGCTGAGAAGTTCAGAAAATCATCCAGCTACTCTTAACGACTTAGGAATCCAGCTCGGAGAAATCTGGGAAGGATTAGATCAGAACATTTTAAGATCACTCATTTTGAGTATGAACCGTCGTTGCCGAGCTGTAATTGACGCAAGGGGTGGAAATACCAAGTATTAAATCACTCATCAGCATTTCAGTATTTTGAAAATTGTTCATTTCTCTTCTTTCACATAAGATTCGGTGAAATCCTGAATTTTTCTTCCATTTAATGTGTCTTCTTTCGTTCAAAACCTTCCCGAGAGAACATAAAAAATAAGTTATAAAGTCAATGTAGAGTTAACTTTCATTAAAATTGAGATTTTCAGAATGTGCGTTAATTTTTTTGCGCAGTGTATAAAAATGACCTAAACAAATCTCCCTGATCGAATTTCACATCACCGCAATCGCAACACAGAAACCTACAGCGTGAACGCACAAAAGACGAACCAATTGAAGCCCCAACAAAGCACTCCTGATCTAGATTCCCCAACGAGGTCTTTGATGTTAAATCCCTCGTAGACTTGACGGTTTTCTTACGTAACCTATACCCTCGCGGGCTTCCAGCGATCGATTTAATTAGATCTCAGATCGAAAGTTAACAACAAAGCAAGTTCTATTGCTCAATAACCGTCTTTATCTATCTGGTCTAACAGAGACTGCACGGTATGCACACCCTCAATAACGACTCTATCTTGAGAGATGTGAAATTATTGAGTCGACACGGCGAGAAGATGTCGAAACGATTTGTAACACAGACCTAGTTTTTTTTCGCGGGCAGTAATTGTTCTAGAGGCGATTCTAGCCAATCGAGGCTTTCGTAACTCGATTGGGTGCTACCAGAAACGTGTTTACAAACTTTGAAAAATTGACGAGGATACCATTTATACAGGGTGACAAGAAAACTTCGGAAAAATTTTGCTGTGGTCTGGAACAAAAGTATTTCATCGCAGCCAAATTATTTTTATTCTCTTGGTTCTCTATACTTTCTTGTACTAATATGTGAATTTTCAGTTTGATATAATTTCATTTCACAGAGTTTCAGAATGTCAAACAAACGTAGTGCGATTTTGGAGCTGTTTCGTCAAGGTAGGCGTCAATGCGAAATTGTTCGTTTGCTCAATGTGCCTCGACAAACCGTGTCCGATGCAATTCGTCGTTTCAAGGAGTTTTCCCATGATGGTCGTCGTCCAGGAAGTGGAAGAAAACGCACTGTCAATACACCTAGCAATCGCAACATCGTCAAGTAGCGAATCAATCGAAATCCGAGGGTTTCCATGAGGAAAATAGCCTGTGAGATCGGTATCAACCGCGAATCAGTCCGTCAAATTGCTAAAAAGGAGCTCAACCTAAAGCCAAACAAGCTCCAAAAAGTTCAACTCCTCACGGAGGAAAACAAGCACGTACGACTCCAAAGGTGCCGCCAACTCCTTCGTCTCGCCGCCGGTCAACAATGGGAGCGAATTCTCTTCACGGACGAGTAGCTTTTCACCGTAGAACAATCCCACAACCACCAAAACGACAGAGTCTGGTCCGTAGAGGCTCCCGGTACATCTGCCATCGTCGAACACCGTCAAAATCCGCAATCCGTCATGGTCTGGGGCGGAATTTGCGGCAGTGGTAAAACTCCCTTAGTTTTCGTGGATCAAGGGGTCAAAATCAATCAAGAAGTCTACCCCTGCGACATCCTCGAGGCCGTAGTACTTCCGTGGGCCAAACAGCACTTCGGCGATACGCATTGGACCTTTCAACAGGACTCCGCTCCGGCTCACAGAGCGAAAATGACGCAAGAATGGTGTAAGACCCATTTTCCTTGTTTCATCTCATCTGCAGAATGGCCGCCCTACTCACCGGATCTCAACCCAATGGACTAAAGCGTGTGATCGATTTTGGAGCACAGAGCTTGTGCTAAAAACACAAAAATTTGGAGTCGCTGAAGCAATCTCTGCGCCGGGAATGGAACCGATTAACGCCCGAGGAGCTGCGGCCCATTGCCGAAAATTTCAAGAAGCGTCTGAAGCTGTGTATCGCCGCCAAAGGAAGCCACTTCGAAACGGCTTGAATATATTATTAACAAATGTTCAAGCTATTATTATTTGTTGTTGTTTTGTTCAATTTCTTCTGTTTAATAAAGTTAAATGAAAAAGAGTTTGTCCGAGGTTTTTCTTGTCACACTGTACATCGGTTATTCTCATTCTTCCCTAAAAAATGGTGTCCCGCAAGGTTCCGTTTAAGGGCCAATATTGTCCATCAACAATTGTACACTGTTGTTGTACAAGAAATCTGGCAGTTTGGCGAAGAGCCATAATATGTCGTAACTCAGATATTACCTGCAAGGTTCGCATATTACTGCTTGCAAGAAGAAAGAAAGAAAAACGTGTATATGCTGAGGGCAATTTCGCCACGAAAGATTCATTTCTTTCTCCGACGGTGTAAAAATAACGATCGTACCATATCATTACGTGTCTGTTTGTCGCTTAATGGTCATACCATACCGCAAGATTATAATTATTGCCATTTCCTAAAGCATGATATCATCGCGTATTAAACATACGAGAGTTCGCTTATAAACGCTTACGGAATACACGGTATTTTCTGCTAAAACGCCTCTATCGCGGTGAAAGTTTGCCAATAAATCATACTGTTACTCTCGGTAAGCGAAAAAATTAATATTTTTTACGAATTGAGAGATCGCATCGATGAGGAACAACATCACTGACAGCATAATGAACATGAGAAATGCCATGGCTCCAGAAGTAAGTTCTGGTCGATTTTGATGAACAAAGCTAAGACATTCGGTGAACATAGTGTGACAAGTGCGCCTCTGTACGTTTCCCGAATGTTCGAGACGCTTGTGGAATGCACTCTCTCGATCCTTCTACCCGATAGAGCACCCGCTTACGTTCGGGAGTTGCCTAGACGGGTCCGGACTTTGCGAGAAACAATCGGCGCGATATATATAAGGGGCACATTGGCGGAGATTGATTCGGAGACAAGCGACGAGTGAAAACAAATAGTAGTGCAGATAAATCAGTGGAAATAAATCGTACAGTTTTTTGCTAGAATAAATCCATTAGTTGTTAATTATCAGTGTTATAAGGACTGAATTCGCTACCACAAAAACCGCTATATCTCTTGGACCAATTGAGAAAAAATCAGAATTTGATCATAGCTTTGTTATGAACGTCAGAAACATGTGGAACATTTACTTCATAGATATTCTGTCGCAAAATGTCAAGCGAAGTGAAAACACGAGAATTTATAGTGAAACTTTTTCAAAATAATAAAAAATGGAGCTTCAAAAGAATCGCAAAAGAGGCTCGACTTCGTCCGGAAACGGTATCAAGAGTTGTTAAGCGCTTCAACGAAGATCTTACAATTAACCGCAAGGAAGGAACTGGGAGGAAAAAAGGGTTTCATAGCCCAAAAAAAGTGAAGAAAACCATCAGCCTTTTTCAGAAGAATCCTAACCTTTCAGGACGGAAAGTGGCCCAAATAGTGGGTTGTTCGCAGTCAACCGTTTCGAAAATCAAGTCGAGTTGTGGGCTTAGAACATACAAAGTGCAGAAAGTGCCAGACAGGAACGCTGTGAAGAATCAAGAAGCGAAATTAAGAGCAAAGAAATTAAAAAAAGATTTCTTGAAAATTTTTTCCTGTTGCGTGATGGACGACGAAACCTATGTTTTGGCTGATTTATCGCAACATCCTGGTCAGGAATTTTATACTGCAGATTCTCGTGGAAATGTTGACGAACAATTTCGCGTGAAGAAACAAGCAAAGTTACCTAAAAAAATTCCTGGTTTGGCAAGCAATTTGCACTTGTGGGAAAAGGAGCAAATTTTTCGTTGGCCAAGGCTATGTTGACTCGAAGATATAGATCGAGGAATGCTTGAAGAAGCGACTTTTACCATTTTTACGTGAGCACGATGTGTCAACAATCTTTTGGCCAGATTCAGCTTCATGCCACTACAGCAAGGCCACCAAGGAATGGTACGAAGCTAATGAGGTGGTTTTTGTCCCTAAAGAGGCCAATCCACCAAATTTCCCAGAACAATCGAAATATATTGGGCCCTGGTAAAAAGAGAATTGAAGAAATCAACGAAAACATTAGCGGAATTCATGCAAAAGTGGAAAACAGCATCCCAGAAAGTGACTGAGAACACTAAAAGAAGCACGATGGGAAGAATTACTCTGTTGAAAAAACTCCGGGGACAAAAATTGCTCTGTTGAAAAAACTCCGGAGACAAAAATTGCTCTGTTGGAAAAACTCCGAGGACAAAAATTGCTCTGTTGGGAAAACTCCGGGGACAAAAATTCCGCTATTGGAAAAACACCGGGGACAAAAATTGCTCTGTTGAAAAACTCCGGGGACAAAAATTGCTCTGTTGAAAAACTCCGGGGACAAAAATTGCTCTGTTGGAAAAACTCCGGGGACAAAAATTGCTCTGTTGGAAAAACTCCGGGGCAAAAATTACTCTATTGAAAAAACTCCGGGGACAAAAATTGGTCTGTTGGAAAAACTCCGGGGACAAAAATTGCTCTGTTGGATGAATTCCAAGGACAAAAATTGCTCTGTTGAAAGAACTCCGGGGACAAAAATTGCTCTGCTGGAAAAACTCGGGGACAAAAATTGCTCTGTTGAAAAAACTCCGGGGACAAAAATAGCTCTGTTGGAAGAACTCCGGGGACAAAAATTGCACTGTTGAAAAAACTCCGGGGACAAAAATTGCTCTGTTGAAAAAACTCCGGGGACAAAAATTGCTCTGTTGGAAGAACTCCGGGGACAAAAATGACGCGATTGCAGAAACTCAACCCATCACCAAAAGCACTGACCCAATTTTTCGTTGGCCAAGGCTCTGTTGACTCGAAGATATACATCGAGGAATGCTTGAAGAAGCGACTTTTACCATTTTTACGTGAGCACGATGTGTCAACAATCTTTTGGCCAGATTTAGCTTCATGCCACTACAGCAAGGCCACCAAGGAATGGTACGAAGCTAATGAGGTGGTTTTTGTCCCCAAAGAAGCCAATCCACCAAATTGCCCAGAACTCAGGCCAATCGAAAGATATTGGGCCCTGGTAAAAAGAGAATTGAAGAAGACTAAGAAATCAACTAAAACTTTAGCGGAATTCAAGCAAAAGTGGAAGACAGCATCACAGAAAGTGACTGAGAACACTATAAGAAGCATGATGGGAGAGAGAGAGAGAGAGAGACATTCACTAGGATCATCGAAAAGCACATCGATTCAGATCACAGAGTATTTGTACATTAGGCCTACGCTACAGATTCGGTACACTGAGAAAAAAGAGATGGTTCCAGCAACAAATTGCTTTGTTTAAGAGGTTTTCTTTGAATTCAATTGATGATTTTATTTCATGAAATAAGATCTCTTCTTGGTGAATGAGCATTATTACAATCAATCAACATAGTTTTTTTGGTTCACATAAGGGATTTATTTGAGCGAATTTATTTCAACATAAAAAATATTTGTTGTGTTCAAACATATAGTTTTTAAATTCAAAAAGTTGATTTGTTTCAATTGATTTCTGTTGAAAATGATGGAATTAAATACGCAACTTATTCGAATGAAATATAAATAGTTGTGTTGGAACAAATGGATCAGTTCGATCAAAGAAAGATGGATTGAATTTCTAAATGAAATAATTGTTTGGCAATAATTTGTGACCAAAGAATTCATGTCTACTATACTTTGTAGAAATATTGTTGAAACGCTAGAAACAAAGCAACATTTATGTTCTCTATTTTCCTCGGTTTTAGGGTTTCTTGTACTTCTGTCCTTTTTCCGTTCGTCAGTTAAGGATACAGTTTCGAAACAAGAAGCTCATTAATTCGCTCAATCGCTAAAACCTCGATCTGAACAACGAATATTGTTAATGAACAAAGAATACGCTTGCGCTGCGGACCTGCGGAGTGCCGATAGAAGTTGCGATGTTTCAATTGCCGTGTCGGAGATTCACGAACCGGTCCGAAACTTCCCGAAATCCCGAAAGAAATTGTGTTGTACTGTGTCTGTATCCTCGTCAGTAGACAGTAAGGGCAGAGGTTAGTGTATCGAAAATTTAGAAGAAGTTTTAGAAGGAAGTTCATTCTCTTTAGTCTTTGGGGAGTTTGAGTAGGATATTGATATTACTACTTATTAGCAAAGACTATATTATTAGTGAGTGGTGAGTGGTCGTAGGTAGTAGACGTAGAGTCATAGTATAACACTACTACTAAGTGCTGAGTGTAATCAAATCGAGGTAAAAATATTTTTACGTGATACGTTTGTTCGTGATGCATCGAAGAATAGTTCCTTCTTCAATTATTCTATCTTTCCTTTCAGTGTTTCGATAGATTTGAATATGGAGGAATCAGATACGCTTGGGTGTTTTTTAATCAAAAACGGCCTCGGAGATTATAGACGTGCTTTCCAAGGTAATTCGTTTTCTGTTGGAAAAATATTTTTCTCATTGGATTCATGATCTTTCCTACAGGTATTGAGCCAAACAATGTTCTTTTGGTTGAAATAAATCAAACCAGGCGTCAAAGAAGATTTCGCGCCAATTTTGATTTATTTTGTTATTCATACCAAACGAACCTTGTTTGGCTTAAATCGAGCTTATATTGTGCAATAAAAAATCTCATTTCATGTGAACTTGTTATATTCTGCGATAAAAAATTGAATAATTATGTGGTTTCAGACAACGATATTAGATTTAAAGACTTGAGAAAACTCTCAGAGTCTGATATCCAAACACTGATCCCAATTATTGGTCACCAAATTAAATTGCGTAATGCTTTGGAATCCTTGGATGAAGTAAGTATTTTTCTGTTTCTGTGGTATTATTTTTTATAATAACTACATTAAACTTCTTAGGAGAACCTGCAGACCAATGTGAATGAAATAATTGAGGAATCAATAATAGCAGAGTGTTCCTCTGAGTATGATAAACAGGAGAAGTTTTTGGAAAATTGCAGGTAGGTCCATTAGTTAGATTTAGTCATAGGTTTCAGTACTCCCGGATTTTAAAAGCTATTTTCGTCAATATACTGGAGATTTGCATATTAATTTATTTTTCACGTTTTAGAGAGGAAACATCCAATAATTTAGACCCCCCATACAATATCATTATAGATGTCCCTCCCGCTAGTCCATCTTCCGTTTTGACAACATTAAGCACATCATCATCATTCACAAATATTGTCCAGAATATAGATTTGGAAAGCTTATTACAGTCCACATTGTTGGGTAGAGCTGTTATACAGAGTTATCGCAGCTCAGAAGTCTTGGATACCAAGTGCCAAAGTTTATTGGTTGAAATTATCATCACACATTTGCTCAATAATAATCAGCAGTAAGTATTTTTCTACAAATTTTTAATTTTCAATATAAAGCATGGTTTTTTCATTCTAGGCGATTATTGAATGAAGACTTCAATGATCTTGCAGATAAAATTATAGCTTTATTTCCTAACGAAGTGAAAGGGGTGTACTATATTCCACCATTAAGAAAAAGACATTCCTCAGAAAACATTTCTGGAGTATCCAAAGGAAAATTAGTCGATAAGTATAGAAATACCCTCACATTGTTGAGAAAGTGTGGGGTTATCAAATCAACTAGAAAAGGAGAAATTCAAAATCGATCCTCCGATGATTCTGATGATGGTGAAAAAGTGAATGAAAATGAAAACGAAAGCTTTGTATGGCTGAAGAATAGAAGTGAGCCATGGACTGAAGTTGAGAAACACTGGGAGAGAAGCTTCAATAAGAGAAATCGTATGTTCAAAGAGAAAAAAATTACAATCCATGATATTTATGAAGAATGGCCTATACTTTCCCAAAATGCTGGTTATCTCCTTGTATGTAAATACATATGACGATTTTTTAACCCAATAATAAATAAAAAAAATTTCTAGGTGAACAAGGATTTCGAAAAACTGTTCCCAACGAAAACCCTTTATGGTAAATGGGACAGAGTATACGACAATTTGATTCAATACAGGGAAAATTTTCTGACTGGTGCTGATATAATAATAAAAAATTTTATAAAGTCTAGAACATTAGATAGAGGTAAGTATATTTGAAAGACATGTTTTTAAATGATATTCATTGATAAATTTTCTCAGAATATATACATTATTTGCAACTATGCTTGTTGGCTTCCTTGATTCCTTACAAAGGAAGAGTATCAGCAAAACGATCAAAAGGTATGGTTCCTTTTAAGCCATCAGCCAGTGAGAGTAAAAATAGCATTTTAGCCGAAGTCAATGTAAGTACACTCATGAGTTGTCACGGCTTTATATATTTTCTATGTAGCTTATCCCATGTTGTTGTTGTTGTCCTTCTTGTTATTTGGTATGAAATTTCAAGGTTATTTCTCTTGGTTTATGAAGGGGAGTTACCTTGATAAATATACATAGGTATATCGTATAATTCAATTCTTGTGATGATACATCATAAATACTTAATGATTGATTAATTATATTGTATTTCAAAATAGAAATAAAATTAGGATGCTATTTGAAGAAAGCTCTATTCTCAGCAAATTTTGAGTCAATCAAGTATTTCCAGTTTATTCAAAATGAATTGAAACCTGGTTCCTAATTTATTGATTTTCAACAATTTTTTAGTCTAACTTCGCTGAGAATTCTTACTCTGTGTGTGATTTATGAAAATCCTTTAGGAATTGGCATAATGAATCTTTAAATTTATGATCAATTAATGAAGAACTCTTTGTTTATGTTCAACTTTCACCTAAGACCTCTTTGGGGAATAAAAAAATTTATATATACAACTATTTTCAGATTCCTGCTGATGTTTCCAAAGTTGTTAAAGACAAAATACAAGAAGCAGCTAGTATAGGTGCTACATTGCAGCCTTTCATAATAGTTGAAGTGAATGGCAATGCTGTCCGTAATGTATATGTGAATATATATACATCTCTTTATAAGGTACCATCTATTTTAAGCGCAGTGGAGACCTGTTTTTCATCATTTCATGTTTTTAATTTGAAATATCCCATAGAAAGTCATCATTTGTGGTTATTCATCCAACTAGCAATGTATGATCTTACAACAAAAGAAGATAAATCAGTTCCCTTTATAATAGATTTAGTTAACAAAACAAAACTAAAATAAACTATTCAAGTTTGAATTTTAGCTTGAAAACATGACATTCAACTGTAAATTTTGTAAAAAAAAACTGAAATCGAATAGCTTCTACCTCTTACACTTGAAATTATTCCACAAAGTTGAAAATGATTTTCCATGTGGAAAATGTTCCAGAAGTTTTTCTTCCAGAAGGGTCTTGAAAAAACATATTGAAAACTGTTCTTCTACTAAAAATATTCAATATAGCAAAAACATAATTGGAAAATGTAAAAACGAGAAACAAAACTATAATGACTCCAGTGTTACTGCAGAATTGAGTTCTGGTTCTGATAATCCTCCTGCTGAAGATACTTCACCTTCTTTATTTGACAATACCATTATGTTCATTTCAAAATTTTACAGTAATCCATCAATGACTAGAAAGAGTATTCAAGAGATTATTGATAGTAGTTCAGTATATTTTGCAGACTTTTCAGATGATATAATGAAAGAAATAAAATCTTTAAATATTCTGGATGAAATTAATCTGGAAAAAATTTCTGGTATAGTGAACAAAAAACCATTTCAACCATTTTCCACTGAATACAAACGATTTCGATTATTTGAGTCACTGAATACCCTTATAAAGCCTGAGGCCTTCAAACTTGGAGAAATTTTTGATGATAAAATAAATCGCCAAACTATCAGCATGGACATCAAAACTTGTGAAGCATATATAGTACCCATACAACGAGTACTGAAATCTTTTCTTGAGATTTCTGGGGTCTTGGAAAAATTGATGAGGCATATTGAAAATGAAAGTATATCCAATGATACAATTTCTTCCATATTCTCATCTCTCCTGTGGAAACATATAAAGAGCAAGTATTGTAATAAAATCTTGCTACCCTTGTTTGTATACTTCGATGATTACGAACCTTTAAATCCATTAGGAACAGCTGCTGGAGTTTATAAAATTGGAGCTGTATATTTCACTATAGGAGCTATCCCTCCATTATTTTCCTCTAAACTAATGAATATTTTCCTATGGGGTTTATTTCATTCAGCTGACCGCAAAACTTTTGGCAATAAAAAAGTTTTCTCTAAATTTATCGAGGATATGAAAATATTAGAATCAGAAGGCATTGAAGTATATTTTGACAATGAAATTATCAGAGTATATTTCTGTTTATTTGCTATCATTGGAGATAATTTAGGAATCCATAGTATTACCGGTTTTACAGAAAGTTTTTCAGCCGAGTTCACTTGTCGAATATGTCGTTGCCAAAAAAAAATTCAGCACTATATGGTTAAGGAAGATCCAGATTTAATGAGAACAGAAGAGAATTATGAAACAGACTTAGAACAGAGATCTTTCGGTATAACAGAGCAATGTTTTTGGAATGAACTTTCAACTTATCATAATATCACAAATAGCTGTTGCGATATAATGCATGACATATACGAGGGTATCTGTCGTTATGATATGGGTCATATTCTGTATTATTATGTGGTTACAAAAAAAACATTCTCATTAGAAATATTGAATGATCGTATAAAATATTTTGATTATAATGATTTATGTGACATAGGAAATCGTATTCCACAGATTACAAAGCGACAGTTAGATAACCGAAATATTATTATATCTGCATCAGAAATGGCAGCTTTTGTGGGATACATTCTGTTTATCATTGGGGATCTGATAGAGGAAAATGATGAGGTTACCAGTTTTCTATTACTTCTGGTAGAAATTGTTTACATTGTTAGTAAAGCGACTACTTCCTGTGAAGAGCTAGACTATTTAGGTCACTTAATCAAGAACCATAATCAGTTGTATGTTTCACTTTTCCAAGATACTTTGAAACCAAAGCATCATTTGCTTGTACACTATCCAAATATTATAAAAAAGGTTGGTCCTTTATGTTTTCTGTCATCTGTAAGGTTTGAAGCTTTTCACAAAATTGCTAAAACTAATGCTCACATTATTTCATCTAGAAGAAATATTATATTTACTTTATCGATGCGTCATCAGTTCCAACTTTCATATAGATTGCTATCCCAAGAAGGTTTTGTAGAATCCATCGAATTAGGACGCTCAGCAATTTCATTTCTTTCCGCTGACGATTCATTGAAAGAAAAATTAGATCAGGTTGGTTTTCAAAGAAACACATTAATAGTGAACTCTTTAACTATTAATAAAATCACTTTCAAACCTAATTTAGGCATCCAAGTTCATCATAACGAATTTGAACCTCGATATGCTAAAATTTTATGCATAATCTACGAGTCTGACAATAAAATTTATTTTTACTGTGAATCTCTCAAAAGCATCGGATATTCGACTCATTATCATGGTTTTATTGTGGAAAATGGTGAAAATGCTCACAAAAAATTGATCAATTTAAAGTCACTAAGTTGCATATTTCCTGTAGCTCTTCATAAAATGAATGACCGGAATTTATGCATTATTCATAAATTCAAACAGAGTTTGTGAAGTCAGGCTCAGGGTCATAAACCGAACCGTTTCTTAAACTTTTTTGGGAACTGATTTAAATCTAGTCTTGCAATTTCAGAAGAATTAATTTTTTTTTATAAACAACTTCACCCTGCATGTATTATGTGAAATGTTGTGTTTGATGTTTATTTTTATAAATCATTGTTACCCTATTTTTTTAACAATATATTATGTATTATATTTAAACATATATCATTTTATGTTGAAATCTTATGAGTTGAAAAATAAATATTTGGCTCAATAAGTATTCGATTTCATTCCTCTGAATTTCCTTCAATTTGACTCGCTACCTAGAATTTTCATTTTCACAGGTGAAAAGGGAGTAGGTTAAAAATGCTAATAATGAACTAATATATCGATTTGAAAGGAATCAAATGTTTTGTTTGAATCAAAAAAATGTTTATTGATGAATAATACAATGAACACGAACAATTAAATAATCATAATTTACAACAAATCATATGCCTATTGGAATCAACAGAAAATATATATTGAAATACAAATATGCTTTTTCTACAGAGTCTTCACTATGTTTTTGTACTGAAGAATCATTCTTGCGACTAAAGGAACATTTATTTGACCCTAATAAGGATACATTCAAGTTCAATAAGTCGTATGTTTTGGTTTAAAAAAGATATATTTCATATGAAGTGAAAAAGTCAACAAAATCCCTTATTCAGGCCAAACCTAGCTTTATTAAAACCATTTTTAAAGAAATCATTGGTTATGGGCAAAGCAGGCAGTATTAAATCAAATAAATATTTTTCTCAGTGTAGATATGGCCTCAGCATATTATTATATCAACTAGCTGGCCCGGCGAACTTTGTTCCGCAGTTGTTCCACAGAACAGATACACAAAAATAATATGTCATATGTCAATCACTAATAATGGCAATTTTGGATTCAGTTATTTCCGCAAATATATTTATTACCCAAACAGAAATTCAAAAACATTTTAAAAATTATGAGGAAAGATGAGAACGGACAATTCACGATTGAAACTGATCGCCAAAATCCGATTTACTTGAAATTTCGATGAAAATTCACTGTGATATTCAACCGCTTTTTGATCTGTTAATAGCCTTTCATGGTACTATAAGCCCTATGTAAATTACACGGTAATTGATGTCATATGTTCTTTTTTCGACCATTTCAGACCACGACGACCGAAATGCTCGAAAAAAGAACAGATGACATCAATCGATGGCCGCGAAAGCCTCAACAAATTCATCGTCATTTAATTGTGATAATGTCAAATATAGTACCTTCACGATTACGTTATTTGGAATAAATAAAACTATAAAACTAACTAATAATCATCAGTCATAATGTGTGAATAGCGCCATCTGAATTGGTAAGAACGAAACTTTTCTCATATCTCAACGAAATCTAATCATTTTAGACATCTGTACTCCTACGCTAAGACATTTTGGTTTTGCCCAACAGCGCAGAGTTGTAGGCAACTCAAATTACACACTATTACAGTGACTATAGAGGAAATATAGTCACTGTACACACTATTTGTTTATACCGCCATCTAACTCGGAGAATATCAAATGAAGTACCAACGAATAAGCGGTAGCGTAACTGTAACTGTAGCGACATCTAGTGGCCTTACTCAAAAGGAGGAAAAGCATTTCCTGTATAAGTAAAGCTTTCATCGATTTTTTCAAAGTTTTATTGTATTTCATAATGACCAGACCGTAGACGAATCCATATATGAAGTTTCATAACAAACAGTCCATCCGAACTCGTGTTATAAATGGTGTAACCAACATCTTTCTTTTATATATATAGATTCATAGGGGCCATAAAATTCAAATTGCTTACATGCATTGAAAAATCAGCGGTATAGCTCTCATTTCAAGTAACGTATGTTCGTCGATTGGAATACCGCAAGGCTGCTTTCGAGGCCTCGCTAAAAACCGCCAATCGAGGATATCCATAAACGATGTCTATATACTCGACACAAATGTTTGGCGAATATCAAATATCAATCATATCTATAGCCATTTCACATTTCTTCTTTTCCTCGGTATTGGATATCGCGGAAAGCGGTGTCCTTGTTTGCTGGCCACGTCCGTATTGTAATTCCACCTCTCATGCAATCCGAGTCCATTTATATAACGTTCTCTTACTTATGCTAATGCACAAACGTACAGGGTATCCTTCCGTTATTCGCGCGGACCTATTTGGTTTGATAAACTACGGGTACTATATGGTCGTTTCTCTATTTGGCGAGGCTCTGCGGTAGAGAAAAAAGTACCAGCTTGTTTTCTGCCGGGATCTGCGAGGTACTTCCATTGTTTCCACGGTGAACTACGCGAAGGATAACAATTCAGTGACTAAGAAAGTGAGAAACATATCACTCGATAGCAAAATCGATTTTGCGATCCAAATCAGACTTTGCAGATATGAATATTCGTCTCGTCACATCGCAGTAAAAAGAATAAAGAATTCAAAACTAATTCCCCGTACCAGTACCTACCACATCAAAAATATACTGCTCACTAAGACACATTATGAAAAAATTATGGCACTCACTCGTTACTTTTCCTTCTCACCAAAATCGCAAAATCACTGTTTTGGTTAAGTTTGCTCACCTGAAACAAAAAATACGATCATTAAATGAAATCGAAATGGCCATTCCTATCGAAAATTTGCCAATGACAAAAACAAAAAAAAGGACCAGAACAGATTTCAAAATCGATTGTAGAAAAACTGCCTTACTGTGAGTATCTCACATACAGTTCAACCAAGAATTATTGACATCTCGGGGGGCTTTGAAGAATCAAAATTATGTTGGTAATAGCCCATTCAGTAATATCCTGAGTTGCAGAATTCAGGTTGGTGTTGGAAATAACACTGACGTCTTGTTCTGTCATTAATATTCGAACAAATTTGGCAAATAATTGCGCAAGTAAAAAATCTTTGGAATGAGGCTCTTGAAGAATGTAAAGTTAATAAATGGAGAGCCTACACAGAGTACGTAGAAAAAGAAATAAGAGAAGATCAGTCAAACTATATGGAATGTTATGATATTGCTGACTAAAGCCTTTAATGATGAACATGACGAGTTCTGCCCAGATGGGGAAATAATAAGAGTTGTTGTTGAAGCAGAATAATAGGAATATTTACATTTTTGATATTACATGTCTTACTCCTTCATTGTTCACAAATATTGAAAGTTAGAATTTAATGACAAAATTCTTCATATACAGGGTCTTTCACGAGGAACCTCACCCATATTTATACGGGAAACTACTGAATGTATTTTCATGAAATTCAGCACTTATAAGTATTTCACGATGCTGATGAAATCTAAAATATTTTCAAGGCATGAGCACCTCCGGTTTTTCCGGAAATGACGTCAACTTCCGTTTTTCAAATTAGAACACCATTTTTTTATTGCAGAAATAGATTCCTTAGAAAATTTCACGTTATTTTGATGTAACATTTTTCAGTTTTGGTTGAAAAATTCTCTCTGAGCGGGAAAATTCGAAAAAAAAATCGGAAATAGAGCTCCGCTGAAACAAGAATAACTTCGAGGTTTTTGGATGGAAAATTTTCATTTTTGGGATTTTTCAAGATGTAAGATTGATGTATCCACTTTAGAAATCGAAATCGCGATTCATGATACAGGGGGTGAAAAAATCGCTTTCAAAGTTAGGAATGACAAAATCGTGAAAAATCAATTTTTTCAAATTAGAACCCCATTTTTTTATGTCAGATATTGAATCTACGTTAAAAAATAATGTGAGTCTATGCATCACACCCTTGCCCTAAAGTGGATATTTTCTGAGTTATTCACAAAAAACTGTTTTTCGTCTTGAATTTTCAGCTATTTCTTTTCCCTTCACGCCAAAAAGATGAAATTACATAATACGAATTATCACCAAATTAATAGTAAATACAAAATGCTACTGAATAAAGAGGAATTTGGCAGATGTAATCAATGATATCTATCATTAAAAAAAAAGAATGTAAAACATGGTAAGTTTTTGCATATGGTTCATAAGGAATTATTTATTTATCACTGGAGAGAAAACCGATGGCCGATTAGTTGAAATAAAGAGGTTTCCGATACAAATTCGAATCCAAATTCGCCATCTATTTAGGAACAACCTGTAACTTTTTTCTCTTGCATATTAGGGTAGTAAAATCTTAAACATGGTTCAAATAACAGTTCCTGAAAATTTCATCTTTTTGGCGTGAAGGGAAAAGAAATAGCTGAAAATTCAAGACGAAAAACAGTTTTTTGTGAATAACTCAGAAAATATCCACTTTAGGGCAAGGGTGTGATGCATACACTCACATTATTTTTTAACGTAGATTCAATATCTGCCATAAAAAAATGGGGTTCTAATTTGAAAAAATTGATTTTTCCCGATTTTGTCATCCCTAACTTTGAAAGCGATTTTTTCACCCCCTGTATCATGAATCGCGATTTCGATTTTTAAAGTGGATACATCAATCTTACATCTTGAAAAATCCCAAAAATGAAAATTTTCCATCTAAAAACCTCGAAGTTATTCTTGTTTCAGCGGAGCTCTATTTTCGATTTTTTTTTTCGAATTTTCCCGCTCAGAGAGAATTTTCCAACCAAAACTGAAAAATGTTACATCAAAATAACTTGAAATTTTCTAAGGAATCTATTTCTGCAATAAAAAAATGGTGTTCTAATTTGAAAAACGGAAGTTGACGTCATTTCCGGAAAAACCGGAGGTGCTCATGCCTTGAAAATATTTTAGATTTCATCAGCATCGTGAAATACTTATAAGTGCTGAATTTCATGAAAATACGTTCAGTAGTTTCCCGTATAAATATGGGTGAGGTTCCTCGTGAAAGACCCTGTATTGAATAGATCGATTCCTTAAGTTTTGTTTCTGTCTTGATATCTATTACAATTTTTTCAATCCATTCACTTTGCAGCAACACGCTTCAAATTATCAACTAGATTTTTCTGGTTTAGCGAATATTTATATTGAACTTTGGAAAGGAACATGCTTCTTAATCATTCACGATATTTTTCGTTATAGGACCAGAATTTCCAGGCTGTATGCTCCTATAGGTCATCGTTCGAAAATGTATCAATACAAGATGAAAATAATATACTGCTGGTATACAGATTCACACGATGGTAATCGTATGCGATAATTGAGGAAATTCTTATGTTCAAAGTGCCTTACTTTGAAAAAATACCATTTAATTTTAAGGTTATACAAGGTGACAAGAAAAACTTCCGACAAATTTTGCTGTAGTCTAGAACAAAAGTATTTCAGCGCAGCCAAATAATTTTTATTCTCTTGGTTTCTCTACACTTTCCTGTACTAATATGTGAATTTTCAGTTTGATATAATTTCATTTCAGAGTTTTAGAATGTCAAACAAACGTAGTGCGATTTTGGAGCTGTTTCGTCAAAGTAAGCCTCAATGCGAAATTGTTCGTTTGCTCAATGTGCCTCGACAAACCGTGTCCGATGCAATTCGTCGTTTCAAGGAGCTTGGCCATTATGGTCGTCGTCCAGGAAGTGGTAGAAAACGCACTGTCAATACACTTAGCAATCGCAACATCGTCAAGAAGCGAGTCAATCGAAATCCGAGGGTTTCCATGAGGAAAATAGCCTGTGATACCGGTATCAACCGCGAATCAGTCCGTCAAATTGCCAAAAAGGAGCTCAACTTCAAGCCATACAAGCTCCAAAAAGTTCAACTCCTCACGGAGGAAAACAAGAGCGTACGACTCCAAAGGTGCCGCCAACTCCTTCGTCTCGCCGCCGGTCAGCAATGGGAGCGAATTCTCTTTCACCGTAGAACAATCCCACAACCACCAAAACGACAGAGTCTGGTCCGTAGAGGCTCCTGGTACATCGGCCATCGTCGAACACCGTCAAAATCCGCAATCCGTCATGGTTTGGGGCGGATTTTGCGGCAGTGGTAAATCTCCCTGTAGTTTTCGTGGATCAAGAGGTCAAAATCAATCAAGAAATCTACCGCTGCGACATCCTCGAGGCCGTAGTACTTCCGTGGGCCAAGCAGCACTTCGGCGATAAGCATTGGACCTTTCAACAGGACTCCGCTCCGGCTCACAGAGCGAAAATAACGCAAGAATGGTGTAAGACCCATTTTCCTTGTTTCATCTCATCTGCAGAATGGCCGCCCTACTCACCGGATCTCAACCCAATGGACTACAGCGTGTGGTCGATTTTGGAGCACAAAGCTTGTGCTAAAAAACACAAAAATTTGGAGTCGCTGAAGCAATCTCTGCACCGGGAATGGAACCGATTAACGCCCGAGGAGCTGCGGCCCATTGCCGAAAATTTCAAGAAGCGTCTGAAGCTGTGTATCGCCGCCAAAGGAAGCCACTTCGAAACGGCTCAAATATATTATTAACAAATGTTCAAGCTATTAATATTTGTTGTTGGTTTGTTCAATTTCTTCTGTTTAATAAAGTTAAATGAAAAAGAGTTTGTCCGAGGTTTTTCTTGTCACACTGTAATTATATATTTATTGCTATGATGAAAGCATCGAAAATTTAAGTTACTCCTTCGTAACTTCCAAGGCCTGTTTTGATGTCAATAATTCTTGGATGGACTATAACTCAAAAGTCTTCGGTGGCCTCTGGAACCATTACGGCATTAATACATGGCTCGTTAAGCCCGTCGCACACGTATACATCATTTTCAACTTTCCAACGCGAAGCTATCAAGTTCAGCGTACATTTCCAACGAATTCGACTCCAATCCGTTAAAAAGAACGATATGGAAACGATCCCTTCTAAAAACACACGATCTCGCAACGCCGTATTCGATTTCCCGTGAAAATCTAGAAACGCTGGCGGAAAGGTGAACGTTTTCGTCGAGAAAAATCGAGCCACTCTCCTTCCGTCACCTTGGTTTCGTCCGTTTTCTCAATCTTACTATCGTGCGGTAGAGCCTCTAGATCTTTCTGGGATTAGAACTGAGTCAATACATTCAGGGAATACTCAAATGCTTAATACATACAAATATTTCGAGAAACCATGTTACAATGAATTGAATTTTGAAAAATGGTATAGGAAAAAGGTTTGTTGAGAGGAATCAACACATAAAGAATTGTACTCACGTTGTAAATATGTATTAAAAAAATCTTTCTTTATCCCTCTCGTGCCGACGACCGACCGTTCTAATTCCATCGAGTTCCAAGCTCCAAGGCCGCAGTTTTACCGGCTCTTGTACAATCTCGGCAGTAACAATAAACAATTATGTATAAATGATTACGATATCGCGGATAATAGAGACACGCCCTGGGCGTTTTTATCTATCGGTCGACGCGAGTTACATTAAGGGCGTCCAGAGAGCTAGAGTACGCGTTTGATTTATCGGCAGTTACGAAAAAAAAATGAGAGAGAAGGAGGAATCCGTATTAAGGTCAGGAAAGGAGCAGCTCTTTATGTTCGAGCACGGAACGAATTCATGACTTTGAATTGTGTACCTATTTCGTTCTGAAAATTTTGAAATAGAAGAATGGTCTACTCCTATACGATGGGATGTCAGAGAAAATTGGCCGATATTTATTTGGGAACTTGTGTTTTATCATACGTAATACCACTAGAGATGGAATTTTGCCGGCAAAATTTCTCGATTGATATGAAAGTTTGTTGCTCGGAAATTTCGCGAATAATATTTGTATCAAAATCACGAGCCGTCAGGCGAGTGATTTTGGAAAAAATGTCATGAACGAAATTTCCGAAAAGCAACAAACTTGAATATTACAAGAGAGAAATTTTACCTGCTTAAATTTCATCTCGAGTGGAATTCGGCTTGAGTATTCCACGAGAAAATAGGGTAATATGTTCACAATTGACGTGTATTGCGCTATTTGGCAAATTAGAATTCATCATAGATTAACTAAACCACTAAACGTTGTTTGTTCTCTCTATGATATTCATTTCCGAAGCTATCTATGAATTCGAGAAACGTCAAAAATTTTGTCGCTGAAAAACCAACATCTAGGAGCATAGAATAACTGGAGGGAAGGCTTCATACGTTCGACAGATCATTTTGAACTGCCAATAACGGCGGAAGTTAGAGTTTCGTGTGACGCCCGATAGATAACGCTGAGTCCCTTTATTCAGTAACGTCAGATATTTTGTTCTATGGCCCTACAATTGCAAAGAATATAATGTGGCTGTCATATTGATACATTAGGCGCATTCGGTATTTCCTTTCGGAGACGGATCGGACACAGAACATCCAATAATTCGGATCTCTCTCTCTCTGGCTGAAAGAGAGGAGAGAGAGAGATCCGTATTTATTAGATGTTCTGTGTCCGTTTTCTCTCCGGATTGGTAATAACGAACGCAGTGAATTATGCTTCTTTTTAATTGAAAATGGCCATAAATCATAACATAGACAATATTGATGACATAAAATCGCTTCATTCTAATCAACTTTTTATGCGCAATTTTATGGGAATTCTGTGATCGGTAATAAATTTGTCAAAACAATATCCTTATCGGAAAAAGCGAACATTCAGGTAAGTATTATTATTATTATACGGGAAGACTGAGGTTTTATCTGTTCTCGTGTATTATACGCAGAATTGTATGGTACCCCGTTTACATTCCCTCTGCTAACACTTAGATTCGAAGCGGAAACAGATTTTTCTTCCTATATTCAATCTGATCCTTGTAGCCATTTCTTTACACGTGCTATATGCATTATATTGTCGGATTTACGAAAAAAAGTATGTATTGCTTTCTTTCAAAAGAATATATATTATGATATAGTAATAAATGGGACCTAATAAGTAATAACAACGAATAACCATCAAAGATAATTTTATTAAGGATAGCCATGTTGTAGGAAGAAACGACGTTGTCGCCATCTCGTGACCTTGCGGCGAACTGACAAGTTCGGACGTTTTTGGCAGTTCATTTTCGTAGGGGAGCCTTCTCTCCAGTTATTCTATGCTCCTAGCCAACATGTTGGTTTTGCCGGGTTGAAAATTTTTTCGGGATGAAACGATCGTTGCTACGGAAACTTCCTCACTAAAAATGAGAGGAGTGGAATAATCAACGAAATTTTTAACATAATTCAATCAATTTCAGAAGGAGCTATTATTGATGAAGTTATACGACAACTTCGTATTTCTGAATGATAACGCACTGCAACATAGATTTCACCAGGTCATAACTGCTAGAGAAAACTTGCTGTGAAGATGCCAAGCAGTTCGAAGACATATTCATTGCTCAGCAATTTGAATTTGCACGCCCTATGAATTGACATAATAATATGCTGAGGCCAGATCTACTCTAAATATCGATAGCGTAGATCTAATCTATATCTATACTAATATTATAAAGAGGAAATATTTGTATTTTTGTTTGTTTGATACTAATAGGCTCGAAAACTACTGGACCGATTTCAGAAATTCTTTCACCCTTAGAAAGCTACATTATCCCTGAGTGACATAGGCTATACTTTTTACCCAAAAAAATAAGGATACCTACTATATCTTCAATAATTACAAAAAATCAGCCATAATCAGCTATTTTCACGTGCGCTGCAAAAACCGGAAGACTTACGTGGATACAATGTATGACGGAAATGTACCTCTTAAATAGTTCTACAAAAAAGTCCGCGATAGCATATATCTATCTCTCAAGATTGACTTGCTATTACCTGTTTATGGTAATCAGATGTTTTCCAAAATTATGCACTATTTAGGAGTGAGTTTTTATGAATTGGGTATTGATCCTCATCCAACCTAATACGTTATTTATCCCCAGTATTTAATTTAGAACGAAATTGCCCTTCACATCATACAATTACAACAAGTACATCAAAAGATATGGCAGGTTGAAGATGAAACCGCCGCGTGAAACAAATTTCTACACGGGCGAAGCTGGGACGGCCTGCTTGTACTCTATAATTCAAACTGAATGTATTTCGACCTCTACTTCTCTCTGATGAATTTTAACATAACCTACCATTTTAACGCTGTATTAGCAGGTTTTCTTGTTTGGCTTCTTTACCCACTGTGAATGAAAAAATCGTTAGGAGCTTCAATGTAGTGTGTTTATATTTCAACTTGCATTTGAAAATGGTTTCACTTTGAGAACTGAAATTTGGTGGGTAAACTCAGAAAGGATTGGAGTTCCTAATGAAATAATTTAAATCGATCTTATTTCGAAAGTTCATTTTCTTTCAAAAATACAAGAAAATATGTCAACTCATGCTTCTGTTACAGATAATTCCGTTCAGAAAATCAAGTTGAAATACGGTATGCAGAGAATGGCCAAATTCGAATACATAGCAAGAAATAGTTCCTGCTCTACCTAAATATTCACTAATTTCTTAGTTCAGCGATTTCCGGATAAAGAGCGCCATTGTACAGGGTGTCCCAAATTCGATGATCACTGAGAGCATCTCGAGAACCATAAGGGTTAGACAAAAAATGTTCAAGGACTCCCGATCTCTTTTTTCAAAATAATCAATTGCCAGCAAACAGATCCCAGATATCTGAATTGGTTCTCGAGTTACAGGGCGTTTCTGAAAAATTGCTGATTAAAATATTTCACTATACAGGGTGGCCATTTGTAAACGAAATAGACGCGATTACAGACGAAATAAATTTTTTCGATAGAAATGCTCGGACAGGTCGATTTCTGTTTCGAGGGGGACAACTTAAGATGTAGGTTACGGACGCATAGCGCTTCAACCCTTTCTACTACAACCCTCACCCCCAATTTTTGAATAGGGAAGATGGGGTGAGTGATACCTCATTTGAAAGGTATTTTTATACTGATTTCAGCACAGTAATTGTTTTTTCATTTTATGCATTAGTTCTCGAAATATTCTTAACTAAGTATTTGAAAATGAAGTGGTGTTTTCATGGCACTTGTAGTGTTTTTTTGTGAAAAATCCACATTTTGAGCTTCAAAACAACCATGACTGTGGCTTCCTTCCCCCAATCCACTGACATAGAAATCTTTAATCAAGATGTCGATTTTTCACAAAAAAACACTACAAGTGCCATGAAAACACCACTTCATTTTTAAATACTTAGTTAAGAATATTTCGAGAACTAATGCATAAAATGAAAAAACAGTTACTGTGCTGAAATCAATATAAAAATACCTTTCAAATGAGGTATCACTCACCCCATCTTCCCTATTCAAAAATTGGGGGTGGGGGTTGTAGCAGCAAGGGTTGAAGCGCTATGCGTCCGTAACCTACATCTTAAGTTGTCCCCCTCGAAACAGAAATCGACCTGTCCGAGCATTTCTATCGAAAAAATTTATTTCGTCTGTAATCTCGTCTGTTTCGTTTTCAAATGGCCACCCTGTATACTCGTAAAGGCTGTCCCAATTCAAGTGACGACGAAAAACTCTTTGAAACTCTTTGAAACGTATCAGATTTTCGAAAAACCGGTTACAGGACGATACTCTGTAAATCTGCGGCTGAGAAGCAATGATGAAAAATATAGGGTGTCCCATTTAAAAAACACAAACTTTTCTCTCTAGAACTTGAACGGCGAATAATTTTCCAGATCAGATGCAAGCAGCGTATGGGTATTAGAAATTACAAAAGAAAACTCCTTGGAATTTTCGTGATATCTCCAACAGAAAACGGGATATAGGGAAATATTTGAATCAGCAATTTTTCAGAAACGCCCTGTAACTCGAGAACCAATTCAGATATCTGGAATCTGTTTGCTGGCAATTGATTATTCCGAAAAATGAGATCGGGAGCCCTTGAACATTTATTCTCTAACCCTTATGGTTCTCGAGATGCTCTCAGTGATCATCGAATTTGGGACACCCTGTACATTTAATTCATAATTAGAGAGATATTCATAGAACTTGAAGTGATAATGTAAGTTCTATGGAGATATTCCATAAAATGCACGGTGGCGCCTCTATCGGATTAGTTTTCCTACTCGCTCTGAAAGGCGACCTTAATGCCGGCCAGTAGTATAGCTATAAGAGTTCTGGCTCAGTTTGCATATTAAAATTAGAATTTGAACCATTGTTTGTTGGGAATAATAGTTCTGGCTCAATTTGAATATTAAAATATTGAAATTGGAATTTGAACCATTGTTTGTTGGGAATAATAGTTCTGGCTCAATTTGAATAGTGAAATATTGAAATTGGAATTTGAACCATTGTTTGTTGGGAGATTACTCCCAACAAACAATGGGAGATTACTCCCAACAAACAATGGTTCAAATTCCAATTTCAATATTTTAATATTCAAATTGAGCCAGAACGATTATTCCCAACAAACAATGGTTCAAATTCCAATTTTAATATGCAAACTGAGCCAGAACTCTTATAGCTATACTACTCCGGCCACTCACGAGGCTTCCGAGACGGGCGTTTTATGATGGTTTCTAAGGCCACGTGCGAAAAGAGTCTCCGTGATTGGTCAAGGGCTCTCAAAGTGTCATAAAAGGCCATAAAACGCCCGTCTCTGTAGCCTCGTGAGTGGCCGGCATAAGTTTCAATTATTATATTATTCATTCAAACTGCCCTTGAAACAAAATTTCTTATCTTTTTCTGTAGTTGTTTTGTGTCATATTTTGTGACATTTGTTACTTGAACATTTATTTTTATCTTCTCTTCCTTTTTTATGAAATTTTCAGAACGTCCGCGTTCTTTCTCGATGAATCTAAGTGCAGGTCGATAATTCCATCGATATTCCCGATCCAATATCTCTAAATCACGCGATGCACAGCCGGCAGCCGCATACCTGGCAATTTTCCCCGTTCTCAATAAAAAAAATAAGCTCTCCCGATTCGATTTCCTGGTGCGTCACGTCGCAGTACCGGACGGACGGGAAAAAAAAGGCGCGCGCGCAGCGGCGGCGACCGCATACCGACGATCGTAAAACAGTGAATTATGGAACGGGGAAACGAAATCAATTAAAAGTTTACGTTTTCGATATCGTTTTATTGGCCGAGTCGGCGATAATAATAATACGGAAAGGTGAAGGATGCGAGCGGTTTAATTGGCGCTTATTATAAACGTATTGTGAAGCCCGTTGCGGACGAGGTGCGAAGAGACGGGTGGACGGCGCGGCGGTCTGATGAAACAATCGGGAGTACGATTGTTGTGGCAACAAAGAGTTGGAATAATGTGGCTTTTTGTTCCTGAAAATGAGGTACAGACGAGAAGGAGTTATTAGGTAATTGGATAATATCGAAAATATGAGGCACCACACAAACATTTTCGAAAAGTGTCTCTAAAAAGTTGTGATTTTTGATATCGATTTTATTCTCTTCATACATACTGTGGACATTTTTCACCCAGAAGTTGGGATTTTCGATGTCGATTTTATTGTTTATATAGCTACTTTGGACAATGCTGATTAACAATATACAAACCTCATTTGGATACGACCCAAGAAACGGGAGCTATGACGATTTGAAATTTCGATTTTTTGAAAAAATGCTATTTGACAGGTGAAAATCTAAACTATGATAGATAGCGATTCGAATTATGTTTTATTGAATTCAGCGACCTCGAAAACCTATATTTTGATACCAAACTTTGCCATATAGTCCCTCTTTAACTCGAATTTTTTATATTTTAATTTTTCCAAAATTCATTTTCGAGTTTTGTTCTGAAGCTCACAGCGCTCAAAGTATGGGTGATATGGATCTTCAAAATGGGTATTCTGGATGATTCGAAAGGGATGAAGACATTATCGATCGATTAACACAGTTAACTTAACGTTAAGTTAGCAAAGCCACCCCTTAGAAAAAAAAACTAAGGACGCGACAAATTTTTTTCTTTCACGACAACTTCGAGGCAGGTATTCGACAATTAATGCAATAGAAAAGAGTCAATTACGAATGCGCTGTTGCCAAAAATGCGATAATTCTAGGAATATCTCGAACTCGCGGGAAAAAGACGTAAAATAAACAAAAAGGAATGGATTTTTTGGGTTTTTTTTACTTCATATCGACTACGACAATTACTCGACAATTATTTGTAACCATTTTCATGAGATTCGGTCGATATTGAGAAAGTGGTTCTGCTAACTTAACGTTAAGTTAGCAAAGCCACCCCGTAGAAAAAAAAAACTAAGGACGCGACAAATTTTTTTCTTTCACGACAAATTCGGGACAGGTATTCGACAATTAATGCAATAGAAAAAGAGTCAATTACGAATGCGCTGTTGCCAAAAATGAGATAATTCTAGAAACATCTCGAACTCGCGGGAATAAGGCGTAAAATAAACAAAATAAATGGATGTTTTGGGTTTTTTTTGCTTCATATCGACTTCGACAATTACTCGACAATTATTTGTAACCATTTTCATCAGATTCGGTCGATATTGAGAAATTGGTTCTGCTAACTTAACGTTAAGTTAGCAAAGCCACCCCATAGAAAAAAAAACTAAGGACGCGACAAATTTTTTTCTTTCACGACAAATTCGAGGCAGGTATTCGACAATTAATGCAATAGAAAAAGAGTCAATTACGAATGCGCTGTTGCCAAAAATGCGATAATTCTAGGAATATCTCGAACTCGCGGGAAAAAGACGTAAAATAAACAAAAACGAATGGATTTTTTGGGTTTTTTTTACTTCATATCGACTACGACAATTACTCTACAATTATTTGTAACCATTTTCATGAGATTTGGTCGATATTGAGAAAGTGGTTCTGCTAACTTAATGTTAAGTTAGCAAAGCCACCCCATAGAAAAAAAAACTAAGGATGCGACAAATTTTTTTCTTTCACGACAAATTCGGGACGGGTATTCGACAATTAATGCAATAGAAAAAGAGTCAATTACGAATGCGCTGTTGCCAAAAATGCGATATTCCAAGAAAGATGGGGAAATCGCGAGAAAATGGAGTGGAAATTGCTAGAAAGATTAAATTTTTTGTGTGTCTTTTACTTTATTTCAACATCGACAATTCCTCGACAATCTTTCATGATCATCGTGACGATATTCGACCACTTTTTGCTAAATTAATATAAAGTGAGCAAAGCCACCCCGTAGAAAAAAAACTAAGGACGCGACAAATTTTTTTCTATCACGACAAATTCGAGGCAGGTATTCGACAATTAATGCAATAGAAAAAGAGTCAATTACGAATGCGCTGTTGCCAAAAATGCGATAATTCTAGGAATATCTCGAACTCGCGGGAAAAAGACGTAAAATAAACAAAAAGGAATGGATTTTTTGGTTTTTTTTTACTTCATATCGACTACGACAATTACTCGACAATTATTTGTAACCATTTTCATGAGATTCGGGCGATATTGAAAAAGTGGTTCTGCTAACTTAACGTTAAGTAAGCAAAGCCACCCCGTAGAAAAAAAACTAAGGACGCGACAAATTTTTTTCTTTCACGACAAATTCTCGACAATTATTCGACAATTAATGCAATAGGTTTCATTGAATTTCTCGAAAGTGGCACTGCTAACTTTATGGACATCAAAAAATGCCATTTGACAGGTCAAAATCTAAACGGTGATAGTTAGGGCTTCGAAATATTTTTTATTGAATAGAACGACCTCGAAAACCTACATTTTGATACCAAAATCACCCATGTAGCCCTCATAGCTAATGAAATATTCTACTTTTTATTTTTCGACTTTTCATTTTCGAGTTCTGTTCACGAGCTCACACCACTCAAGGTAAGAGTGCTGTCGGTCCGCAAAAATTGCCATTATTGAAGATTCGAATAGGAAGTACGACTTCCAGATTCAATAATAACGTTAGATCATCCACAAATGTATTTTTTATTGACAAATATGGTGTTTTTGGGGGTCATACCACCTTGTCATTTTTCACTCAAAATATGAGATTTTTCAAATCGCTCATATTCTGCACAGAGATACTTGGGGCTATGCTGATCAACATACTATGAATATACAGGGTGTCCGGTAAACCTTGTACAATATTGAAACTGGTGATAGACCAGGTCATGACTGTTCAGAATATCAGAATTTCACCTCGGTAAAAATATCACCATTTTCGAGATAATGGGCATTTTCTAAATATCTAGAAAATCACTACCTCACCTCCGTTTTTTGAGTGCTATGTCTACAAATTGAGACTAATTCAAATATTTTTGTACGTCTGAAAGCATCACTCATCATTAATCTTCAGCAACAAAGATATTTCTCAATTTGTCTCAATTTGTAGACATAGCACTCAAAAAACGGAGGTGAGATTGTGATTAACTAGATATTTAGAAAATGCCCATTATCTCGAAAATGGTGATATTTTTACTGAGGTGAAATTCTGATATTCTGAACAGTCATGACCAGTTTCAATATTGTACAAGGTTTACCGGACACCCTGTATATTGACGGCGATGAGAGGGAAAGAAGTTATGACAGTTTGAAATTTCAATTTTTCGAAAAAATGCCACTTAACAGGTGGAAATCTAAACTATGATAGAATGCGATTCGTATTATGTTTTATTGAATTCAGCGACCTATAATATTTTGATACCAAACTTTTCCGTATAGTTCCTCTGTGACTCGAATTTGTAATGTTTCATTTTTCCCATAATTCAATTATTTTCTCCATTCTATCACTTTTCTATAGAGCTTCAAATGTCTGAAACCCTGTGTAGCTTTCAATCTTAAAATTCACATTGTCAATACAAAAATTTTAGATAAAACCCGATAAAATCACATCAAATATCAAACAGAATATGACAATATCAATTTCCAAGTAATCGTACTGCACCACTCCAACTATCAGTTTATTTGCGATCCGATAAAATAATCACGAAAACTCACACAAATCAGGGTGGCACAATAAACGGCACACGCCTCCCACGACAGGGAGTTTGGCAACTCACAAAATCGTGTCCGAACCCAAGGTCGTTACGTTCGCAGAGAGAAAGATCTTAATCGGCCACGAAATTAACCGGAGAAAAATGGCTTTTTCATGACACTCTGTCGGTCACGACGTCCGCGAAAGCGAACAGCCATAGGACACGAGCGAACGCGCAACGCTCCGCTGGCCCAATTTTTTCCTACACCCGACCACGATCCGTATACCTAGAGATCGGCCCAGACCGCAGGATTGTCGGCTGCAGGGCGAAAAAAGAGAATTCAAGTCCCATTTAGCGAAAATTATTATGAATAGGTTTCATTCAGCCTTTGGGATTATACACTGAGCAAAAAAATTAACGCACATTATGGAAATCTCAAATTTATTCTACAACTGAAGGTGTTCTCAATGATAATTATTTTTATCAGAATTATGCATGCATATGTTATCCACTTTCAACGTTTTTCTTCAATACAGATGTTTTCTCCCAGCAGGAATAAAAAAAGATAATATTATCAGATTTTGAATGTATTGGCTCCATTCTAAAATCAGTTGTTCTCGATCAATTCTAGTGATCAATAGTTTTTCTTTCGTTTGATTTTCTACTCTCGATCGCTATGCAACGTGAAACACGCAATTTGACCCAAGAGGAATGTGCCCAAGCGGTAGTTTTGCGAGAAGAAGGGTGGACATGCACAAGAATTGCAGAAAGGTTTGGGGTTTCCCATACAAGTGTGTCCAGAATGTTGCAGCGATTCAGGGAGACAGGTATGAATGTCCGAAGACCAGGACAGGGTAACAACTGCCATTCAAGAACGTTACTTGAGAGTTTCTTCGTTGAGAAAACGGTTTGCAACCGCTCGCCTCCTTCACAATCAGCTTGAGCAAACTCAAGAGGTGCAAATTAGCACTCAGACAATAAGAAATCGCCTCAGAGAATATGATTTAAGGCCTCGTGTCGCGGCAAGAGGCCCAGCTCTTACCCTTAGCCCATCGAAGGGCGCGTTTGGATTTTGCGAGAGAGCATATCCATTGGAAAGAGGCCGATTGGTAAAGAGTTCTCTTCACAGATGAGTCTAGATTCTGCCTCTACCATTGTGATCGACGTTCCCTTGTATACAGACGTCCCCATGAAAGATATGCTCAGTGCAATTTCCTGAATACTACTGTTTTCAGGGGAGGATCGATTATGGTGTGGGGTGGAATATCTTTGACTGCTCGCACAGATCTAGTGGTCGTTGATAATGGAGCTATGAATGCTGATAAGTATAAAAGGAACATTCTTGAAGAGCATGTAGTGCCATTTGCACCAAACATTGGTGAAAATTTCATTTTCATGGACGATAATGCCAGATCCCATCGTGCGCGCATCGTTCAGGAGTACCTTGAAGAGGTTGAAGTCTCCCGAATGGAATGACCAGCAAGAAGTCCAGATCTTAATCCGATTGAGCAGGTTTGGGACAACGTCAATAGAAGGCTGAGAAGTTCAGAAAATCATCCAGCTAAACTTAATGACTTAGGAATCCAACTCGGAGAAATCTGGGAAGGATAAGATCAGAACATTTTAAGATCACTCATTTTGAGTATGAACCGTCGTTGCCGAGCCTTAATTAACGCAAGGGGTGGAAATACCCAGTATTAAATCACTTATCAGCATTTCAGTATTTTGAAATTTGTTCATTTCTCTTCTTTCACATAAGATTCGGTGAGATCCTGAATTTTTCTTCCATTTAATGTGTCTTGTTTCGTTCAAAACCTTCCCGAGAGAACATAAAAAATAAGTTATAAAGTCAATGTAGAGTTAACTTTCATTGAAATTCAGATTTTCAGAATGTGCGTTATTTTTTTTGCGCAGTGTATAAAAATGTTTTCGGCAGAAAACGAACTATCTCATCTTTTTCTCTGATTTATCCGTGAAGAAAGAAAATTTGTAACTTACCACGTTTTGTAGAAAAATGCCAAAATCTGATTGATCGCTCTACGGCTGCCGCAACGTATATCAGGCATTTTCTCGAAATCTATATGCGAAATTATACCTAGTGACACAGAAAAAGAACAGTCGGTGATAATGACTTCGAAATTTGCCGCTCTTACGAGGATATATTGAAAAATTCTTAGCCTACTATATAACCAAACAAACATATTCTCCTCCTAATTGGATACATTTATTACAGCGAACCTGCAATGTCTCTAGACCTTTCAAAAAAAAATGTTTCTTCTTGCTCTGCAAACCAGTCCTCCACAGCTTTTATAATCTCCTCGTTGAAAGAAAATTTACGTCCTTTTTTAGTTGAGGAAAGAGATGATAGTCTGACGGAGCCAAATCTGGTGAATAAGGGGGGTGTTCTAGTAATTCTAACCCTAAATCACTAATTTTCTGCATGGCAACATGAGATTTGTGTACTGGGGCGTTGTCCTGTAAGAACAAAATACCTTTGGATAGCTTTCCGCGTCTTTTCTCTTTAATTTTTTTCCTTAAAGTGGTAAGTAATGTCCAGTTATTGTTCTACCCTTATCCAAAAAATCAATCATGATTACTCCATGGCAATCCCAAAAAACTGAAGCAAGAACATTTCCAGCAGATTTTTGGACACTAAACTTCTTAGGTCTTGGAGAACCAGAGTGTCGCCATTCCATCGATTGTTGCTTTGTTTCTGGATCGTAGAAATGTACCCAAGTCTCATCCATAGTAACAATTCGGTTCAAGAAGTCTACATCGTTTTCAAATCGAGCACAGATCGAACGCGATGCTTCTACCCTTGCACGCTTTTGGTCAAAATTCAAACATTTGGGGATCCATTTTGCAGAAATTTTTCTCATGTCCAAATTGACGTAAACTATATGATGAACGCGTTCGTATGAAATCTTCAGTGCTTAAGATATCCGTTCAAGCCCAATTCGACGGTCTGATAAAATCATGTCATGAACTGCATCGATATTTTCGGGAACTGACACTGAAACTGGCGAAACAACTATCCGAAAAACGTTTTCAGGAAAAACAGAGTAGCTCATCTTTTTTTGTGATTTATCCATGAATTATCCGTGAAGAAACAGAATTTGTATCTTTCCAGGTTTTGTAGAAAAATGACGAAATCTGATTGATCGCTCTACGACCGCCGGAACGTATAATGGGCATTTTTCTCGACGAAGTTAAACCTAGATACACAAGATGTCTAGAACTTCTTACATTTCCATCTATTTTCATACTTGAGAACTTACTGTATATTCATCGTGTTGATAAAGACTATCGTTTGCAATCCGACATTCACGATTATAATACAAGAGATAAATTCCACATCAGGAAAGACTTCCTGAGGTTGAAAAAATCCCAACAAAGTCCGGAGTACTGTGCGATATCTATGTATAACAGACTACCCCTCAGACTTAAGAACCTGCCCAAACCTGAATTTCAAAAAGAATTGAAGGACATATTAGGCAGCAACGCCTTCTATACGATAGATGAGTTTTTTTGGAAAACATGATTTTGTGTATGTCTTTTTTTTTTGGTTCACCATTTTATCTTTACAGTGGTTGTTTATTTATATATGGTTATTTATATATATATTATGTATTTTTTCACATTTTATTTTTACAGACTTTTATCTATACAGGCTTTACTCTTTTATATTTCATGCATTTTTATATTTTAACTCTACGAGCTCTTCAAACTTTTCTTTTATATATTTTAACTTGTAAATATCATTTTATCATTTTATCTATACAACAATTGATTTATTATTTTATCTTTACACCTAATTTATTTATTTATATATTTTAACTTGTAAATATCATTTTATCTATACAACAATTAATTTATTATTTTATCTTTACACCTAATTTATTCATTTATAGATTTAATGGTTGATTGTTAATAATTCATCACACTGCTCTTGCAACAAAACTCCCTGTCTATATATTTCTGTAGTTGTGTTGTTTTGTGTTTTTATGTTTTTTTCCATTGACCTGTGAAAAAAATACCTGAAATTGTAAAAAACACCAATAAACTCTCTCTCTCACAGAAAAAGAACAGAATGACTTCGAAATATTGTGTGTTTTCAAATAATAACCAATATTGGCGTGATAGTCAAAACCGATAGTTCCTTCTGATTAGGAGCCAGAACAAAGCGAAGGCGCTCTCAAGGTTCTCGATCCGATAGACGGCTATAGATAGATCGATGAGATCGTAGATCGAGATTGTCTTTCGTAGATACGCAAGCGAGCGACTGTTTAAGGCCAAAATTCCGTGGTAATCGTTTCGACCCCGATTCTACGGACGAATTTTGGGCGGAGAACGGTCTTTAATTCTCGAAACGAGGTTGAACGTTCGTAAAAGGCCCTTAATTTTCGGGGACACGGTAATTACGGCGATCGACGACTTGATCCACATTCGGAGCGATCGATATTCTTCAGTCTAGAGTGCCAAGAAAGACTGATTTCCATAAAATCATGTCTTGATTGCTGAATGGCGTCTGGGTGGTATCACATGCACGGAACGAAGTATAGTTATTTATGATATGAGTGTTGAAAGTGACGTTCACATGCACGGAACGAAGTATAGTTATTTATGATATGAGTGTTGAAAGTGACGTTTTATTTTGTGAGTGGAGAAGTTTGTGAAATGAGCGGAGCGAATTGAACAATTTCACGAACAAAATGAAATCACTTTTAACACAAATACCATACAATGTTTTTTGTACAACTGCCCTATTTTGATGATGAAGTGGGCGAATTTGCAATGACAATAAACTTCAAAATGCATTTTAATATTCGAATAATCAAAAGGTTGTTGTGAATGGCAAACGTTGCCAACGTTATGATTACTAAAAAATGAGAAAAGACGCTCATTTGAATTTCGTCCCTGTCCAATTTTCGTCTTGGGTTTTTAACTGTTTAATATGTTTGTCGATAGTCCAATTATTAATAAAAGTGACGATTTGATCGTTCCTGTGGATATTGAAGAGTCTGCCGGAACAGCAAATTTTGAACTCCTACCTAAAAAATCTGTTCAGCAGTATGATATTGCATATAACAATTTCCTGGCCTGGTGTGAATTGAAAAATGTAGAAGGGAACTTCAGTGAATCTGTTTTCCTGGCATACTTAGAAGAAAAATCAAAAATATGGAGTTCATCAACTTTGTGGAGCAAATTTTCAATGATAAAGTCAAGCGCTCTCCTTAAAAATGGTGTGGATGTTAGTAAATATTTTAAGGTAGTAGCATATTTAAAACGGAAAAGTGAAGGATATCGTCCCAAAAAATCGAAAATTCTCACTCGTGAACAAGTTGAAAAGTTTATAAATGAGGCACCAAAAGAGAAATACTTTATGGTTAAGGTTGCAACTATTTTCGGATTATTTGGAGCCTGTCGGCGTGAAGAATTGTGTAATTTATGAGTGGAAGACATCGAAATAACAAATAAATCATTGGTTATACAACTTCCAAACACAAAAACGAACGTCAGTCGTTCTTTCAGTATTATTGAGAAGTATGTTGACTATTTTCATAAGTACTTTGCACTGCGCACTTCTGTCATCAAACCTAGTCGTTTTTTCCTGAAATACATGAATAATAAATGCACTGCCAATCCAGTTGGTATCAATACATTTGGGAAAATTCCATCTATTGTTGCCGAATTCCTCAAACTGCCAGAACCAAAGCGATATACAGAACACTGTTTTCGAAGATCCTCCGCTTCACTGCTAGCAGAATCAGGAGCAAATATTACGGATATAAAGAAACATGGTGGATGGAAGTCTACGACGGTAGCCGAGGGCTATGTTGATCATTCCATTACATATAGAATTGTCATTGCTGAAAAAAATCTCCCAACCTCAACAGATTTTGGAACATCATCATCCAATATTGTACTTCCGGTTTCTACAAGTACTGATGGTGCTGAGGATTCTAATAATGTGTTGCGAAGCTCCCTAACGCCACAGGGCATTAATGTTAGTAATTGTTCTAGTTTTACGGTTAATATTAATGTTCATAAGTAATGATTGTTAAGTATTGATAACAAAAAATTGCAATTGCTGAATTTTTTTCGGGAAAAAACTGCAATTCCATAAGACGATATAGCGGGAATTCAATTGCATGGTTCAAATCTGTATGAGTACGACTCGCCTAATTGAGACGTAACGAAGCGCGCCAAAAAACGCACTCGCCGTTCGTCTCTCGTTGTTCAGTTGGCAACTTCCACGCCCGAGAACAAATTAATTAGCGGCACATCATTAACGCGCTCACATTATCATAATTACCGATCGGGTTTATTTCGCAACCTGAGCGTATATCCTTCATTAGGCATCCCGACTAGGTTCGATCGGGAGATAGGTGGATACCCGGTGGATGTGACGATATTTGAGGGTAGCCGCAATTAAGGACTGAACGAGAATAAATTCGCTATCACAAAAACGCTTATATCTTTTGAACCACTGGACCGATTTCGAAAATCAAACTCATTTTCGAATCATCTTCTAATTCTAATGAGAACTGTTTTTACAATAAAAAAACCAAAACTATTTTTACAAAATTCATGGAATTTTTCTGGAATTCTTCCCATCATGCTTCTTATAGTATTCTCAGTCACTTTCTGGGATGCTGTCTTCCACTTTTGCTCGAATTCCGCTGATGTTTTCGTTGATTTCTTAGTCTTCTTCAATTCTCTTTTTACCAGGGCCCAATATCTTTCGATTGGCCTGAGTTCTGGGCAATTTGGTGGATGGGCCTCTTTGGGGACAAAACCCACCTCATTAGCTTCGTACCATTCCTTGGTGGCCTTGCTGTAGTGGCATGAAGCTAAATCTGGCCAAAAGATTGTTAACACATCGTGCTCACGTAAAAATGGTAAAAGTCGCTTCTTCAAGCATTCCTCGATGTATATCTTCGAGTCAACAGAGCCTTGGCCAACGAAAAATTTGCTCCTTTTCCCACAAGTGCAAATTGCTTGCCAAACCATGAATTTTTTTGGAAACTTTGCTTGTTTTGCGCACGAAATTGTTCGTCAACATTTCCACGAGAATTTGCAGTGTATAAAATTCCCGACCAGGAAGTTGCGAGAAATCAGCCAAGACATAGGTTTCGTCGTCCATGACGCAACAGGTAAAATTTTTCAAGAAATCGTTTTTTAATTTCTTTGCTCTTGATTTCGCTTCTTGGTTCTTCACAGCGTTCCTGTCTGGCACTTTCTGCACTTTGTATGTTCTAAGCCCACAACTCGACTTGATTTTCTGAACGGTTGACTGCGAACAACCCACTATTTGGGCCACTTTCCGTCCTGAAAGGTTAGGATTCTTCTGAAAAAGGCTTTCTTCACTTTTTTGGGCTATGAAACCCCTTTTTCCTCCCGGTTCCTTCCTTGCGGTCAATTGTAAGATCTTTTTTGAAGCGCTTAACAACTCTTGATACCGTTTCCGGACGAACGCGAGCCTCTTTTGCGATTCTTTTGAAGCTCCATTTTTTATTATTTTGAATGAGTTTCACTATAAATTCTCGTGTTTTCACTTCGCTTGACATCTTGCGACAGAGAATTGGAATATCTATGAAGTAAATGTTCCACATGTTCCTGACGTTCATAACAAAGCTAACATGATCAAATTTCGATTTTTTCTCAATTGGTTCAAGAGATATAGGCGTTTTTGTGATAGCGAATTTATTCTCGTTCAGTCCTTAAGGCGTCCGGCTCATTGGAGGCTATTGGATTCTATTAAGTCGTCGTACAATTGAGATCTGGCGGATAGACCTGAAGAATCTCTAGAAGTTGTATCTAAACCTTCGCTCCTATAAAATTGGCGCCCACGCTCAAAGACCCTACTGTTGTAATCGAAAGAGCAGAGACCCTCAGGGTGGAATCTTGCTGAGCTTCGATAGACGTTAGGCTGAATTAAGCATACGATTTTTAGTGGACGTGATTCTTATCCATACCTGTTCTACAAATGTTAAACAACGTACAACCTTCAAACTCTAGTGCTATCGTTCGAATCTCGATACAAATTCTCGCACTATCGGAACAATAGCCGACCATAGACCCGCAAGGATTTCGTACACTGACTCATCGTATCGGCAGAACCTTGAGAAAGGCGATTTTAAAACGGTCACCTTTGGATATTCTCACATAAGGACTGAACGAGAATAAATTCGCTATCACAAAAACGCCTTTATCTCTTGAACCAATTGAGAAAAAAATCAAAATTTGATCATAGTTAGCTTTGTTATGAACGTCAGAAACATGTGGAACATTTACTTCATAGCAAAATGTCAAGCGAAGCGAAAACACGATAATTTATAGTGAAACTTTTTCAAAATACTCTAAAATGGAGCTTCAAAAGAATCGCAAAAGAGGCTCGCGTTCGTCCGGAAACGGTATCAAGAGTTGTTAAGCGCTTCAACGAAGATCTTACAATTAACCGCAAGGAAGGAACCGGGAGGAAAAAGGGGTTTCATAGCCCAAAAAAAGTAAAGAAAGCCATCAGCCTTTTTCAGAAGAATCCTAACCTTTCAGGACGGAAAGTGGCCCAAATAGTGGGTTGTTCGCAGTCAACCGTTCAGAAAATCAAGTCGAGTTGTGGGCTTAGAACATACAAAGTGCAGAAAGTGCCAGACAGGAACGCTGTGAAGAATCAAGAAGCGAAATCAAGAGCAAAGAAATTAAAAAAAGATTTCTTGAAAATTTTTTCCTGTTGCGTGATGGACGACGAAACCTATGTCTTGGCTGACTTCTCGCAACTTCCTGGTCAGGAATTTTATACTGCAGATTCTCGTGGAAATGTTGACGAACAATTTCGCGTGAAGAAACAAGCAAAGTTTCCTAAAAAAATTCCTGGTTTGGCAAGCAATTTGCACTTGTGGGAAAAGCAGAAAATTTTTCGTTGGCCAAGGCTCTGTTGACTCGAAGATATACATCGAGGAATACTTGAAGAAGCGACTTTTACCATTTTTAGTGAGCACGATGTGTCAACAATCTTTTGGCCAGTTTTAGCTTCATGCCACTACAGCAAGGCCACCAAGGAATGGTACGAAGCTAATGAGGTGGTTTTTGTCCCCAAAGAGGCCAATCCACCAAATTGCCCAGAACTCAGGCCAATAGAAAGATATTGGGCCCTGGTAAAAAGAGAATTGAAGAAGACTAAAGGCGGGTTTATACAGCATATAAGATAAGAATATGAATAAGAGCGTTTAAACAGATGACTAGAATAAATAATAAAATAAAGGTGAATACAGACTATTCTGACGTGACGTGATTCCAGGAATCACGTCACGTCAGAATAGTATGTATTCACCTTTATTTTATTATTTATTCTAGTCATCTGTTTAAACGCTCTTATTCATATTCTTATCTTATATGCTGTATAAACCCGCCTTGAGAAATCAACGAAAACATTAGCGGAATTCAAGCAAAAGAGGCAGACAGCATCCCAGAAAGTGACTGAGATCACTATAAGAAGCATGATGGGAAGAATTCCAGAAAAAATCCATGAATTTTATAAAAAACAGTTTTGGTTTTTTTATTGTAAAAACAGTTTTCATTAGAATTAGATGATGATTCGAAAATGAGTTTGATTTTCGAAATCGGTCCGGTCGTTCAAAAGATATAAGCGTTTTTGTTTTAGCGAATTTATTTTCGTTCAGTCCTTATGCGTTGCAGAAATTCAACGACTACCGTTGATATCCTCAGGCCTCGGAGTCTTCTTCTTTCCCGCCAGACCACAACGTTGCCTACGATCCGAAAGTCGTCGAAAAGAAGGCCCGGAAACGTTCTACCAGAGAGGAGATCTACACTTACCGGTGCAGATTACTGGTATTTGGTCTTCTGGTAGCGACCGTGTCCTAGGTCGATGTTTCTCTATTAATTCGGCGATCGGTGGACTGGTGACCCGAATTCGGCAGATCGCCGAAGAAATTTACGACGAGATGTTTTGACGAGAGTCGCCCGAGGTTCAATTTTGGTCGATTTCTATCCGTTCCAAGTGGTCCACCATGTTTCTCGGTCTCAAGGTTGTAACATAATTGGGGGGCAGATCTCAGCCCAATCTAGAATACCCCGTTTTACCGGAACACACTACGAAACGCCGTTTAAGTACCAGTTTGAACAATATTTCAGGTATACTCTCTATGTACATAAAGTTAGCAGAACTACTCTGCCGAATCAAACTCGGAATAGGAAAAAATTTTGCTGCTTTTGTATTTAAATAAAAAAAATATATGATTCGCTAAGTCGAAAAACTATCCGAAAAATGTTTTCAGCAGAACACAAACTAGCTCATCTCTTTCTGTGATTTATCCATTAATTATCCGAGAAGAAACGAAATTTTTAGTGACACAGAAAAACAACAGTTGGTGATAATGACTTTTTTGTACAACTGCAATTAAAAGTGACACTTTTAATGACAGCAAACAATGTTGAAATTGATTGTTTAAATGGAAGCGTGTTAAAAATATTTTTAACACATTTTTTTTTAATTCAGCAATTGCAAATTTTCATTATCGATATTCAACAATCATTACTTATGAACATTAATATTAATCGTAAAACTAGAACAATTACTAACATTAATACCCTGTGACGTTAGGGAGCTTCGCAACACATTATTAGAATCCTCAGCACCATCAGTACTTGTAGAAACCGGAAGTACAATATTGGATGATGATAATCCAAAATCTGTTGAGGTTGGGAGAATTTTTTCAGCAATGACATTTCTATATGCAATTGAATGATCAACAAAGCCCTCGGCTACCGTCGTAGACTTCCATCCACCATGTTTTTTTATATCCGTAATATTTGCTCCTGATTCTGCTAGCAATGAAGCGGAGGATCTTCGAAAACAGTGTCAGGTATATTGCTTTGGTTCTGGCAGTTTGAGGAATTCGGCAACAATAGATGGAATTTTCCCAAATGTATTGATACCAACTGGATTGGCAGTGCATTTATTATTCATGTATTTCAGGAAAAACGGCGATGTTTGATGACAGAAGGGCGCAGTGCAAAGTACTTATGAAAATAGTCAACATACTTCCCAATAATACTGAAAGAACGACTGACTTTCGTTTTTATGTTTGATAGTTGTATAACCAATGATTTATTTGTTATTTCGATGTTTTCCACCGATAAATTACACAATTCTTCACGACGACAGGCTCCAAATAATCCGAAAATAGTTGCAACCTTAACCATCAAATATTTCTCATCTGGTGTCTCATTTATAAACTTTTCAACTTGTTCACGAGTGAGAATTTTCGTTTTTTTGGGACGATATCCTTCACTTCCCCGTTTTAAACATGCTATTACGTACCTTAAAATATTTACTAACATCCACACCATTTTCAATAAGGGAGCTTGACTTTATCATGGAAAATTTGCTCCACAAAGTTGATGAACTCCATATTTTTGATTTTTCTTCTAAGTATGCCAGGAAAACAGGTTCACTGAAGTTCCCTTCTACATTTTTCAATTTACACCAGGCCATGAAATTGTTATAGGCAATATCGTACTGCCGAACAGATTTTTTAGGTAGGAGTTCCAGATTTGCCCTTCATGCAGACACTTCAATATCCACAGCAACAACCAAATCGTCACTTTTATTTATACATAATTGGACTCTCGACAAACATATTAAGCAGTTAAAAGCCCAAGACGAAAATTAGACAGGAACGAAATTCAAATGACAGCGTCTTTTCTCATTTGTTAGTAATCATAACGTTGGCAACGTTTGCCATTCACAACAACATTTTGATTATTTGAATATTAAAATGCATTTCGAAGTTTATTGTCATTGCAAATTCGCCCATTTCATTATCAAAATAGGGCAGTTGTACAAAAAACATTGTATGGTATTTGTGTTAAAAGTGGTTTTATTTTGTTCGTGAAATTGTTCAATTCGCTCCGCTTATTTCACAAACTTTTTCACTCACAAAATAAAACGTCACTTTTAACACTCATATCATAAATAACTATTTTAATTCCGAGCATAGCATTCCACCTTTTTAGCCTCATGATGACTTTTTTTTCAGATAGTACCAAGTTTTTCTTTGAACTTTTTTTGTTAATTGTTGATCTTGAATACTAATATATTTGCCCCTTATGAAGTTATCATACGGCTATCTTCTGCAACCATGGCTTCCATTATAGAAATATTTCATATTATGGGCCATCTAAACATCTGGGGTCATTAAAAAAAAGGGCATGTCTTGGAAATGTGTGGAAATGCTTGGAATTGTGTGGAAATGCTTGGAAATATGTGGAAATGCTTGAATATTCTCCAATATTTGATTTTTTTGACCCCCTCGGTTTTTCCACATTTAGACTAACGGAAAGGTATCTTATCGAGTCTCCCCGGTATATTAGACTTCGGGAGTTGGGCGCCACAAGATTTGACACGTCTCCCGTGTCCGTGTCTGGAACAATGCCCTTAAATAGGTTCGGATTTGTCGCCGCTTATATAAAAATAAGTGGACGCATGCACACGTCGTAGCTTATACCGTGCATATTTTCCCGGCCGTCGCTTGTTCTGCGTCCAGACTCAACACGAAATGAAACAATGGTCCTTTCGCTTGTGGGGCCTCGGCGGGGTACGCTGACAGGTTGGTGGTCTTTTGTCTTCTTGGTAATTATGCGAAATGCGTTCTTTACGCGTGCTAGGACAACTCAGGGAAGAGATTCAATAGAGAGTTTGTATATCGTTGTATGTCATCAGAGATTCTTCCATTCTTCCGAGGAAGACCTAGCTCACGTTCAGTAGGATCTCGATTTTGTTCGTTATCTACACTTGTACACCAGCGAATCGTTCTATGGAAAGATAAGAGGGAAATTACAGGGTCATTTCCTTATCTCTCCATTATTACAATCTATTGTCGTTCCATTTCGTCGGCAAAACATTTCCATCAACGACAAGCAGTTTTTTTAATCTCTATTATTATTGCTGACTGCAATTCATTTCCATCAAAAAGCCAATAGACAACTTATACAAGGTGACAAGGTGACAAATTTTGCTGTGGTCTGGCACAAAATTATTTCAGCACAGCCGAATAATTTTTATTCTCTTGGTTTCTCTACACTTTCCTGTACTAATACTAATATGTGAATTTTCAGTTTGATATAATTTCATTTCACAGAGTTTTAGGATGTCAAACAAACGTAGTGCGATTTTGGAGCTGTTTCGTCAAGGTAGGCGTCAATGCGAAATTGTTCGTTTGCTCAATGTGCATCGACAAACCGTGTCCGATGCAATTCGTCGTTTCAAGGAGCTTGGCCATGATGGTCGTCGTCCAGGAAGTGGTAGAAAACGCACTGTCAATACACCTAGTAATCGCAACATCGTCAAGAAGCGAGTCAATCGAAATCCGAGGGTTTTCATGAGGAAAATAGCCTGTGAGACCGGTATCAACCGCGAATCAGTCAGTCAAATTGCCAAAAAGGAGAGCAACCTCAAGCCATACAAGCTCCAAAAAGTTCAACGCCTCACGTACGACTCTAAAGGTGCCGCCAACTCCTTCGTCTCGCCGTCGGTCAGCAATGGGAGCGAAGTCTCTTCACAGACGAGAAGCTTCTCACCGTAAAACAATCCCACAACCACCAAAACGACAGAGTCTGGTCCGTAGAGGCTCCCGGTACATCGGCCATCGTCGAACACCGTCAAAATCCGCAATCCGTCATGCTCTGGGGCGGAATTTGCGGCAGTGGTAAAACTCCCTTAGTTTTCGTGGATCAATGGTTCAAAATCAGTCAAGAAGTTCCCCTGCGACATCCTCGAGGCCGTAGTACTTCCGTGGGCCAAGCAGCACTTCGGCGATACGCATTGAACCTTTCAACAGGACTCCGCTCCGGCTCACAGAGCGAAAATGACGCAAGTTTGGTGTAAGACCCATTTTCCTCTTCTGATCTCATCTGCAGAATGGCCGCCCTACTCACCAGATCTCAACCCAATGGACTACAGCGTGTGGTCGATTTTGGAGCACGGGGCTTGTGCTAAAAAACACAAAAATTTGGAGTCGCTGAAGCAATCATTCTCTGCGCCGGGAATGGAGCCGATCAACGCCCGAGGAGCTGCGGCCCATTGCCGAAAATTTCAAGAAGCGTCTGAAGCTGTATTTCGCCGCCAAAGGAAGCCACTTCGAAACGGCTTAAATATATTATTAACAAATGTTCATGCTATTATTAGTTGTTGTTGTTTTGTTCAATTTCTTCTGTTTAATAAAGTTGAATGAAAAAGAGTTTGTCCGAGGTTTTTCTTGTCACACTGTAATACATTCTCTCTTCATTCTATTTTCAGGTTTCACAGCCCCAATAGAACATCACATGTTCCCTTTACAACCGCTGTTGTTCCTTGTCCCTTCGCAACTTTCTTGTCGCCACTGGCAACATAAGACCGGCAGAAGCAAACACTCTGCCGTTGAGAATGGAAGCCGATACATCCACTGGTGCGACATTCTAAAAGCGGAATTCAGATACACGACCCATTCAGAGTATCGACTTCGAAATTGCACCTTTCCAATCGCGAAATACGATAGGGCGACTGACATCTGTTCTTCGTCGGCCATAGAGTACGAAACAAGTAACGGTGACGCGAAAACAAGTAGGTACGGCTGGGGACCGGACAATATTCCATAAATTATACAGGGGGGAAACTAGGAAACGCCACACTACCGATTTCAGATCGGGGCACCCACAGGAACATGTTAGATCGAATGAAACTGTATAGGTATACTCCATTCACTTTTATTTAATCACATAGGAGGTCATGGTTTCGTTTTCAGGAGTTGGTGCCCCTGATGAAAAGCACAGAACATATGATGAAAAGTCAGTGCGCGCACAGAAAATATCGTTAATGACAAAACGACGTTGCCAGTTTCTTTGTTCACATCGAAGTAAAAGTATCAAAGATATTCCACATTTTGTTAGGATTTCAAATTGTTCGCAGATTTTTGGTATTTTATCGATATTTGCAGATTAACGTATGTTTATTGTTTTTATCACCAGTTTGGAGTGTGAGGACGATTTTCAAGACCAGGACGAATGTTTACATTTGGAGGTTGAAGGGGTATACGGGAATTTCGTTGAAAAAACTGTTATTTGAACAGATATCGCAGTAGATGGATCGGATGGAGCCTCGAGAGGTCGATTAGGATGATATTTTTCAGGTTTTCCAAGAAATTTGGCGATATCTGAGCAGATTTGCAAAAGTTAGGTAACTCACTAATGAGGTGGAACTTAGACCTAATTCTCCTATAAGAAACGCCTTTCAAAGGTCGAGATGGTGAAAAATGTATTCTTTAGATGTTGTTTGAACAAACGTAGCCGAGTTTTATATCCCAACATTGATTTTAAGAAAGTTTTCAACAAAATAAAATTGACATTATTCTTGATTCTTGTAATTATACATCAATTCATCTTATATAATTGGGTTGATTTTTTTTAATGAATTCTTGATTAGAATCAACAATTGATGTCGTCAAGTCTTGAACTTTCAGTTCAAGAGGATAATAAACATTAAATCTTCACAAGCATGCATATGAAAATTATGTGAAAGCAATGCAGTTTTCTTCCATGGCGAAAAATAATATATTTCAACAGTGATCTCTTGTACTTTTCATGCAAATAACTAGAAAAGGAATCCATTCTATCAATTCATATAAACGTTAATTATTTTCGTCCATCACATCTTTTCCAATTCATTCATTTTCCGAATAAATTCACATTCTGAGAAATACGCTAAGAATGTAGAAAGGGCAACACAGTGTTGACTTGGAACATAAAAATATTTTGAAAAACGTCATAACTTCGATACAGAGTGGAATGTGTCAAATTTCCAGTGCCCGAGTTATGATTTTATAATTGTGAATGGAGTATAGGCTAGGAGCATAGAATAACTGGAGGGAAGGCTTCATACGCTCGACAGATCATTTTGAACTGCCAATAACGGCGGAGGTTAGAGTTTCGTGTGACGCCCGATAGATAACGCTGAGATCCTTTATTCAGTAACATGTCAGATATTTTGTTCTGTGGCGCTACAATTGCAAAGAATATAATGTGGCTGTCATTGTTATTGATACATTTATGCTTCTTTTCAATTGAAAATGGCCATAAATCATAACATAGACAATATTGATGACATATCATCGCTTTATTCTAATCAACTTTTTATGCGCAGTTTTATGGGAAGTCTGTGATCGGTAATAAATTTGTCAAAACAATATCCTTATCGGAAAAGGCGAACATTCAGGTAAGTATTATTATTATTATACGGGAAGACTGAGGTTTTATCTGTTCTCGTGTATTATACGCAGAATTGTATGGTACCCCGTTTACATTCCCTCTGCTAACACTTAGATTCGGAGCGGGAAACAGATTTTTCTTCCTATATTCAATCTGATCCTTGTAGCCATTTCTTTACACGTGCTATATGCATTATATTGTCGGATTTACGAAAAAAAGTATGTATTGCTTTCTTTCAAAAGAATATATATTATGATATAGTAATAAATGAGACCTAATAAGTAATAACAACGAATAACCATTAAACCATTAAAGATAATTTTATTAAGGATAGCCATGTTATAGCACAAACGACGTTGTCGCCATCTCGTGGCCTTGCGGCGAACTGACAAGTTCGGACGTTTTTGGCAGTTCATTTTCGTAGGGGAGCCTTCTCTCCAGTTATTCTATGCTCCTTATGAGTGCCCTTGGCTCAGTGGTAGAGCGTTGGAATTCAGACCCAAAGGTCCGGAGTTCAATCCCGAGCTAGGAAAGAAATTGTCTAGTCTCGGTAGGGGCCACCATTCTCACTGTTGGGTCAAAAATTAACAGTGCTGTGCCTAAGGTGGCGTAAGGACACAGTAACAAAGCCTATACAGAACACAACTGCTTACTCCGAACTCGGCACAAGTTACAAGCTTCGAAGCTTGTAGTTTCAGAGGGGTCTCCTCAGGAGACCTAGGAGTAGTCAGGATAAACAATATATCATCATCATCATCCTAGGTATAGGTATTGCAGTTTCTTAGTCAGTTATTATAGAATTGAATTTAACCAAGGATTTTTTATCAGTGAGTGCAACCTAATCGCTTAACAAATCTCGATTGACATTATCGTTTGGCAATTTAGGTTCAAAACCTTGACTTCAACGCCCATACACGCCAGTTCCAGGTACGGCCCGTCGAAACGTAAACACGGCGATAGCGACGAGCGATTTCGATCCGACGAATGCGCTCGAATCAAAACACCATCCGCCGTAAATTCGACGGATACAAAGAAAAGTCGACGATCCCAAGGTTATGAGACACTTCGACGACCGGTCGTCTTTTGCATAACGACGAAAACTCCGCCGAACGACACGGTGTGTGCGTTCGAATTCCATAATGTAGACGAGAATTAATATTCTCGGAATTCCATTGTGGAACGAAGCCCGAGTTTGTATGCAAAACGACGATAAATTCTGTGAACGCGCTGGTTACGACATCCGATTTGGTAATTCCGATTCGGCCGGTGAGAAAACCCACAGAATTAACATCGCCGAATGTATACATTACGAGCATTGCTGATAAGCAAAATTCCTAGATCTTTCCGCCAAACAAAAGGTCGTAGAAGATCCTTGCTAATGAATTTTGATAACAGATTCAGAGACAAAACTCTACCACAATTCAACACAGCTAATAACGAAATTTTCCTGAGAGCCCATTATAAGATTCGCCGAAATACTGCACATACGGCGGCAGAAGCCACAAATACTTGTTTTCCCAGTCGGCGGTGTGACTCAAGGTTCTATATTTGGTCCTTCTCACTCATCGTAGGATATTACGAATCAAATCGAATTTCTCCCATTAATCACCCAATCAATACTGGAACTTATACCGAAATACACCAATAATTCATTTTCTCTATTTCAGTATCGTAATGTGTTCATTACAGTACTAAAAACAGTGCTGTAATGAATTCATTACAGCATCGTTTTCAGTAACATTTTTCGTTTTGTGGTTGTCAGCAATGACTTCCGATCCTTTTTAAATTTCAGCAGACGTCAATTTGGAAACGTCAATGTTCGTATTTCCTAACGTTCACACCAACTGCCAAGATAAAATATGAAAGTCACTAGGACCTATAATTTGAATTTTTTCATTGAATTTCACAAAATTTGAGTGAAATAGAGAAAATATCGTTTAATACTCGTTGCAGAATGCAATTCCAATACTCATGCGTTCGAAAACTCGCTCCTTCGTCGCTCGTTTTCGAATTTCGCATTCGTATTGGGATGGGAGCCCATTCTGCAACTAGTTTTAGAATATACTATTACGTCGCATTAACGCCATTATCGGCCGCAATAAAAGGATGTCGACACCCCAAAATCGCAATAAGAGGATGTATTGATATCTAGTTAGCCTAGACCAGTTCCAAATTGAAAAAAAAAGATATCCACCGAAATTGTAAAAATCGAAAAATTGGAGTATCGAGCCATCATCAAGTACCTGTATTTAAAAGGGTTAAGCAGATTTACGAAGATATGCTTAATACCCTTGGTGATCAATGTCCTTCGTATGCGACCGTGAAGAATAGGACTGCAAGCTTCAAAAGAGGTAAATTTTCCATTGAAGATGATGACCGATCGGAAAGGCCAGTTTCTGTGTCAGTCCCCGAAAATATCGATGCAGTTCATGACATGATTTTATCAGACCGTCGAATTGGGCTAAAATGGATATCTGAAGCACTGAAGATTTCATACGAACGCGTTCATCATACAGTTCACGTCAATTTGGACATGAGAAAATGTTCTGCAAAATGGATCCCCAAATGTTTGAATGTTGACCAAAAGCGTGCAAGGGTAGAAGCATCGCGTTCGATCTGTGCTCGATTTGAAAACGATGTTAACTTCTTAAACCGAATTGTTACTATGGATGAGACTTGAGTACATTTCTACGATCCATAAACAGAGCAACAATCGATGGGATGGCGTCACTCTGGTTCTCCAAGACCTAAGAAGTTTCGTGTCCAAAAATCTGCTGGAAAAGTTCTTGCTTCAGTTTTTTGGTATTGCCATGGAGTAATCATGATTGAATTTTTGGATAAGGGTAGAACAATAACTGGAGATTACTATTCGGCATTACTAACCACTCTATCGGAAAAAATTAAAGATAAAACACGCGGAAAGCTATCCAAAATATTTTGTTTTTACAGGACAACGCCCCAGTACACAAATCTCATGTTGCCATGCAAAAAATTCGTGATTTAGGGTTAGAATTACTAGAACACCCCCCTTATTCACCAGATTTGGCTCCGTCCGACTATCATCTCTTTCCTCAACTGAAAAAAAAGTTTAAAGGTCGTAAATTCTCTTCCAACGAGGAGGTAATAAAAGCTGTAGAGGACTGGTTTGCAGGGCAAGAAGAAACATTTTTTTTTAAAGGTCTAGAGACGTTGCAGGTTCGCTGTGATAAATGTTTCCAATTAAGAGGAGAATATGTTGAGTAATAAAATATTTTGACATTGAAATTTCGTTTGGTTCTACAGTAGGCTAACAATTTTTCAATATACCCTCGTAAATGGAGAAAATCATACGCAACTATTACGTGGTCGATCGGACATAACACCCGAGGCGAATAAGACATCGATCTTGTCTCGAAACACTTCAGAAAGGACCACATATGTAAAACTGCCCACACAACACCGAATTAAGCCACCCACAGGAACGAGAAGAACGGTCTTGCGACAAAATAACCGAGACCTAATGGGCAATATTTACAAATCACACGGGCGAGAAGGTCAAGGAAGGTGTCTCGTAACACGAGGGCCTCTTGTGCACACAGACAAGCAATAATGCACCGTCAAAAAAGGTGAGATTCTTTCGTTTTCTCACGATAATACGGCCTATGCGCTCGCGTAGGTTGTCGCTTCAAACTTGGTACCAATTATGGCAATAGTGACACGTGAAAATGGTCGGTCTTTGTGTTTAACCAGCAGTAATTCGAAGAAAAGAGCCGAAGCGGACAAATGTCGGTATCTGATTTTCTTTGTTAGATAATAAAGCGCCTTTCACTTCAAACTGGCGCTTTTCAACAGCAGGTCAACGTTTCTCGAAAAAATCCTGTTTGTAACAACAGATCCTGGATCATCGACTTTTATTTCGACAGCTGTCAAATGCGAATCTACCCCCAAGGTGGATCTACCTACCTATACTCCATTCACAATTATAAAATCACAACTCTGGCCATGGTTTCGTTTTCAGGAATTGGTGCACCTGATAAAAAATCTGTGCGCGTACAGAGAATATCTTTAATGACAAAACGGCGTTGCCAGTTTCTTTGTTTACATCAAAGTAAAAGTATCAAAGGTATTTTGACATGGGTACAAACGGCAAATTTGAATTGGACCAAAAATCGATTTATAAGCATGAATAAAGCCAAAGTAAGTACTAATCGCCTTTTTTACACGTGATAACGAAGTTTTTTTAGGTATCTGGCCGTTTGGAAAGATTTCAAACGAAATTCCGGTCCCCCAGAAGTTTGGTTAGTTCCGGTATCGTTTTTGGTGCTCAAAATTTATTTGGAATGTGTAAATGGACAAAAAAGGCTTCCTCATACGATCTTTTCACGAAAGCGACCGGAAAATATGGTTCAGGTAGGATTTTCGAGGAATTATGAGGAAAGAACTTGCAGAATGAAATTGCACGATTTTCGTAAGTAAACGGGTTTTGGATGGCCATAATCGATCTCTAAATGATTATTGTTGATCGTTTTCACGTTTCAGAAAAAGAACCACTTCGAATAAGCCCATTTTGAAGAAATTTGTGTATGTAACATTCAACGGTAGGTATTTGCTCTTAATCGAAAGAATATATTATATCTAGTGCTACTTCTTTCAAAAGAGACACAAGCTTTTAATGCTGTAGGGGCCCTATAACGTGGAGGAGTTTGTGTCTTATTTTAGAACAGGTGAATGATAAATGTGAAGCATATGTTTGATCTGTTCCATATTATTTGTACAAACCTAGTGTGGTTGTAATGTATGAATATTTTTTAAACTAATAAATTACTATACAGTCAGAATATTTTACTCCTTGTTCATAAGATCAAATAAATGAAATGTATATCTTCTACTCTTATTTTTATTAAGTTAAGCATGCATATGAAAATTAGGTGAAAGCAATGCAATTTTCTTCAATGGCGAAAAATAATATATTTCAACAGTGATCTCTTGTACTTTTCATACAAATAACTAGAGAAGGAATCCTTTCTATCACCACACATACACGGGGAGACAGAGTTTTTTCAGAGGTTTTTATCTGTTCTCGTGTATCATACGCAGAATTGTATGGTACCCCGTTTACATTCCCTCTGCTAACACTCAGATTTCGAGCGGGGAACAGATTTTATTCTTTTATATAATCTGTTCCTTGTCGCCATTTCTTCACACGTGCCATATTCCATATATTGTTTGATATTACAAAACAGTATGTAATTCTCTCTTTCAAAAGAATATATATATATATATATATATAAACGTTAATTATTTTCGTCCTCACATCTCTTCCAATTCATTCATTTTCCGAATAAATTCTGAGAAATACGCTAAGAATGTAGAAAGGGCAACATAGTGTTGACTTGGAACATGAAAATATTTTGAAAAACGTCATAACTTCGATACAGAGTGGAATGTGTCAAATTTCCAAGGCCAGAGTTGTGATTTTATAATTGTGAATGGAGTATACATTGCAGCATTATCATTTCTTGCAATTTTTCAGATGTTATCACAATGGAAACGTAAACGAAAGCAATAAATTCGTCTAATTGAGAATTATCAAGAACAGAACTATTCAACCTTGACTAACTGGACTAAGTTTACTAACCGGATTCAGACAAAACAAAGATTGGCAGAACGTGCCAAACATGAGTTAAATATTTGTTATTTATACAACAAATTACAGAATAGGTCACTAACGAAATATTACAACGGAATTGATTGATATTTTCAATAAATTCACTGTGTAATTCGTAACAAAATATTGGAGTGTGAAGATAACAACTGAATACACTAGATTTCTGATAAGATAGCCCAGGTATCAGTACCTCTATTTTTGTTTATCTATATGGAAATGGTCATATGATTCCCACTGAATAGCGGAATAGCAATTAAAATGAAGAACTTTGGACTACAAGTAGTGTATTTTAACCGTAAATTGTCAGTCATTACTTCTGAGGAAATTTCTGCATAAACAAGCCTGTGGTGTTCAACCAAATGAAAAATAAGTAAATATTCCTCGAATACGCAAATCCTTTGTCGTGCACAGAATGAAAAAATCGAGCAACTGACCTTCCAAGTGGTATTTTCTCAACATCATACACCTCCACAATCGGCTTTTTATGGACCAACTTCACGATATCACATTCTTCGATCTTAAGAAGACCATCACTGGTTCTCGTGAACCTCGACATCTTCGACAAATCACAAATTCACTCAGTTACTCTTCAATTAATAAACAACTAAAAAAATCCCAAAGTTTATAAGAGATTTTTGACACTTTTGACAATGGATAAACTTCACAATATCCAGCAACTTGAGGGGAGGTTAGGTTCTCGAAAACAACGACCACAGAACTACTCCCCGCTCATTTTTTCGAATTTTAGGGTGCACAGGAATTAATACACGAATCACAGAACAAAAACACATTGAATCGATTGAACAAAATCAAGCTTTTCCAACGCGAAGCGCCCGCTTGCTATGCTCTCTGGCGACTGACTCCAAGTTTCTTATGACATACTGACAAGACTAGAAATGGAAGGAATGGGAATGCAACAGGACAGGTAAAATAAAATGAATACGATAAACGCGGAGAGGAATATCCACGGTTGGTGCTCTACCGACATCTACTGGCCAGAATTGGTAAGAATGAAAGTTAAGTAAAGGAATCTGTAACTAGAAGTAAATGATTTAGTTTTTCAAAGTTTATTTATGGAATTGAAACAATACACAAAGCGCATTCTAGAAACAAACCCAATTTCCTTGAAACTTATGATCTTAATTTAATAACTATAAGTACAACCTAAGAGTTTGTCAAATAATCCATTCTTCAAGAGAACGATATGCATTTGGAATTGCTAAGATTTATCTAAATGAATAATCAACAATACACATTAATGAAATTATTCGAAGGGGATGTTGACTCCTAGCAAACACTTGTATAAGGGCATAAGGCAATTATTGATGTGACCGAAAGTCCATCGAGAAGTAGTGAGTCAAATTCAAGGATACTATATACCTTCTATATTCAACAAAATCTCAAAAGTGGCTACAATAATATCGACAAACTTATAATTTGGTATGATATCAATCTCATTTATTGTGCAATCCCATTCCGATACCTAAAACCAGGGCAAAAACTGTAAAACCCTGAGCGACAACTCTGGACCTCATCATAAGTTGGGACATTTTCGGTCTTCCAGTTCTGTAGCTATATAAACCATAGGACAAACATACTGTGGTCATGATAGCACCTAAAAAAATCATTGGGAATGAACTTTCCCTTTCCTTATTGCAAATATGTACAAACCTACAGGTACAAATGGATTCTCCTTGATCTTTTTCATGAATTTTTCAGATTGGGTCATGGGAGCTGTTTCATAATGTTCTTTTCTGATCTTTATCCAGTCGAACTCGCTATCGTCGAATTCTGCGTTTTTATTTTCCATTTTTATCAAAAATTGTATAACAATATCAATTAAATCTTTAACTTCAATTTTCTAACCGTACATTTGTGACATTCGAATTTGACACTTAACCTCAATGTGACGCCATCTATCGACGCAGGGTGAAAGTGAGATTGAAACTTATCAATATAATGACGGTTTCTTCTCACATATTTTTGCGCAGAGTTTTCTATGAAAATGTCGCATACCAATTTTGACAAGATATCAGCTGTTCGCGAAGCATGAAGTGGAGAGGTTGAAGTTTGTTTTGCAGTGTAAATAAAAGTTGAATAGTGTACTGTATGAGTGTTTATAGTGAAGAAATTTGTTTACGTTTATCATCACTAAAGGATATCACCCAACCATAGAAAAATTTGGTGAAGAGGTTGATTTGAGATGTTAATTACAGACCAAAAAATATTAATTGGCAATTTGAACCATAGATAATGATTGAATTGAGTTGAAATGATCAGGTACTCAATTCTGTTGTTTATAATTGGAAGTGATAAAAGCGATGAAGAGGGAATTTAATAATGTTTGATTTATCTGGTTGAAGACCTAGACAGACTGTCTCGATATGGTGTCGTCAGGATGTCTGTCACCATAGCAACAACCTCTCCATGCCCCATGTATTCAGTTGAAAGCGCTCCGGTCCTTCTGTATTTTTCGATATCTTGACATGGAGCAAGCAGAAACGGGGGGTGATAACCAACCCGAAGACGAAAAAGAACCAGAATCGGATGAAAAAGATTTCGAAGAGGAAGAAGACATAGAAGAAAATGCTGTGGCTCTGGTGCCAAAAGAGGCAGAAGAGGAGCATAGAGGAGAATCTTCAGTGGTTCAAAACTATGCAGAGAATTCGTCCCATGAAGAAGTGCCCGAATCGGAAAATAAGCACGAGGTCCTGAAGAGAAGTTTGGCTCAAAATTGCCATGAATATGCGGCGGCTCACGTTCTTGATGATTCCTTCGGTCAAGGCTGTGGAAACAGGATGCTCGCCAGGGTTACCGAAGATGGGGACTGGTTGATACGTTGGAATGTCGAAAACCAGAAGGAAGACGATTTTATCGCTCTGTGTTACCAAGGTTAGTACGCTGTAGAGCTAATTTTTCGAAATAAACATCTTATCCGCAGATACTTTTACGAAATCATCACTAAAACTAAAAAACAGACGGTATTCAATTTTATTCGTTCATGAAACGATATAAAAACTAGGTATGTATTAAATTTCGAAAACAATCATCATCAGAATCGATTGAAAATATTATGTAATTTTGACAGCTGTCAAAAAAATATTTGACAGCTGTCAAATTTTTTTTTGACATCTGTCAAAAATATTTGACATCTGTCAAAAATATTTGACATCTGTCAAAAATATTTGACAGCTGTCAAAAATATTTGACATCTGTCAAAAATATTTGACAGCTGTCAAGAATAATTTGACAGTTGTCAAAAATAATATGACAGTTGACCAGGATTTGAGTAAATTTTCATCAATCACTGAAGGATTATGCTACAGTAATCGAAAAAATGAGAGAGGGCTCTTGAATTATTTCCATATTAAAATGAGGGGCTGAATAATCACAATACGATAATTATCATGAAGGTTGGCTTTCATCCCCGAGCATTCTTAAGGTGAACCAACGTTTTTTTCGGGAAGTAGGTACACCTGACAAATACAAACAGACCAATGTTTTCTTAGGGAAGCCCTTTCACATTTCCTATTCACGAAATATGGCCTCCACCCTCTTCGAAACGTGCCTCTCGCCCCAAATTCCAGAGTTAACCGTTTTTGTCAATACGGGAATAATAGATTTCGAAATACACACGAGAATAAGGTCGGAAGTCCCTAATTTTCACTTCCGTTTTTATAATCGGATTGCCTCTATTGTCAGCCAAGATATTTGGCGATCCTATTAGGGACACGTTACAAATTTACACCTCGAAATCCATTTCTCCTGATGATTTCTCATCCTGTTTCTGAAGGTATTCGAGAATAGTTATTTTCCTATCAAGGGCGGAAAGTTGTACTTTCCCGCACTAGATTGCCGTTGCCCGAACGACGCGAAGCGGAGTGCGGAAAAGTCGAGGGAAAAGTACTTTCCGCTCAAGATAGGAACAATATTTTTTGTACAACTGCCATTAAAAGTGACACTTTTAATGACAGCAAACAATGTTAAAATTGATTGTTTACGTGGACTCCATTTTCTTTTGATGAAATCAGATGAAAAAAATTCAGCAATTGCAACTTTTTATTATCAAAATTTAACAATCATTAATTATGAACATTAATATTAATCGTAAAACTAGAACAATTACTAACATTAATGCCCTGTGACGTTAGGGAGCTTCGCAACACATTATTAGAATCCTCAGCACCATCAGTACTTGAAACAACCGGAAGTACAATATTGGATGATGGTGATCCAAAATCTGTTGAGGTTGGGAGAATTTTTTCAGCAATGACATTTCTATATGAATGATCAACATAGCCCTCGGCTACCGTCGTAGACTTCCATCCGCCATGTTTTTTTATATCCGTAATATTTGCTCCTGATTCTGCTAGCAATGAAGTGGTGGATCTTCGAAAACAGTGTCCTGTATATTGCTTTGGTTCTGGCAGTTTGAGGAATTCGGCAACAATAGATGGAATTTTCCCAAATGTATTGATACCAACTGGATCGGCAGTGCATTTATTGTTCATGTATTTCAGGAAAAAACGACGATGTTTGATGACAGAAGGGCGCAGTGCGAAGTACTAATGAAAATAGTCCACATACTTCCCAATAATACTGAAAGAACTGACTTTCGTTTTTGTGTTTGGAAGTTGTATAACCAATGATTTATTTGTTATTTCGATGTCTTCTACTGATAAATAACACAATTCGTCACGCCGACAGGCTCCAAATAATCCGAAAATAGTTGCAACCTTAACCTTCAAGTATTTCTCATCTGGTGCCTCATTTATAAACTTTTCAACTTGTTCACTAGTGAGAATTTTCGATTTTTTGGGACGATATCCTTACTTTTCCGTTTTAAATATGCTATTACCTTGAAATATTTACCAACATCCACACCATTTTTAATAAGGGCGCTTGACTTTATCATTGAAAATTTGCTCCACAAAGTTGATGAACTCCATATTTTTGATTTTTCTTCTAAGTATGCCAGGAAAACAGGTTCACTGAAGTTCCTTTCTACATTTTTCAATTTACAACAGGCCAGGAAATTGTTATATGCAATATCGTACTGCTAAACAGATTTTTTAGGTAGGAGTTCCAGATTTGCTCTTCTTGCAGACTCTTCAATATCCACAGGAACAACCAAATCGTCACTTTTATTAATAATTGGACTCTCGACAAACATATTAAGCAGTTAAAAACCCAAGACGAAAATTGGACAGGAACGAAATTCAAATGACAGCGTCTTTTCTCATTTGATAGTAATCATAACGTTGGCAACGTTTGCCTTGATTATTTGAATATTAAAGTACATTTTGAAGTTTATTGTCATTGCAAATTCGCCCATTTCATTATCAAAATAGGGCAGTTGTACAAAAAACATTATATGGTATTTGTGTTAAAAGTGATTTTATTTTGTTCGTGAAATTGTTCACAATTTTTCACTTACAAAATAAAACTTTTAACACTCATATCATAAATAACAATTTTAGTCAGGCGTATTATAAAACAATCGACATGCAGACAATTACTGCGTTCGTTATTACCAATCCGGAGACGGATCGGACACAGAACATCTAATAAATACGGATCTTTCTCTCTCTCCTCTCTTTCAGCCAGAGAGAGAGAGATCCGAATTATTGGATGTTCTGTGTCCGATCCGTCTCCGGATTGGTAATAACGAACGCAGTAATTATATATATATATATATTCTTTTGAAAGAGAGAATTACATACTGTTTTGTAATATCAAACAATATATGGCATATGGCACGTGTGAAGAAATGGCGACAAGGAACAGATTGTATAAAAGAATAAAATCTGTTTCTCGCTCCAAATCTGAGTGTTAGCAGAGGGAATGTAAACGGGGTACCATACAATTCTGCGTATGATACACGAGAACAGATAAAAACCTCTGAAAAAACTCTGTCTCCCCGTGTATGTGTGGTGATACTGAATTTGTTCAAAAAATATGCTGCTATCCATGTTACAGAGCTCCTTGTGCTTGAAAACATGCCTTTTCATCGAACTGGAGGCAAATATCTTGAAATTATATCTGTAACAAGAAAAAAAAGAAGAAAAACGAGAAAGAAGCAGTAAAAAAGAATACTTCACCTGCTAAAAAAACCTTTTCACAAAGCCCTAACTCTCTCATGGATCGGGAGGATCTTTCGATCAGGTCCGATCTTCCAAGTGATGATTCTTCTGTTCTTCAGGTGTTCGAGGAACGCTACAGGCCCCTTATGTTGGGGGATCATCTCCCATAGATTAGAGTGGTTGTTTTTAGCAAAAAATCAGCAAAAAAGCAAGAGCAAATTCGAAAAACGTCTGACACTTCATTGTCATTTCTGACAATTATATGCGTTCACATCATAGAACTTATAATATCAATAAGTTCTATGGTCCAGAATCATAGATTTCACATCAATTATTCGGCCTGTTGTGTCTGTCATATCAAAACTGTCAGAGTTCTGTGCTTCATTCTTTCATATTCAATCCAAAATTCTCAGTACGATCCATTCCAAAAGAGACATCCTCATGTTCCTCAGCAAAATTAAAACAACATTCACCAATGGACTATCCAAACTGACCAGAATAACAGCAAAACCATACAGCGACGGAGAATGTATGGGCGCGAGAAGGTGCAACCCACCCCTCATAAACCCCCAAAACCTCCCTTATCTGCCGATACCAAAACTGGAACACACCCTCCAAAAGTTCCTAAAATCTTGCGAGCCATTCGTAACATACAAAGTTTTGTTGGAAACCAAACAGATCTGCGAAACTTTTCGAAGGAAAGAAGGTAAATTGCTTCAGGAGTACCTGATCTCTAAGGCCCAAAAGTCGTACAACTGGCTGGACGATTGGTACACTCAGTGCGCGTACTTGTGCAACAGGGAGTCTTTGCCCATGAGTACCAGCCCGATCATCACTTTTCCTCCTAAAACTTTCAGGAAGACCTACGAACAGAAGGTGTATGTGGCTAAGATGATACTAGGTATCTTGAGCTTCAGGAAAATGTGCTACTGTAACCAGCTGCCCGTGGAAACCTGGCAGAAACACCCTTTGGATATGGGGGTCTACAAGAGACTCTTCTCTAATATACGTCTACCAAAACCACAGTGTGACCAACTATCCCATTGCCCAAACTCTCAACATATCATCGTGGTGTACAGAAACTGTTTCTTTAAAGTCAAGGTCTTGAACAATTGCGGGGAGCCTTTAAGCTTCGAGCAGTTGATGGAGAGGATTGATGAGGTGATGACGAAGGGAAAAGGTACTGGTGTACCCTTTGGTCTTCTGACTTCTCTCAACAGGGACACTTGGGCAGCAGCGTACGAACATATGAAAGATTTAGGACATAACGGTGAATTTTTGGAGCATATTGAGAAAGCAATGTTCTTCATCAATATAGACAACGCTGCTCCCTGCCCAACTTGTTCTGATGAAGACAAGAAGCTGAACTCTTGCCAGAACGGGTTTCATGGCTACGGTCCCAGGATAAACGGGGCCAACAGATGGTACGGCAAAACCTTACAGTTCTTCGCCACCAGAGACGGTTGCTCCGGAATCATCTTCGAACATAGCCCAGTTGAAGCCATACCATTGGGACGTATGGCAGACTACATCGTGGAATACACCAATGGCAACTCTTGGAGGGATGTTCCAGATATTATAATGCGAGAACGAGCCGTCTACATGGATTTTTTACCTTCCGAAAATTTGATAAACGCCATGAACGATGCTTCAGACCATTTGGAACAGAAGATGAACAATTTCAGGGTGGAAATCCTGCATTTCGATAGGTTCGGAAAGGAGTTTATAAAGGAACACAAATTTAGTCCTGACGCTATCATACAGTTCGCCATACAATTCGCCAACATCAAAGTCCACAACAGAGTGGTACCCCAGCACGAAACCGCATCAACTAGACGTTTCTACCTAGGCAGAACAGACACCATCAGGTCCTGCACCAACGAAGTCATCAGATTCTTGAAGAACATGTCTAGGGCCACCACGCCAACTCAGGAGAAGTACGAGTTGATGGTAGACGCAGCAAAGAGACACAGACAGATAACGGAAGACGTGATGATGGGCAGAGGTATCGATCGTCATCTGTTCGGGTTACTAATGGCGTCGAAGGAGTTAAAGATGCCTCTTCCGGAGTTGCTGCGTTGCGAGGCTTACCATAAGAGTGGGAGGTTTAGAATCGTGACCAGGCAGAATCCGACGAGGAAGAATTGTTTCACCTGCTATTCTCCAGGTATGGACGGAGGGTACGGATGCTGTTATAACCCGAGGAGCGAAGATATCAACATGTGCGTGACTACCTGGAGATCTGACTGTGAGTGTGATGCTGGGAGGTTTTTGGACGCTTGGGCTTGCAGCATGAAGAATATTGCTGATGTGCTGTTGCGGTTTAAGGTGCAAGAGAAAGAGAGGGTGAGGAGAGGGGAGGATTGTGGGAAATGTTGAAGTTCGTTCTGTTTTTTGTTTAAGATCAGTATAATATATCTCTGAATATATAGTCTTGTATTTTTGACTTGTGAGGAAATGCAGTCTGTTGGATGTGATAAGAATATCCCTTAACTGGAATATGGGTTGGGCACATGAGGATAAGGACTGGACGAGAATAAATTCGCCATCACCAAAACGCTTATATCTTTTGAACCACTGGACCGATTTCGAAAATCAAACTCATTTTCGAATCATCTTCTAATTCTAATGAAAACTGTTTTTACAATAAAAAAACCGAAACTAATTTTTACAAAATTCATGGATTTTTTCTGGAATTCTTCCCATCATGCTTCTTATAGTGTTCTCAGTCACTTTCTGGGATGCTGTCTTCCACTTTTGCTTGAATTCCGCTAATGTTTTCGTTGATTTCTTAGTCTTCTTCAATTCTCTTTTTACCAGGGCCCAATATCTTTCGATCGGCCTGAGTTCTGGGCAATTTTGTGGATTGGCCTCTTTGGGGACAAAAACCACCTCATTAGCTTCGTACCATTCCTTGGTGGCCTTTCTGTAGTGGCATGAAGCTAAATCTGGCCAAAGGATTGACACATCGTGCTCACGTAAAAATGGTAAAAGTCGCTTCTTCAAGCATTCCTCGATGTATATATTCGAGTCAACAGAGCCTTGGTCAATGAAAGATTTGCTTATTTTCCCACAAGTGCAAATTGCTTGCCAAACCAGGAATTTTTCAGGGAACTTTGCTTGTTTCTTCACGCGAAATTAACATTTCAACGAGAATCTGCAGTATAAAATTCCTGACCAGGAAGTGGCGAGAAATCAGCCAAGACATAGGTTTCGTCGTCCATCACGCAACAGGAAAAATTTTTCAAGAAATCTTTTTTTAATTTCTTTGCTCTTGATTTCGCTTCTTGATTCTTCACAGCGTTCCTGTCTGGCACTTTCTGCACTTTGTTTGTTCTAAGCCCACAACTCGACTTGATTTTCTGAACGGTTGACTGCGAACAACCCACTATTTGGGCCACTTTCCGTCCTGAAAGGTTAGGATTCTTCTGAAAAAGGCTGATGGCTTTCTTCACCTTTTTGGGCTATGAAACCCCTTTTTCCTCCCGGTTCCTTCCTTGCGGTTAATTGTAAGATCTTCTCGTTGAAGCGCTTAACAATTCTTGATACCGTTTCCGAACGAACGCGAGCCCCGAGTTTACAACTCGATAAAATTCCTTTCCATTCCCAAACTTCAATAAACAATTCGTATACGCACATTATGACCAGCCATAAACTTATCATTAATCATTCATCACTTCGTAGTATTCAGAGGCTTTCATGAATGGGAGTTGTATTCTTGCCCAGTAATACCACAAGAGATGTGAATTTACATATTTCCATCAGAGCATTAAATTTGTACATCCGAACGTTAAAAGAAAGGTTAACAACCCAACAGGAAAGGATTAATAATCGATTCTCTCAGAATTTTCAAGGAATAAATTAATGCTGATAGGAAGATACGTTTGGCCCACAAATAGCACTCGTTGTAGGAGGGAATCGGCTTTATTGCTCGTGGAATTCACGAAAATGAAGACTCTGGCGAAATAGGTTATGTTCCAACGACTTGTCAAATACTTTTTGAGGTTAGTGTTGGTGGACAAACAATGGGAATTTAGCTTTGTTTGGGTCGATTTCAAAAACGCCTATTTGCTTGAAATAGTTATTTATGATATGAGTGTTAAAAGTGACGTTTTATTTTGTGAGTGAAAAAGTTTGTGAAATGATCAGAGCGAATTGAACAATTTCACGAACAAAATAAACTCACTTTTAACACAAATACCATACAAAGTTTTTTGTACAATTGCCCTATTTTGATAATGAAATGGGCGAATTTGCTATGACAATAAACTATAAAATGCATTTTAATATTCAAATAATCAAAAGGTTGTTGTGAATGGCAAACGTTGCCAACGTTATGATTACTAATGGATGAGAAAAGACGCTGTCATTTGAATTTTGTTCCTGTCCAATTTTCGTCTTGGGTTTTTAACTGCTTAATATGTTTGTCGAGAGTCCAATTATTAATAAAAGTGACGATTCGGTTGTTTCTGTGGATATTGAAGAGTCTGCAAGAAGAGCAAATCTGGAACTCCTACCTAAAAAATCTGTTCAGCAGTACGATATTGCATATAACAATTTCCTGGCCTGTTGTAAATTGAAAAATGTAGAAGGGAACTTCAGTGAACCTGTTTTCCTGGCATACTTAGAAGAAAAATAAAAAGTGTGGAGTTCATCAACTTTGTGGAGCAAATTTTCAATGATAAAGTCAAGCGCCCTTATTAAAAATGGTGTGGATGTTAGTAAATATTTTATAAGGTAATAGCATATTTAAAACGGAAAAGTGAAGGATATCGTCCCAAAAAATCGAAAATTCTCACTCGCGAACAAGTTGAAAAGTTTATAAATGAGGCACCAGATGAGAAATACTTGATGGTTAAGGTTGCAACTATTTTCGGATTATTTGGAGCCTGTCGGCGTGAAGAATTGTGTTATTTATCGGTGGAAGACATCGAAATAACAAATAAATCATTGGTTTTACAACTTCCAAACACAAAAACGAAAGTCAGTCGTTCTTTCAGTATTATTGGGAAGTATGTTGACTATTTTTATAAGTACTTTGCACTGCGCCCTTCTGTCATCAAACATCGTCGTTTTTTCCTGAAATACATGAATAATAAATGCACTGCCAATCCAGTTGGTATCAATACATTTGGGAAAATTCCATCTATTGTTGCCGAATTCCTCAACTGCCAGAACCAAAGCAATATACAGGAAACTGTTTTCGAAGATCCTCCGCTTCATTGCTAGCAGAATCAGGAGCAAATATTACGGATATAAAAAACATGGTGGATGGAAGTCTACGACGGTAGCCAAGGGCTAGGTTGATCATTGCATTGCATATAGAAATGTCATTGCTGAAAAAATTCTCCCAACCTCAACAGATTTTGGATCATCATCATCCAATATTGTACTTCCGGTTTCTACAAGTACTGATGGTGCTGAGGATTCTAATAACGTGTTGCGAAGCTCCGTAACGTCACAGGGCATTAAAGCTAGTAATTGTTCTAGTTTTGCTATTAATATTATTGTTCATAAGTAATGATTGTTAAATATTGATAATAAAAATTTGCAATTGCTGAATTTTTTTCATCTGATTTCATCATAAGAAAATGGAGTGCTAAAAATATTTTTAACACGCTTCCACGTAAACAATCAATTTTAACATTGTTGGCTGTCATTAAAAGTGTCACTTTTAATGGCAGTTGTACAAAAACTTGTTTCAACTGGGACATTTTTTTTATATTCCTAGTCAATCTCACTCTCAGGACTATCAAACCAGTGAAAATAAAGCTGATCAATGGCAAATTCTTGCTATAGAACAATTCGCGAATTTTCTATGGGCCGAAATTGTGTCAGTGTCAAGTTCCGCGACTCTATTCACTAAGAAATTTGTCGAAGGTGTACAGATCCCTTCTTACAAAGTCTAGTCACGTCTGCTGGCGTACTCTGAGATCTTTAAATAAAAGTTGTACAGGACGTCGACACACTTGATTTCCGTGAGGATTCCAGGAATTTGTTGTGGTATACGGGAGTACGTTCACGTGTGGCAAAATTAACCGAAAATTATCGGCAGTCGAAAGCTTTTTGATGGTAGCAACTCTTCTTCGTTCTTTCAAAACTGAAGAAAAAGATTTTCCTTCTTCCCACTTCCCGTGGGTGGATTCTAAAAGGATGATGCAATTTCCTACGAAACTTTCGGGTACTGCCACGTTGCAAACCCCACGATTTTAGCCTCAAATTGTTCTGCTATCGTACACATTTAGTGCAAACGATTTTTGGATATCGTCTGAGTCTCACGAGAAACTTGAACCGAAAATCAAATACTTCAATCGTTATCGTCTCGCCAGCATCCTGTACCATACCGGTAAATAATTTTCGGACCCATGAATTTCAGAAGTCTACATTAGTCAACTGAAATATTTCGATTTATTACATTATTGAATTCACATAATACACTGCGCAAAAAAATTAACGCACATTCTGAAAATCTCAATTTTAATGAATGTTAACCCTACATTGACTTTATAACTTATTTTTTATGTTCTCTCGGGAAGGTTTTGAACGAAACAAGACACATTAAATGGAAGAAAAATTCAGGATTTCACCGAATCTTATGTGAAAGAAGAGAAATGAACAATTTTCAAAATACTGAAATGCGGATAGGTGATTTAATACTTGGTATATCCACCCCTTGCGTTGATTACAGCTCGGCAACGACGGTTCATACTCAAAATGAGTGATCTTAAAATGTTCTGATCTAATCCTTCCCAGATTTCTCCGAGTTGGATTCCTAAGTCATTAAGAGTAGCTGGATGATTTTCTGAACTTCTCAGCCTTCTATTGAGGTTGTCCCAAACCTGCTCAATCGGGTTGAGATCTGGACTTCTTGCTGGCCATTCCATTCGAGAGACTTCAACCTCTTCAAGGTACTCCTGAACGATGCGCGCACGATGGGGTCTGGCATTATCGTCCATAAAAATTAAATTTTCACCAATGTATGGGGCAAATGGCACTACATGCTCTTCAAGAATGGTCCTTGTATACTTATCAGCATTCATAGCTCCATTATCAACGACCAGTAGGTCTGTGCGAGCAGTCAAAGATATTCCACCCCATACCATAATCGATCCTCCCCCGAAACCAGTAGTATTCAGGAAATTGCACTGAGCATATCTTTCATGTGGACGTCTGTATACAAGGGAACGTCGATCACAATGGTAGAGGCAGAATAAAGACTCATCTGTGAAGAGAACTCTTTCCCAATCGGCCTCTTCCAAATGGATATGCTATCTCGCAAAATCCAAACGCGCCCTTCGATGGGCTGGGGTAAGAGCTGGGCCTCTTGCCGCGACACGAGGCCTTAAATCATATTCTCTGAGGCGATTTCTTATTGTCTGAGTGCTAATTTGCACCTCATGAGTTTGCTCAAACTGATTTTGAAGGAGACGAGCGGTTGCAAACCGTTGTCTCAACGAAGAAACTCTCAAGTAACGTTCTTGAATGGCAGTTGTTACCCGTGGTCTACCCTGTCTTGGTCTTCGGACATTCATACCTGTCTCCCTGAATCGCTGCAACATTCTGGACACACTTGTATGGGAAACTCCAAACCTTTCTGCAATTCTTGTGTATGTCCACCCTTCTTCTCGCAAAACTACCGCTTGGGCACATTCCTCTTGGGTCAAATTGCGTGTTTCGCGTTGCATAGCGATCGAGTGTAGAAAATCAAACGAAAGAAAAACTATTGATCACTAGAATTGATCGAGAACAATACATTCAAAATCTGATAATATCATCTTTTTTTATTCCTGCTGGGAGAAAACATATATATTGAAGAAAAACGTTGGAAGTGGATAACATACGCATGCATAATTCTGATAAAAATAATTATCATTGAGAACACCTTCAGTTGTAGAATAAATTTGAGATTTCCATAATGTGCGTTAATTTTTTGGCGCAGTGTATTTTCTCAAATTCATTATTTTCCCAAAGTAAGTGTTAAATACGTAATTACTATGACCTCTATGTAAAAAAGACAACGTTGCGTAGTTATCTGACAGGAAGATGACTATAACCTAACATTTTGAAAATATACACGGTGAAATGTGTCAGAATGTGATGGCCAACCGGGGTATTTTATAAAACTGAATGGAATATAGGATTTTCTAAGAAAGGCCGTTGCTTTCATCAGTTCAATCATCAGAAATTAAACTACGAATAGGTCAATTTATTGAGATTTCACAAAATGATACTCCAGCACGTATATCATCGTTATGAGGGTAATATTGACTAGGAAAACCAATGAGTTGAAGTTATAAACCATGAGGACAATTTCTCCACCATGACATGGCTTCAAAACTCAGTCGCAGAGTTTCTTCTTCCGTCTGACGTACCCGCAGAGAATATCCGACAGCTTCTTCATCGAGCAACAAAAGAAATCCCTCATTTTCTTCGAGTTGGTCTCACAGCCGTCCCTTCTACACGTCACGCAGACGTTAAAATCTTGTCTTCTCGGATTGTAAGCCACGCCGTAACCACCGTAACAACTCGGCGGGTAACAGATGAAACAATCGCTCTCCATCGGTACCTGCATCGAGAGTATCTTGAATTTACTGCTCCTCAGGTACGCCCTGCTCTGGAAGACCTTGGGCAAATGCCTGCCGGCTTGCCTGCACGCCATCATCAATCCGAACAAGTGACAGTCGATGCCTCTACCTTCCATGGCAGCCTTCGATAAAAGTCTATGCACCCTGTCAGTTTCTTTGAGATAGTCGTACCGGTCTCGTAGAAACAGCAAGGGATCGTCTATGGATTTTATGAATCGCGCCATTTCGCAAGTGCAAGACCTCACGATGTCGCTTCTGCCTTGGTAGAACATCCTGGTGGACACCACCTCTTGCTGTGGTACCATATGCCCGTGGGCTCTAAAGTGCGCCAACTGGATGGCCAGTTGTACCATACCGTCTGGGGACACGTGGTGATCCTTGCAGAACTCCGTTCCGTACTTGTCGTACTGCACGACTTTGCAGCTGAAAGTGTTGGCTTTTTCTCGAGCTTCGTTACATCCCTCCTCCATGATCTTCTTTGTGTCGTCGGTACTGACCAAACTCAGCGTTTTGGGCTTTTCGCAGAGCTCCAAGAAGGGTATTTCCATCCACTCGTTGCCCTTGACGTAACACACCAAGAAATCGGCCAATTTTCCAAGCGGTGGGGCTGTGAGCGGACTGTGTTCGAATATAAGACCTGCTGAGCCATCTAGACTTACGAAAAACTGTAAAATCTTGTCGTACCATCTATTGGCGGCGTTGTTATCAGGTCCATGACCGTGAAAACCATTCAGGCAAGCGTTCAGTCTTCTGTCTTCATCCGTGTATATCCTCATGGGGGATCTTTCGTCCAAACATACAACGAACAAGGCTTTTTCGATGTCCTCCAAGTATTCAGCATTTTCTGGCAGATTCTTCAAGCTGGTATAAACTCCGGACCATTTGTCCCTTCCCATGGATGTGAGAAGACCAAACGGTTCCCCTCTAGCGTATCCACATTCGACCACATCTTCCAGTCTAGTCAACAGCTGGAGGTAGCTTAAAGGTTGAGCCTCGTCGTTCATAACCACAACTTTAAAGAACTGGTTATTGAAAATCACTATAATGTGTTGAGAGTCCTTAGGCTGCTGCACCAATTGGTCACATTCCAATTTTGGAAGACGCGCAAACGAAAAGATCTTCTGGTAAACCTCCATGTCTAAAGGATGCCTTCCCCAAGTCTCCAAAGGTAGTCGTCTCTCCTGGCTCATCTTCCTGAACTTCAAAACACCTTGGATGATCTTGGCAGCGTAGTTTATCTGATCACATCTAGTACTGAATCTTTCATGAGGAAATACAAGAACACCACTGGTGTTCGTGGGAAGTGGCTCCCTGTTTCCCAAAAAGGAACATTTAAGGTACCATTCCTCCAGCCAGTTGTTGGTATCTCGGGCTCTTTGGATCAGTAGTTTCTGTATTTGCTCCCCGTCATGTTTCAGGAATTTCCTGCAGATATCTCGAGCTGTAGCCAATTCGCAATGGGTGACGAATGGTTCTGACGACTTCAAGAACTTGGTGAGAGTGTGGCCCAGTTTTGGTATGGGTAGGAGGGGAAGGTTGTGAGGGTTGATTGGGTTTGGTTTGCACACCACGTTTGGTACTAGTTCACAGCATGATCGCTTGAGAAGGTTTGGAGAGAGTGCGAGTTTTTTCAAGGAATTCAAACTCATTAGATGTTTTGGGGTTTACATAGTTTTATGACGTTCTAAGTGACATTTCCGGTTGGCATTTCGTCATCGATTAGGTTTGTGTACCAATAACGATTAGGCCAATTTTGTCATCGAATACTTAAGTTATTTATTAGGAACAAATATTCAATGGTTTGATCTTCCTTGTTCTTATCAATTGCGAAATGTAGGGTAATTTCTGAAGATACATATTTGTTGATAACGACAGAATTAGCAAGAAATCACAGTTTTATTTCAGAGATTGAAACGGCAACCATGTTCTTAGTTATCTTCAGGGGCATACATCTCCAACACCTACTCAAGATTTTAATGCTTTATTTCTCATGTTTTAACAAGATGATTCAAAATTGTTTTTTGGGTAGCAGAATTCTGTAGAAAGTAATGTTATCACTTCTTTTTGTTAGCGCTCGTCCCAATCAAACAAAGGGTATTATAATTTTGTCAGGATGTCTGTATAACTAGAGAACTACAGATTCGATCGATATATTTTATATCGAGTTTCATATTTAGATGAAAAATGACATGTCAAAGGTAATTTTGTGCAGATCGCTCAACCATAACTTGATATATACAAGATGACAAGAAAAACTTCGGACAAATTTTGCTGTGGTCTGGAACATAAGTCTTTCAGTGCAGCCAAATAATTTTTATTCTCTTGGTTTCTCTACACTTTCCTGTCCTAATATGTGAATTTTCAGTTTGATATAATTTCATTTCACAGAGTTTTAGAATGTGAAACAAACGTAGTGCGATTTTGGAGCTGTTTCCTCAATGTAGGCGTCAATGAGAAATTTGTTCAATGTGCCTCGACAAACCGTGTCCGATGTAATTCGTCGTTTCAAGGAGCTTGGCCATGATGGTCGTCGTCCAGGAAGTGGTAGAAAAGGCACTGTCAATACACCTAGCAATCGCAACATCGTCAAGAAGCGATTCAATCGAAATCCGAGGGTTTCCATGAGGAAAATAGCCTGTGAGACCGGTATCAACCGCGAATCAGTCCGTCAAATTGCCAAAAAGGAGCTCAACCTCAAGCCATATAAGCTCCAAAAAGTTCAACTCCTCACGGAGGAAAACAAGCGCGTACGACTCCAAAGGTGCCGCCAACTCCTTGGTCTCGCCGCCGGTCAGCAATGGGAGCGAATTCTCTTCATAGACGAGAAGCTTTTCACCGTAGAACAATCCCACAACCACCAAAACGACAGAGTCTGGTCCGTAGAGGCTCCCGGTACATCGGCCATCGTCTAACACCGTCAAAATTCGCAATCCGTCATGGTCTGGGGCGGAATTTGCGGCAGTGGTAAAACTCCCTTAGTTTTCGTGGATCAAGGGGTCAAAATCAATCAAGAAGTCTACCGCTGCGACATCCTCTAGGCCGTAGTACTTCCGTGGGCCAAGCAGCACTTCGGCGATACGCATTGGACCTTTCAACAGGACTCCGCTCCGGCTCACAGAGCGAAAATGACGCAAGAATGGTGTAAGACCCATTTTCCTTGTTTCATATCATCTGCAGAATGGCCGCCCTACTCACCGGATCTCAACCCAATGGACTACAGCGTGTGGTCGATTTTGAGGCACAGGGCTTGTGCTAAAAAACACAAAAATTTGGAGTCGCTGAAGCAATCTCTGCGCCGGGAATGGAACCGATTAACGCCCGAGGAGCTGCGGCCCATTGCCGAAAATTTCAAGAGGCGTCGGAAGCTGTGTATCGCCGCCAAAGGAAGCCACTTCGAAACGGCTTAAATATATTATTAACAAATGTTCAAGCTATTATTATTTGTTGTTGTATTGATCAATTTCTTCTGTTTAATAAAATTAAATGAAAAAGAGTTTGTCCGAGGTTTTTCTTGTCACACTGTATATAAAATGTCAAAATCGTTCTGACAGCTGTCATAATCGTCCTGACAGCTGTCAAAATCGTTCCGACAACTGTCAAAAATGAAAAAAAGGTTTCTGTTAACCTAAAAAATCTATGGTTGAGATACACGTACAATTTTACTTCAATTTCGGTTTCTGTGGAAATAAAAGGTGTATACCGCTGCTCCGTCTATGGCCGCCACTCGGCCGCAACCTGTACACGAACACAGATGACAATCGTCGGCGTAAAATTCCGATTTCTTACGTTGGTCGGTTCTGTGAGACCGGATCTGTCCCCCCTCGGTACCTCGCCGCGTAAAGGTCGCGCGATTATGAATGAAATCCCCTTCCCCTTCCGCAGTGTCCGTTCCCCCCCCACCCCCGGTCGGCTTTCTCGTTCATGAATAGCGTCGATGAATGAATCGAGGCGTGTGCCGATGCTCGAATGTTCAGTTGTAAAAACTATCGCTGTCGGTGAGCACAGACGGGCTCGGTTTCTGTGTGCGATTTCGCGACGCATAGATAAGTGTCCACCCTCCGTTTTTGACAGTTACCTGTTCTGTGTTCTGTGGGATACTTCTTTTTCTTTTCACGTTGGAGGTCGAAATGTAAGTTTTAAGTGGACTGTGTTCAATTTCAGCTTTGTTTTTTTGTATTAGAAGTTTTAATTCGAAATTTCGGCCGGGATTGGTCTCGAAATGATAACGTTCGACGAATATATGGTCGAATTCTGTTCTGTCCGTCCGCAAACACAATATCTCTCGAACGGAAAAACCTATAAACTCGAAATATTCTGGGTATGTTCAGAATTCGAATGCAAGTTCGATAATGGGCAAAATTCGGTTCCGCAATTTTGTCCGTCAATTTTTTTTGACAGCTACCAAATTATTTTCGATTTGCTTCTTGAAATGAAGAAAGCGAACTAATGTTTATTAACTTTTTCATTGTTTTATTATTGTTCCTCCATTTATTCATTGGACTATATAATAAGCTTTTTAATCAACTTGGTAATTTTTTCATTTATACTAATACTAGCTGACCCGGCGAACTTTGTTCCGCCTAAATGATACTTACGGTGGATTTCACAAATCGTAATCACCGGTGATCGGAGATCAACGGTTTGGTTCTCTGATTTCCGAACTGTCAAATGTTTCCATGGATATGAGCTATCACACAGAACAGATATACAAAAAAAATATGTCATAATATGTCAATCACTAATAATGGCAATTTTGGATTAAATTATTTCCGCAAATATATTTATTACCCAAACAGAAATTCAAAAAATTTTAAAAATTATGAGAAAAGATGAGAATGGACATCTCACGATTGGAACTCATCGCCAAAATCCGATTTACTTGACATTTCGATAAAAATTCACTGTGATATTCACCCGCTTCTGGATCTGTTAATAGCCTTTCATGGTACTTTAAGCCCTATGTAAATTACACAGTAATTTATGTCATATGTTCTTTTTTCGACCATTTCAAATCACGACGACCGAAATGCTCGAAAAAAGCACAGATGACATCAATCGATGGCCGCGAAAGCCTCAACAAATTCATCGCCATTTAATTGTGATAATGTCAAATGTAGTACCTTCACGATGACGTTATTTGGAATAAATAAAACTATAAAAATAACTAATAATCATCAGTCATAATGTGTGAATAGCGCCATCTGAAGTGGTAAGAACGAAACTTTTCTCATATCTCAACGAAATCTAATCATTTTAGACATCTGTACTCCTACGCTAAGACATTTTGGTTTTGCCCAACAGTGCAGAGTTGTAGGCAACTCAAATTACCACTATTACAGTGACTATAGAGGGAATATAGTCACACTATTTGTTTATATCGCCATCTAACGCGGAGAATATCAAATGAAGTACCAACGAATAAGCGGTAGCGTAACTGTAACTGTAGCGACATCTAGTGGCCTTACTCAAAAGGAGGAAAAGCATTTCCTGTATAAGTAAAATTTTCATCGAGTTTTTCAAAGTTTTATTGTATTTTATAATAACCAGACCGTAGACGAATCCATATATGAAGTTTCATAACAAACAGTCCATCCGATCTAGAGTTATAAATGGTGTAACCAACATCTTTCTTCTATATATATAGAAGATTAAGATTATAATGAGTAAAGATTTGTATTTTTGTGTGTTTGATACGAATAGGCTCAAAAACTACTGGACCGATTTCAGAAATTCTTTCACCCTTAGAAAGCTACATTATCCCTGAGTGACATAGGCTATACTTTTCACCCGAGAAAAATGAGGATACCTACTATAACTTCAATAATAACAAACAAATAAGCCATAATCAGCTATTTTCACGTGCGCTGCAAAAACCGTAAGACTTACGTGGATACAATGTATGACGGAAATGTACCTCTTAAATAGTTCTACAAAAAAGTCCGCGATAGCATATATCTATCTCTCGAGATTGACTTGCTATTACCTGTTTATGGTAATCAGATGTTTTCCAAAATTATGCACTTTTTGGGAGTGTGTTTTTATGAATTGGGTATTGATCCTAATCCAACCTTATACGTTATTTATCCCCAGTATTTAATTTAGAACAAAATTGCCCTTCACATCATACAATTACAACGAGTACATCAAAAGATATGGCAGGTTGAAGTGTTGAAGATGAAATCGCACGACCGCACTAAAATGCGTCAGCGTGGTAGGTAGGCGGGTAGGATAGGACACCGTGAGGCATCGAAGCGGGCTTGTCTTAACATAGCCCCACACAATTTCGCTGTTGGAAAAATTCCGGGGAAAAAATTTCGCTGTTGAAAAAACTCCGGGGAAAAAAATTTCGCTTGTGGAAAAACTCCGGGGACAAAAATTTCGCTGTTGGAAAGACTCCGGGGACAAAAATTTCGCTGTTGGAAAGACTCCGGGGACAAAAGTTTCGCTGTTGGAAAAACTCCGGGGGCAAAAATTTCGCTGTTGGAAAAACTCCGGGGAAAAAATTTCGCTGTTGGAAAAACTCCGGGGACAAAAATATTGCTGTTGGAAAAACTCCGGGGACGAAAATTTCGCTGTTGGAAAAACTCCGGGGACAAAAATTTCGCTGTTGGAAAAAACTTCGGGGACAAAAATTGCTTGTAGATCATATATTTTTTCGCTTTTGTATCCTTCATTTGATTTTATAGTTTTACAATCTTGTTGGGTAATGTATTGAAGATTTTGGATTCTTACCTTACGCTAATGTTTTTATTTCTTATTGTGATCAGAGTTGTCATACCGTCAAAAAATTTATTCTTGTCTGTTCATTTATATGTTTGTGAGATGTTATCTTACTTTATTTTTTTTGCAAAGTGGTTCCTTCAGATCAATCTTATCGTTTTTTGAAATTTCTTGTTCTTGTTTTGTAATTTTTTCTTGTGAATTTAATTGAACATTTTCTACAATCGATTTACCATTATCCTGTTTTTATTTCTTATTGTGATCTGAGTTGTCCTCGAAGTTGTCAAAAAAAATTATTCTTATTGGTTCATTTATCTGTTTGTGAGATTATTTCTTGCTTTATTTTTCTGCAAAGTGGTTCTTCAGATCAATATTATCGTTTTTCGAAGTTTCTTGTTCTTGTTTTGTAATTTTTTCTTGTGAATTTAATTGAACATTCTCTACAATCGATTTCTTACACAGTCTAACTATCTTATATTGTTCTTTGTTTATTCCTTTATCTACTGATTCCTGGGTTTTCATCTCTCTGAATACATGAATACAGATGATAGCCTTTATAGTTTTTCTCATCTGCCCACCTTTGGTCAGCTGATCAACGTCAAAATACTCAATTAACCTACGTTCGTGTTATCGTTCTAATTTTAAAATTGACGACGAAATTTTTTCATCGTGATGTTCTATCGATTCGTGGGAGTTCCTTCTAGAACGACTGATTTATTCGTAAAATAAATAGACACAAATTAGTGCCATTAACTTAGAGCTCGATAATTAGATGTGGATGCTGCTTGACGATCTGTTCGCTGGCGACAAACGTGTAGGAAATTCAGATAAGATCGTTCGGTAAACTGAAATTAGGAGTAGATCTTGAAATATTTGGTGTTTTCTGATGAACCATTGTACAGAATACCTAAAAAAAAGTGTGTTGGTCAAAATGTGTACAAAATGTCCAAAAATTGGAGAATATATTATAATGGAAGCCATAATTGCAGAAGATATAGCTGTATGATAACTTGATAAGGAACAAATACACTGCGCAAAATATTTAACGGACTTTATGGAAATGTCAAATTTATTCTACAACTGAAGGTGTTCTCAATGGTAATTATTTTTATCAGAATTATGCATGCATATGTTATCCACTTTCAACGTTTTTCTTCAATACAGATGTTTTATCCCAGCAGGAATAAAAAAAGATGATATTATCAAATTTTGAATGTATTGGCTCCATTCTAAAATCAGTTGTTCTCGATCAATTCTAGTGATCAATAGTTTTTCTTTCGTTTGATTTTCTACACTCGATCGCTATGCAACGCGAAACACGCAATTTGACCCAAGAGGAATGTGCCCAAGCGGTAGTTTTGCGAGAAGAAGGGTGGACATACACAAGAATTGCAGAAAGGTTTGGAGTTTCCCATACAAGTGTGTCCAGAATGTTGCAGCGATTCAGGGAGACAGGTATGAATGTCCGAAGACCAGGACAGGGTAGACCACGGGTAACAGCTGCCATTCAAGAACGTTACTTGAGAGTTTCTTCGTTGAGACAACGGTTTGCAACCGCTCGCCTCCTTCAAAATCAGCTTGAGCAAACTCATGGGGTGCAAATTAGCACTCAGACAATAAGAAATCGCCTCAGAGAATATGATTTAAGGCCTCGTGTCGCGGCAAGAGGCCCAGCTCTTACCCCAGCCCATCGAAGGGCGCGTTTGGATTTTGCGAGAGAGCATATCCATTGGGAAGAGGCGGATTGGGAAAGAGTTCTCTTCACAGATGAGTCTAGATTCTGCCTCTACCATTGTGATCGACGTTCCCTTGTATACAGACGTCCACATGAAAGATATGCTCAGTGCAATTTCCTGAATACTACTGGTTTCGGGGGAGGATCGATCATGGTATGGGGTGGAATATCTTTGACTGCTCGCACAGACCTAGTGGTCGTTGATAATGGAGCTATGAATGCTGATAAGTATATAAGGAACATTCTTGAAGAGCTTGTAATGCCATTTGTCCCATACATTGGTGAAAATTTCATTTTTATGGACGATAATGCCAGACCTCATCGTGAGCGCATCGTTCAGGAGTACCTTGAAGAGGTTGAAGTCTCGAATGGAATGGCCAGCAAGAAGTCCAGATCTCAATCCGATTGAGCAGGTTTGGGACAACCTCAATAGAAGGCTGAGAAGTTCAGAAAATCATCCAGCTACTCTTAATGACTTAGGAATCCAACTCGGAGAAATCTGGGAAGGATTTTAGATCAGAACATTTTAAGATCACTCATTTTGAGTATGAACCGTCGTTGCCGAGCTGTAATTAACGCGAGGGGTGGAAATACCAAGTATTAAATCACTTATAAGCATTTCAGTATTTTGATTTGTATTGTTCATTTCTCTTCTTTCACATAAGATTCGGTGAAATCCTGAATTTTTCTTCCATTTAATGTGTCTTGTTTCGTTCAAAACCTTCCCGAGAGAACATAAAAAATAAGTTATAAAGTCAATGTAGAGTTAACTTTCATTAAAATTGAGATTTTCAGAATGTGCGTAAATTTTTTTGCGCAGTGTAGCACTCGACTCGAACGAAATCGAACAGGAAAACCTCCTTTTTTTCCAATAATCGACAGTATGCACATATTTATTCAGCTCGGTTGACGGAAATAGAAGTCGCTCCGTCCGACAATCTAGCATCGAAACAATTCAGTCACCAATTTCAATTCACGCAAGATTAAATTCAATTTAAATATTCGACCTTCAGCTGATCCTCTCTGAAATAAACCATTCATGAAAATTGGATCGTGGAGGCTGTTGAGTCTACGTCACAGCAAATAAACAAACGACTGCGTTCTACCGGCGAGTGCTGAGCACTATTCTGGGCACGTATGGGTAACTGTTGAGTGTCCATCAGGAACATTTTTCATCTACACTCCGTTTCCTTTAGGCTCATCAAGGTGGTTTAAAATGAAAGTACCATAAACGTAGAACCTCAAATGGTAGGCTAAATACCCTTGGTGATCAATGTCCTTTGTGTGCGACCGTGAAAAATTGGACTGCAAGTTTCAAAAGAGGTAAATTTTCCATTGAAGATGATGACCGATCGGGAAGGCCAGTTTCTGTGTCAGTCCCCGAAAATATCGATGCAGTTCATGACATGATTTTATCAGACCGTCGAATTGGGCTAAAACGGATATCTGAAGCATTGAAGATTTCATACGAACGCGTTCATCATATAGATCACGTCAATTTGGACATGAGAAAAATTTCTGCAAAATGGATCCTAAATGTTTGAATGTTGACCAAAAGCGTGCAAGGGTAGAAGCATCGCGTTCGATCTGTGCTCGATTTGAAAACGATGTAGACTTCTTGAACCGAATTGTTACTATGGATGAGACTTGGGTACATTTCTACGATCCAGAAACAAAGCAACAATCGATGGAATGGCGACACTCTGGTTCTCCAAGACCTAAGAAGTTTCGTGTTCAAAAATCTGCTGGAAAAGTTCTGGCTTCAGTTTTTTCGGATTGCCATTGAGTAATCATGATTGATTGTTTGGATAAAGGTAGAACAATAACTGGAGTTTACTATTCGTCATTACTGACCACTCTACGGGAAAAAATTAAAGAGAAAAGACGCGGAAAGCTATCCAAATCTATTTTGTTTTTTCCGTCCGACTATCATCTTTTTGCTCAACTGAAAAAAAGTTTAAAAGGTCGTAAATTTTCTTTCAACGAGGAGGTAATAAAAGCTGTGAAGGAATGGTTTGCAGAGCAAGAAGAAACATTTTTTTAAAGGTCTAGAGACGTTTCAGGCTCGCTGTAATAAATGTATTAAATTAAGAGGAGAATATGTTGGGTAATAAAATATTTTGACATTGAAATTTTGTTTGGTTCTATAGTAGGCTGAGAATTTTTCAATATATCCTCGTAGTTGGGGGCCTCTACTTCATGAAGAATACACCTCAAAATCCGTTCCTCTCGGTGAAATAACCCGAGGACGAGGTTCGAAGCGAGGACCATTAAGAATTCACGACTTCTCGCCGGTTCTGAAAAAATATCACGGAGATTCGTGACTTGGTTAATGCCAGGTTGATCGCCTCTTTCTCCTCTTGCACCGGGAGCATCTTCGGCGTTGACCTTGCAATCGCCGATTACATTTTAAATTTCGTTCACATTTTCATCGGGCACTGCGGAAAGTTGGGGGGTCATCCAGAGTCTCACCGCTACTGCAGCAAAGAAGGCTGCTTCGATCCAGGAAAACGTATCGCAGAGAGTCATCCAATTTTATAGTTTGACCGGGCAAGAATAGTAGCCCTACATCAAGAAAGGGTTTGGAGAGGTCCAGGCAGACTAGAGCGACTCAATTTTTCCGGGGAAGTTGTGCCCTTTCGAGGCGGATCAATAATGTGCTAGGGTCCGGGAAGTACCCACTTCCCGGACGCTTTTTCTTTGAGAAAGTAGCATTTCCCGGCCCAGTCCGGAAAGTACGTACTTTCCGGACTAGGCCGGAAAAAATCACATCGTTGTTGTCACTGCTATGATCATCACACTACCAACGAAATAACGGATGACAGTTCTGTTCTGAATTCAAATAATAACATTGAGTTTAAATATACATAGAGACACAACCCAGTTCATTGATTTGATGCACAAATTTTTGGCAGTTTACTTGCCAATTTGCCAACTTAAGTGGCGGCACATAGTAGCTACTAAAGGAACTATATTCGTCCGATCCATTTTGTCACTACTCATTTATCGAAATCTGTAGGAGATTTATTTTCCCCTAGTTCTATGAATCGTAGGCAGGGTCGGATTCGTCCAAATTCGTTACAAACGGTGTGATTCAATAATGATGAACTATTAGCCATGAATTTCTCCAAAGGAGTGTTCTCAGGTAGGAAATGAGGGGTGAAAATGTTTCTTGGAGGGACTTAATCGATGAAAAGAATTTGTCTTTCTTGTACTCTCTTGAAGATAACTGAAAACCACACAAATCCAAACGCCTTCCAGAAAATGAAGGTTAAATTGGCCACGCAGATTTTCATCAGAACTTTATATTCGGCTATGAGAACAGTCATTGCTACTGGTTAGCTGAGGTCGAGAAGTGCCAATTCAACTGCTCAGTTCATTCTGAAAATGAATGATCTTTTCGACTGCCTCAATTCGAATAGAAAATTTGAGGGAAATTATCAGCCATCAGCAATACAAACTCTGACGGAATCAATTGAATTCATTAAGTCTTGGACAGTTGAGAAAAATATTCCCTATTGTTTCAACGGTTTGATACAAACAATCACTAGCATCCTTCAATTGTGGGAGGAGACAAAGGAAACATTTCCATATTTGATAAAAAGTCGGCTCAACCAGGACCCAATCGAGAATTCATTCTCCAAAATAAGACAGCGTAGGGGTTATGATCCAAACCCCTCAGCTCGATGCTTCAGATTTGGGTTGCAGTCGGTCATGACTGGTTGTCTTGAAAAATGTTCCGATAATTCTAACTGCCAAGACGACAATGATTTCGACCTGTATACAATGGGAGAATCTGAAAGTAGGCCCATTGATGTGGTTGATTGGACAGATTCGACCATTTCTTCTGCGGATTCGGGCAACGGTGGGCCTAGTGAGGGTATTTAAGGGATAAAGTTAATTGAACCCCTAAATACCCTAGAATCCAACTAAATCGCAAGTTTCTCGGGGTATTTGATGAGGAACATCGCCAAAAAAAAAACAAATGCGGTAAGTGCGAAAAAGCACTCCTCATTGATGATTTGAATAAGCTTGGTAATGATTGGATATATATTGCAAATCGAAATCGGATACATTTGAGAATTCCCTCAACCGATTTCAAACATTTGATGAGGAAAGCGCTGTTGGTCATACAGAAAATTATGGTCACAAAATCAGAAAAGATATATTTTAGGAAAATTAAAAAAAATGAATTTAAAGAAGATTGGAACTCTCCGTTTACTCCAGAATTTGAAAAGCACAGGATTCATTTGTTGAGACAACTGATTAGAGTGAAAAAAAACAAAGGAATCTCGACACAGAAGCATCCCGCTGTTTATAAAAAATTAAATATTTTTAAAAATTCATAGAAAATCTATTTATAAATACTTGTGAATGAAGAAGAAAATTGCATGCATTTATTTTTTCATACATCAGTATTTTATATTCATGAAAGATCAAAAATAATTGTCGTTTCATTGCATCAAAAAAATCAGGTGATGAAATACTGAACATCCCACATTTCCATATGCCGGTCCAGATCGTCATCGCATTCGGCTTCGGAAAAAGTGCCTTATAGTTCAGCTACTTACCGCCAGATGCGGGAGTAAAAATTGTCGCTTCTCTGAAACACACTTATCCATCTATGAACCGGTGAAGGAACTACACAAAATATAGCTTCAAATCGTTGAACTGGGCTGTGTCTCTATGTATATTTAAACTCAATGATAATAATCAAAATGTATAATAAAGAAATGTGTCGTCTCATTGATTTTTAATTCTACACTGTGGCCGAAAAAACATTGTACGCAACACGCCCGAAAATAGTTTTGTTGGACTCACAGACTTCCAGGACTCGCCTCCGGCTCGTCGTAGAATTTTGTCTATTCGTCGAAAAAACCCTATTTTCCAGACTTGTTACGTAAATTACTATTTCGGGATAGGAAAAATTTCAGGGTAGAAAAAACTCCGTGGTAGATAAACAACCAGGAAATGGTGTAGCGCTTGGTTTGGATACCCAATTGTGGACCGATCGGTAAATTCATCATTGCGATCAAGCAATTTTATCGAACAGCCCTCGTATCCATCTGGTCGAACGCTACCACAATCCGATTTCACAGGTCGGTCGGAACACCCTCTATGGCAAAAGTGAAAGGCACCAAGAGACACCGGATACATTACCTAAGTAGATAAAGTATTATACATTATTCCATATCAATTCGTTGAATCATACCAGCTCGAAGCCCATTCACATCGAGGTTTATAATCGTTTCGAGTTTTATGAATGGGGATATCCCGTTTCATTCTATTTTACAAACGCGTAAATGTCAATCGGGACGGTTTTATAGTAAGGAAATGGCCGGCTCTAGACCGGGTCGTTTTTACGGCCCACACTGTAGGAGGCTACAGTTTTGGGCCTTCGATTGCTAGCGATGGTCATGAATAAACGATGTTGCATATTCTCAATCTACGCCCTCGAATTAGTAAAACCAGCAACTTTGGTGTTGATCCGAGAAAAGGACCTCGCACTTTTTCAATGGCAAATGGCGTTCCGTCAAATTTTCTAAAATTTTGGTATAATGTAGTACTCGACCTACTGATCAACAGTGTCCATGGCCCCAACTCAATTCTAGGACTAGTTTTCGAGATACAGGGCGTTGAAGTTGAGAATTACCCACTTTTACTACGCCCGTATCTCGAAACAGAATGGAATGAACTTCAATTTTTCTCAAGAAACATTTCATTACATCCCCAGGGAGCAACCACATAAAGGATATGACCGAAAATCATCACGAATACAGGGTTATCCATAATTGAATGCATGCCCGATTTTGAAAGTATAAAATGTGTCAGTTCCAGAGCGAGAACGTTCACAAAATGAACTATTGCACTAGATATGTTGTTGTTACATCGAAAAAGTCTGTAAGACCCAGAATTTATACTGGGTGATCCATTATTATAGAAACTATTCTCTAGGAAGGTTGAATGGACACCCTGTATTTTTGGGTTGATTCAAGGTGTTTGTTTAATTTTTTTTAGAACATATCATCATGGACAGAATACAGGGTGATTCAGTCGTGAAATGAACTTTGAATCTCACAAAAATACCAAAAACCAACTTTTTTTTTCTTTCACCACTGTACTTGATATAAAAACATCGATACGGCTGAGAATTTTCATCTACTTCCTATGACCAGATTTTTTTTTATGCTGGAATAAGAATAGAATAACATAAATAAATAATTTTTATATAACATAAAAAAAATCTGGTCATAGGAAGTGGATGAAAACTCTCAGCCGTATTGATGTTTTCATACCAAGTACAGTGATGAGAGAAAACCCCCACCTCAACGGAGTTAACCTTGAAATAGAGGGTAATGGCAAAAAAAGTGATTTTTGGATATTTTCGTGAGTTTCACAGTTTATATCTTGACTGAATCACCCTGTATTCCTTCAAGTCCATGATGATATGTTCTGAAAAAATCAAACAAACACCTTAAATCAACCCAAAAATACAGGGTGTCCACCTTAACCTTCATTGTGAATAGTTTCTATAATAATGGATCACCCAGTATGAATTCTGGGTATTTCAGGTTTTTTCGATGTAACAACAACATATCTAGTGAAATAGTTCATTTTGTGAAAGTTCTCGCTCTGAAACTGACATATTTTATACTTTCAAAAACGGGCATGCATTCAATTATGGATAACCCTGTATTCGTAACGATTTTCGGTCATATTCCTCTATATGGTTGATCCCTGGGGATGTAATGAAATGTTTCTTGAGAAAAATTGAAGTTCCATTCTATTCTGTTTCGAGATACGAGCGTAGTAAAAGTGGGTAATTCTCCATTTCAACGCCCTGTATCTCGAAAACTAGTCATAGGATTGAGTTGGGGCCATGAACACTTTTGATCAGTAGGTCGAGTACTACATTATACCAAAATTTTAGAAAATTTGACGGAACACCATTTGCCATAGAAAAAGTGCGGGGTCCTTTGTAACAATCGAGAGATCCTAGGAACATTTTTTATTGCAGTCGTCGCTTTGGCGCGTGTAGAGGTTCCTCAATAGCCGGGGGTTTCACAAACGCCTACCTAGCGTGTGAAACTGCAAATCGACCTCCTATTATTTATTATTCTCTGAAAATTGCAAACTGTCCACATAACCAACACGAAAATTGATATTCAGAACGCGCGGCGGGCAGTGTGGCCTGAATGAAATTAACATCTGAACAAGTTACCGGTGGGTTGACGACCTAACGGGCGCTACGTGTGGGCTCAGCCTTAATGCTGGCCAAAAAATTTCACGGCGTTACCTGATGCCTTGTCCATGCGGGCAAGGAGCTCTAGATCTAGAAAGCTGGGCTGAAGTTTGGAGAAAAACTAGTACTCTTTTTTAAAGCTACGTTGTTTTGATATGTAAAACAGATTATTTCAAGTGTTTTTCTTTGATCCCGTGGTGATTTTGTGAAGAATTTCAGTGAATTAATGTACACTGCGCAAAAAAATTAACGCACATTATGGAAATCTCAAATTTATTCTACAACTGAAGGTGTTCTCAATGATAATTATTTTCATCAGAATTATGCATGCATATGTTATCCACTTTCAACGTTTTTCTTCAATACAGATGTTTTCTCCCAGCAGGAATAAAAAAAGATGATACTATCAGATTTTGAATGTATTGGCTCCATTCTAAAATCAGTTGTTCTCGATCAATTCTAGTGATCAATAGTTTTTCTTTCGTTTGATTTTCTACACTCGATCGCTATGCAACGCGAAACACGCAATTTGACCCAAGAGGAATGTGCCCAAGCCGTAGTTTTGCGAGAAGAAGGGTGGATATACACAAGAATTGCAGAAAGGTTTGGAGTTTCCCATACAAGTGTGTCCAGAATGTTGCAGTGATTCAGGGAGACAGGTATGAATGTCCGAAGACCAGGACAGGGTAGATCACGGGTAACAACTGCCATTCAAGAACGTTACTTGAGAGTTTCTTCGTTGAGACAACGGTTTGCAACCGCTCGCCTCCTTCAAAATCAGCTTGAGCAAACTCATGAGGTGCAAATTAGCACTCAGACAATAAGAAATCGCCTCAGAGAATATGATTTAAGGCCTCGTGTCGCGGCAAGAGGCCCAGCTCTTACCCCAGCCCATCGAAGGGCGCGTTTGGATTTTGCGAGAGAGCATATCGATTGGGAAGAGGCCGATTGGGAAAGAGTTCTCCTCACAGATGAGTCTAGATTCTGCCTCTACCATTGTGATCGACGTTCCCTTGTATACAGACGTCCACATGAAAGATATGCACAGTGCAATTTCCTGAATACTACTGGTTTCGGGGGAGGATCGATTATGGTATGGGGTGGAATATCTTTGACTGCTCGTACAGACCTAGTGGTCCTTGATAATGGAGCTATTAATGCTGATAAGTATATGAGGAACATTCTTGGAGAGCATGTAGTGCCATTTGCCCCATACTTTGGTGAAAATTTCATTTTTATGGACGATAATGCCAATCCCCACCGTGCGCGCATCGTTCAGGAGTACCTTGAAGAGGTTGAAGTCTCCCAAATGGAATGGCCAGCAAGAAGTCCAGATCTCAATCCGATTGAGCAGGTTTGGAACAACCTCAATAGAAGGCTGAGAAGTTCAGAAAATCATCCAGCTACACTTAATGACTTAGGAATCCAACTCGGAGAAATCTGGGAAGGATTAGATCATTTTGAGTATGAACCGTCGCGTCGTTGCCGAGCTGTAATTAACGCAAAGGGTGGAAATACCAAGAATTAAATCACTTATCAGCATTTCAGTATTTTGAAAATTGTTCATTTCTCTTCTTTCACATAAGATTCGTTGAAATCCTGAATTTTTCTTCCATTTAATGTGTCTTGTTTCGTTCAAAACCTTTCCGAGAGAACATGAAAAATAAGTTATGAAGTCAATGTAGAGTTAACTTTCATTAAAATTGAGATTTTCACAATGTGCGTTAATTTTTTGGCGCAGTGTATATTCACTAAAAATATTGTTCGCAGTTTTTCGAGAACCTCTTAATGAAAATCTTTTTATCAAGGTTTCTCCATACTTACTTCGTCCATACTTTTCTTCAGTACAATTTATCCAATATACCGAAGGCATTAGTGATATATAGTTTTAAGGCATCTTTCTTAGTATATTTATGAAAACGTATAGACCGGTTTTTGTTTTTCCTAGAAGAGCAATTGAAATCACAACAGTTACAATTGAATACAGTTTTTTTCAGTAACATAATATTTTATATGAATAACACTGATATAAATACCTTCTCAACAATTTTTATTTCAATACAAATCAATCTGCTCAGAACACGATGAAAACTTCTAAATATCCCTCAAGAATACCTGGATATGAAACAAAATATTATAACTCAAAAGCACGCGAAATATATGAGTTCTCAAAATAGTAATCATTTTCTAGTTTGGAATTTTTGCCGAAAGAGGGCGAGTTGATCTTTGGATTCGCCAATAACTTTCAAGGGTGCGTTCCTATTCGAAATCGAAATTGTTAGGTTCCAGAAACATCGCGAATGCAAGTACCAGAAGTGTGTCGCAAGTTTAAATTGCAGATTGAACTTGAGCCAAGTCTAGTCGCTTTCTAGACGGAAGTGATCGATCTCCGAACAACAGTAATTTCTTGACATTAATATGCATGAACAACTTATTGATTGGTAAATCTTGCGTTGAAGGTACTGGAGGATCAAGATCAAAACTAGTTGTTCTCCTGATTTAAACGGCAGTTTGGACAGGCTATCGATAGGATATCGATCGATCATTGACCGAGATGTAATTACTGTTTAAAATTGAGTGGTAAACGACTGGGATTGAGATCTTCCAGGACTTGAGTGATACTCTCGAAAAACACAAAGGACCTCGCACTCTTCTTATGGGCAATGGCGTTCCGTCAAATGTTCTAAAATTTTGGTATAATGTAGTACTCGACCTACTGATCAAAAGTGTCCATGGCCCCAACTCAATCCTATGACTAGTTTTTGAGATACAGGGCGTTGAAGTTGAGAATTACCCACCTTTACTACGCTCGTATCTCGGAACAGAATCGAATGTACTTCAATTTTTCTCAAGAAACATCTCATTTCATCCCCAGGGAGCAACCATATAGAGGAATATGACCGAAAATCGTTACGAATACAAGGTTATCCATAATTGAATGAATGCCCGATTTTGAAAGTATAAAATATGTCAGTTCCAGAGCGATAACATTCGCAAAATGAACTGTTTCACTAGATATGTTGTTGTTACATCGAAAAAACCTGAAATACCCAGAATTCATACTGGTTGATTTAAGATGTTTGTTTGATTTTTTCAGAACATATCACCATGGACTTCAAAGAATATAGGGTGATTCAGTCATGAAATAGACTGTGAACCTCACGAAAATACCCAAAAACCACCTTTTTTTCATCACCCTCTATTTCAAGATTAATTCCGTTGAGGTGGGAGTTTTCTTTCATCACTGTGCTTGATATAGAAACATCAATATACGGCTGAGAGTTTTTATCCACTTTATATGACCAGATTTTTTTATGCTGGAATAAAAATAGAATAACATAAATAAATAATTTTCATAATAGGTACATACATAAAAAAAATCTGGTCATAGGAAGTGGATGAAAACTCTTAGCCGTATTGATGTTTTTATATCAAGCACATGGGGGATAGAAAATTCCCACCTCAACGGAGTTAAACTTATAATAGAATTTTCTTTCACCACTGCACTTGATATAAAAACATCAATACCTACGTCTGAGAGTTTTCATCCACTTCCTATGACTAGATTTTTTTTAGGTAATATGAAAATTATTTATTTATGTTATTCTATTCTTATTCCAGCATAAAAAAAATCTGGTCATAGGAAGTCGATAAAAACTCTCAGCCGTATTGATGTTTTTATATCAAGTACAATGGTGAAAGAAAACTACCACCTCAACGGAGTTAACCTTGAAATAGAGGGTAATGGCAAAAAAGTGATTTTTGGATATTTTCGTGAGTTTCATAGTTTATATCTTGACTGAATCACCCTGTATTCCTTCAAGTCCATGATGATATGTTCTGAAAAAATCAAACAAACACCTTAAATCAACCCAAAAATACAGGGTGTCCACCTTAACCTTCATTGTGAATAGTTTCTATAATAATGGATCACCCAGTATGAATTCTGGGTATTTCAGGTTTTTTCGATGTAACAACAACATATCTAGTGAAATAGTTCATTTTGCGAAAGTTCTCGCTCTGAAACTGACATATTTTATACTTTCAAATTCGGGAATGCATTCAATTATGGATAACCCTGTATTCGTAACGATTTTCGGTCATATTCCTCTATATGGTTGCTTCCTGGGGATGGAATGAAATGTTTCTTGAGAAAAATTGAAGTTCATTCGATTCTGCTCCGAGATACGAGCGTAGTAAAAGTGGGTAATTCTCAACTTCAACGCCCTGTATCTCAAAAACTAGTTTTAGGATTGAGTTGGGGCCATGGACACTTTTGATCAGTAGGTCGAGTACTACATTATACCAAAATTTTAGAACATTTGACGGAACGCCATTTGCCATAAGGAAAGTGAGCGGTCCTTTACTTCCCCAGGAACTAGTGGGTCACATTGAAAATAATGTTTGATTCCCATGGGAAATTTTTCCATGAAAAAAGATTATTTTGATTATTTATAAAGCCGTTTAACAATAAATCTAAACAAGTGAGTTTCTTGAGAAATCTAGGATCAATTTAACATTCCTCCAAAGTTTAAAAAGCGAATACAGGACAATGTTGAAGCGGCTGTTTGATAAGAGGCAAATTTGATGGTTCACCACATGACTAAACCAGAAATAGGAAATATCCCATGTGCAATCGCCAACCATAATATCACAATAAACTTTCCCAATGCATTTATTTCATTTTTTGCACGAAATTCCCGCTTTTTGTCAATATATGGCTTCAGCAGCGGTCGATTTTGACATATCCAAAACGTCATGAATCGAGCTTAGACATATGGTAAACAAACTGTTTTAACAAATTGGTGATTGTGTTTTGGCGTCATATACACAGCGCAAAAAAATTAACGCACATTCTGAAAATCTCAATTTTAATGAAAGTTAACTCTACATTGACTTTTTAACTTATTTTTTATGTTCTCTCGGGAAGGTTTTGAACGAAACAAGACACATTAAATTGAAGAAAAATTCAGGATTTCACCGAATCTTATGTGAAAGAAGAGAAATGAACAATTTTCAAAATACTGAAATGCTGATAAGTGATTTAATACTTGGTATTTCCACCTCTTGCGTTAATTACAGCTCGGCAACGACGGTTCATACTCAAAATGAGTGATCTTAAAATGTTCTGATCTAATCCTTCCCTGATTTCTCCGAGTTGGATTCCTAAGTCATTAAGAGTAGCTGGATGATTTTCTGAACTTCTCAGCCTTCTATTGAGGTTGTCCCAAACCTGCTCAATCGGATTGAGATCTGGACTTCTTGCTGGCCATTCCATTCGAGAGACTTCAACCTCTTCAAGGTACTCCTGAACGATGCGCGCACGATGGGGTCTGGCAGTATCGTCCATAAAAATGAAATTTTCACCAATGTATGGGGCAAACGGCACTACATGCTCTTCAAGAATGTTCCTTATATTCTAATCAGCATTCATAGCTCCATTATCAACGACCACTAGGTCTGTGCGAGCAGTCAAAGATATTCCACCCCATACCATAATCGATCCTCCCCCGAAACTAGTAGTATTCAGGAAATTGCACTGAGCATATCTTTCATGTGGACGTCTGTATACAAGGGAACGTCGATTACAATCGTAGAGGCAGAATCTAGACTCATCTGTGAAGAGAACTCTTTCCCAATCGGCCTCTTCCCAATGGATATGCTCTCTCGCAAAATCCAAACGCGCCCTTCGATGGGCTGGGGTAAGAGCTGGGCCTTTTGCCGCGACACGAGGCCTTAAATCATATTCTTTGAGGCGATTTCTTATTGTCTGAGTGATAATTTTCACCTCATGAGTTTGCTCAAGCTGATTTTGAAGGAGGCGAGCGGTTGCAAACCGTTGTCACAACGGAGAAACTCTCAAGTAACGTTCTTGAATGGCAGTTGTTACCCGTGGTCTACCCTGTCCTGGTCTTCGGACATTCATACCTGTCTCCCTGAATCGCTGCAACATTCTGGACACACTTGTATGGGAAACTCCAAACCTTTCTGCAATTCTTTTGTATGTCCACCCTTCTTCTCGCAAAACTACCGCTTGGGCACATTCCTCTTAGGTCAAATTGCGTGTTTCGCGTTGCATAGCGATCGAGTGTAGAAAATCAAACGAAAGAAAAACTATTGATCACTAGAATTGATCGAGAACAACTGATTTTAGAATGGAGCCAATACATTCAAAATCTGATAATATAATCTTTTTTTATTCCTGCTGGAAGAAAACATCTGTATTGAAGAAAAACTTTGAATGTGGATAACATATGCATGCAATTCTGATAAAAATAATTATCATCGAGAACACTTTCAGTTGTAGAATAAATTTGAGATTTCCATAATGTGCGTTAATTTTTTTGCGCTTGTACTTTTGGTTGTGCGAATAAGTCTGATTTTGAGCCAAGAAAACTCAAATTATGTACTTAATTATCCTCAACTTTGACGAGCAGCTTGTATCCAAATAAGGCATAAAACTTATCGGATTGTCCTCTGACCTACTACTGTCTGTTACTCAACCAAATACAATCGCCCATTCACGTACGTTTATTCAGAAAAATCGGCTTTCTACAATTCGTTTTAAGTACGTCGATACAGTCGATGAAAATCGATCGATTATAAAACGAGCGGAAGTCTAAGAAAGGAAGTCATCATGAATTGCTGATTCATAAAAAGAATCGTAGTAACCAGGCTATCGGCCAACTGAGTACAAATCGATGATTTTGTACATATTGTGGAGGTAGGTTAGTTATAATTCGGCTCGGTAATTGGTGTCGATGAACTCTGTGTGGTTTGTCTTAAATGTTACACTATACTTGGCGAAATATTATATGAAAAAGAACATCAGTAATAATCGATTTATTAAAAATGTCTGCTACGAATATGGCATTTGAGCGTAGTGAAGGGTTTTTCAATAATAGGTGTTATAATGAATAGTCCGATTTTTCGGTAGATGTCCCTTTTAAAGCTGTCATTTTTTGACTTTTGACAAGTTGAAACTACGCCGTTAATAAAACGTATTGAAATTATTAAAATTTAAGGACTGAACGAGAATAAATTCGCTATCACAAAAAGGCCTATATCTCTTGGACCAATTGAGAAAAAATCAAAATTTGATCATAGTTAGCTTTGTTATGAACGTCAGAAACATGTGGAACATTTACTTCATAGATATTCCAATTCTATGTCGCAAAATGTCAAGCGAAGTGAAAACACGAGAATTTATAGTGAAACTTTTTCAAAATAATCAAAAATGGAGCTTCAAAAGAATCGCAAAAGAGGCTCGCGTTCGTCCGGAAACGGTATCAAGAGTTGTTAAGCGCTTCAACGAAGATCTTACAATTAACTGCAAGGAAGGAACCGGAAGGAAAAAGGAGATTCACAGCCCAAAGAAAGTGAAGAAAGCCATCAGCCTTTTTCAGAAGAATCCTAACCTTTCAGGACGGAAAGTGGCCCAAATAGTGGGTTGTTCGCAGTCAACCGTTCAGAAAATCAAGTCGAGTTGTGGGCTTAGAACATACAAAGTGCATAAAGTGCCAGACAGGAACGCTGTGAAGAATCAAGAAGCGAAATCAAGAGCAAAGAATTTAAAAAAAAATTCTTGAAAATTTTTTCCTGTTGCGTGATGGACGACGAAACCTATGTCTTGGCTGATTTCTCGCAACTTTCTGGTCAGGAATTTTATACTGCAGATTCTCGTGGAAATGTAGACGAACAAATTCGCGTGAAGAAACCAGCAAAGTTTCCTAAAAAATTCCTGGTTTGGCAAGCAATTTGCACTTGTGGGAAAAGGAGCAAATTTTTCGTTGACCAAGGCTCTGTTGACTCGAAGATATACATCGAGGAATGCTTGAAGAATCGACTTTTATCATTTTCACGTGATTGCGATGTGCCAACAATATTTTGGCCAGATTTAGCTTCATGCCACTACAGCAAGGCCACCAAGGAATGGTACGAAGCTAATGCGGTGGTTTTTGTCCCCAAAGAGGCCAATCCACCAAATTGCCCAGAACTCAGGCCAATCGAAAGATATTGGGCCCTGGTAAAAAGAGAATTGAAGAAGACTAAGAAATCAACGAAAACATTAGGGGAATTCAAGCAAAAGTGGAAGACAGCATTCCAGAAAGTGAGTGAGAACACTATAAGAAGCATGATGGGAAGAATTCCAGAAAAAATCCATGCATTTCGTAAAAAATAGTTTTGGTTTTTTTATTGTAAAAACAGTTTTCAATAGAATTAGAAGATGATTCGAAAATGAGTTTGATTTTCGAAATCGGTCTAGTGGGTCAAAAGATATAACCGTTTTTGTGATAGCGAATTTATTCTAGTTCAGTCCTTACTATAAAAATGGTGGAAATTTGGCAGAGACGGTTCATAAAACCCGAACTTTTTTGGGTCGTCGTGAAGCAACTTGTCGAACCGCAACACAGAAATTGGTGGAAAAATTTGAACTGTTGGGACAAGTTTAAGATGTGAAGAATAAAAACCGTGCTCGTCGCTCAAGAACAGCCGAGAATATTGCTGCTGTTGCCGAAAGTGTTGAAGAAAATTTTATATCCTAGATAACTTCAGTAAAATCCTCAGGAAATCAACTGTTGTCTTAACGAAACTCGTTTTATCAAACTCAGCTGCCTCCTATCTCTAAAAACATAACCTATTTCGCAACTGCTTTTTGCAGTCACTGGAAAAATCTCGATCAAAACAAGTCCAGTTGTAAGCAATTTCAAACGTAGCAGCCTTTTTGGTAAACAAATAAATGAAATCGTTTTCCCAAGTCGCGTCATTTTTAAATACGATCAAACGGCCGAAAGGGCCCAAGATGGTGGTACCTTAATTGTCTACTTCCTGCGTGAGTTCTTTCCCATTTCATTAGATGATGAAAGTATGACCTGTAACCCCCATAGTCGTAATTGAGTCACGCTTGAGCGTCAACTTCATCGATCGGTGAGTGTGTGACTAATTAGGGAAACCGGCGAAGAACCATCCAATTTTCCGAGGTCTATTTCGCGAATAGGGTTGGGAGACGTGGTTTATATCATAAGGGGAGGTTACCTAATTGATGAGATCATCGATCAGGCGAATAATATGGTATATATTGAGAAATATACGAGGATATATTGAAAAATTCTACTATAGAACTATAGAACCAAACAAAATTTCAATGTCAATATATTTTATTACCCAACATATTCTCCTCTTAATTGAATACGTTTATTACAGCAAACCTGCAACGTCTCTTGACCTTACAAAAAAATGTTTGTTCTTGCTCTGCAAACCAGTCCTCCACAGCTTTTATTACCTCCTCGTTGGAAGAAAATTTACGACCTTTTAAACTTTTTTTCAGTTGAGGAAAGAGATGAAAGTCGGACGGAGCCAAATCTGGTGAATGAGGGGAGTGTTCTAGTAATGCTAACCCTAAATCACGAATTTTTTGCATGGCAACATGAGATTTGTGTACTGGGGCGTTGTCCTGTAAAAACAAAATACCTTTGGATAGCTTTCAGCGTCTTTTCTCTTTAATTTTTCCCGTAGAGTGGTCAGTAATGTCGAATAGTAATCTCCAGTTATTGTTCTACCCTTATCCAAAAAATCAATCATGATTACTCCATGGCAATCCCAAAAAACTGAAGCAAGAACTTTTCCAGCAGATTTTTGGACACGAAACTTCTTAGGTCTGGGAGAACCAGAGTGTCGCCATTCCATCGATTGTTGCTTTGTTTCTGGATCGTAGAAATGTACCCAAGTCTCATCCATAGTAACAATTCGGTTCAAGAAGTCTACATCGTTTTCAAATCGAGCACAGATCGAATGCGATGCTTCTACCCTTGCACGCTTTTGGTCAACATTCGAACATTTGGGGATCCATTTTACAGAAATTTTTCTCATGTCCAAATTGACGTGAACTATATGATGAACGCGTTCTTATCAAATCTTCAGTGCTTCAGATATCCTTTTTAGCCTAATTCGACGGTCTGATAAAATCATGTCATGAACTGCATCGATATTTTCGGGGACTGACACAGAAACTGGCCTTCCCGATCGGTCATCATCTTCAATGGAAAATTTACCTCTTTTGAAGCTTGCAGTCCAATTTTTCACGGTCGCATACGAAGGACATTGATCACCAAGGGTATTCAGCATGTCTTCGTAAATCTGCTTGCCTCTTAACCCTTTTAAATACAGGTACTTGATGATGGCTCGATACTCCAATTTTTCGATTTTTACAATTCCGGTGGACATCGTTTTTTAAATTTATTGCGTAACTCTTGTTCACTTTTTTGACGTCGAACTCTACACTGACACTTCTAATAAGTCATTGTTCGTTGATATGGTATCGCAATATTTTGTTTATGCATGGAACTTGTCTTGGCTAACTAGATATCAATACATCCTCGTATTTATTTTTTTCTAATACAGCTTCGACCCAACAAATCAGGAATCTGTAGCTTCAGTCACAGCGAGTACGTACTAAAAAAAACCAGGCGCAAATAACCAATTTTACACCCGCCGACGAAAAAAAAGTGCCTAATAGAGATCTCACGAAAATCGATCAGCAGACAGGTCAGACTTCGACTTCAACACCTCCGGCGACTCTATTATCTCCAGGTGATCTCCGCGTCTACCACCCCGGAAATTTCCCGGAACCCCTTGTCATCTACCACGAGAAAACAATGGTCGGCTCGCCGACTCAATGGCTTGACGTGGCACGATTGTGTTTCCAGCGTCATACGAATTAGGAACTACCGGAAGCGCTGGTTGCAACATGTGCATCAGCCTCCGTGTACCACCGGAAATGACTGGCGACGCATCTATATCGACGTTTTATGGATTCGGAGATCAAAACGGTGCGAATCTTTCGGAATAACTCGGTGTGATCCGCCTGGTTATGATTTTCGCAACAAAAATTGAAAAACTTCACATACCGGATACAATGTCATTAAAATCGGTTCAGCCGTTTGGGAGGAGTTCAAGGAAAAACACATAGACACTCCAGTTAAATAGAGGATTTTCCAATAAGAGATATTTATAAGCATTAAGACCCAAATCTTTATGCAAAATACGGTGTAATGACGTTTGCGGAATGACCAATTCGACGAGGAATGGACAAACCGGAGTTTTCTTCAACACCTGCTGCTACAACAGCAATATTATCGGCTGTTCTTGTGCGACGTGCACGGGTTTTATTCTCCACATCACTAAGTTGTCCCAACAGCTCAAATTTTTCCACCAATTTCTGTATTGCGGTTCGACGAGGTGCTTCACGACGACCCTAAAATGTTCGAGTTTTACGAACCGTCTCTGCCAAATTTCCACCGTTTTTATCGTGAATGTTAATAATTTCAATGCGTTGTTGAAGCGTCTATCGTTCCATTTTGTAAATGGCGTAGTTTTCACTTCTCAAATGTCAAAAAATGACAGCTTCAAATGAAAGAAGGGGCAATAACAACATGTTTGGCGCAGCGGTAGGAGGGCCTTCGTAAAGGTACTTTCCGTCCAGAGTCGAGTCGAGGAGATTTCACACAATCGTTCAATTTATTTATCCATGTCTCATCCAGCTAATAAATTTTTCTGCCTTGTTCCCTTAATGAGCGAATTTCCTTCAAATAATCTCTTCTCCACACAATTATTTCAACACTATCTATCAGTAGACTATCACGACCACGTTTTTTGAACTTGAATTCCATTTTTTCAATAATTTATAGAACGTTGTTCTTTTGAAATTTGGCAAACTATCGTCATCATTCATGATTTCTAGTACTTTAGAAATCGTTGGGATTTCATTCCGGAAAAAAAACGGTGGACAATTCTTCTGATTAGGTTCCTATCGAAATCGTCAACCGAATCGATTATTTTTAACGACTGGGCTCTCCTCTTAGGTGGCGTCAATGTTTTATTCCTTTATATTCTCTGAGAATTCTGAATACAGCTGAATCACTCACCCCTGAGGATTTTGAAACAATTCCTACTAAGTCTCTTTTCGATAAATCAGGATGTTCTTCCAATTCTTTTCGAGAAATGTTCAAAATTATCTTTCTCTTCAGCAGAGAAATGCGACCTTTTGGACCTTTTTCGTGGTGGTCCCCACATATCACCCTCAGATGCAGTATCCGTTTCCGAATTCGACATTTTTCTATAAACACTATATACACTTTGTCAAAAGATTTTCCAACACAATACACTTCTCATAACAAAATCTATAAACACTTTGAACAGCTAGACCTTCACAGTAGCTCCTAGGAGCATAGAATAACTGGAGAGAAGGCTCCCCTACGAAAATGAACTGCCAAAAACGTCCGAACTTGTCAGTTCGCCGCAAGGTCACGAGATGGCGACAACGTCGTTTCTTCCTACAACATGGCTATCCTTAATAAAATTATCTTTAATGGTTATTCGTTGTTATTACTTATTAGGTCCCATTTATTACTATATCATAATATATATTCTTTTGAAAGAAAGCAATACATACTTTTTTTCGTAAATCCGACAATATAATGCATATAGCACGTGTAAAGAAATGGCTACAAGGATCAGATTGAATATAGGAAGAAAAATCTGTTTCCCGCTACGAATCTAAGTGTTAGCAGAGGGAATGTAAACGGGGTACCATACAATTCTGCGTATAATACACGAGAACAGATAAAACCTCAGTCTTCCCGTATAATAATAATAATTCTTACCTGAATGTTCGCTTTTTCCGATAAGGATATTGTTTTGACAAATTTATTACCGATCACAGACTTCCCATAAAATTGCGCATAAAAAGTTGATTAGAATGAATATTGTCTATGTTATGATTTATGGCCATTTTCAATTAAAAAGAAGCATAAATGAATCAATAACAATGACAGCCACATTATATTCTTTGCAATTGTAGGGCCATAGAACAAAATATCTGACGTTACTGAATAAAGAAACTCAGCGTTATCTATCGGGCGTCACACGAAACTCTAACCTCCGCCGTTATTGGCAGTTCAAAATGATCTGTCGAGAGTATGAAGCCTTCCCTCCAGTTATTCTATGCTCCTAGGTAGCTCTAGGTATTTAAACTAGTCTTGTCAATTGAAAACTTCAATATTTATGCAAATCAGGATGGCTTTGACCCATTAAGGGAAAGGACCCAAATCTGGTGTTTCCCGGAATTACCTTGTCGGAATCTTGAGCAGCCGACAAAGAGTTTCGTACAAAATAATATAAAATTTTGGACCGAAACTAAATATATTTCGGTTATTACAAGTAAATGACCTTTATAGATTTGAACAGAGATCTTTTACGAGTCTTGTCAATTGAAAACTTCGATATTTATGCAAATCAAGATGGCTTTCACCCATTAGGGAAAAGGACCCAAATCTGGTGTTTCCCGGAATTACTTTGTCGGAATCTTGCAAGATTCCGACCCAAATCTCTAAAACTCTGGTGTTTCCTGGAATTACCTTGCCGCAATCTCGAGCATCCGAAAAAGAAATTATTTAGTAGATAATAATATAAAAACAAAACAAAATAAAAAAATAGGGTACGTCGGATATAAAATGTGCGAATCATAACAGAAATTTTGCTCTAGAGTTTCTGAGGAAAAAAGTTCTAATGTGGGAATTGCTGACTCAAATTATTGAAACATTTCTATCCAGTACCATCTACAGTCCGTTCCGAGTACGATCCTGGCAATCTCTTAGGGCGTTAAAAGGGAGCGTGGTTATGACTGTTTGACCAATAGGAGCATCATTGTGCGCAAACCAGACGATTTTGTTTGTTTACAAAGCTTCTTCTCATATTTGAACGGACTATAGATTCTGAGAGTTCAGATTTCTGTTTCTGTTTTGAACAAACCTTAATCAGTGTGGAAACAAGGGTTTCTTTTCTATGCCTCTATGTGACCATAAAGAATGTCAAGAATTATTTTGACATTGACAAATCAGTGTTGCCATATCTAAAAACTAATGTAGCATCCCTAGTATCAGAAAATTACTCAATAGGAGTCATTGAGCGTTTTGAGATTAATGAAAATTGATCGATGGCTCGGTGAAAACTCAATGTTATTGCATCAATCCTTATTAAGAAACTGTGTTGTTGATTATAATCCTCGTATTATCTTCCCAGCACAACAAACAAATAGCACTGAGTGAATTTTAATATAATCCACGTGTCCTGGCCATAATAAATAATGGGAATCTTCTCAGAAACGACTTGTTTTCAATCTGAACTCATCATAGAAACCGGCGAAAATAGCCTGGGCCATTTTTACACAAACGATACCTCGCAAAAACCATTTAGCTAACTAATTGATCCGTCCTACCTACCAAACCAATATGCCTCAGATTTACCTGCAGATCGGAAAACAATCACTCCTCTAGAAGATGCCCCCTGAGTGGCCGAAAACAACCTACGCTACGCGGTCACTTTGAAATTTTATGGATACGCCCACGATATCCTGTTGCTAGACGCGAACCAGGTCCGTACTGTCATAATAAACAATGCGGTGGGAAATCGTTATTACGACGGAATATTTTCGTTTTGTCAACAAGATATCTGCCAAGTAATGCCAATAACATGCAGCGATATGAGTTCTGTTGCGCGTTTACGTTTACCGGCTTCCTATACACATACAGGGTGTCCCCCAATTCAACACGCCACCTTATTCTGTCACCAATTGTCCAAACCACCTCACGTACATGGTCCCCTTCTTAGATTCACCCAAATTCATTCTGTGTTCACTGATGTTACTTTCTACGAAATGCCTAATTTCACCAATGAAGATTACTTGAATCTCATTCATGGTTTGTGTTATGAATTGTGTTTATTTTAGTGGGTTCTCCGACTGAAACTCCGGCCTTAATGGTCACCATCCACGAGGCTACCGAGACGGGCGTTATATGGCCTTTTATGACACTTTATGAGCCCTTGACCAATCACGGAGACTCTTTTCGCACGTGGCCTTTTAAACTGTCATAAAAAGTCCGTCTGGGTAGCCTCGTGAGTGGATACCATAAGTGTCGGGCCAGCCTGTATACAGGGTGGGTCTTTGACTTTTACATAAATTTTAACTGTAGATTCCTCTCATCAAACGAAACACTTTTTTCCTATACCATTTTTCAAAATTCGGTTTGGTTTGGGAGATACAGGGTGTCAAAAATCCATGAAAAAAAAACCATTTTTCTGTTTATATCTTCGGAACCGTTATTTCGAATGAACTGAATTTTGGTTGAGTTTTTACTCTATTCATATTGCATATTCCTCAATCGAAACCTATTCAATATCTCTACTAGTATAGAAGTTACAGGGTAGTCGACTCATTAATACACGCTGAAACACCATAAAACCATTTTAAAAAGATAACCGGTTCATATTTTCGAAAGAATCAATCAATTAAGAAACTAAAAGTATTCCTATTTTTTTTTCAATAAAACGAGTTATTTCCAATTTTACCCTGAATTAAATATCATCGAATATTATTCCTTCTCTGGTCTTTAAACGAGTTTACAATGTTGTCACAATATTTATCAACTTTGTCGAGATATTTTAATAATAAAATCCCACAAATGTGGGAGATAATATTGAACACCAAGGAGGATTTAATACGCACAGTTTCTATTGAAAATTCAGTTACCGGTCCATATTGAAGTTAAATGTCGATGAAATACAAAATTCGGAAATGAATGATGAATCTCGATACAAACTACTTATTGAATTGAAATTAATGAAAAATAATACGATACCTGATAATCTGTGGCGATGTTTCTATCTAAACAAAATCCTCTTGGAATTTTTTAAACTCGACACGGTTGAAATTATATTAATTCACTTTTCACTTCACATAATAATCACATTAGAAAAATAATTCACTGAATGTATTCAGAACTTTACATAATGTTTACAGTTTGTTCAGAGACTCTGGTTTATTATTGTTTATAGTGATCCTCCAGAGTCAAGATAACCAATACATACTTCGGTTTTCGCTCTACGCATGCGTGGTAAAATTAGGCGGCAAAGTCGATTTATGATGGAAACGGCAGAATTCATAGATATACTACGGTATACAAATGTATCGTGATTTATACTATGTTTCGTAAAAAATCCTCAACCTCAATGAAAATATCAGCAAGCTGACAACATCTTCTTGAAATGTCTGTGCAAAAATTCACAGAATCGATACAAATCAGATTAGGTTAGGTTGTTTAATAATAAATCTGAATGAAAAGTCTTTCTTCATGATATTGTTTGGGAATTTCGAGGAAAATATGAACAAGTTATTAGTGTTTACAAACTAATCTGCAGAAAAATCGAAGAAGGAACTTATTTTGGTGGAATAAATGTGGCTTTTTAGTTGCAGATATAATCCGATGACACTAATTGTTTTTGTTGAAATTATCGTGTTTGCAACATTATTATTCCAATAAGGTTAGTACTTGAGTATTCCCTAAATGTATAAACTCAATTTCTATCGAGAAATATGAACTTTGAATCAATTCCACAGTATCATTTCAGGGACGTAATTAGCACAATTTTTTTTCAAATGGCTATATCTTTTTAACAGAGCCGAATTCGGAAAAATGGAAAATGAAAAAAAGGTTTCTTTTGACCTCAAGAATCTTTAGTTAAAATATATGTACAAGTCCAAGACTCACCCTGTATATAGATCCTCTTCCGTTACATAATTTTTCAATAACATTTGAAGTGATTGATAATACTTCGATCTGTTTTTCCTAGAATGTATCCTTTATGGTGATTAATCGTACGTAAATTTTGTTGGAATGCTGTAAATCGATTGTTATGCTGGAATTCCTTCAGTTTGAATAAATGGGTTGGTGACTAAATGACGTTTCATGGAAAAAATCTTAATGGCACATACCGATACTGAAATTGCTTCATAATTTCAAGGAAATGTAGACGTTTAAACAAGAACCTTATCTTTTTTCCGCTCAAAATTATTCCATCTATGAAATGAAAGTTTTCATTCTGCTCTATTCCAAAAAAAAATCAAATATAATCTGAATTGGAAGGATTTTTGTCAAATGACCTCGTCAATTTTTTTCGGAAGAGCTTTTGATATTAAAATTCAGCTCTTTATGAATCATTCTGAATTGAATTCCCAATTTTGTCTGAAGTAGAATTCATTCAATCAAAAGTTAAACATTATGATTGTTTCAATCAATAACAGTACCATATTCTACGAAATGAACGTACACAAGCATTTCCTTCCACGTGTCAGTCGAGGACAATTTTCCAGCTCTGCTTTCGGGCTATTTTAGCCAACTTAACATGCAACAGTTGTCTCCATAGCATACTCACTCAGATATTATCGTATAATGGAATTAAACGACTCCCACTCATCCTGATATTACGTCCCATTAATTTATTGACAACCTTATGGGGGAACATTGGAAAACTCTCCATTTAGTGTAGGAAATTTTCCCATTTTGACGGGATTGATCATTATCTATCGGAGGATGATAAAGTTTAATGCTAATGGGGATATTTGATCAAATACGTAGGTAGCAATTATTTATAGGTACTTTTTGTCGGAGTAGACTCGATATTTCAATGAGAAGATTTCGGGAGAACTGTGGCAGTCTTGGAGCTATAGTTCCGGGCTTCCAGGTGCTATAGTTCCGGGCCTCTAGGGACTATAGTCCTGGCCTCTATAGGTACCACAGTTTCGGGCCTCTAAGGACTATAGTTCCGGGCATCGATGTTCTATAAATCCGGGCCCCTAAAGACATTACTCCTGTACCCTTAGGCGACTATAGTTCCGGGCTTCTAGGTACTATAGTTCTGGGTCTCTAGTTAATATAGTTTCAAGCCTCTAGGTACTATAGCTCCGGGCCTCTAAGGACATTGATCCTGTACCTCTAGACTACTATAGCTCCGGGCTCATAGGAACTATAGTTCCGGATCTCTAGTTAATATAATTCCGGGCTTCTGGGTACTGCAGTTCTGGGCCTCTGAGACTATAGCTCCAAGCCTTTAGGGCTTTAATTCCGGGCTTCTAGAGATTAGTCCTGTGCCTCCAGGCATCATAGTTCGAGGGACTATAGTTTCGGGCCTCTGGGGGCTATAATTGCGGGTCTCTTGGGGCTGTAGTCCTAGGCTTCTAAGCATTATAGTTCCAGGACTCTAGGGATAATATTCCGGGACTGTAGGTTCTATAATTCTGGTTGTTTAGGGACTGTAGTCCTTGGCCCCTAGGCAATTATAGTTCCGGGCCTCTAGAGACTATAATTCCGGGCCTATAGGAACTATAGTTCCGGGCCCCTAGAAACTTTAGTACTGGGGCTCTAGGTATTATAGTTTTAGCCCTTGGGGACAATGGTTCTGGGCCTCTAGGGACTGTAGTCCTGGGCCTCATGGACTATAATTCCGGGTTCTCTAGGGACGATAGTCCTGGGCCTTCAGGCATTAAAGTACCAGGCCTCTAGGCATTATAATTCCTTACCTCTAGGCATTATAGTTCCAGGACTCTAGGCACTATAGTTTCAGCCCTTTGGAGTCAATTGTTTCGGGTCTCTAGGGACTGTAGTCACGGACCTCTAGGGACTATAGCTCCAGGTCTCTAGGGACTATAGTCCTGGGCCTTTAGGCATCAAAGTTCCAGGTCTCAAGGCATTATAGTTCCTTACCTCTAAGCATTATGGTTTCAGGCCTCTAGGCATTATAGTTCCTGGCCTATAGGCATTATAGGTTCAGCCCTTAGGGACAATGGTTCCTGGCCGCTAGGGACTGCAGTCATGGGCCTCTAGGGACTATAGCTCCGGCTCTCTAAGGCCTCTAGGCATTATAGTTTCAGCCCTTGGAGACAATTGTTTCTGGTCTCTAGGGACTGTAGATACGGGCCTCTAGGGACTATAGCTCCAGCTCTCTAGGGACTATAGTCTTGGGCCTTTAGGCATGAAAGTTCCAGGCCTCAAGGCATTATAGTTCCTTACTTTTAAGCATTATGGTTTCAGGCCTCTAGACATTATAGTTCCAGGCCTATAGGCATTATAGGTTCAGCTCTTGGAGACAGTGGTTCCTGGCCGCTAGGGACTGTAGTCATGGGCCTCTAGGGACTATAGCTCCGGCTCTCTAGGGACTATAGTCCTGGACCTTTGGGCATTATAGTTCCAGGCCTCTAGGGACTATAGTTTCGGGCCTCTAGGGACTATAGTCCTGGGCCTCTAGGCATCAAAATTCACGATTTTCTGATGTGATGAGGGGTTCGACTGTCAAATAAAAATTTCTCTTCCCTTTAAATAAGGCTCTAATCAAAAATATCATCGAATTATGCCAGGGAGGGCTCATTCTTCCTCGATTACAAAGACGATAAAGACGAAATCACGTTGCGGGACAACTTTCCTTCAAGGAGATCAAGGATAATGGCTCGCTTTCTAAGGCCGCGTACCTGAACGCCCCCTTGGATCTACCAACTGTTTACCATTCGTATTTTTCTTCAGATTTCCAATTTCTCCTCGCGTTCCTTCGCGCATTCGGAAACGGCAAATTGAACAATTCCGAGCCTCCTACGGGGGACAATATTGAGACACGTATCTCGTGAGAGGCGGTCGAGGGGCAGCGGGTGGGCGCCGTTTAATCGAGTATCTTTCACCGCGAGATGAGAGCAACAGGTTGATCGCCGGTCGACACATATCGGCATCTAGACACCTCTGCTCGATTTTCATTTTCAAAGTCCGCGCGCGGTCGCTTTTTTTTTCGTTTAAGGCGGTTTGAAGGCGGCCGCGTCCTATGGTGGGTTGAGGTTATGGTCCGGTATGGCGCAGGTACGGTCGGTTGACCGTATGGCGAAAATTTCGGTCGCGAATGGGATTTCATAATTTTATCGAGGAACATCTGTGGGTATTTTATGGAAGAAGCAGAGGGAAAGGTTTACGAGTTTATGATATTCACGAGTTATCCAACGTTTTGCTCGGCGAGTCCAACCTAAATTGAAGGTACAAATGAAAAGGGTCGAAAAAATCGTGAATTCGATTTTTTTTTTCAAATATAATCGATAAATATACAGGGTGAAGAGGGGAGGAAAAAAGTCTAATGAACATGGCGCCGCAAACGTTTCGTTTTTGAGATACAGAGTGTTAAAGTTTGAATTTTTTTCGAGCTATTGCTACTATAACTCCGGTCCTCTAGGGACTATAGTTCTGTCCCTCTATGGACTATAGTTCCGGACCTCTAAGGATTATTGTCATGTGCCTCTAGGCATTAGAGTTCCAGGCCTCTAAGGACTATAGTTCCGGGCCTCTAGGGGTTCCCTAGGGCCTAGAGAGTATAGTTCAGGGCCTATAGTCCTGGGTCTCTAGGCATTTTTGTTCCAGGGACAATAGCCTCAAGGGACTATAGTCATGTGCTTCTTGTCATTATGGTTCCGGGCGTCTAGAAACTATAGTCCTGTGACTTTAGGCTTTTTAGTTCCAGGTCTCTAGGTACAGTAGTCCTGGGCCCTTAGGCTTTTTAATTCCAGGGCATCTAAGGACTATAGTAATGTGCCACTAGGCATTATAGTTTAGAGCTTCCGGAAACTATAGCCTTGGGCCTCTGGACATTGGAGATCCTGGCCTTTAGGGACTATAGTTCAAGCCACAAGGGACTATAGTTCCTCTATGGGATCCCTAGAGGCTATAGTTCAGGGCCTATAGTCTTTGGTCTCTAAGCCTTTTTGTTCTAGGCACCAGGGACAATAGTTCCGGACCTCTAGGGACTTTAGTCTTGGACCTTTTGGCATTAGAGTTTCAGGCCCCTAGTGACTATAGTTCAAGCCATAGGGGACTATAGTTCCTGGCCTCTAGAGCTTCCCCGGAGACTATAGTTCGGGGCCTATAGCCCTGGGTTTTTAGGCATTTTTGTTCCAGGGACAATAGTTCCGGGCCTCTAGGGACTATAGTCAGGTGCTTCTTGTCATTATAGTTCCGGGCTTCTAGAAACTATAGTCCTGTGCCTTTAGGCTTTTTAGTTCCAGGCCTCTAGGTACAATAGTCCTGGGCCTTTAGGCTTTTTAATTCCAGGCCTCCAGGGACGATAGTTCCGGGCATCTAAGGACAATAGTAATGTGCCACTAGGCATTATAGTTTAGAGCTTCTGGAAACTATAGACTTGGGCCTCTAGGCATTAGAGATCCTGTCCTATAGGGACTATAGTTCAACCCACAAGGTTCTATAGTTCCGGGCCTCTATGGGATCATTAGAGGCTATAGTTCAGGGACTATAGTCTTGGGTCTCTAAGCCTTTTTGTTCTAGGTCAAAGAGACAATAGTTCCGGGCCTCTAGGGACTATAGTCTTGGACCTCTAGCCATTAGAGTTTCAGGCCTCTAGTGAATATAGTTCAAGCCACAGGGGACTATAGTTCCGGGCCTCTAGGGCTTCCCTGGAGACTATAGTTCAGGGCCTATAGCCCTGGGTTTCTAGGCATTTTTGTTCCACGGACAATAGTTCCGGGCCTCTAGGGACTATAGTCGCATTATAGTTTAGAGCTTCTGGAAACTATAGACTTGGGCCTCTAGGCATTAGAGATTCTGTCCTATAGGGACTATAGTTCAACCCACAAGGTTCTATAGTTCCGGGCCTCTATGGGATCATTAGAGGCTATAGTTCAGGGCCTATAGTCTTGGGTCTCTAAGCCTTTTTGTTCTAGGTCAAAGAGACAATAGTTCCGGGCCTCTAGGGACTATAGTCTTGGACCTCTAGCCATTAGAGTTTCAGGCCTCTAGTGAATATAGTTCAAGCCACAGGGGACTATAGTTCCGGGCCTCTAGGGCTTCCCTGGAGACTATAGTTCAGGGCCTATAGCCCTGGGTTTCTAGGCATTTTTGTTCCTCTAGGGACTATAGTCATGTGCTTCTTGTCATTATAGTTCCGGGCCTCTAGAAACTATAGTCCTGGGCCTTTAGGCCTTTCAATTCCAGGTCTCCAGGGACAATAGTTCCGGGCATCTAAGGACTATAGTAATGTGCCACTAGACATTATAGTTCCGGGCCTCTAGGGACTATAGTCTTGGACCATTAGGCATTAGAGTTCCTGGCCTATAGGGACTATAGTTCGAGCCACAATGGACTATAGTTCCGGGCATCTATGGGATCCCTAAAGGATATAGTTCAGGGCCTACAGTCTTGGGTCTCTAAGCCTTTTTGTTCCAGGCTTCCAAGGACAATAGTTCCGGACCTCTAGGGACTATAGTACCGGGCCTCTATGGGATCCCTAGGGGCTATAGTTCAGGGCCTATAGTCTTGGGTCTCTAAGCCTTTTTGTTCCAGGCCTGCAGGGACAATAGTGCCGGGCCTCTAGGGACTATAGTCTTGTGCTTCTAGTCATTATAGTTCCGGGCCTCCAGAAACTATAGTCCTGGGCCTTTAGGCTTTATAGTTCCGGGCCACTGGGGACTATAGCTGCGGGCCTCTAGGGACTATAGTTCAGGGCCTTTAGTGCTATAGTTCTGAGCCTCTAGAGCTAGCCATGTCCACCACGTTGAATCCACTGGGACAGCCTGTATAGGAGTTTTTTGTGGAAGAAAAATTAAGGAGTCGACCTGTAATTCGCTAAATGAAGAGAGTGATTTTGGCAACTGTTCGATAGATACAGACCATATTTGGTAATCAATAGCCTATTTCCTCATGGTTATATCATCCTTATTGCACTTTCCTAGCAACGATTTAAAACGATATTCTTGTAACTCAACTTTAATTTCATTCAAATTATCTGTTACAGTTTGCCGCATATAGAGGTGTTATTGAACCCAATTGCAACTTAACGCAAGGTGAAATGTGGGAAATGACTATGCTCCAACCTTATTGTTATGTATTGTGAATTGTTAGATGTTAATGAGTTAAAAAAAAGTGTTCCGTAACTCGGTTCTCACTTGCGCGAGCTGTAAGTGACATTTGCGTTTTTCTTATTCCTGTAATAATGCAAATGATCTTACATCCTAGATTTCGTCGATGTTGTCATCTTGTTTTTGCCAATTCCTTGATTTTTGGAAGGATCTATCAAAAAAGACACTTTCAGTGACCTGGTTTCGATGTTGAATGCTTCCGAAAGACTGAAGACTCTCTTAAATAGGTTTTGATCTCTGATTACACATTGAAATCAATGTCTTGAGAATTGCTATCTTACACTGGGTATTAGATATCTATCTAGAGTTTCTGCTCGGTAAAAAACTACGGTAACAAGTAGGTATCAAGCGAATTGGTTATTGGCTCTATTTCCCCTGTCATTAATAGTCTTGAATCTACTCTAGATGCAGTCCAACACTTCAAAACCATCGGTTGGAAGTGTCTCTCATGACAGATTAGAGTATCCTCAAGAAATGTTCTTCTAGTTTAATGATACAACCTTGTTGGCGTAAATTATCATCAGATGTAAATGAAGATGGAGGTATTCGTATTGATTTCTTGGTGGAATTGAATACTTCAAGGTTTTATGTATCAAATGGCACTTGGAATGAGTTTATAGGAAAACTGTAGAGAAAATCGTAGCTCATCGAATGTCTATGACAATGAAAACAGGGTAATTTACTCCCAGTTCCACATAACTCAGTTTATGTATCCAAAAACGTATAATTTTGGGCGAGGTAGAGAAATAATCACCTTGTATGGTTGGGAATCGTCCTCCAAGCTTTCTACTCACTCCAGACTACCATATTTCTGGTTTCAATACAATTATAAACTCTTAAAAGCCATCAAATCTTCCCTATGACTAGTAAACCTGAAAAATCGTTACATTTCAACTTTCTTCGATATTTTCTATCAGAATTGGCTTCCGTTCCTCCGCGGACAGAAACGGAAACGCTATAAATGCAGTCACTTCGCGCCGGATATGCTTCGCAACATTTTGTACAAATAAACACAGGAAATTTTAGCAGCAAACATAAACATCCAGGATATTTTCAGATTAACATTGAAGGACTTGCGGTTATAATTATGTCTTTATACGTAATAATTCAACTGTTCTGGCCAAATGAGGGACCATTAGGTATTCTCGGAGAGGAAGCAAAGGGGATATCCTGGAAAAATGTCTGGGAATTGTCGCTACACTCGGCAAGTAATGCTGGCTCGAGAACTGAACGACATTTGTGTAGGCCAAGAACATTCCCTTGTAGAACCCCAAAGGACCCCGCACTTTTAGTAGGTAAAGTGGCGACCGGTCAAATTTTCTGAAAATTTGGTATGTTGTTGTACCCGACTCATTGACCAAAAGTGTCAATGGGCCCAACCCAATCCTATGGCTAGTTTTCTAAATACGGGGTGTTGAAGTTGAAAATTGCCCAGATTTTCGGATTTATTTGCTGATTATTAAGAGTTACATTGGATTTCTGTTGCATACACACGTTTACTACATGTTCTAGGTATGAAATTAGAGGATACGTATGATTAAAAATATTTATATTTACCGGGTGATTCACGAATATATGACGGTAGTTTTTTTCCAAAATTCACTTTTTCTACTGTGACGTCAGGAGGGCATGTTTTTGAAATGATCTTTCCGATTTAGTATTATGACGACAAAATATTACACAGTGCATATTTTTTATACAGGGTGTTTCACAGAGAGAACCACTAGACATAATCATATTTTTTTAGGATTAATTCGAAATCCTGTATTTTTGAATTGATTTTTGGGAAAAGTAATACCACAAACATATGTGTCTCTAATCTCCAAAATATTCAGGGTGGTTTATTCATAGGAAGGTATTCAATTTTGGGAAAAGTACAAAAAACATGAACACCCTGTATTCGAAAATTTCCTCGGTCAAATGCAACTATTTAACACTATATATTGATTCCCACAACATCTCCCGAGGTATGAATTTTAAATCCGATACTATGACCAGTTTTCGAGATACAGGGCGTAAAAGCGGAGAATAACTTATTTCATCAATTTTTTTTTTAATTTGAAAAGCCGGATTGGTTTTATGTTGCGCCCATGAGTTCAGTGATCAGATGCACAAGGAAAGGTTCAGCTAAAATATTTACTGTTACAGGGTGATCCACGAATAAATCACAATAGCTTTTGCAAACACTTGATAATTCTACAGTTTCATCACAGCGAAATTATTCCATGAAGTTAATACCTATAGTCGTTCACAATTTTCAGTCTGAAATACTTCACTTGATGTAATGTTAGACAGTTATTCAAAATTCACCAGAAAAGTTCTCCTTTCAATTATTTCAAAGCATATTATTTATGACTCACCCTGTATGAAAAGTACCTAATTATTATGAAGTATTTCAGACTGAAAATTGTGAACGACTAGGTATTAACTCCATGGAATAATTTCTCTGTGATGAAACTGTAGAATTATCAAGTGTTTGCAAAAGCTATTGTGATTTATTCGTGGATCACCCTGTAACGGTAAATATTTTAGCTGAACCTTTCCTTGTGCATCTGATCTGTACTCATACTGAACTCATGGGCGCAACATAAAATCAATCCGGCTTTTCAATTTAAAAAAAAATTGATGAAATAAGTTATTCTCCGCTTTTACGCCCTGTATCTCAAAAACTGGTCATAGTATCGGATTTAAAATTCATACCTCGGGAGATGTTGTGGGAATCAATATATAGTGATAAAATAGTTGCATTTGACCGAGGAAATTTTCGAATACAGGGTGTTCATGTTTTTTGTACTTTTCCCAAAATTGAATACCTTCCTATGAATAAACCACCCTGAATATTTTGGAGATTAGAGACACACATATGTTTGTGGTATTACTTTTCCCAAAAATCAATTCAAAAATACAGGATTTCGAATTAATCCTAAAAAAATATGATTATGTCTAATGGTTCTCTCTGTGAAACACCCTGTATAAAAAATATGCACTGTGCAATATTTTGTCGTCATCATAATACTAAATCGGAAAGATCATTTCAAAAACATGCCCTCCTGACGTCACAGTAGAAAAAGTGAATTTTGGAAAAAAACTACCGTCATATATTCGTGAATCACCCGGTAAATATAAATATTTTTAATCATACGTATCCTCTAATTTCATACCTAGAACATGTAGTAAACGTGTGTATGCAACAGAAATCCAATGTAACTCTTAATAATTAGCAAATAAATCCGAAAATCTGGGCAATTTTCAACTTTAACACCCCGTATTTAGAAAACTAGCCATAGGATTGGGTTGGGCCCATTGACACTTTTGGTCAATGAGTCGGGTACAACAACATACCAAATTTTCAGAAAATTTGACCGGTCGCCACTTTACCTACTAAAAGTGCGGGGTCCTTTCTCCTTATCATCTCCATTTGACGTCAGTCACGAAAGTTCTTCTTTCCTTGAATAATCTGGCATGAATATATTCCATTTCCGCCAATTTGAGCGAGTAGAAACTTTGCGTTTCCTGTTTTTCATCTATGTCTCGAGGAAATGCTTGGGTTCCCATGAGAAAATCTAGAGGAAGTCGAGAGGGTAAGGAGCCAGCTAGCGAGACCAACAGAGCCATCTGAATACATAACAATTCGATCAGAACGCTTTTTAATTTGTTTCCGTTGTACAACCATTTGCATCGAAGGAATTAGACAAACAATGGGGTCTTAAAATTGCTAACCAGACCTCTTCATTGTTGTCTATGCAGAATATGGTTGTTTTGAAAAACGACTTGAGTATTTTGAATGAAACTGAATACTCCAATTGACTGGCTCTGGCATTGGAAGGTCATTAAACGAGATCTGCGAACCCATGATCTCTGGGACGAGCTCGTCGAGGCAAACCACGATATTATAATTCGTTATTTAATCTTCTATCTTGATGACACCGTTGCTGTTATGAATTGAAGGCCCACAGCTCATCAGGACTCATTGTGAATCAATGAAATTACTGTTTTCGCGGAGACCAATTATTTCATTGACTGCGGACCAGAATGTGTAGGAAAACGGCTAATGGTTATTTCCAGAAGAGTAGGAGTCACCATTCTGGTTTCCCCATAATCGTTGAATTTCAACAGAAATATCTGGGAGCATAGTTATCTATGCTCCTAGGAAATATGAAGTATCTAGCCATAATTATACTATAAGATATTTCTGTGGTCAACGCAAAGATATCTATGGTTTCGCCATATTCGAACCACAGAGTCAGGGTATGTGAAACAAATACGTCAGTGAGAAACACAGAGGGTGGAAATTATTAGTAATAGATTCAGAGCACAGAAATCGTATGTGTATCTATCTATAGAATAAGTGCAAACTCTTCACTAACATCCCTAAAGATCTTGTTATTGCCATTATAAAAAAACGCTGGAATTATATTAGTAACTTTACCTGCTTAGATAAAAATACTTTCTTATTATTTATCAACATATGCTTCGATAAAAGCTATCTATTATTTAACACCAAATTAAAAAAAAAAAAAAAAAAGATGATAAGATTTTATTACTTTCCGCTTGTTGAATTCGATGTGCTCTAGCAAAGATTTGATCAATTTTAAAATATCTCCGTGAAACGGAAAACGGGAAAAAGGAACAGCCTTGTTCCGAAACGTTGGCTTGAAGAAATTCGCTAAGGAGAATTAAATTTGTCCAATTCCTGATATTATTTGTTTTATTTGAACTACGTAATGGACGAGGAAAACATTAATGATGATAAGTGCAAACCTTTTTTGTGGCTTATGGTGTGAATTCTCAACTCGTTTTGGTAGCTATCGAATTTCAGTCTTGCTGTGGAACGAAGACCCTATTATTGGGTGGTATGGCTAATTCTGTCTTCGTTAACCGCAAAATCACGGTAGGCGTACTTCCGAATTCTACTTTAAATATCCGTTGGCTGTTGACACATCCTGTCCTCTGAGAGTAGGTTCATATGATGGGCAGATATATCGGTTTGGTGATAAATTTAGGATTTTTAGGCATTTCAAGGATTTCTCCGAGTTTTTCTCGTTCGTCAGTTTAATCATAGCCGCCTTCGTAACAAGCCATGAACTATCGTCAACAAGGCAACATTGGAAGAGGGAAACTAGTACAATAGGGTTGTGTGCATTTCTCGTTAAATTATTTGTTCGAATAAATAAAAATAAAGAAAATAAAATAAGTTGTGTCTTCAGGGAGTACTTATTTTCAATAAAAACGAGTTCACTAAGGCTTTCATTGAAACTGTTCATCTACAGTGCTAGTGCTACTGCAAGAAAGGACCCCGCACTTTTCTTATGGCAGATGGCGTTCCGTCAAATGTTCTAATTTTTTGGTATAATGTAGTACTCGACCTGTTGATCAAAAGTGTCCATGGCCCCAACTCAATCCTATGACTAGTTTTTGAGATACAAGGCGTTGAAGTTGAGAATTACCCACTTTTACTACGCTCGTATCTCGGAACAGAATCGAATGAACTTTTCACAAGAAAAATTTCATTCCATCTCCATAATTGAATGCATGCCCGATTTTGAAAGTATAAAAAATGTCAGTTCCTGAGCGAGAACGTTCGCAAAATGAACTATTTCACTAGATATGTTGTTACATCGAAAAAAAATGAAATACCCGGAATTCATACTGGGTGATCCATTTTTATAGAAACTATTCACAATGAAGGTTAAGTGGACACCCTGTATTTTTGGGTTGATTTAATATGTTTGTTCGATTTTTTCAGAACATATCACCATGGACTTCAGAGAATAAAGGGTGATTCAGTCATGAAATAAACTTTGAACCTCACGAAAATACCCAAAAACCAACTTTTTTTCATCACCCTCTATTTCAAGATTAACTCCGTTGAGGTGGGAGTTTTCTTTCACATCTGCACTTGATATAAAAACATCAATACGGCTGAGAGTTTTTATCCACTTCCTATGATCAGATTTTTTTATGCTGGAATAAGAATAGAATAACGTAAATAATTTTCATATTACATAAAAAAAATCTGGTCATATGAAGTGGATGAAAACTCTCAGCCGTATTGATGTTTTTATATCAAGTGCAGTGGTGAAAGAAAATTCCCACCTCATCGGAGTTAATCTTGAAATACAGGGTGATGAAAAAAAAGGTGGTTTTTGGGTATTTTCGTGAGGTTCACAGTTTATTTCATGATTGAATCACCCTGTATTCTTTGAAGTCCATGGTGATATGTTCAGAAAAAATCAAACAAACATCTTGAATCAACCTAAAAATACAGGCTCTCCACTTAACCCTCATTGTGAATAGTTTCTATAATAATGGATCACCCAGTATGAATTCTGGGTATTTCAGGTTTTTTCGATGTAACAACAACATATCTAGTGAAATAGTTCATTCTGCGAACGTTCTCGCTCTGAAACTGACATATTTTATACTTTCAAAATGGGGCATGCATTCAATTAGGGATAAGCCTGTATTCGTAACGATTTTCGGTCATATTCCTCTATATGGTTGCTCCCTGGGGATGGAATGAAATGATTGTTGAGAAAAATTGAACTTCATTCGATTCTGTTACGAGATACGAGCGTAGTAAAATTGTGTAATTCTCAACTTCAACGCCCTGTATCTCAAAAACTAGTCATAGGATTGAGTTGGGGGACACTTTCGATCAGTAGGTCGAGTATTATTATACCAAAATTTTAGAACATTTGACGGATCGCCATTTGCCATAAGGAAAGTGCGGGGTCCTTTGAAGAATCAATCATCAATCCAACTTTATTTTCTACACCGAATCGAATATTTTATTTTTCTTTCATTTCTGAATCAATGAAACATTCAATGGCAGCATTGACCGTTTTCGCAGGCTTCATTCGAGTTATTTTGTCCTCTTGTTGATGGCACAAACAATATAAAACCAGCAGAACTGAAAGGAAATGTTATTTTTGAAAAAAATCGGCTTCCAAAACATTTCGGAAATCTTCTTTTTCTGCTAGCTTTTGGACTGATCATCAAAACAATTGGTTCTTATAGGAGAACCCCTCAGTATGTACTCTGATGAATTTCACAGAACTGCCATAATAAAGCACGCTTCAGACTAGCCACAAATAGCAGACGAATATTTCAACATCCCTTTCGTTTGGGGTTGACTTATTGGTTTTGTTCGTTAACAGATGTTTCCGTGGCTTAGGAAACCGGAACTATATTCTTGTCACCTATACCAGGACCGTACTCTAGAAGTCACAATACAAAATAACTACACTGCGCAAAAAAATTAACGCACATTCTGAAAATCTCAATTTTAATGAAAGTTAACTCTACATTGACTTTATAACTTATTTTTTATGTTCTCTCGGGATGGTTTTGAACGAAACAAGACACATTAAATGGAAGAAAAATTCAGGATTTCAGCGAATCTTATGTGAAAGAAGAGAAATGAACAATTTTCAAAATACTGAAATGCTGATAAGTGATTTAATACTTGGTATTTCCACCCCTTGCGTTAATTACAGCTCGGCAACGACGGTTCATACTCAAAATGAGTGATCTTAAAATGTTCTGATCTAATCCTTCCCAGATTTCTCCGAGTTGGATTCCTAAGTCATTGAGAGTAGCTGGATGATTTTCTGAACTTCTCAGCCTTCTTTTGAGGTTGTCCCAAACCTGCTCAATCGGATTGAGATCTGGACTTCTTGCTGGCCATTCCATTCGAGAGACTTCAACCTCTTCAAGGTACTCCTGAACGATGCGCGCACGATGGGCTCTGGCATTATCGTCCATAAAAATGAAATTTTCACCAATGTATGGGGCAAATGGCACTACATGTTCCTTATATACTTATCAGCATTCATAGCTCCATTATCAACGACCACTAGGTCTGTGCGAGCAGTCAAAGATATTCCACCCCATACAATAATCGATCCTCCACCGAAACCAGTAGTATTCAGGAAATTGCACTGAGCATATCTTTCATGTGGACGTCTGTATACAAGGGAACGTCAATCACAATGGTAGAGGCAGAATTTAGACTCATCTGTGAAGAGAACTCTTTCCCAATCGGCCTCTTCCCAATGGATATGCTCTCTCGCAAAATCCAAACGCGCCCTTTGATGAGCTGGGCCTCTTGCCGCGACACGAGGCCTTAAATCATATTCTCTGAGGCGATTTCTTATTGTCTGAATGCTAATTTGCACCTCATGAGTTTGCTCAAGCTGATTTTGAAGGAGGCGAGCGGTTGCAAACCGTTGTCTCAACGAAGAAACTCTCAAGTAACGTTCTTGAATGGCAGTTGTTACCCGTGGTCTACCCTGTCCTGGTCTTCGGACTTTCATACCTGTCTCCCTGAATCGCTGCAACATTCTGGACACACTTGTATGGGAAACTCCAAACCTTTCTGCAATTCTTGTGTATGTCCACCCTTCTTCTCGCAAAACTACCGCTTGGGACGCTTGGGCACATTCCTCTTGGGTCAAATTGCGTGTTTCGCGTTGCATAGCGATAGAGTGTAGAAAATCAAACGAAAGAAAAACTATTGATCACTAGAATTGATCGAGAACAACTGATTTTAGAATGGAGCCAATACATTCAAAATCTGATAATATCATCTTTTTTTATTCCTGCTGGGAGAAAACATCTGTATTGAAGAAAACCGTTGAAAATGGATAACATATGCATGCATAATTCTGATAAAAATAATTTTCATTGAGAACACCTTCAGTTGTAGAATAAATTTGAGATTTCCATAATGTGCGTTAATTTTTTTGCGCAGTGTATTTCAAGAAGCTCCAGATCTTTTAGATGATATTAAACTGGAATATCCGATTCTGTAAATTCAAGTAATACATGCGGAAGGATCTAAAACGTATCCTTGGTATAATTGGTACCACTTTTGGTCCATTTTCTGGCCGGGTAAAATTCCGGAATACGACCCTGCGTCGCGTACCTCGAACAGGCACCATCGGACGTCCTATATCCGGTCTCGAAGCTCACTAAACCGGAAGAAGTGTTCAACTTTGGAATGTCGATTCCTAAAAACCGCACAACGAATCGGATTTCTTGAAAGAACGGTTCATTCACGAAAATTCTTGGACTTACTACGTGAATCATGGCGGGAGTAGTAATAGTAATAGTATTCGTAGCACTGAGATAGCGATTCTGACATTTTAACGTGTGCGTGTTTTTTTTTTGTTGAGTGTGTTTTACGAGTGTGATGTTTTGGGATTATTCATGGCACCTTTGAGCAGGACAAGTAAGGGAATTTTATGGTTTACTAGCATGGATTGAAAACGATTTTTCTGTTCTGATGGTCTCATTTAATTGCGTACAGAAATTTTGATAAGATGTTAAAATTGAGCTACGAGGATATACAGGGTGTTTCAGAATAAGGGACCGTAAATTCGGGAACTTAATCCTCAGATGATTTTGTGACATGAAGTTCCTATGGACTATAGGTCCCTGACGCACTGTTTCTGAGATACGGGGTGTTGAAATTAAAAAAAAAATTGGTTTTATGAAATTATTTTCTACACCGTACATGATTTTTTTTTGAGTTTTGGTAGGTTACGAGTACGCATTAAGACACTTTTTTTCCTATACAAAATGATGTTCAATTTTCACCAGTGGCGTCCGTACAGACTTCTGTCCGAATAAATTCGGTGAAAAAATTGGTACGCCAATGATTTTTCTCGAATTTTGAATTATTTTCGTAATTACCACATAATTTACAAAAAAAATGGTTTCTTGAGTTTTTCACCTGCGACGAAAAAAGCAATTTCATGATGTGTTTAAATGCGTACTCATTTTCATAATAAGTTTCCGTGAATTCGGGTCTGACGCATTGTCTTAATGCGTACTCATAACCTACCCAAACTCAAAAAAAATCGTGTACGGTGTAGAAAATAATTTCATAGAACCAATTTTTTTCTTAAATTTCAACACCCCATATCTCAGAAACAGTGAGTCAGGGACCTATAGTCCATAGGAACTTGATATCATAAAATCATCTGAGGATTAAGATCACGAATTTACGGTCCCTTATTCTGAAACACCCTGTATAGAGAAATTCTTAGCCTACTATAGAACCAAACAAAATTTCAATGTCAAAATATTTTATTACTCAACATATTCTCCTCTTTATTGAATACATTTATTACAGCGAACCTGCAACGTCTCTAGACCTTTAAAAAATGTTTCTTCTTGCTCTGCAAACCAGTCCTCCACAGCTTTTATTACCTCTTCGTTGGAAGAAAATTTACGACCTTTTGAATTTTTTCTCAGTTGAGGAAAGAGTTGATAGTCGGACGGAGCCAAATCTGGTGAATAAGGGGGGTGTTCTAGTAATTCTAACCCTAAATCACGAATTTTTTGCATGGCAACATGAGATTTGTGTACTGGGGCGTTGTCCTGTAAGAACAAAATACCTTTGGATAGCTTTCCGCGTTTTTTCTCTTTGATTTTTTCCCGTAGAGTGGTCAGTAATGTTGAATAGTAATCTCCAGTTATTGTTCTACCCTTATCCAAAAAATCAATCATGATTACTCCATGGCAATCCCAAAAAACTGAAGCAAGAACTTTTCCAGTAGATTTTTGGACACGAAACTTCTTAGGTCTTGGAGAACCAGAGTGTCGCCATTCCATCGATTGTTGCTTTGTTTCTGGATCGTAGAAATGTACCCAAGTCTCATCCATAGTGACAATTCGGTTTAAGAAGTCTACATCGTTTTCAAATCGAACATAGATCGAACGCGATGCTTCTACCCTTGCACGCTTTTGGTCAACATTCAAACATTTGGGGATCCAAATTGAGTGACGTGAACTTTATGATGAGCGCGTTCGTATGAAATCTTCAGTGCTTCAGTTTTAGCCCAATTCAACGGTCCGATAAAATCATGTCATGAACTGCATCGATATTTTCGGGGACTGACACAGAAACTGGCCTTCCCGATCGGTCATCATCTTCAATGGAAAATTTACCTCTTTTGAAGCTTGCAGTTCAAATTTTCGCGGTCGCATACGAAGGACATTGATCGCTAAGGGTATTAAGCATATGTTCGTAAATCTGTTTACCTCTTAACCCTTTTAAATACAGGTACTTGATGATGGCTTGATACTCCAATTTTTCTATTTTCACAATTTCGGTGGAACGCTGTCCAAAACTATGAAGATTTAGTATTCATGTACTGGTTCTCATTGTTAACCGAGTTCGTCAAAGCAAAACCCCCAGTCGCCAAAGGACCTTCCTCGGTTCTATTCAAAGCCTTATCTTCACCAACAGATATCCGCATGATGAAGGTACAATGGTTAGTTATCGATACTTATTGTTGAACGCTGTTCTGTTCAATATGTCAGGGTCGATTGAAACAGAAGTATTATGTATCCTGAATACCAACTGATATTAATAAAGGACTGATTCACCAACTTCCGCAAGGAATTCCACAGTGTTCCGGTCTCGTCCATTCCACATCGAGAGAGTTTATTGAAAAGAAGCATTCGGGTGTGGAAATCAACGGTTTGCTTGTATCCTTTCAAACAAATCGAAAAAAGTGATTCAAATCTCAGTGAAAGTATATTCTGTCCAAAAACTACGGAAAATTGGCAGTTGTGGATATTTTGCTCCAGTGTTTTGATAAGTTTGCTTGTTTGGTGTGTGTTCTACAAACTCTTTGAGTAGGTAGGCTTTGGATTTTTTATCGTTGTTTTGCCCAACAGCGCAGAGTTGTAGGCAACTCAAATAACACACTATTACAGTGACTATAGAGGGAATATAGTCACTGTACACACTATTTGTTTATATCGCCATCTAACGCCGAGAATATCAAATGAAGTACCAACGAATAAGCGGTAGCGTAACTGTAACTGTAGCGACATCTAGTGGTCTTACTCAAAAGGAGGAAAAGCATTTTCTGTATAAGTAAAATTTTCTTTGATTTTTTCGAAGTTTTGTTGTATTTTATAATAACCAGACCGTAGACGAATCCATATATGAAGTTTCATAACAAACAGTCCATCCGATCTCGAGTTATAAATGGTGTAACCAACATCTTTCTTTTATATATATAGATTATAAAGAGGAAAGATTTGTATTTCTGTGTGTTTGATACGACTTGACTCAAAAACTACTGGACCGATTTCAGAAATTCTTTCACCCTCAGAAAGTAATATTATCCCTGGGTGACATAGGCTCTACTTTTCACCCGAAAAAATAGGGTACCTACTATAACTTCAATAATTACAAAAAATAGGTATCAAAATCAGCCATAATCAGCTATTTTCACGTGAGCTGCAAAAATCGTAAGACTTACGTGGATACAATGTATGACAGAAATGTACCTCTTAAATAGTTCTACAAAAAAGTCCGCGATTGCATCTATCTCTCAAGATTGACTTGCTCTTAGGTACCTGTTTATGGTAATCAGATGTTTTCCAAAATCATGCACTATTTGGGAGTGTGTTTTCATGAATAGGGTATTGATCCTCATCACACTTAATACGTTATTTATCCCCAGTATTAAATTTAGAACAAAATTGCCATTCACATCATACAATTACAACGAGTACATCAAAAGATATGGCAGGTTGAAGTGTTGAAGATGAAAGCGCACAACCGCACCAAAATGCGTCACCGTGGTAGGTAGGCGGGTAGGAAAGGACACCGAAGTGTGGCATCGAAGCGGACTTGTCAGTATAGACATGAGCCTTAGCATAGCCCCACATATTTCCGCTGTTGGGAAAACTCCGGAGACAAAAATTTCCCTCTTAGAAAAATTTCGCGGTTGGAAAAACTCCGGGGACAAAAATTTCCCTGTTGGAAAAACTCCGGGGACAAAAATTTCGCTGTTGGAAAAACTCCGGGGACAAAAATTTCGCTGTTGGAAAAACTCCGGGGACAAAAATTGCTCTGTTGGAAAAACTCCGGGGACAAAAATTGCTCTGTTGGAAAAACTCCGAGGACAAAAATTTCGCTGTTGGAAAAACTCCGGGGACAAAAATTTCGCTGTTGGAAAAACTCCGGGGACAAAAATTGCTCTGTTGGAAAAACTCCGGGGACAAAAATTTCGTTGTTGGAAAAACTCCGGGGACAAAAATTTCGCTGTTGGAAAAACTCCGAGGACGAAAATTTCGCTGTTGGAAAAACTCCGAGCACAAAACGTGCGTGAGCGTGAGTGTTGCCAAAAAGAAAAAAGTTGAAAAAAATCTCCCGTTATAAGGTTTAATCGAAATGTCTTCTTGTAAGGTTATTATTACGCCAAAATTAACTCTATCTATTTGTTTGCAGAATGTAAGGACGCTGAGGAGTGTCTCTCTAGTCAGAAAGTCGGTGGTCAAGAAGGTAGTACCATGTGGCTTTTGGATCTACCACCAAAACATGCAGGTAGGACATTTTCAATATCGCAAGGACAATTATATCACAAATACCTTCTCAACTAAAAACCTCTTTTATCCAATGATTCTTCCATATCACGCCATTGAGTTTAAATAGACCTAGAGGAACAACGCCATTGAACGAATTGAAGCCACTTTCAGTTTTAGTTCCTTTTTCCGTTCATAGGGGAGCAGTTGTTCTTCTTAGAACTGAAGTTTTATGCTCTGGCATCTGGCGGTGAGAAGCTGAACTATAAAGCACTGTTTCCTAAGCTGGCTGGTCCATAGAAATCATAATATATATACTTACTCTAGAATGCTAAATCAATTGACCGAAGTGTTGTAAAAATTTCAGTGTGGTCCACAATGCGCATACGTGCCATCAGGTTGTTTATGAACAGGGTCGGCTTCAATAAAATTTTATACTGTTATTGTTGCAGTTGGATTTAATCAATTCATAATTAGTATTCGACACTTACTAGTTGTTTTGAACATATTGATAATTTCCAACAGCTATTTGAATGGTAAATTTGGAATCATCAGCGACTGGAAGATAAGCTGAAAATCTTCCATTATTCCAAAACCTCTTCAGGCGTTGAAAAAAACCGGTTTCGGTATAAAAATTAATTCAAGGATCAAGGAAGACAAATTCTGGTTAACAAACAACGAATCTTTTGGTAAAGAACAGAAAAAAAAATCAAATGAGCAAAATATACTAATATATCCCTTAAGGACAGTTCTATTCTTCGGTGTTCCTGAAAATAGTGGAAACATGAAAATGTATTGTACATCTGCCAATGCGTTACTCTGCATCGTTTCATGAGTGAATTCTGATACCTACATTCATTCTTCAAGTCATTTGTCTTTTTGAGTTCCGAGTATATTCCAAAATCAATCTGTTATCTGAATGAAACTGCAAAGTTTTACTTCAACATATTTTATTTTCGAGTTCGAATTATCCATTAAAAGATCGTTTACTCACAAGAATTCATGATTTTTCATAATGAATTGCGTTCTTTTGCTATATAAAGAACCAATCTCATGTTGCGAGTGGATAGATATGTGTCAATCGAATGAAAAGCAAAGCGTAAATCATATTTTTTTAACAGTTTATATGAATGAAAAGGTGCACATAGTTTACATACTTAAGTGGGAAATGAACAGGTCAAGACAAGGACACCACAACACTATACAGTTCATTGTTTATCGGATACGAAAAAATCCAAATCGAACACAACACACAACAAAAGCAAAATGCACACGAAGAATATCAAACACGAAAATAACAGTTAAGCACCAGTGAACTAGTTTGTCTATGCAGCAAAATAAACTGTGGCTGCAGACTGACACTGGAGCCGTTCCTGCCTATACTTTCACTAAGTTCATTTCAAAGTCATTTGCCATGAGACAGAAAAGGCGGTGTTGCGCGGTCTATATCTATTTAGTGAAACCTACTACATAACTGCTCTAATTTTCTCACCAATTCCACAAATATTGCAATTCACTTATGATATTAATGTGTCTAATAGTCGTAGGAAGTCACGCATGAGCTATAAAATAAGTTTGTTACTCAATGGAATATTTTTATTGTTTAATTACATTGAACTTAAAATAGAACCGACAAAATATTTAGGGACTTGGCATCGTTCTACGTGAAATTTCGTAATGGTGAGCATGCGCACATTGTGAATCAGTTGCCTATGCGGCACGTTTTTCGCTGCGGAACTAGAAGGAATTAGCATTCTAGAGTAAGTATATATATTATGATTTCTATGGTCTGGTCACGAATGCGAGATTTATTTATTATTGTAATTGAAATGATCTCATGATCTCCCTTTGACACCGTTTGTAACGAAGATATATAATTTGGAAGAATCTGACCCTTCTTATAATTCATAGTACTAAAGGGAAATAAACATCCTACAGATTCCTGCAAATGAATAGCTACCAAAATTGACCAGACTGTCCGGCAGATTATAGGTCCTTCAGTAGCTTCAATTCGTCCAATGGCGTTGTTCTTCTGAATATTATTGACCTCTATGATCACGCTGATAATTTTCCAGATTGCGAGAAGCTCCTCTGTTTTCGGTACTACGATGGAACCACCTTGGACTACCTGGCCGAAACTGAGGCCCTTATCATAAAACCGTCGGAAAAACTGAAGAGATTCCTCAGGTTTAAACACAAGACGAAGTTTAACGGTATAGAGAACACTGCATTTCAAGATGAATCCGAGATTCCAGCGTTGAGAAGCTCGAACTCCTTGGAGGACCTCACGAGCAAAAACAGCGAGAAGATGTTGGGGGTCAAGAAAAAATCCGCGGGTCTGGTGAGGTCGGAGTCCACGAACATGGGAGGAACCAAGAAGAAGGTACGATCGAAACAGAGTCTAAAGCTACCCAGCAAGGAGTACTACCAGTTGTGGACGTCGTACAGTTCGCCTTCTCCCACTGACGAAACCAAAGACTTAACAACCTCGGTTAACGAGAATTTCGAGACGTTGGACGGATCGGCTCCTCCCTTGCCCCCGAGGACTTCCTCCCATCGACCTTTGGAGAGGTCGCACGCTGTGAGTACAAACTTCGTGCCGCCGCTGGTGCACCGGCAGAAGAAACCAAAGAAAGCGCAGAATCCTGAAGATACCTTCTGGTTCGAGCTGGTGGACACCGATGAGGATTACAGGACGCATTCGACCACGTCTACTGCCAGCTCTTTGTCGGACGCAGATGTAAGTTCTATAACCAAAGGGTTTTCCAAGAGCGTACCCAGGATTTCAGCTAGGGGGGGGCAGCTCATACCTGAGAAGATGGTCGGTCAGGTTTATTGTCAGGAAACCAGGAAAATTAACACTTATTTTATCTTCAAGGGGGGGGCAGCTGCCCCCTGCCCCCCCCCCCCTGGGTACGCCCATGGGGTTTTCCTTAAAACCGTTTATTTACATTAAAATAAGTCGATTCTGAAACTAAAATCTGGTTTTCCTTAAGGGTCAACGTCCCTGAAAAAAAGGGAGTCAGAAACGATTTATTTTTTTCTGATTGACTAAGGGATGTATGAGTGTGTAACATTCCAAGTTTGTAACTCCTAGGAACATTATGAAAAAGAGAAAAGGGGCAACCGTGCTCTGAAGAGCTGAGGGTAGAATTACGTTAAAGGGGGGTTTTATACTCATATTTTTGGCTTGTGATGTGATCGTCTAGATTGGTAGAACTCTATGTTATGTCGTAGTAATTCAGATTCGTAATAACTCAGATTAGTGAAATGTAGGATGGGAAATAATGAGGTAAAATGGATAAATAAAACACTAGATTGGACATAAAGATGGAACAAGAGCCTTTATTCGTCCAGCACCATAGTTCGAGGAACCATAGCTATATGAAGGAAAAACGAACGAGAATCAATTGAAACTCAAAGCAAAAAACCTTCTAGCATTACAGATGATATGTTTACAATCCATAGAACAATTATTAATAAGACGAGCACTGGTGATATGTACAATATGGAACTTCCTATACTCCGGTAAGGTTATTACTGGCACAATTGAGGTAAAAAGCAGAATCCAATACATCCAAAGTTATCCAAAGGTTATAGGCATAACGAGTGTGTCACCTGATTATATTTATTATATACTCTTTATATTTCCTGTTAACTGATGAACGATGGCACCTTCAAAGCTTTCCTGGCTTATCGGGTACGCCAAGGGCCCGAAGGCGAGGCTTGGTTTCTGAGGACGTTCGTCAAAAGAACTCTCAGAGGATTTCTCACTGGCCACTGTTGTGGGGGATGTTTTCCTTAGCACAGGCGATATAAACAGTTTACCCTAGGCCTCCAAACCATTGATTATTGTACGTAAATTATTATACTAAAAGCAACAACTCCAAATGCCTATACCCTAGTGTCGAGTGAATAGTTAAATGTGCAGTAGACCTTACGAACAGTATAAGAATATTCCAAATGGGTTGGTAGCAGAAGAGAGTTCCACAATATTCAATAGAAATGCAATAATAAAATAGAACAAGCTTACATGAGATTGAATCCTGTGAAATGAAACAGTTATTTAAATGGAGATCGTGTACATACCAGATAACAAAGAAGCGTCTTTAAAATATACTAAAATGGCGGATTCCTAGAAGAGGAACTCCATTTCAAAGGGACACTTTTGTGAACCAGAATGAAAAAAGTGAAAACAGACAGCTGCCGAGTTAAAGTGAACTAAAAAAGGCCCCTCCATTCGTTGTCGTTTCGGAGGTTAGTTCTTCTTCCACAGAATCGTATTTCTTCGATGGTCACAGAAGAACGAGTTTACTTCTTGGTGGATCTTCGATATGATTAAAATCTCCTATTTATAAGGATGCGAATTGCCTAAAGTATTGCTTGAAGTCGTACTAATATTCATCATTCATAGAATTATAAAATAATATCAAATAAGTTCATTCAACGTAGTTCCACGTTTCGACAATAGACGTTGCAAAGTTGGAAGCCATGGAGTCTGGCAACGGTGCATTTTATTTGCAGGGTAGGAAATTCAGATATGTTACAAGTGTATAAAGATAAAAATAATTAAAAAAAATATTTTATAAGTATTAGATGAATGAAAAGGATATTCCCCATCATTTTTGGTAATTTTTCAAGATTTCCACCATCAAAACGAACAAATATTTTTGTGTTTTTTCATTTCAGTATTGAAGTCTATCATTTAGTTAATCAAATGTCTATCTCCTTTTTCTTTCAAAATTTACCGTTTTTTTGTAAATAATATTACAACAATGTGTTGTTTTCGCGAACTTTATTTCCTTGAATTTTTCTATTCGAAATGATGAATATCAATTTTTACCAAAGACATTTTATTGAGGATTTTATTAGCCGTCGATTAGTGAAAATTAATTGTACCTTACAATTGTGGATTCTTTCATGGAATTGAATTTCTTTTAAATGACACGCCCCGCAGGTATCTACTCCCAGATGACTGGTGAAGGAAAATTAGTGTATTATACAGTCAGTGTGAGATCTAGTTTAGGGTAGGATTTCTTGTTAATATTACCTGCGCCCCAACATTTGCTCTATTAAGCTGAATAATCCAATAAATAAAAATTAATGCACTGCACCGCCATCTGGCGGTATTCGTTTCCTATTTTGAAGGCTGAAGACTCTTAGAACCGTTTATTTACATTAGAATAAGTCGCATCTTATTCCGGTCCACTGGAGTCGTTTGCTACATTTTCATGTTGCCAAACTGGGCAGATTGTAGGTTTCTCTGATGACCTATTATGATACACAAAAACTTTGTCTCTCATTTACAATGCTACATTGATATAACATCTCGTAATTTTTAATTGAGACCCTCTGTTCGGACATATTATCAATAAGTAAAGTAAATCAAAAAATATAGTTGATTATGCTATTTTATGCTAGAGGCTTTTTCATGAAAGAATTTCAGGTTAGGTTTATGACAACACCGCTCTTATCTGTACTCTCTCGAAGAGAAATGGATAGATACTTTTCTCAACACGTGGTCATCGAAGAAACACGTTGCCACGAGGATCCGTTGAAAGTAGTTGAATAACAGAAAAAACTTTGGTGGAATTTTGTGGCTGTTTATGATTCAGTGGCGTAAAAACTTTAAATAAGGAAGTTTCCAGCTTGTTTCGGTTCAGGTACAAATTCATATCACAGTCAGGATTGTTTGCTACAGGCAATACTAGTATATAATTATTTTTTAACATGTTCTGTAAATGAACTTAGAATTGAAGTAACTTTTTTTATTTGATGAGTATCACAATATTCTCAAAAATTCAGTAGCAAAATTACAACTGGATTTAAAATATTGGATTGGCTCGATCTCCACTTTATTCATTTTAATAGGAATTAAATGATGAGTTATTCTATTTTCAATTTTATTTATTCAACTAGCTGGCCCGGCGAACTTTGTTCCGCCTAAATGATACTTACGCTGGTTTTCACAAATCGTAATCACCGGTGATCGGAGATTAACGGCTTGGTTCTCTGATTTTTGAACTGTCGAATGTTTCCATGGATATGAGCTGTCACACAGAACAGATACACAAAAATAATATGTCAATTACTAATTATAGCAATTTTGGATTCCGATATTTCCGCAAATATATTTATTTCCCAAACAGAAATTCAAAAACATTTTGAAAATTATGAGAAAAGATGAGAATGGACATCTCACGATTGGAACTGGTCGCCAAAATCCGATTTACTTGACATTTCGATGAAAATTCACTGTGATATTCACCCGCTTCTGGATCTGTTAATAGCCTTTCATGGTACTATAAGTCCTATGCAATTACACAGTAATTGTCATATGTTTTCTTCGACCATTTCAAACCGCGACGACCGAAATGCTCGAGAAAAGAACAGATGACATCAATCGATGGCCGCGAAAGCCTCAACAAATTCACCGCCATCTAATGATGATAATGTCAAATATAGTACCTTCACGATTAGGTACGTCATTTTGCATAAATAAAACTATAAAAATGACTAATAATCAGTCATGATGTGTGAATAGCGCCATCTGAAGTGGTAAGAACGAAACTTTTCTCATATCTCAACGAAATCTAATCATTTTAGACATCTGTACTCCTACGCTAAGACATGTTGGTTTTGGCAAGAGTTGTAGGCTACTCAAATTACACACTATTACAGTGACTATAGTGGGAATATAGTCACTGTACACACTATTTGTTTACATCGCCATCTGACGCGGAGAATATCAAATAAAGTACTTACGAATGAGCAGTAGCGTAACTGTAGCGACACCTAGTGGCCTTACTCAAAAGGAGGAAAAGCATTTCCTGTATAAGTAGAATTTTCATCGTTTTGTTTCGAAGTTTTGTTGTATTTTATAATAACCAGATCGTAGACGAATCCATATATAAAGTTTCATAACAAACAGTCCATCCGATCTCGAGTTATAAATGGTGTAACCAACATCTTTCTTATATACAGGGTGAGTCTTTGACTTGTACATATATTTTAACTATAGATTCTTGAGGCCAAAGGAAACCTTTTTTTCATTTTCCATTTTTCCGAATTCGGCTCTGTTAAAAAGATATAGCCATTTGAAAAAAAAAATTGTGCTGAGTCCGTGCCTGGATACATTCTCTGGAAACACTTCAAAGTTCATATTTTTCGATTGAAATTGAGGTGATTAGATGTTCTGGGTGATACAATTAGAAAATACTCAAGCACTAACCTTATTCGAATAAGAATGTAACAAAAACGATATTTCCTAACAAAAACACTGTCCGATTATTTCTGCAATTGAAAAGCCATATTTCGCCCACCAAAATAAGTTCCTTCTTCGATTTTCCTGAAGATTAGTTTGTAAACACTAATAATTGGTTAATATTTTCCTCGATATTTTGGAACGATCTCATGAAAATTGGTTTCTCACCAAACTATTCTAACTCCATCAACCTAAGTCAGATGATTCGAGGTCAATGACCTAACCTAACTCATCTTCTGTGATATGATATTCCACAGAACACGGCCATCTAAAGACTAAAGTCTTTAGAAGGCCGTGCACAGAACCTGTCTAAGCACAGAACTCTAGAGAAGACGATGCCAGATTGCCGATTTTCTCTTCAAACAATGCGAACCCAAGAAAGCAGTACGTCCCCTATCGTTAGCGGATGAACTATGACAATCGCTAACGGCTAAAGGCGTCTAGGCGTGCCAAACGAGTTCTGATTCTTGCCGATATAGCGCTACGATATAGCCGGCACGCAAGGCAGACAGGCGGGACAGGCCGTTGTGTTGTGGTTGTTCTGTTTCTGTGTCTCGAACGAACCGCAGGCCAGTCTATGATAATGAAAGACGCTTAAACGGGATAACCTTAATTATCTATCTAAATTTACTTGCAGATAATAAAGCAAACAGGTGATGATTGTGATGTGCAGACCGTGTAGTTTCGATTGAAATCTCCAAGAGGATAATATTGTTGAGATAAATATTTTCCTGAAAGACCGGTAACAATAAATTTTCAATAGAAACTGTGCTTATAGACTGTGTAATTTCATTTCATGCTTCTCAGAATTCAATTATTACATCGAACGTTTTTCCATCATGTAGATTTTAGTCTTGACGAAGTTGATAAACATTGACAACGTTGTTAATTTGTTAAGATCAGAGAATACATAATATTCGATGATATTTAATTCAGGGTTGCATTCAGTTTTTTTATGAAATTCATGATTTTTTCCTCGAATTTGTTCGTATACAATTAGGAATAACTCGAAAACGACGCGTTTTATTGAAAAAATATAAGAATACTTTTATTTTCTAAAATGGTTGATTCTTTCGAAAATATGAACCGTTTATCTTTTTCGAGTGATTTTATAGTATTTTTGCATGAATTCATGAGACGAGTAGGCTGTAACTCTTATACTAGAAGGAATATGGAATAAGTTTCAATTGAGGAATATGCACCATGAATAGAGTAAACAATCAACCAAAATTCAGTTCATTCGGATTATCGGTTTCAAATATATGGAAAGAATAGTGTTAATTTCATGGATTTTTGACACCCTGTATCTTTTGAACGGAACCGAATTTTGAAAAATGGTATAGGAAAAAAGTGTTTCATTTGATGAGAGGAATCTACAGTTAAAATATATGTACAAGTCAAAGACTCACCCTGTATATATATATATATATATATATATATATATATATATATATATATATATATATATATATATATATATATAGATATATAATTCTATGTTTAAGGGAGAAGAGACTCCTGGTATCACTAGGTTTTGAAAGTGAACTCTTTTTTTCTTTACCGAGCTTTCGCAATTGTTTATTGCTTCTTCAGGGTTTTGAAATTGAGGTTATATCCTAAAACAATTTGATTCGGTTGTTCAACACGGCATATTTCGGCATAAAAATCAACTAAACACAATTTAATAAATTCAGCATGAAACAAATTCATTAAGTCACAAATTAACACTACAAACATCCCTATAAAAGTCAAATTGTTTTAGGATATAACCTTAATTTCAAAACCCTGAAGAAGCAATAAACAATTGCGAAAGCTCGGTAAAGAAAAAAGAGTTCACTTTCAAAACCTAGTGATACCAGGAGTCTCTTCTCCCTTAATCATAGAATTATAATTCTGCAGACTCTTAATTCAGATAACTTATAGATATATAGATTAACAATTGTTTCGCCATACAGTAGCCTCTTCAGATTTCACATTCGATTTGACGTATTTCTCGTTGCAGGTAGCCACACCGAACCACAAGCCCAAACCAGAAAGAAACCACGAGATTCCTATAGGATCCGACAACTACATTACGACGGCTCTCACGCGGAGCCTCAGCAATAATTCTAGTCCCCAGAATGCTCACTTAGATTTAGGCAGGATGGAAAACCACAGCTCCGCCTCAGCTCAGAGCAGCAGCTCCGCAGATGTCATAGATGGCGACGGCTGCAACCTTGCTAATTTGGGTCATAAGCCTCTTGTGAGGTTAGGGTCGCCTCAGCAGTTTGAACTAGAGGATTCCGATGAAGCTTGCGGCCATCTATCGCCGCCTGGGGACCACTCGCAGAGGAATTTCGTCGTCAAGCCTCACTCCAAGGCTCTGGCTAGGGTTGCCGGCACTTCAGGTAACACTACACGATTCCAACTCAAATTCATCATCGATTAACCTCTCTCTCTTCCAGGAAACGGGCTGGTATGTCCCCCTACACCCACGCACCACTCCAGAAAGATCCGCAAGACAGAACTCAAACCTCCAAACCTCAAATATCCGTCCACAGAAGCCGCTTCCTCACTGGAGATCCGCAAGGCCGACGTCCGTAACCTGGACACCCTGGACGGCTGGGCCGTTCCCTCCAGTTCCAACAACGACTCTAGTCACGCGTCGCAGTCGGCCAAAGACAACCCCAGGTTGAACATCATCGCCATCTCGGAACTGAGGAACATCGACACCAGGAGTCCTGATCTGAGGCCTAAACCCTTGGTGAGGCTTCCCAGCGACGGAAGCGAGGAGGGGGAGGCTAGCGGTGGCGTTCCCTTGCCGGTGCAGAGGCTGAGCGTGTCCAGGCTGCCTTCGATACCGGAGAGGAACCATAGGGTGGTGCCTGAGAACCCGGTGGAGCAGGAGGAACCCTTGCCGCCATGTGAGTCTGCTTTCTGTCTTATTCTTCCGCAGGACTACTTCCTTAACTGTTCTCATTCCTCGATAATATGTCTCCGAAGCTGTGTCAAAGTCCTCCTCGCCATTACAGCCCATCCTCCAGCTTCACAATTCTGATGAACGCCAGTACCAAGGATAGCTTTAAAGAAGTTACATCCTCGATAGTACACATTTCTCGTCGTAATCCAGAGTGTTACTCTTTCTGTTTCCTTGTACTCCTGAAACTCTTTCTTGTAGGTTCATTTTTCCATTCCACAGTAAGGTTGTAGCCTCCTGGTTTCCTTTGATTCCCCAGGAACCAAGACTAAAAACACCCTGTCGAACTTTTCTAGCTCATTCTCTCCTAAATCATCTTTGAAGTGATGCCATGAGAGCTGAGACCTCTTGACTGTCAGAATGGATGACTATGGAACATCTCTGATAGTTATATTTCCTCTAGTTCAGCACCAAGCATCTTCAAATTGAAAGACGCCAGAACAGGAGACCAATGGTGATCATTTGGTACCAGGCCTAAATACTTCTGCTTCTGTTCCTGTTATGCCCCTTAAACCATATGTGTACCATTTAGGCCCACTTGAACAAGTTCATTTTATACTTCAAGAGCTACTTGAAGAAGATTCAATGAATAAGTACCTATATTCAAACTTCCCAGTCACGAAATGACCTGGAGAATTAGCATCTCTGTGGTGTTAAGTAGATGGAAAATCTAGTAAGGGGAGTCCACAGCTCAGACTGCCAAAAGAAGTACTACGAAGGCGTCAATGGTGTCTCTTTCGGAAATCTGGGCTGTGGAGTCCCCTTACCAAATTTACCAGCTACTTAACACCAAATTGAATATTAATTTGTCACTGGTGAAAATCGTCATTTCCTTTTTTTACAGCGTGGGAAGCAAGGATGGACAGCCACGGCAGAGTCTTCTACATAGACCACTCGACGAGAACGACCTCCTGGACCAGGCCTGGGGGCGGTGCTAGCTCCATCTCTAGCACTGCGGGAGCGGAACAACACAGAAGACAACTGGATAGGCGGTACCAAAGTATAAGAAGAACCATCAGTTCGGTACGACTGGAGAACGTGGATATTTCTGCTGCTCCTCCCGGCTGTAGGCTGCTGACCAGACCTGATTTCTTCACCATATTGCATATGAACCAAGTGAGTAGCAAGTTAATTAAAAAAATTTCCTTGGCTATATTTAATTTTTTTTTAGGATGCTCTATCGTTGTACAACAGGAACCCTACGTTGAAACACATGATAGTGAGGATACGAAGGGATCCTAACGCTTTCGAAAAGTACCAGCACAACAAGGAGTTGGTGGCTCTAGTCAATTTGTTCGCGGATAGCTCCCTGGACTTACCCCAAGGATGGGACACGAAGAAAGATAGAAATTCGAAGGTAGATTTCATCCTTACTGTCTTCTTTTCAGCTCTAACACTGTTGGATAGAATTTGTTGCATGGTAGTTTAACAAACCTCTATATTGCATCGGAGAATATAGCAGATTTCTTCTCGTATTCGTGAAGATTTGAATTCAGAAAAAATTTACGGAGATCGCAGGATTTTACATATTGGGCGCCAATTTTTTTTGCATTTGGCTGATTCAAGTCGATGTCCCATCAACATAGGTCCAATATTCAGTTAAATATAAAATCTCTAAGGCCTCCAGATTATGAAAAGATCGGCACGAGATACGAGTAGTCTGGGATGAGATACCTCAAGAGGAAATCGATGCAAGGCGTCTTTCTAATTGCACATTATTAATTTTATACATTTTTTCCAATGATTGGATTCTTTTGAAATTTTGATCTATTCCTAACCTCACTTTGGGAGACATGTATTAGGCAATCCAACGACCTGTCAAATATTTTTTGAGGTTAGTGCTGGTGGTCAAACAATGGGAATTTAGCTTTGTTCGTGTGGATATTGAGAACGTTTATTTTATTGAAAAATTGTTTTGTGGAGAAATTTTTTTGATATTTCTAGTCAATCTTACTCTTAGGAATATCAGACCATTGAAAATTATTCAAATTAAGTGCATTTTCAATAAAAAAAATGCCATAAATGTGTGCCAAAGTTGGATGTGCAAGTCGTTCAAATTATGAGGATTTTCTTGAATATTTTGGAACAACCAGTGTGTGCAACTTGGTGTATTATACACATATTAAGTGACTTATCAGGAAACAAAAGGAAATTGGGTCAGCAGTCATCAAGACTTGACAATATCGAAGATAAGAAACTAAAGTGAATGTGTCTTCGTAGACACTGAAGTACGCAGTATTCAGTTCATGTAAAATGTAAAACTGATATATATTTAAATTTATATCATATAAAAGGATAAAGAAGTTACAGGTACAGTGCTCTGATTAATATTCCTTCTCCAATACTTTCTCTTCAATCTCTTCGGGCTCCCAATACTGAAAGTTGTAATCATATGGTTGAGTGAAATTTTCTTCGTCAGTGATACTTCAGGATACTTTTTGATATTCGAAATCATAAAACCTCATTCGTTCACTCATGAAATGCATAAGATAATGAAATTCCTCATATTTCCCGCAAGCCAGCGACCTGTCAGAATTGTTTTGAGGTTGACAATGGAGGCAAAAACACCTAATTAGGATCTGTCAAATCATTTTGAGGTTAGCGCTGGTGGTCATACAATGGAAATTGAGCTTTGTTCAAGTGGATATCAAGAACGTTTATTTGCTTGCAAAATTGTTTTTTGGGACGGGTTTTTGTTATATCTAGTCAATATCACTCTTAGGAATATCAAACCTGTGGAAATTTTTTAAATTTATTGCATTTTTATTGAAAAACTGCTGTCAGTGTGAGCCAATGTTGGATGTACAAGGAAAGGAAGGGAAATTTGGTCTGCATTAATCAGGACTTGACATATTCGAAGATAAGGTAGACACTGAAATAAGGAGTATTCAGATGAATATTTGAATATTTTTATTTCATATAAAAGGTCAAAGAAGTGACAGGTTGCAGTGCTCTGATAAATATTCCTTCTCCAATTCTTCCTCTTCAATCCCTTCGAGCTCCCAATACTAAAGGTAGTGATCATATGATTGAGTATCATTCTCTTCTTCAGTTTTGCTCCAGGATAGTTTTTGATATAACAAAAAACTCAATGGTTCACTCTTGAAACGTATAAAATTCCTCATATTTACCGCTGACCAGCGACCTGTCAAAAACGTTTTGAGGTTAAAACTGGTGGAATAATCACCTGGCCTAGTACAAAAATTATTGTGCTGAGTTTATTATGACTGGGCGTCCTTTTTCAATATAACTTAGTATTTCGAAAAAGAATCTTGTTTGTTTCGTAATAAGATGAAGCCTCAGATTGGGCGCCAATTTGTGTACCGAAACCAGAAGGGTAAACTGTCTTGCTTACTTGTTGCCTACCTCAGAGTTTACTATTCTGAATGCAATGAGGCAACCTTTAATACAAGTATGGAATTTATGGCCTGCTTACTCAGTTCTCCAACACCGTAATCGTTTTTAAGATTGTTCCGACTTTGTTTGAACAATTAAACAATGGACCGATGACACCGAATGTATCAAACATGAACAATGCGCAATTAAGTCTTTAGAAACTTGGTTTTCAGGAATTGGGCCTGGAACTTCCTGTGGTTCAATTTTGGGAAATTCGTATTTACAGGGTGATTTACAGGGTGACTTACAGGTGTTTCACCACGAAAAAATTTGGTGTTTGATTCCAATAATCATGACTCGCTTCTTTTTGGAAATACTACTGAGTTTTGGACTTTGAGCTAGTCCTTGAGAGTTTTAATTCATTTGAATTCAGGAAAACCGTGAAAATGAAAAATTATTCATGGACAGAATGATTGGTTGAAGAAATCTGCAAATTCTCAGCGAAAATCAAATAATGATGTCAATTAACAAAACTAACTTTCGTAGCAATTCTTCATTGACCATACTAACAAGAAAACGACCTACATGGACCCCAGGGTTCCTACAGAATCGCCTTGTTTTTCTAGAAGGTTTTCGGAGGAAGGACAAGTAAGTGAAATGAACATGGGTTGCTTTTATCGTCTTTATTAACTTATTCTTTTATTTCTGTAACTTTTCACACTCAATTTGGGTGGTGGCTCTACCTCGCATCCACCATTTAGTTTAACCTCAATTTTCTCGTCTTGATGTTTTCTCCTGCAACAGATTCTTTTCTTTAAAGGCCCCTACGCCGCCTCCTAGGACGGGAACGTCAGCCACCGCCGCCGCCAGTAATCTGCCCGACGTACCGATAGCATATAACGATAAAGTAGTCGCTTTTTTACGTCAACCGAACATTTTGGATATTTTGCGGGAAAGGCATCCGCCCATAGGTACCACGCCGACCTTGAGGGACAAGGTTAACGCTGTCAGGGTGGAGGGAACCGCCGCTCTGGACAGGCTGAGCCACGATATACATCTCACCATTCTTCTGAGGTGAGTGAATAAAATAAAGTGGAGGATGTTGGGTATTTTTCGAAAGATGTGGGCATTCTGGGACTCAACCTGTTGAGGATACATCGACTGATCTTGAAAATTTTGCTCTGATCCTAGTTCTATTACTATTATCTTCAAAATGGTAACTCTGTGGACCGATCAGAGGGAATCAGTGGAAAATGTGGGTTCAGAAGAATCTTGAAATCGCAGCAAAGCTGCAATACAATGAGGACATTTTTATACGGTCGAAAAGAGGAAAAATCGATTCATACGTGGGTGAAATTTCGATTCTCTAAGCGATGAAGAAGATTTTTTTAAATTCACGAAAATCGCGAAAGAATCCGTCAAAAATGACAATTTTAAATTCGATCAAACTTTTTTGACAGATATCCCGGCCGTGATGTAAATATACGGATCGAAAGAGGCAAAGTCAATGGAAAATAGCTTAATATTAATATTTTCCATAATTTCTCTATTTCTTCAGGAAAATTCATCAAACTTTGACATTTCGCCTTTAAATTCACCCAATCTGCAGAGATCTACTACCTAATAGGTAGATTTAGAGGCTCTGCGTTTGCTCTATTCCTGTAAGACTTCATTATTTTCTTGATTGGATTCTTCAAAAATTTATTGTTTCCTATGTTTTTGTTGAAGAAAATGTCGGATTCTGTGGAGGTTTTGCGAAGAGCAAGCTTCATAAGTCTAGAAGCAGCTATGAAGCTGAGTTGAAACGATTTTTCGAAGTGGTCAATAATGCCGAAACCGTGCTTTTTTTATTATTGTGTATACATCATTTCTTTGAAATCTTCTAATTCTAACCTGCAATACATATATTAGGCAATCCACTGACCTGTCAAATATGTTTTGAGGTTAGTGCTGGTGGTCAAACAATGGAAATTTAGCTGTGTTTGCTTGAAAAGTTGTCTTGTGGGAACATTTTTTTCATATTCTAGTTAATCTTACTACAAGGAATGTCAAACCAGTGAAAATTATATGAATCAAGTTCATTTCATTGAAGTCTGATAAGGAAGTCGTTCAAATTTAGAGGATTTCCTTAAAGATTTTGGGATACCACTGTGTGTAACTTGGTGTATTATCCACATATTATAACCAGGAAAATTTAGTCATCAGTCATGAAGACTCAACAAAATCGAAAATTAGAAACCAAAGTGAATATTTCTTCGTAGGCACCGAAATAAGCAGTACCTATTCAGTTTATGTTAAAAGTGAAACTGATGAATAATTAATTTTTTTATAATAAAGGTTGATGAAGTAACAGACTTGCAGTGCTCTGGCTTCTACAATCTCTCTCTCTCTCTCTCTCTCTCTCACTGCTTCAGTCATAAAATGAATAAAATAATAAAATTCCTCATATTAGGCAATCCAACGACCTGTCAAATATTTTTTTGAGGTTAGTTGGTGGTCAAACAAACCAAATTTAGCTTTGTTCATGTAGACATTAAAACTGTTTATTTGCTTGAAAAATTGTTTAATGTGGACATTTTTTTGATATTTCTAGTCAATCTTACTCTTAGGAATATCAGACCAGTGAAAATCATTTAAATTAAGTGCATTTTCAATAAAAACAAGCCATAAATGAGTGCCAAACTTGGATGTGCAAGTCGTTCAAATTATGAGGATTTTCTTGAATATTTTGGAGCACCCAGTTTGTGTAACTTGGTGTATTATATATATATTAAGTGACTTATGAGGAAACAAAAGGAAATTGGGTCAGCAGTCATCAAGACTTGACAATATCGAAGATAAGAAACTAAAGTGAATTTGTCTTCGTAGACACTGAAATAAGCAGTATTCAGTTCATATAAAATGTAAAACTGATGAATATTTGAATTTATATCATATAAAAGGATATAGAAGTTACAATACTAAAAGTTGTAATCATATGATTGAGTGAAATTTTCTTCGTCAGTGATACTTCAGGATACTTTTTGATATTAGAAATCATAAAAACTCATTCGTTCACTCATGAAATGCATAAGATAATAAAATTCCTCATATTTACTGCAAGCCAGCGACCTGTCAGAATATTTATAGGTTATCTGGAGGCAGGGCGCCACGTGGTTTGGATTGCCTAATTCAACGCAAACCAGCGACCTGTCAAAAACATTTTGAGGTTACCACTGGTGGAATAATCACAGACAATCTGTGGAATAGTCTCATGCCTATCATCTCTAAAGGAAATTAGATTTTTCCGAAGATAAACCACAATTCAATTCAATCTCCGTATCTTTTGACGAGCAGTTTATTTCCTCAACTTGTTAGCATCGATGACCCACCCAGTAGCGGTAGAAATAACCGCCAAAATTACGTTAAATCACCCAACCGTACGTACAGTGGGTTTATGACACCTGTTGCAGTATTTTACGACTTTTTTCGCTTTGTCCCAATTGGCGAAACGGAAATGCCAACTGCCCCTCGTCTGAGGAATGACAGCACCGGAAACGCAAATTTTCAGAGGACCAATCGAAGTGCCATTACATCAACGGAAGCAGTAATTATAGATATTATCTTCGAGGATCGAATGACTGATCTGTTGCTATATCCTTCTTAACATGGTAGCTTGATGTTATAGTGTTATTAGGGATTGTAAAAAATAGCCTAGAAAACCCTATTTTGAGTTCATTGATACTCAAAACGCTGCAAATTCAAATTAACTCGAAAAAGAAATACACGAAATCTAATCACCATTTTTTTTTCGAAAATAGGGTTTTACGAGGATGTATTGATATCTAGTTAGCCTAGACCATAAATGCGATACCATATCAACGAACAATAAATTTCTTCGAAATGGTTCCCCAAATGTTTGAATGTTGACCAAAAGCGTGTAAGGGTAGAAGCATCGCGTTCGATCTGTGCTCGATTTGAAAACAATGTAGACTTCTTAAACCGAATTGTTACTATGGATGAGACTTGGGTACATTTCTACGATCCAGAAACAAAGCAACTATCGATGAAATGGCGACACTCTGGTTCTCCAAGAACTAAGAAGTTTCGTGTCCAAAAATCTGCTGGAAAAGTTCTTGCTTCAGTTTTTTGGGATTGCCATGGAGTAATCATGATTGATTTTTTGGATAAGGGTAGATCAATCCCTGGAGATTACTATTCGACATTACTAACCACTTTACGGAAAAAAATTAAAGGGAAAAGACGCGGAAAGCTATCCAAAGGTATTTTGTTTTCACAGGACAACGCCCCAGTACACAAATCTCATGTTGCCATGCAAAAAATTCGTTATTTGGGGTTAAAAGTACTAGAACACCCCCCTTATTTACCAGATTTGGCTCCGTCCGACTATCATCTATTTCCTCAACTGAAAAAAAGTTTGAAGTTGAGAATTACCCACTTTGACTACGCGCGTATCTCGGAACAGAATCGAATGAACTTCAATTTTTCTCAAGAAAAATTTCATTCCATCCCCAGGGAGCAATCATATAGGGGAGTATGACCGAAAATCGTTACGAATACAGGGTTATCCATAATTGAATGCATGCCCGATTTTGAAAGTTTAAAATATGTCAGTTCCAGAGCGAGAACGTTCGCAAAATGAACTATTTTACTAGATATGTTGTTGTTACATCGAAAAAACCTGAAATACCCAGAATTCATACTGGGTGATTCATTCTTATAGAAACTATTCACAATGAGGCTTAAATGGACACCCTGTATTTTTGGGTTGATTTAAGATGTTTGTTTGATTTTTTCAGAACATATCACCATGGACTTCAAAGAATACAGGGTGATTCAGTCATGAAATAAACTGTGAACCTCACGAAAATACCCAAAAACCACCTTTTTTTCATCACCCTCTATTTCAAGATCAACTCCGATGAGGTGGGAGTTTTATTTCATCACTGTGCTTGATATAGAAACATCAATATACGGTTGAGAGTTTTTATACACTTCCTATGACCAGATTTTTTTATGCTGGAAATGCTGGAATAAGAATAGAATAATATAAATAAATAATTTTCATAATACATACATAAAAAAAATCTGGTCATAGGAAGTGGATGAAAACTCTCAGCCGTATTGATGTTTTTATATCAAGCACATGGGGGAAAGAAAATTCCCACCTCAACGGAGTTAATCTTATAATAGAGGGTGATGGAAAAAAAGGGTTTTTGGGTATTTGCGTGAGGTTCACAGTTTATTTCATGACTGAATCACCCTGTATTCTTTGAAGTCCATGGTGATATGTTCTGAACAAATTGAACAAACATCTTTCATCAACCCAAAAATACAGGGTGTCCACTTAACCATCATTGTGAATAGGTTCTATAATAATGGATCACCCAGTATGAATTCTGGGTATTTCAGGTTTTTTCGATGTAACAACAACATATCTATTGAAATAGTTCATTTTGCGAACGTTCTCGCTCTGGAACTGACATATTCTATACTTTCAGAATCGGCCATGCATTCAATTATGGATAACCCTGTATTCGTAACGATTTTCGGTCATATTCTCCTATATATGGGGATGTAATGAAATGTTTTTTGAGAAAAATTGAAGTTCATTCGATTCTGTTCCGAGATACGAGAGTAGTAAAAGTTGGTAATTCTCAACTTAAACGCCCTGTATCTCAAAAACTAGTCATCATAGGACACTTTTGATTAGTAGGTCGAAAACTACATTAAACCAAAATTTTAGAACATGTGACGGAACCCCATTTCCCATAAGGAAAGTGCGGGGTTCTTTATCATTCTCTGACACTCCAATTTAATGTTTTCCGAATAGGGCACGATTAAACCGTAACCTAATTGCGAATCACCCTGTATTTTGTGGAGAAGACAGCAGATTTTCATGCTGACAATATTCCCATACAAAAAAAATAAATAAATCTATCACATACAATTATTCGTACGTATCAAAAACAAGAATAATTATAAAACAAAAATTTATATTCATTCATTCAATTACGATGAAAATAAACAACCTGTTTTGACCCTTGCTGGTGACTCACTTACAGGGTTCTGCCCTTTATTTCTCGTACACGTGTAGAGCTAGTAGCCATCATTTTAATTATTAAAACTGGGGTCAGTAGAGTTCGTATGAATACCGTTGCATACTAATATATTGCGTTTCATTGGAAAGAATATCTAGTTTAAGAGCTCATAGATATTAGACGATAGATAGCAAGTGACTGTTGGTCAGAATTTTCCGGTTTAGATTTGATTTTCGCCCAGAAATCGGGAGGTTTGAAATCCATGCAATTTTGCACAAATAAAACACTCATTTAAAATTGACTATTGACCAGTGAAATTCTAAACTCCTCCTCCCTTTGGATAGCTTCTTGCGTCTTTTCTCTTTAATTTTTTCCTGTAGAGTGGTCAATAATGTCGAATAGTAATCTCCAGTTATTGTTCTACCCTTATACAACAAATCAATCATGAATACTCCATGGCAATTACAAAAAACTGAAGCAAGAACTTTTCCAGCAGATTTTTGTTCTCGAAACTTCTTAGGTCTTGGAGAACCAGAGTGTCGCCATTCCATCGATTGTTGCTTTGTTTCTGGATCGTAGAAATGTGCCCAAGTCTCATCCATAGTAACAATTCGGTTTCAGAAATCCACATCGTTTTCAAATCGAGCACAGATCGAACGCGATGCTTCTAACCTTGCACGCTTTTGGTCAACATTCAAACATTTGGGGATCCATTTTGCAGAAATTCTTCTCATGTCCAAATTGACGTGAACTATATGATGACGCGTTCGTATGAAATCTTCAGTGCTTCAGATATCCGTTTTAGCCCAATTCGACGGTCCGATAAAATCATGTCATGAACTGCATCGATATTTTCGGGGACTGACACAGAAACTGGCCTCCCCGATCGGTCATCATCTTCAATGGAAATATACTCCATTTTTTTGATTTTTACAATTTCGGTGGAAATCTTTTTTTTTATTTATTGCGTAACTCTGGTTTATTTTTTTGACGTCGAACTCTACACTGACACTTCTAATAAGTTATTGTTCGTTAATATGGTATCGCAATATTTTGTTTACGCATGGAACTGGTCTAGGCTAACTAGATATCAATACATCCTCGTAGTACGAATCATGTAGTGCTTTACCAATTCTCAGCTGTCAAAAAAATTCTGACATCTGTCAAGCACTTCTGACATCTGTCAAACATTTCTGACATCTGTCAAAAATTCTGACATCTGTCAAAAATTCTGACAGCTGTCAAAGAAATCGTCTATGGTCCCGAATCTGCTCTTACAAAAATATTGTAGGGATTTTCTTCCAAGTTCGATAAATGAATTTGACGAAATTATACTTTTTTCGATGTCAAATTCTCATACATTGTCGATCAGCGATCGATAGACTGTGATAGTTTTCGATGAACTGTCCCTAGATTATGGAAATTATATCGCTTACAAAAACAGGACACAATAATAAATATTTAACAGTTCGGGAGAATGGATTCCGTGGAAGTTGGGTCACATCGTAATAAGTTGAACCTTCACCTTCCATTCCCATTGTTGTTGTTAACCCTCCCATAATTACGAAACAATTAGCGGAATGACTAGCTAAATGTGCGGTCAACCGGAAATCAGCATATTTTAGTACTTGGCCAAATCTAAACAGTAAAAAAGGCCACTCCAAATAGGGAATTCCATTGAGTAACAGCCGATATCAATGCCGATTAGTCTCGTTTGTGGATCGTGCCAAATTGTACAAATTTGAAAAAAAAAATCATCACTGACAACAAATCGACATGTTTTCTTTGAGATTTGAGTGTTTACAAGATAATATAGGGTGCGAATGGTAAATAATGAAATTGGCAATCATACTACTACAATTTTTTTTTGATCGTGATACTACTATGATTACTTGAGTCGATTTATGAATCACTAAGGTTTGAAAGGTCCCAATCATACTCAAGGCTACCGCCTTGTTGATATGTTGAGTTTATTCATTTTGTGAAATGGATAATTATAATTCTTTTAGAATATGTATTGGATGACGAAATGTAGTACGTGATCCAATCATTTTGGGATGTTTAGGGTACGCCTGTTTTGAACTATTTGCAGGAGCTATATCAACGTAGAGTTAAAGGATATGTATCAAAACACAATGAGAAAGGACCCCGCACTTTCCTTATGGCAAATGGCGTTCCGTCAAATGTTCTAATATTTTGGTATAATGTTATACTCGACCTACTGGTCAAAAGTGTCCATGGCCCCAACACAATCCTATGACTAGTTTTTGAGATTGATAGTAGGCTAAAAATTTTTCAATATATCCTCGTATATGTTTCAAAAACGTCATGCCTTCGACATTCAAAATATATTTCGGAAGCCATTACGTGTAACAATTCTTTATAAAGCATATACTACCACACGCAATAAGGATATAATCTATTCATTGCAGCACGATGGTCAAATATCTAACGATGAGGATGACCCGAAAATTACATTATCTTATTAGCTCGACCAGCTGGAGCTGGAGAGCTTCCGCCTGCGAATATTCAATGCCAGAGCTGGCAATTATGCCTATTTAGCGTTCGATATTTTCGTATTCATTATTCATGAGTTCTATTCTCATATAAGGGCGTTAACTCGAGTCTTTATTGTATTATGTCACGTTTGAATGCTTTACTCGTTAGATACCTATTGGTATTTGTTTTTTATTCGTCTCTTTTTTCAAATAAATTTGTTTATATTGGTAGGAGGCAGCTTTAATTTTCTTCAAGAAACTCTTTCCATAGGAAAATTATGAATTTGGACATTTTAACACTTTTTTCATTCGAATAAGTCCATGAAAAGATGAGTTTCTATCAACAACATCTACTGATTAGTATCTGCTATTTTCGTCTTTATTCTAATAAAGACGAGGAAAATAGTGAGGAAAAAACCTACACTTTGTAACATTCCAGTTTTGTAAATCCTAGGAACATCATGAAAAGAGAAAGGGGGCAACCCTGCTCTGAAGAGCTGAGGGTAGATTTACGTTAAAGGGGGGTTTTATACTTATATTTCTGGCTTATGATGTGATCGTCTAGATTGGTAGAACTCTATGTTATGTCGTAGTAGTTCAGATTCGTAATAACTCAGATTAGTGAAATATAGGATGGGAAATAATGAGGTAAAATAGGTAAATAATACACAAGATTGGACATAAAGATGGAACAAGAGCCTTTATTCGTCCAGCACCATAGTTCGAGGAACCATAGCCATATGAAGGAAAAACGAAAGAGAATCAATTGAAACTCAAAGCAAAAAACCTTCTAGCATTACAGATGATATGTTTACAATCCATAGAACAATTATTAATAAGACGAGCACTGGTGATATGTACAATATGGAGGTTATTACTGGCACAATTGTGATAAAAAACAGAATCCAATACATCCAAAGTTATCCAAAGGTTATAGGCATAGAGAGTGTGTCACCTGATTATTAATAAAATTCATAAGCAGTATCCTCGTAGTTCCTAGTGTGAGAATCCTTCCTTCCAAGTGTTATGCATGAGATCCTAGCAGTCGCGTTGGTTTGGAAGTGACGATAAACTCCTTATATTTCCTGTTAACTGATGAACGATGTCACCTTCAAAGCACTCCTTGCTTATCGGGTACGCCAAGGGCCCGAAGACGAGGCTTGGTTTACTGAGGACGTTCGTCTATAGAACTCTCAGATGAAGTCTCACTGGCCACTGTTGTGGGGGATGTTTTCCTTGATACAGACGATATAAACAGTTTATCCTAGGCCTCCGAACCAGTGATATTTGTACGTAAAATATTATCCTAAAAGCAACAACTCCAAATGCCTAAACCTTAATGTCGAGTGAATAGTTAAATGTGCAGTAGGCCTTACGAACAGTATAAGAATATTCCAAATGGGTTGGTAGTAGAACAGAGTTCCACAATATTCAATAGAAATGCAATAATAAGATAGAACAAGCTTACATGAGATTAAATCCTGTGAAATGAAACAGAGTTATTTAAATGGGGACCGTGTATATACCAGATAACAAAGAAGCGTCTTTAAAGTATACTAAAATGGCGGATTCCTAGAAGAGGAACTCCATTTCAAAGGAACACTATTGTGAACCAGAATGAAAGTGAAAAACAGACAGCAGCAGTCGAGTGAAAGTGAAGTAAAAGAGCCTTCCATTCGTTGTCGTTTCGGAGGTTAGTTTTTCTTCCACAGAATCGTATTTCTTCGATGGTCACAGAAGAACAAGTTTACTCCATAGTGTATCTTCGATATGATTAAAATCTCCTATTTATAAAGATGCGAATTGCCTAAAGTATTGATTGAAGTCGTACTAATATTCATCATTCATAAAATTATAAAATAATATCAAATAAGTTCATTCAACGTAGTTCCACATTTCGACAATAGACATTGCCATGGAGTAGTCTGGCAACGGTGCATTTTATTTTATTGTAGGGTAGGAAATTCAGATATGCTACAACTTAATTCAAGTTTCATAGATTCCGAACCTCAGAGCCTCCCACTATCATCGTACCTAACAAATATGAATTAAGGACACACATACATTGTCAAACAATGTACAACACATGCTGCGATCGTTAATGTTTATTTGAAATGGAGGCGGTAACAAAATCCAAGAAATCTAGCTGTGGACGTGTCTCTGATACAGATCCATTTCCTGCAACAAATGTCGATCGAAAATAGGTTCAACCTGATTTTCTTTCGCACCACTTCTATTTTCTGATCTTGTATACGCGAAACTGCACACGCGGAAGAATCAGAGATATAAATAAATAGTCGTAAACATGCTAGACAAAATTCCGGTGTCCTAGATATATTTTTTTTAATTTGGCGATTGATTTATTCAGAAGTATGTAATTTTTTGTGGGGAAGATTTTATGCATTTATCGATATACAGAGTGCCAGTTTAGTCGGCGTCCAAAGCAAGAATTTTGACACCTAATATTGTGTTATATCATTTTAATGTAATCAGTATTGGACCTTCCTCTTAAATTCAAGAAAAATCATCTTTCATCGCCATATTTTCGATTCCAAATGCGTTTACCATATGAGTATGTAATAAAAAGATGCATAAATCGGGTTTTCATCAAGTTCTTGAGCTGACCTGAATCTAGAGAGCTTGATCACTTAGTTCCAAGTTGTGTGAACGAACTTGAACCTTGTGATGTATCGGTACAACCGTTGAAATTGAAGTAGCATATTAATTCAGATTGGATGAATTACCTGCACTGGTCGGGCGTAAAAAACTATTTAGAGTAGATTGGTTTCACACTTGGGTCATTAAATTATGTTCGAGGACAGTTTTCGAAGTAGGTACTAGTCCTGAAGCAAGGCTGTTTTGATCTCAAGTAACGCATTTTTCAATAGGGCCGTTATTTATTGAATCTAGAATATTTGAGATCCAGGGGGGCAAACTACAATTTATAGGAAACTAGCTGGCCCGGCAAACTTTGTTCCGCCTAAATGATACTTACGGTGGATTTCACAAATCGTAATCACCGGTGATCGGAGATCAACGGCTTGGTTCTCTGATTTTTGAACTGTCAAATGTTTCCATGGATATGAGCTATCACATAGAACAGATACACAAAAATAATATGTCATAATATGTCAATCACTAATAATGGCAATTTTGGATTAAGTTATTGCAGCAAATATATTTATTACCCAAACAGAAATTCAAAAACATTTTAAAAATTATGAGAAAAGATAAGAATGGACATCTCGCGATGGGAACTCATCGCCAAAATCCGATTTACTTGACATTTCGTTAAAAATTCACTGTGATATTCACCCGCTTCTGGATCTGTTAATAGCCTTTCATGGTACTATAACCCCTATGTGAATCACACAGTAATTGATGTCATATGTTCTTTTTTCGACCATTTCAAACCACGACGACCGAAATGCTCGAAAAAAGAACAGATGACATCAATAATAGATGGCCGCGAAAGCCTCAACAAATTCATCGCCATTTAATTGTGATAATGTCAAATATTGAAATATAGTACCTTCACGATTACGTTATTTGGAATAAATCTATATATATATATATATATATATAAAAGAAAGATGTTGGTTACACCATTTATAACTAGAGATCGGATGGACTGTTTGTTATGAAACTTCATTTATGGAATCGTCTTCGGTCTGGTTATTATAAAATACAATAAAACTTTGAAAAAAATCGATGAAAATTTTACTTATACAGAAAATGCTTTTCCTTCTTTTGAATAAGGCCACTGGGTGGTAGACTAGGATTCGTCTACGGTCTGGTTATTATAAAATACAATAAAACTTCGAAAAAATCGATGAAAATTTCACTTATACAGGAAATGCTTTTCTTCCCTTTAAGCGAGGCCACTAGGTGTCGCTACAGTTACGCTACCGCTTATTCGTAGGTAGTTGATTTCATATTCTCTCCGTTAGATGGCTATATTAGCACTATTGACTATAGTCACTGTAATAGTGCGTAATTTGAGTTGCCTACAACTCTGCGCTGTTAGCCAACACCAAGAAGTCTTAGCGTAGGAGTACAGTAGTACAGATGTCTAAAATGATTAGATTTCGTACCACTTCAGATGGCGCTATTCACACATTATGACTGATTATTAGTTATTTTTATAGTTTTATTTGTTCAAAATAACGTAATCGTGAAGTAGGATGTCTAGAATAATGGTGTAGGCGGCACTGATTAGATTTTGTTGTGACCAAATTGATTATATTATCAATGTTTCGTTCTTTCCACTCCAGGTGGCGCTATTCACAAATTATGACTGATTTTTATCAGTTATTTCAAATATTTGAATGTATTCTGGCGAACTTGGCGTGTTAATAGTAGATAATTTTGTCAAGCAATAATGTGTGTTTATATTCCTGACATCCTGATGTATATTAGTTCTTAGGAAAAGTAGAAAACTTTCATTATAAAAAGATGCCATTCTGCTGTCATGTCATAATTGACTTTGGCAAATCAGCTGTTGATACATCCATCAAATTGACAACGGAAAATACACTGAAATGATATTGCGGCGCCGTCACGTTGCTAATATTTTCGATTTGGTCGAACTTCATTCCATTCAAAAATTGACGGGTGCCTACACCATTATCATAGACATCTTATCGTGAAGGTACTATATTTGACATTAGCACCATTAGATGGCGATGAATTTGTTCAGGCTTTCGCGACCATCGATTTATGTCATCTGTTTTTTTTTGTGAATTTCGGTCGTCGTGGTTTGAAATGGTCGAAAAAAAAACATATGACATCAATTACACTGTAATTTGCATAGGACTTGTAGTACCATGAAGGGCTATTAACAGATCCAGAAGCGCGTGAATATCACAGTAAATTTTTATCGAAATGTCAAGTATATACGATTTAGGCGATCAGTTTCAATCGTGATATGTTCATTCTCGTCTTATCTCATAATTTTTAAAATGTTTTTGAATTTCTGTTTGGGTAATAAATATATTTTCGGAAATCACTAAATCCAAAATTGCTATAATCGGTAATTGACATATTATTTTTATGTATCTGTTCTGTGTGACAGCTCATATCCATGGAAACATTCGACAGTTCAAAAATCAGAGAACCAAGCTGTTGATCTCCGATCACCGGTGATTACGATTTGTGAAATCCACCGTAAGTATCATTTAGGCGGAACAAAGTTCGCCGGGCCAGCAACGTTAAGACATTTTGGTTCTGCCCAACAGCGCAGAATTGTAGGCAACTCAAATTACACACTATTACAGTGACTATAGAGGGAATATAGTCACTGTACATACTATTTGATTATATCGCCATCTAACGCGGAGAATATCAAATGAAGTACAAACGAATAAGCGGTAGCGTAACTGTAACTGTAGCGACATCTAGTGGCCTTACTCAAAAGGAGCAAAAGCATTTCCTGCATAAGTGAAATTTTCATCGATTTTTTCAAAGTTTTATCGTATTTTATAATAACCAGACCGTAGACGAATCCATATATGAAGTTTCATAACAAACAGTCCATCCGATCTCGAGTTATAAATGGTGTAACCAACATCTTTCTTTTATATATATAGATTAGGAAATTAAAATTCACTATAAAAAGGGTGGACATTTTTGGGTAGTCGTGAAGCACCTTGTCGAACCGCAATACAGAAACAACACCCTTTATAAGGCTGAAATCAAAGTTGAGGTAACTTTTGGAAACGATATTTGTCCATTTTTTTGTTAACATAAGACGACTTGGTTTGTCATCGATTAAATATGACTCTGAGAGTTCATCTAACTCTACCACAAGGAAATGCATTTCCTTAATCAGTTATTGAACCGAATCTAATCAACTTTATAGTTTATACCATAAAATAAATCGTAACCTCACTATATTATGAAGATATACCAGCTTTGTAGTACATTGAAACCGTGGTAAACCGCTTTTGTTATCATCATTCATAATGTCCTTCTTATTCCGTGGGACCCTTCCTTATCGCGCAAAATAAAACAAACACATGTGATTGTTGTTAATGTAGATCCCAACTCTCAAGAAATGCTCTACATATATCTGAGTTCAAAGATGCACCAACCGAAATTTGATAAGCTGTATCAGGGCTTCCTTGATTTGGTTTCTTCGATAAATTGAATATCATATCGAATAATACTGACTCATATTTTCAACACGATGTAAATAGACTACATAGAGTATTCTGTAACGGTTTTCTCAGGAAACTTTCTTCCCAATCCAGTGATAAAGTTTCAAACCACAAAAGTATTTTTTGGGCAGTTCCTTCATGATTTGACATTACCCAATCGCCATTTAAGATCCTTGAGGTGGTAGCCATCCCTCCTTGAAGGGCACTCATGAATTTGGAATAAAAATGGACCTACGAGGATGTATCGATATCTAGTTATCCTAGACCAGTTCCATGCATAAACAAAATATTGCGATAACATATCAACGAACAATAACTTATTAGAAGTGTCAGTGTAGAGTTCGACGTCAAAAAAATAAACCAGAGTTACGTAAATAAAAAAAGAGATGTCCACCGAAATTTATAAAAATCGAAAAATTGAAGTCATCATCAAGTACCTGTATTTGAAACGGTTAAGAGGTAAGCAGATTTACGAATATATGCTTAATACCCTTAGTGATCAATGTCCTTCGTATGCGACCGTGAAAAATTGGACTGCAAGCTTCAAAAGAGGTAAATTTCCCATTGAAGATGATGATCGATCAGGAAGGCTAGTTTCTGTGTCAGTCCCCGAAAATATCGATGCAGTTCATGACATGATTTTATCATACCGTCGAATTGGGCTAAAACGGATATCTGAAGCACTGAAGATTTCATACGAACGCGTTCATCATATAGTTCAGGTCAATTTGGACATGAGCAAAAATTTCTGCAAAATGGATCCCCAAATGTTTGAATGTTGACCAAAAGCGTGCAAGGGTAGAAGCATCGCGTTCGATCTGTGCTCGATTTGCAAACGATGTAGACTTCTTGAACCGAATTGTTACTATGGATGGGACTTGGGTACATTTCTACGATCCCGAAACAAAGCAACAATCGATGGAATGGCGACACTGTGGATCTCCAAGACCTAAGAAGTTTCGTGTCCAAAAATCTGCTGGAAAAGTTCTTGCTTCAGTTTTTTGGGATTGCCATGGAGTAATCATGATTGATTTTTTGGATAAGGGTAGAACAATAACTGGAGATTACTATTCGGTATTACTGACCACTCTCCGGGAAAAAATTAAAGTGAAAAGACGTGGAAAGCTATCCAAGGGTATTTTGTTTTCACAGGACAACGCCCCAGTACACAAATCTCATGTTGCCATGCAAAAAAATCATGATTTTGGGTTAGAATTACAAGAACACCCTCCTTATTCACCAGATTTGGCTCCGTCCGACTATGATCTCTTTCCTAAACTGAAAAAAAGTTTAAAAGGTCGTAAATTTTCTTCCAACGAGGAGGTAATAAAAACTGTGGAGGACTGGTTTGCAGAGCAAGAAGAAACATTTTTTTTTAAAGATCTAGAGACGTTGCAGGTTCGCTGTAATAAATGTATTCAGTTAAAAGGAGAATATGTTGAGTAATAAAATATTTTGACATTGAAATTTTGTTTGGTTCTATAGTATGCTAAGAATTTTTCAATATATCCTCGTATCTGATATTTACGAAGATTTTCGCATGTGCCGTTTTATATGGGCCACCCTGATAAGAATCAACATCGACAAAAGTCGAGAGACGTTAAAATACAGGTTTTCTATACAGCTGTAACTTCCTGCTGGCTTCATTTCCTGCAACAAATTCGCCTTTGGTCTTCATCATGATTGAAAGGGCTTCTTTTGTACGTTAGTTAGCGAATGTACTTGCCCGTTGAAAGTCAATTATCGCGTTTTCCTTCTCTCTCTCTAACCCCTTCTTTCGCCTTCTAACCGACAACATTTCTGTTTGCATGACCCTATTAAATGCAGATTGCGTTCTGTTAGTCACCGACATAGGAAAACCGCCATGTGTTTGAGGACTATTCACTCGATAAATTTGAATAAATATGGTTCACATCAAGAGAAGATATAAAATTCACACATCCGAACTTTGTTTGATCACTCTGTATTTTAGAGGAAGCAAGTATACTCCATTCACAATTATAAAATCACAACTCTGGCACTGGAAATTTGACACATTCCACTCTGTATCGAAGTTATGACGTTTCTCAAAATATTTTTATGTTCCAAGTCAACACTATGTTGCCCTTTCTACATTCTAAGCGTATTTCTCAGAATGTGAATTTATTCGGAAAATGAATGAATTGAAAAAGATGTGATGAACGAAAATAATTAACGTTTATATGAATTGATAGAAAGGATTCCTTTTCTAGTTATTTGCATGAAAAGTACAAGAGATCACTGTTGAAATATATTATTTTTCGCCATGGAAGAAAATGCATTGCTTTCACATAATTTTCATATGCATGCTTGTGAAGATTTAATGTTTATTATCCTCTTGAACTGAAAGTTCAAGACTTGACGACATCAATTGTTGATTCTAATCAAGAATTCATCAAAAAAAATCAACCCAAAGATATAAGATGAATTGATGGCAAATTACAAGAATCAAGAATAATGTCAATTTTATTTTGTTGATAACTTTCTTAAAATCAATGTTGGGATATAAAACTCGGCTGCGTTTGTTCAAACAATATCTAAAGAATACATTTTTCACCATCTCGACCTTTGAAAGGCGTTTCTTATAGGAGAATTAGGTCTAAGTTCCACCTCATTAGTGGGATACCTAACTTTTGCAAATCTGCTCAGATATCGCCAAATTTCTTGGAAACCTGAAAAATATCATCCTAATCGACCTCTCGAGGCTCCATCCGATCCATCTACTGCGATATCTGCCCAAATAACAGCTTTTTCAACAAAATTCCTGTGTACCCCTTCAACCTCGAAATGTAAACATTCGTCCTGGTCTTGAAAATCGTCCTCACGCTCCAAACTGGTGCTTAAAACAATGAACATACGTTAATCTTGGATATTCGACGAAAAACTCACCTGCAAATATCGATTAAATACCAAAAATCTGCGAACAATTTGTAAATCTAACAAAATGTGGAATATCTTTGACACTTTTACTTTGATCTAAACAAAGAAACTGGCAACGTCGTTTTGTCATAAACGATATTTTCTGTGCGCGCACTGACTTTTCATCATATGTTCTGTGCTTTTCATCAGGTTCACCAACTCCTGAAAACGAAACCATGACCTATGTGATTAAATAAAAGTGAATTGAGTATACTCATGATGACGATATCGATGCATATCAAAATGTACACCTTCCCATTATTCATTTCTGCCCAAATTAACTAATGATTGAGGCTATAGACCTCGCTAACATTTTTCTATCGAAATTCAAAGACTTGGGATTTTGACTGTAGTTTTCCTGGAATCTATGTATATTTTGAAAATGTTAGGTTATATAGTCATTTGTCCTTTCTACATACAATTTCGATTTGTTTCAAAATACAGGATGAGACTTCGACTTGCCCATTCACCTCAACTGTAGATTCTCGAGGTCAACAGAAACTTTTTCTTATTTTTCAAACTTTGTTTTATTTTCCAACTCGACACTTCTATTTTCAACTGAAAAGTGTAACCAACATTAATTTGCAGGAAATTTGTTTTTATTTGCATAAGCACTATCAGTTCCTTGCATTCATTCTGGGACACCCTGTTTAGAGTTTAGGGATTTGAGGGTGCATAATGTGCCTTTACTTTTACAGGTATGTTGAGAATAATTTTTTCTTCTGCCTCAAGGAAACGGGAAAAAATCACCATTTCATGAATCCTCGTGAAATAATTATCCAGAATCGAAAATATTTCCTGAATTGATGGTAATGATCTTCCTCCGCATAAATATTGAATTGATCCATCAGTGGAAGGACTCTAACAGTCGATCAGAAAAATACATCTATTTTATCGCCCCTACAAAGAGAAATAACTAAGTACCATTAGGGTATACATAGTTATAGTTTGGTAACTATAACGTTAGTATATACAGGGTCTTTCACGAGGAACCTCACCCATATTTATACGGGAAACTACTGAACGTATTTTCATGAAATTCAGCACTTATAAGTATTTCACGATGCTGATGAAATCTAAAATATTTTCAAGGCATGAGCACCTCCGGTTTTTCCGGAAATGACGTCAACTTCCGTTTTTCAAATTAGAACACCATTTTTTTATTGCAGAAATAGATTCCATAGAAAATTTCAAGTTATTGTGATGTAACATTTTTCAGTTTTGGTTGGAAAATTCTCTCTGAGCGGAAAAATTCGAAAAAAAAATCGAAAATAGAGCTCCGCTGAAACAAGAATAACTTCGAGGTTTTTGGATGGAAAATTTTCATTTTTGGGATTTTTCAAGATGTAAGATTGATGTATCCACTTCAGAAATCGAAATCGCGATTCATGATACAGGGGGTGAAAAAATCGCTTTCAAAGTTAGGGATGACAAAATCGTGAAAAATAAATTTTTTCAATTTAGAACCCCATTTTTTTATGGCAGATATTGAATCTACGTTAAAAAATAATGTGAGTGTATGCATCACACCCTTGCCCTAAAGTGGATATTTTCTGAGTTATTCACAAAAAACTGTTTTTCGTCTTGAATTTTCAGCTATTTCTTTTCCCTTCACGCCAAAAAGATGAAATTTTCAGGAACTGTTACTTAAACCATGTTTTAGATTTTACTACCCTAATATGCAAGAGAAAAAAGTTACAGGTTGTTCCTAAATAGATGGCGAATTTGGATTCGAATTTGTATCGGAAACCTCTTTATTTCAACTAATCGGCCATCGGTTTTCTCTCCAGTGATAAATAAATAATTCCTTATGAACCATATGCAAAAACTTACCATGTTTTACATTCTTTTTTTTAATGATAGATATCATTAATTACATCTGCCAAATTCCTCTTTATTCAGTAGCATTTTGTGTTTACTATTAATTTGGTGATAATTCGTATTAAGTTATAAAATCGATCACTATGCCTAATTTTACCAATGAAGATTATTTAAATCTCATTCTACTTCATGGAGAATGTAATAAAGTTGTAGATAGAACGATTCGACTGTTCATTGACCGACCCAGACCAACGAGAGATACCATTAACAGAACCATGACAAACTTGAGAAATGTCGGATCTTTCGTTAAGAAAACTATACACAGAGAAAAAAGTGTAGTAGAAGATGAGAACAACGAAATTACAGTTCTTGCATATTTTCGTGTAAATCCTCAAAATTCTCTCAAAGATGCCGAGATTGATCTGGGATTATCTCAATCGAGTGTTTGGAGAATATTAAAAAAACATAAAATTCAATAGGGTACAGCATTTGAAGGAAACTGATTTCGTCAGGAGAACAGAGTTTTGCGAAGCTATGATGATTCGATTTCAAGAGATTGAAAACTTTTTGGACTGTATAATTTGGACAGATGAATCTAAATTCACAAAGAATGGTTCTTTCAATAGGCATAACAGTCATTATTGGGATGAAGAGAACAACCACCAGTTCAGACAATGGAACTTTCAAGAGACCTGGAGTTTCAATGTTTTTTGCGACATCGAAAATAATGCAATTCTCGATGTTCACATTTATGATGGGACTTTAACTGGTAAGATAGAAAACTACACATGTTTGCATTATTTAAAGAATGTTCTCCCTTAGGAGATAGATATTCTGACATATTGACTCAAATAATTGAGCCGCTAGTACAGAACCATAATGACTTATGGTATCAACAAGATGGCGCGCCTCCACACAATTCACTCAATGTGTCAAATATCCTCTACAGGCTCTATTTCTGAGGAATCTATTTCTGCAATAAAAAAATGGTGTTCTAATTTGAAAAACGGAAGTTGACGTCATTTCCGGAAAAACCGGAGGTGCTCATGCCTTGAAAATATTTTAGATTTCATCAGCATCGTGAAATACTTATAAGTGCTGAATTTCATGAAAATACGTTCAGTAGTTTCCCGTATAAATATGGGTGAGGTTCCTCGTGAAAGACCCTGTAGGTATGGGTCTTGTCTTCTTGTACCGTGAGGGTACAAAACCAAGTAGTTGTCCCCAACAATACACACTGCAATAATATGAAATTCAGGAATATTGTCGGGTGAAAATATGAGTATTTGATGGACAGCACTGAGCAGGTGAACCCCCCTAGTCTATTATTAACGTCTCATATGGTGTTCATTCAGTGCCGGTCCTATAACGCGTATATACCGATATATTCAGGTAAAATCTCCACTTTATCGGGACCAGTTAAAGCCTCAATCGATCTGTGCGAACAACAATGCATGAGATCTGTAAACTTTTCACAATAACACAGATATTGAAGAAGAGCTACCCAACGGTAGCTACATCTCCAACAAAAAAGTACTATTGACAGATTCATCACCGCCATTCTCAAACCCTTCGACGTAGAAATCTGGAATTTTGCACAGATATTCTCTCCAATGTGTAGGGAAGGAATCAGGTTAGTTTTATCGAAATTCTAACCTTTTGGGGGTAGGATGGGGTATGGAAGAAGTGAAATACCTGGCCTCTTGTTCATCTTCCAAAACTGCAACTCCATCAACATTCTCATCGAATCAAAATATAACATCGAGTATACAAAAGAGACAATGATTCGAACGATAACAACTTATGCAGATTAAATAATAGGATAAGGAATTTGTGATCTTGGCATATTCGAAAAGATAGCAAGTTGGCAACTGCCTAAACGATGGTTTTGGCCGATGGAACTGATAAGCCGTGCCAAATACCCTAAAAGTAGAGGAGGATTCTGATCCTCAGATTGCACGGTTCTAGCGTGACACCACCAAACAATTCATTTGCATTAATTTAGAATGCGGGTATGTTCATAACTTCATGAGTGAATTAAAGGCCCTTGTCCTTTGAATACATCAAGGAGAGAAGAAGATAATCTCCATAGACAAAACAAATATATTTATTTCAACATATGATAATTTTTTATGGGCCATCCTGTATACCGAAGTCATACAGAAACATGTGATCAAATTTGCTACATCGGCCGTAAGGTGAGGGTAAACATGTCATCCAAGCAATTGAATTTGTTTAGTCTCGTACCGTTGGTCGAGAAATCTGATACGGTCCTGCCTCAGGTAACCTGAACTATTTTCTTTGGGCCCATCAATTGACGAACGCATTCCACCTACTTCGGGTTTTATAATGGAGGAGAAATAGGGGTCTACCTAAATAGAAGAACTGTAATCGACATCTCCGAATATGAAAAGAAATTTACGATTTAGATGCCAGAGGCTAAAGCAGGTTTTTTGGAGGCTGAGTTCGTTTTCATAAAAAATCCAACGAGTGAATGTTATTGGAGCATTTCTGCTGATTGTATGTGCTGTTCTAATAAACTGCTTGTCAAAAATTTGGGATATTGATGTTTTTGAAGATGCAGATTCATCCTAATGTACGAAGATATATTGAAAAATTCTTAGTCTACTATAGAACCGCACAAAATTTCAATGTCAAAATATTTTATTACTCAACATATTCTCCTCTTAATTGAATACATTTATTACAGTTGCGAACCTGCAACGTCTCTAGACCTTTCAAAAAAATTTTCTTCTTGCTCTGCAAACCAGTCCTCCACAGCTTTTATTACCTCCTCGTTGGAAGAAAATTTACGACCTTTTAAACTTTTTTTCAGTTGAGAAAAGAGATGATAGTCGGACGGAGCCAAATCTGGTGAATAAGGGGGGTGTTCTAGAAATTCTAACCCTAAATCACGAATTTTTTGCATGAGATTTGTGTACTGGGGCGTTGTCCTATAAGAACAAAATACCTTTGGATAGCATTCCGCGTCTTTTCTCTTTAATTTTTTCCCGTGGTCAGTAATGTCGTAGAGTAATCTCCAGTTATTGTTCTACCCTTATCCAAAAAATCAATCATGATTACTCCATGGCTATCCAAAAAAACTTAAGCAAGAACTTTTCCAGCAGATTTTTGGACACGAAACTTCTTAGGTCTTGGAGAACCAGAGTGTCGCCATTCCATCGATCGTTGCTTTGTTTCTGGATCGTAGAAATGTACCCAAGTCTCATCCATAGTAACAATTCGGTTTAAGAAGTCTACATCGTTCACAAATCGAGCACAGATCGAACGCCATACTTCTACCCTTGCACGCTTTTGGTCAACATTCAAACATTTGGGGATCCATTTTGCAGAAATTTTTCTCATGTCCAAATTGACGTGAATTATAAGATGAACGCGTTCGTATGATATCTTCAGTGCTTCAGATATCCGTTCTAGCCCAATTCGACGGTCTGATAAAATCATGTCATGAACTGCATCGATATTTTCGGGGACTGACACAGAAACTGGCCTTCCCGATCGGTCGTCATCTTCAATGGAAAATTTACGTCTTTTTTAGCTCACGGTCGCATTCGAAGGACATTGAACACCAAGGGTATTAAGCAAATCTGCTTACCTCTTAACCCTTTTAAATACAGGTGATGATTTTTACAATTTCGGTGGGCGTCTTTTTTTTCTAATTTATTGCTTAACTCTGGTTTACTTTTCTGACGTCGAACTCTACACTGACACTTCTAATAAGTTATTGTTCGTTGATATGGTATCGCAATATTTTGTTTATGCATGGAACTGGCCTAGGCTAACTAGATATCAATACATCCTCGTATTTTCCTTCAATTACATAAGCTTATAACGATTTCAGAAAACAGGAAAGTCTTCTAGTTTAAATTTTCATCAAGTTTAATCGTCAAAGCTATTTTAGTATTGTCTCCAGGTGCTCTGATGACCTCCCTAAAGATTCCGTAACAATTCGAATCGGATATCCCGATAAAAAATCGTATAATTTTCGCTCACTCTGTATACCAGCTGGGGTTCGCGTAAACTCAACGCGTTGTTTAATTTTAGACCGCATCACAGGATGCGATATAGACGAAAAATAAGAAGTAAAACTCACCTTGGATGCGGTGTTATTTAATGATTACGAGACTACAAAATTGAGGAAACAGTTGCTGTGGAAACCGTAATCATATTGGAAGAGTTCTACTTCTTTTTGTATCAATTAATTATGTGTGGAGAGTCCTTGTGTCCTAATGAGGAGAGCCAGCTCCATTTTTGGTTCGAAATCCATGTCAGTTGCCCATAAAAATCAATTTTTAGGGCACTTTCACTTTCACCTTCCTCCACTTTTTGTGGTACACCACTGCTAGTTCGAAAAATATGAAAAAGAATCTAGGTTTCTATAAACTTTTTTATATCCCACAAGTTTTTCGTATCTGCTATAGTTTTAGAAATAAAAGAAAATTTTCCAAAAAATTCATAACAAATTCATAATTCCGTTCTTCAGAAAGACTCTCGATTTTAAAAACTCATATGATTATTGTCACAAAACATAACTTAATTCAAGAAAAAGAATAAATTGGAAGGGAAAACGCCTTCAACTGCAGAAATAAAAATATAATCACCGTGAAAAATCGAATTAAAAATAATCGTTCAAGTTTTCCATTACGCAACTAAAACCGCCACTGATTCAAATGAGATAAACATTTAATTACGTTAATGACATCCAAGGAGAGAAGCAATTAACAGATCATAAAACAACAAAAGAATATATTCAAAACTAGAGTTAACGAATTGCGAACGTAAAACAGCTTTAATGGTCTGAAATTCACGTAGCACTTATAAATGTTGAAACGAACAATGAATCATTTATTGGTTCTTCGGATGTTTGATTGGAAAAATCAACAAGAATAAGAAAAATTGCCACTGTTTGCATGATATGATGATTAATGGGATTGCTACTTAAGTTATAGAAAGAATATGTCAAATTTGACATTCTCATTGTGAAGTTTGACATTTTTAATCGTAAACTTGTTTGTCACTCGTGTTAGCATGTCTATATGGTCTTATAATATTACTTGTACATAATTATTCATTTAACTGTTGGACTTTTATATGTTTCAGATTTCGATCTATGTTAATTTTTACTCCACATGTTACTTTGATGGGTTAAACTTTGTGTGCGAAAAGATACAAATATAAATGTTGAAACCTCTTTATTCAAGTGTGAAAATTCTGTCTCAAATCTCGTAAATCTAAAGCTGTATCATAATGATATATTGAAGCTAGAGAAATATACATTTTCATTGCGATAAATCACGATTTCGTCTATAAACATTCGTGCATGCTCCAATTCTTAATTCCAAGAAGCTGGGATGGAAAATACCTTCTATCCTTCATTTGCTACGTGTCTTTAAAGCACAGCGATAAGATCGTTTTTCAATGTGGTAACCGGAGGATTATAGAATTGAATGAAGACTTTCCCATCAATGAAATTTGAACTTTCAGTGTTTCGTTCAGGAAAATTCGATTTTCACGTAACTTCTTGTCGTTGGACGATGGTCCAACTATTTCATCGATCTGGAGCTCGCTTAGAAAGCGTAGAAAAGCGAAAACTATCCGTAGAACAATTTTTCAAGGTATCTGCTGAGAACGCTATAATAATTTCGATGAGACCTTGCGATCTAATTGAAATAGCAAAAAATTGAATCAACAGGAAAATGATTCATGTACAATTAAACTGTGATACGTTATTCGATTTTTTAAGACGTGACTTAAAAACCGCATGCACACTCGATTCTAAGTCGTTTTAAATTGATACTTATAAGGTGAGCATAACAATAACGCTGTTTGCCTTTCTGACCTCTACTGTATCCAATTTCAATTTGATTTCACGGAGGCAGGACTTATTAACCTTTGGTGGTGGGACATTCGAATTCGAAAACTACTCGATGAGACAATGGCAAAATATGGAGGTTTTCTCATACTTGATTTTATTAAGTAATGAGCACGATAGAAAATGCTGGTTTGTGCACAAAAAGGTCAATGAATAAATTGACCATTGTGCATGAGAAGTTGATAATTGCGTACTAATTTTATTGTTTTATCGTTAAATATGTATGATCAACGCTGATTCTGGAAATATGGTGGTTTTCAAGACTTAATTCTCCTTCGAGTTGAAATGAACTATAATTAAAAATTGATCTACTCCTCTGGAATGATGGAAATTTTGAACGTATATACCTACAGATTCGTAATCTAGTGACGTACGCATATTAAAAAAACGGATTTTATGTTTTGAGGGTAATTTTAGCGAAAGTTCCAACTACAAAGAAAAAAAAAGTTTTTAAAAATCCTTAAGATGCATAGTTTAAGACTTTGTTCAAGAAAATGTACGTTGTATACTCCATTCACTTTTATAAAGTATCCCGGTTGGCCAAGATTTAGGTTTATCAAATTTCTTCAACATTCGCCAGGTCTTTGGGATTATTGAATCAACATAATAATTTCTCAAATTCATTATTTTCCCAAATTTGATATAATATTATGTGAATTCAATAATTCCAAAGACCTGGCAAATGTTGAAGAAACTTTTTTCTGTGTAAATACTGGAAATATTTCACGTTTATAAACATGGTTGAAAGATTCAGTTATGCTATTTACTGATTCGGAAATCAAGAATCGAGTGTTGAAATTTTACTGAAAAAAAATGGACAAAATAGTCCGTTACTTTGTGATAGTTCATTCGAAAAAAGTACTCGAATAACCCAACAGAAAAACTTCTAAAGAACAGACGGACCTATGAAAATCCCTAATTTTAAAAATTCTCAAGAAATAAGCCTACAGAAGACATTTAAATACCTTTTTGCACAGCTTGAAATACTCCAGTATGAAAATGTAGTAGTACTGCGAAACTTGTGTCACAGTTTAACCTTAAGAGAACTCCATTTAGAAAGTTAAAAAAAAATAGAAATAAGCATTGGCAACCTCTTTGAGAATTATTTGACATTTCACGAGTACCAATGTGAATCATTTTCGAGTGAGAAAACTTGATGAACCTAAAACTTAGTCAACCGGTATACTTTTTTAAAGTTAATCCATATACACTGCGCAAAATAATTAACGCACATTATGGAAATCTCAAATTTGTTCTACAACTGAAGGTGTTCTCAATGATAATTATATTTATCAGAATAATGCATGCATATGTTATCCACTTTCAACGTTTTTCTTCAATACAGATGTTTTCTCCCAGCAGGAATAAAAAAAGATGATATTATCAGATTTTGAATGTATTGGCTCCATTCTAAAATCAGTTGTTCTCGATCAATTATAGTGATCAATAGTTTTTCTTTCGTTTGATTTTCTACACTCGAAAGCTATGCAACGCGAAACACGCAATTTGACCAAAGAGGAATGTGCCCAAGCGGTAGTTTTGCGAGAAGAAGGGTGGACATATACAAGAATTGCAGAAAGGTTTGGAGTCTCCCATACAAGTGTGTCCAGAATGTTGCAGCGATTGAGGGAGACAGGTATGAATGTCCGAAGACCAGGACAGAGTAGACCACGGGTAACAACTGCCATTTAAGAACGTTACTTGAGAGTTTCTTCGTTGAGACAACGGTTTGCAACCGCTCGCCTCCTTCAAAATCAGCTTGAGCAAACTCATGAGGTGCAAATTAGCACTCAGACAATAAGAAATCGCCTCAGAGAATATGTTTTAAGGCCTCGTGTCGCGGCAAGAGGCCCAGCTCTTACCCCAGCCCTTCGAAGGGCGCGTTTGGATTTTGCGAGAGATCATATCCATTGGGAAGAGGCCGATTGAGAAAGAGTTCTCTTCACAGATGAGTCTAGATTCTGCCTCTACCATTGTGATCGACGTTCCCTTGTATACAGACGTCCACATGAAAGATATGCTCAGTGCAATTTCCTGAATGCTACTGGTTTCGGGGGAGGATCGATTATGGTATGGCATGAAATAACTTTGACTGCTCGCACAGACCTAGTGGTCGTTGATAATGAAGCTATGAATGCTGATAAGTATATTAGGAACATTCTTGAAGAGCATGTAGTGCCATTTGCCCCATACATTGGTGAAAATTTCATTTTTATGGACGATAATGCCAGACCCCATCGTGCGCGCATCGTTCAGGAGTACCTTGAAGAGGTTGAAGTCTCTCGAATGGAATGGCCAGCAAGAAGTCCAGATCTCAATCCGATTGAGCAGGTTTGGGACAACCTCAATAGAAGGCTGAGAAGTTCAGAAAATCATCCAGCTACTCTTAATGACAGGAATCCAACTCGGAGAAATCTGGGAAGGATTAGATCAGAACATTTTAAGATCACTCATTTTGAGTATGAACCGTCGTTGCCGAGCTGTAATTAACGCAAGGGGTGGAAATACCAAGTATTAAATCACTTATCAGCATTCAGTATTTTGAAAATTGTTCATTTCCCTTCTTTCACATAAGATTCGGTGAAATCCTGAATTTTTCTTCCATTTAATGTGTCTTGTTTCGTTCAAAACCTTCCCGAGAGAACATAAAAAATAAGTTATAAAGTCAATGTAGAGTTAACTTTCATTAAAATTGAGATTTTCAGAATGTGCGTTAATTTTTTTGCGCAGTGTATATAAAATAAAGTTGTTGGTTACACCATTTATAACTCAAGATCGGATGGACTGTCTGTTATGAAACGTAATTAATGGATTCTTTTACGGCCTGGTTATTATTAAATACATTCAATGAAAACTTTGATTATGAAGGAAATGTTTTTCTTCTTTGGAATAAGGCCACTAGGTGTCGGTACGGATAATGGCATAGTCGTGAAGGTACTTTATTTGATATTATCGACATTAGATGGCGATGTATACAATTACGGTGTAATTTGCATAGAACTTCAGTAACATGGAAGGCTGTTACCAGATTAAAAAGCAGTAAGCATCTCAATTTGATGGAACAGTGAATTTTTACCGAAATTTCAAGTATTTCGGATTTTGACGATCAGTTTCAATCATGAGTTGTCCATTTTCATCTTTTCTCTTCGTTTCTGAAATGTTTTTGTATTTTTGTTCGGGTAATAAATATATTTGAAGAAATAACTGAATTCAAAATTGCCCATAATTAGAATTTGTCATATCATTTTTGTGTTTCTGTTCTGTGTGAAAGCTCATATTGATGGAAACGTGAAAATCAACTGAGATGTTTACCAATTATTTTATATTGAGCAGCAATACAATAAGATGTCTAAAATAATGGTGTGAGCACTGATTAGATTTTGATTAGCCAAAATTGAGATTATTAGAAAAGTTTCGTTTTTTCCATTTCAGGTATCGCTATTATGACAAAGCGTAATCTTCGGAGATCGAAACTTGATCAAGAATTAACTCGATTTGACAGTTCAAAAATCAGAGAATCAAGCCGTGGATCCCTGATCACTGGTGATTACGATTTGTGAAATCATTTAGGCGAAACAAAGTTCGCCAGGCAAGTTAGTGAGATATCCAGTACAGTTTCAAAATGTTGCATGTTAAGAAAATAATTTTCATTTCCAATTATAAACTTCCTATTTTCCTTCAAAGATACGCATCGTCGAAGAAAACCGTTAAAGTCACCAGCAAAATATTCCAATAAACCTTATCAAAAATCGTTAAATCCCCCCCCCCTCATCTAAAAAACAACTCAACGTATCGAGCGGCAGTTTTCGAATCTTGAGACTTGAGCGAGTCGACCGGGCCGAGATAAGTCACCCCCCACCACCGCCCATTCATCCCGACCCGACTGAGCCATTTCTGACCGACGCCTGAACTCCGTTTCTACGGTTCTGGACTACTCTGCCCAAAGGCTAAAGCTAGACTTATAGTAAACCGGCGGAAATTAGAGAGTGCGCTGGCCTGCCTGGCGAGCATCGAGCATCGTTGCCTTCGAAACGCGTAGAACATGTAAACAAATCCGGCTCGAGGGACCAAGACATGAGGAACCGCTGCCTGTGCGATCTTAGGGGTGGTTTGTACTGATTTAGAGGGTATTTTTTCGGTTTCGGTGCAGATTCGAGTGATTTTCGACCGGTAGATTTCGGAAAATGTGAACTGGTGTGTGGTTGGTGGAGTTTTATGGAGGAATATTGGAGTTTTTCGGTGAATTCGGTGTGACTTGGTTTGTGCCGCTATGGGGATTGTTACGAAGACGATCGGAGTCATATTCAGTCTGTAAGTTGTTTGGGTTTTCGGCGAATTCAGAAAACTCTTCAGAATAGGAAAAGAAAAAGTCCAAATCTACCTTCATAATATGCATTTTTGTCTTAACTTTGATTTCTCCATACTGGCAGTATTTTGAATTAAGCTGTCTAGGAAATAGAGTTTCTTGAAAATATTCATTTCAAAAACAGGCGCTATATAGGGTGTAAAAGACTTATTGCAGGATATTCAGGGATATGATGGTACAGAAAATGTTGCTGGAGTTTTTTGTAAGCTCGCGAGCTTCCTCCAAAAATTGGGCTCTTTATTTCCATGATATCTCAGTTCGTATGTGACGTAGACCAACCATTTTTCTTTTTAATTTAAGCTTAATCATTTCTCTGGAATGTGTATTACTCGCTTTTCCATTTTTCTTCATATATTAGGAAAAAACCTGTTTAAAAATATGTCCAATAAAGTTCCTACTTCATAATTCATTTAGAAATTCAGGGGGCAATGAACAGAAAAACTGATTAATACAAATTCTGCAAAATACTATACCGCATGTATAAGGACTGAACGACAATAAATTCGCTATCACCATAACGCTCATATCTTTTGAACCACTGGACCGATTTCGAAAATCAAACTCATTTTCGAATCATCTTCTAATTCTAATGAAAACTGTTTTTACAATAAAAAAAACAAAACTATTCTTCACAAAATTCATGGATTTTCTCTGGAATTCTTCCCATCATGCTTCATATAGTGTTCTCAGTCACTTTCTGGGATGCTGTCTTCCACTTTTGCTTGAATTCCGCTAATGTTTTCGTTGATTTCTTAGTCTTCTTTAATTCTCTTTTTAACAAGGCCCCAATATCTTTCGATTGGCCTGAGTTCTGGGGAATTTGGTGGATTGGCCTCTTTGGGGACAAAAACCACCTCATTAGCTTCGTATCATTCCTTGGTGGCCTTGCTGTAGTGGCATGAAGCTAAATCTGACCAAAAGATTGTTTACACATCATGCTCACGTAAAAATGGTAAAAGTCGCTTCTTCAAGCATTCCTCTATGTATATCTTCGGGTCAACAGAGCCTTGGCCAACGAAAAATTTGCTCCTTTTCCCACAAGTGCAAATTTCTTGCCAAACCAGGAATTTTTTAGGAAACTTTGCTTGTTTCTTCACGCGAAATTGTTCGTCAACATTTCCACGAGAATCTGCAGTATAAAATTCCTGACCAGGAAGTTGCGAGAAATCAGCCAAGACCTAGGTTTTATCGTCCATCACGCAACAGGAAAAAAATTTCAAGAAATTTTTTTTTTAATTTCTTTGCTCTTGATTTCGCTTCTTGATTCTTCACAGCGTTCCTGTCTGGCACTTTCTGCACTTTGTATGTTCTAAGCCCACAACTCGACTTGATTTTCTGAACGGTTGACTGCGAACAACCCACTATTTGGGCCACTTTCCGTCCTGAAAGGTAAGGATTCTTCTGAAAAAGGCTGATGGCTTTCTTCATTTTTTTTTTGGTCTATGAAACCTCTTTTTCCTCCCGGTTCCTTCCTTGCGGTTAATTGTAAGATCTTTTTTGAAGCGCTTAACAACTCTTGATACCGTTTCCGGACGAACGCGAGCCTCTTTTGCGATTCTTTTGAAGCTCCATTTTTGATTATTTTGAAAAGTTTCACTATAAATTCTCGTGTTTTCACTTCGCTTGACATTTTGCGACAGAGAATTGGAATATTTATGAAGTAAATGTTCCACATGTTTCTGACGTTCATAACAAAGCTAACTTTGATCAAATTTTGATTTTTTCTCAATTGGTTCAAGAGATATAGGCGTTTTTGTGATAGGGAATTAATTCTTGTTCAGTCCTTAGGAAAAAAACCTGGTTGAAAAAATAACCAATGGAGTTCCTACTTTATAATTCATTCAAAAATTCAAGGGGCAATGAACAGAAAACTGATAATACACATTCTGCAAAATATTTTTCCCCATTTTTCTCAAAATTTCATACATTTATCCCAAAAATTGACGGAGATATCATGGAAATAAAATCGTTTGTCCAGATTTTTATGAAATTACAGCTCACCAGGTTTTTTTTCTAATGTACGAAGAAAAACGAAAAAGCTAGTAATACACATTCTAGAGAAATGATTAAGCTTTAATTAAAAAAAAAATTGTTGGTCTACTCCGCATACGAACTGAGATATGGAAATAAAAAGCCCAATTTTTGAAGGGAGCTCGGCCCTGTAGCACCTTTCCTTAAGTAGCATGCTGATGGACATTCTTTCTGTTTGTTGAGTGACATTGATTTCGAACTCGTCCACTGATTTCTCTCAAAGTCTAACCTAACTAAATGTAAATTCCAAATCTGATAAGACCGCTGCATTTCCTGTAAAACGTCATCCGGTCAGTCATTAATTGCTCTCCAACTAAAAATAAAGAAGCACATACTATTCCAACGAATTGACCATAAAACCTTGCGTATACTGCCCGAAAAAAACGTATTTGTCCGGTTAAACGAATTTTCTTTAAATAAATGAAAGTATTATATTCTTATTGTGAAACTGAGTGAATAATTTTCATTGTGAGGCATATTACCTTGTAATAAGTACCAATGAATTACTTTTCATGCTACATATTATGTATATGAATTAAACATAAGAGCGTGAATAATCTCGTCAATCTTTATATGTGTACGATTTCTCACCTTGATTATAGATTAGTATCAATTAAAGAAAATATTCCGTAATAATAATTGTTGCTATTTATATGCCGACTAATCGCAGTACTTTGCCAAAGGATGCCATAGTTAATATTGTTAAGAAAATAGTCGTTGATCATGAAGGTTCAATATCCTGATGTATTTTCCATAAGAAAATTGTATTAAGACTCTGTCTTTTGAAAATTTATTAAACTTGAAACTTAAATGCAAACTTCAGCAAGGGTGTAAATTGAAATTTATTTAGAAAATTACACCACCATAAGGACAACGAGAATAAATTCGCTATCACAAAAACGCTTATATGTTTGGAACCACTGGACCGATTTCGAAAATCAAACTAATTTTCGAATCATCTTCTAATTCTAATAAAAACTGTTTTTACTATAAAAAAACCAAAACTATTTTTTACAAAATTCATGGATTTTTTCTGGAATTCTTCCCATCATGCTTCTTATAGTGTTCTCGGTCACTTTCTGGGATGCTGTCTTCCACTTTTGAATTCCGCTAATGTTTTCGTTTATTTTTTAGTCTTCTTCAATTCTCTTTTTACCAGGACCCAATATCTTTCGATTGGCCTGAGTTCTGGGCAATTTGGTGGATTGGCCTCTTTGGGGACAAAAACCACCTCATTAGCTTCGTATCATTCCTTGGTGGCCTTGCTTAATCTGACCAAAAGATTGTTGACACATCGTGCTCACGTAAAAATGGTAAAAGTCGCTTCTTCAAGCATTCCTCGATGAATATCTTCGAGTCAACAGAGCCTTGGCCAACGAAAAATTTGCTCATTTTCCCACAAGTGCAAATTGCTTGCCAAACCAGGAATTTTTTAGGAAACTTTGCTTGTTTCTTCACGCGAAATTGTTCGTCAACATTTCCACGAGAATCTGCAGTATAAAATTCCTGACCAGGAAGTTGCGAGAAATCAGCCAAGACATAGGTTTCGTCGTCCATCACGCAACAGGAAAAGTTTTTCAAGCAATCTTTTTTAAATTTCTTTGCTCTTGATTTCGCTTCTTGATTCTTCACAGCGTTCCTGTCTGGCACTTTCTTCACTTTGTATGTTCTAAGCCCACAACTCGACTTGATTTTCTGAACGGTTGACTGCGAACAACCCACTATTTGGGCCACTTTCCGTCCTGAAAGGTTAGGATTCTTCTGAAAAAGGCTGATGGCTTTCTTCACTTTTTTTGGGCTATGAAACCCCTTTTTCCTCCCGGTTCCTTCCTTGCGGTTAATTGTAACATCTTCGTTGAAGCGCTTAACAACTCTTGATACCGTTTCCGGACGAACGCGAGCCTCTTTTGCGATTCTTTTGAAGCTCCATTTTTGATTATTTCGAAAAAGTTTCACTATAAATTCTCGTATTTTCACTTCGCTTAACATTTTGCGACAGAGAATTGGAATATCTATGAAGTAAATGTTCCACATGTTTCTGACGTTCATAACAAAGCTAACTATGATCAAATTACGATTTTTTCTCAATTGGTTCAAGAGATATAGGCGTTTTTGTGATAGCGAATTTATTCTCGTTCAGTCCTTATAATGAAATATTAAAACCACTTTACTGAACAACGCAGCCTATTGAATTGAAAAAATATCGTCTTTCAGTGGAGAGGTTCTCAACATAATACAAAGAACAAATTCAATTAATTCGAAACAATCGAAACAATTAATCAAAAGTGAGTAAAAGCACAATTTCTCAAACAAAAGACTACGGATTCTCTTCGCTTTATCCAAGAAAGTAACGCCAATATTTTTTCGTCGGCTTCTTTGATGTTTTCGATATGGTTCTATAGGTAAAGGGGACTCTTCATCCAATTATAACATTTTTGTGTCACTCGTTGATTAATGTTTTCGTAAACAGAACGACGCAAAATCCTGCAGGATTGTCTTTTATTTTTCTATAAAATTAAATCTGATATTTTTAGAATATATTCTGAATTCTTATATTGTTTTTTCAGTTCTCTGTTTATTTTGCCATTTTTTCTGAACATAACCCGAGACATAACCCCTAAGTTGGTAACTTTTTCATGACATATTCATGTCCTATTCCTCAGGCTGATACTTTCGGTGTATCTTTGAGTAAATACCCCTCTAGGTCTTGTATCTCATTACCAAATTGTGCCAATTCCGTGAAACCCCTTAAAGAAGCCCTAACAGTGTCACGAAGCAGTGTCAATGACACCCTGTCACACCATTAAAATTGTCTCTACTTGAGCATGCGACCTGTGATTTATTTCTTTCTTGAGCACCTTTGGGTGTACCAAGGAATCTTAAGAGTATCCGGTCGTTCTCTTACGTTTAGTAGAGCTGGAAATTTCGTCCTTGACAAGGCCAAGCAGTTCGTCTCCGATTCTCGTGTGGTCATAATCTTTCTGTATTCATTGATGGAAAAGAAATGGTGAGGGATTGAGATTTTATACTGCAGGGAGCACCTATTCATTTGGAAATGTCAATACTAGTCTTCAAGAACCATGTGGATGTAGAATCAATCATCTGAAATGGTTTGGCGGACAAAGAACCAGATCAAGGGTGAAGGATTTGCGGTGGTATAAAATTTAACACGTGTAGTCTTTGTATGTCGGTAGGCCTTTAGGGTTACAATGTGTGGATCCTCTCCTTTCTTTTCTCTTCCTTTTACACTTGTTCGCAAGCACTTGTATTGGGGGATCAAAGTAGGTACTTTGTTCCCTTAATAAAGAACATACGAAAAGGTGCACATGTGTGGGGCTTGATGATTATAATTTTCTTCGATGTCCTCAGCTTTGGTTTCATCTTTCTTCTTACCAGAACATTTATACTGACAAAAAAACTGCAACAGCCAGAGGGTAATGTTTAAATTTGTTTTTTTTTGTAAAACATAGATAGTATAGCAAGGAGTAATTGATTAAATTTGGAGAAAAAAATCGTGAAGGTTTATAAATGTAAACATTTTTTGTTACAAATATTGTAGTCTTTTTTTGCAATTTTTTTAATATTACAACGAACCAGCTGTTCGAGGAGATCCAAAGTCGATGTTTAGTTGTTGTTAAGATGCTCAGATCACGTGGTTGTCATTTTGAGAAATCGCTAACCGTACGAACAGAAATCCAACTACACCGCGCAAAAAAATTAACGCACATTCTGAAAATCTCAATTTTAATGAAAGTTTTCTCTACATTGACTTTATAACTTATTTTTTATGTTCTCTCGGGAAGCTTTTGAACGAAAATTCAGGATTTCACCGAATCTTATGTGAAAGAAGAGAAATGAACAATTTTCAAAATACTGAAATGCTGATAAGTGATTTAATACTTGGTATTTCCACCCCTTGCGTTAATTACAGCTCGGCAACGACGGTTCATACTCAAAATGAGTGATCTTAAAATGTTCTGATCTAATCCTTCCCAGATTTCTCCGAGTTGGATTCCTAAGTCATTAAGAGCAGCTGGATGATTTTCTGAACTTCTCAGCCTTCTTTTGAGGTTGTCCCAAACCTGCTCAATCGGATTGAGATCTGGACTTCTTGCTGGCCATTCCATTCGAGAGACTTCAACCTCTTCAAGGTACTCCTGAACGATGCGCGCACGATGGGGTCTGGCATTATCGTCCATAAAAATGAAATTTTCAACAATGTATGGAGCAAATGGCACTACATGCTCTTCAAGAATGTTCCTTATATACTTATCAGCATTTACAGCTCCATTATCAACGACCACTAGGTCTGTGCGAGCAGTCAAAGATATTCCACCCCATACCATAATCGATCCTCCCCCGAAACCAGCAGTATTCAGGAAATTGCACTGAGCATATCTTTCATGTGGACGTCTGTATGCAAGGGAACGTCGAGCACAATGGTAGAGGCAGACTCTAGACTCATCTGTGAAGAGAACTCTTTCCCAATTGGCCTCTTCCCAATGGATATGCTCTCTCCCAAAATCCAAACGCGCCCTTCGATGGGCTGGGATAAGAGCTGGGCCTCTTGCCACGACACGAGGCCTTAAATCATATTCTCTGAGGCGATTTCTTATTGTCTGAGTGCTAATTTGCACCTCATGAGTTGGCTCAAGCTGATTTTGAAGGAGGCGAGCGGTTGCAAACCGTTGTCTCAACGAAGAAACTCCCAAGTAACGTTCTTGAATGGCAGTTGTTGCCCGTGGTCTACCCTGTCCTGGTCTTCGGACATTCGTACCTGTCTCCCTGAATCGCTGCAACATTCTGGACACACTTGTATGGGAAACTCCAAACCTTTCTGCAATTCTTGTGTATGTCCACCCTTCTTCTCGCAAAACTACCGCTTGGGCACATTCCTCTTGGGTCAAATTGCGTGTTTCGCGTTGCATAGCGATCGAGTGTAGAAAATCAAACGAAAGAAAAACTATTGATCACTAGAATTGATCGAGAACAACTGATTTAAGAATGGAGCCAATACATTCAAAATCTGATAATATCATCTCTTTTTATTCCTGCTGGGAGAAAACATCTGTATTGAAGAAAAACGTTGAAAGTGGATAACATATGCATGCCTAATTCTGATAAAAATAATTATCATTGAGAACACCTTGAGTTGTAGAATAAATTTGAGATTTCCATAATGTGCGTTAATTTTTTTGCGCAGTGTATAATCGCGGTGGACAAACATATTATTAACAAATTTATTTAAAAAAAATTGTAAATCCTTAGTTTGTTTCTCCAAATTTTAATAATTTACTCCTTGCTATATTATCTATGTTTTACCAAAAAAAAAATTAAAAATTTAAACAGCTTCTTCTGGGTGTTGCAGTTTCTTTGTCAGTTAGTATATTTATTAAACTCCTCAACATTATTCATGAATTAAACTGAAATAAAAGTAAGGTTCAATCAAAGCTCTTCTACAGAATTATACTGCCCTACTCAAATGGAACTTTATTCTCGAAGGAGAGCATCAATTTTCCGACCGGTTTGTATAATTGTGTTATCTTGTACGCCACTTCGTTAAATTACACACCAGGTTCGTGAAGAAATGGTCCCAGCTAACTTACATCGATCTTTCATTCGTCCTAAATGTCGGAAACAATGACTGCTGAAGTCTCAGAAGCAACGGGATCGAAATTAAAATTTTTGCACTTGAGAAATTAAGAGTTTTGATGTGTAAATATTTTTTCCTGTGGCTGAGTGGAATTGAAAACGAGGATTGAGAAAAAATTCGATGTTTTCGAAGCAGAACGGTGATTGGCTAATTGCTTTCTCCATAACTCTCGACCAAACGAAGTGAAGCACTTGAATTAATTGGTCAGATGATTGAGAGTTGAGAGAAATTAGGTGAAAATATTCTACAACGTATTCTCGCTTTGTATAAATTCTTGCGATGAAATTGATATCGATTCTCCAGTACCTTTAATCACTTGGTATTCTCCAAAAAAGCTACCAGCGAGATGATACGGAAACCATGCATATGCGTGAGTAAGATATTCGAGGAACCCAAATAATGATTCCAAATTTATCGTGGTAACACCCAGATAAAAGAGTGTTGCCCGATTTATTGTGCTTATCGAAGCTGCGGCAGAAAACGCAGCTTGTGGTCGATTGCTTTGTTTGAAGGAGATTGGAAACAAGCGGAGAGATCATTAAAATCGTTCTGCCCATTAGAAGAACCAAGAAAGTAATGCAGAACGAAAATATTCAAATCGACCTTGCGAGAAGAAGTCGATTGGTGCTTCGCATGCTCAAGGGAGCGTTTTCAATTTCCTGAAATCGTTTATGGGCCACGTCAAGCATCGATTTGCGAGCTTTTCTGGTGCTCTATCTATCAGGAGCTGCGCAAAACTGCAGTCTTTACTATTTTAGTATTTACGAAAATTACTGAAGTGTCCTCTCTGTTTTCTACAACGCCGGAAAATGATTATGTTGTTAAGCAACAGGAGAAGCATCTCCACAAACTTCATGCCTCCACAAACATCCTTTTTTCGACATCCAAGTCAAAAATTTCCATACTACATTCAGGCGAATTTTCCTGGACACCCTGTATCATTTTTTCGAAATGTTCCAATGAATGGAAGTCTATACAATTTGCCAACATTAATATCTCAACATAAAACCATGGGTACAAGTCTGAACTTCCAACAAACAATAACCCATCTAATAATAATCAGGTAAAAAACCGAACAGAAATCATCTGAAGATGCTCACCGCTTTTATAAGCGAAAATTGAGGAATACTACCTGATAAACCACATCTTATAGGATCAGAATAATACGAGGACATAAAGGCTTCCGGTCGTAAAAAACAAGATCTAATTCATTGAAGAAAGGTTGAAAGTTCAAAGTTGAACTTTCTTTGAAACGATCAAATACACTTGCTTGGACATCTATAGAAATGTCTGGAAATACACTGCGCAAACAAATTAACGCACATTATGGAAATCTCAAATTTATTCTACAACTGAAGGTGTTCTCAATGATAATTATTTTTATCAGAATTATGCATGCATATGTTATCCACTTTCAACGTTTTTCTTCAATACAGATGTTTTCTCCCAGCAGGAATAAAAAAAGATGATATTATCAGATTTTGAATCTATTGGCTCCATTCTAAAATCAGTTGTTCTCGATCAATTCTAGTGATCAATAGTTTTTCTTTCGTTTGATTTTCTACACTCGATCGCTATGCAACGCGAAACACACAATTTGACCCAAGAGGAATGTGCCCGAGCGGTAGTTTTGCGAGAAGAAGGGTGGACATACACAAGAATTGCAGAAAGGTTTGGAGTTTCCCATACAAGTGTGCCCAGAATGTTGCAGCGATTCAGGGAGACAGGTATGAATGTCCGAAGACCAGGACAGGGTAGACCACGGGTAACAACTGCCATTCAAGAACGTTACTTGAGAGTTTCTTCGTTGAGACAACGGTTTGCAACCGCTCGCCTCCTTCAAAATCAGCTTAAGCAAACTCATGAGGTGCAAATTAGCACTCAGACAATAAGAAATCGCCTCCGAGAATATGATTTAAGGCCTCGTGTCGCGGCAAGAGGCCCAGCTCTTACCCCAGCCCATCGAAGGGCGCGTTTGGATTTTGCGAGAGAGCATATCCATTGGGAAGAGGCCGATTGGGAAAGAGTTCTCTTCACAGATGAGTCTAGATTCTGCCTCTACCATTGTGATGACGTTTCCTTGTATACAGACGTCCACATGAAAGATATGTTCAGTGCAATTTCCTGAATACTACTGGTTTCGGGGGAGGATCGATTATGGTATGGGGTGGAATATCTTTGACTGCTCGCACAGACCTAGTGGTCGTTGATAATGGTGCTATGAATGCTGATAAGTATATAAGGAACATTCTTGAAGAGCATGTAGTGCCATTTGCCCCATACATTGGTGAAAATTTCATTTTATGGACGATAATGCCAGACCCCATCGTGCGCGCATCGTTCAGGAGTACCTTGAAGAGGTTGAAGTCTCTCGAATGGAATGGCCAGCGAGAAGTCCAGATCTCAATCCGATTGAGCAGGTTTGGGACAACCTCAATAGAAGGCTGAGAAGTTCAGAAAATCATCCAGCTACTCTTAATGACTTAGGAATCCAACTCGGAGAAATCTGGGAAGCATTAGATCAGAACATTTTAAGATCACTCATTTTGAGTATGAACCGTCGTTGCCGAGCTGTAATTAACGCAAGGGGTGGAAATACCAAGTATTAAATCACTTATCAGCATTTCAGTATTTTGAAAATTGTTCATTTCTCTTCTTTCACATAAGATTCGGTGAAATCCTGAATTTTTCTTCCATTTAATGTGTCTTGTTTCGTTCAAAACCTTCCCGAGAGAACATAAAAAATAAGTTATAAAGTCAATGTAGAGTTAACTTTCATTAAAATTGAGATTTTCAGAATGTGCGTTAATTTTTTTGCGCAGTGTATGTGGAAATATTCGTAAATGTTTAGAAATGTTTGAAATTTATACAGAATGTCTAATATAAATTTACCAATTTACTCAAATTAAATATGCGTTAACTCGATTTTTTCAAATGGAACACCCTGTATTTTTATGTTTATTACTTCCAGATTCAATTCAATCAAAAGTTGCACCATTTGTCTTCAGTAGTTTGATTCCTTGTAAAAGTTTTTCAAACGGGAATCATCTTTATCGTATACAGGATGTGACACACTTTCAACTCTTTTCGCACCTAGTATTTTGTAATAATTATGTTATATCGCGAAGCTGATAAGGAGATATCAGTTTGTTGCTGTTTCAAACTGTCACACCTCCAAAACCATCAATTTATCTGATACATTCTGTTTGTTGATGAAGTATAAATCGAAAGTATTAAGATTATTTCAAACGTCTTTGAATCTTGAAACGTTAACACAAATATTTAACGATGGTTAACAATTATTCACGTTGTTTATCTTGCCAGACTTCGATTTATCGATAATTTGGGAGATATCGGAAATTTATAGTTTCAAATATTGGTTTTCGTTTTGATTAACACAGATCTAGGGATTTATCTATGGCGGTTTGAATAAATCTCTCCACTAGATAAAAATTTAATCTTTTTATATTCGACAAACGAATGGTTTCTGAGAAATTTTACATTTCCCAGATACGAGTTTAATAGACATACTAAAATTTCATCTAGGTTTCGTACCATTTGATCTGAGTATTGTGGATGTAAATACGAAGCTACAAATTAGATTCGTGGGAGTATGCTGCATCTATCTTGGTAGATTTCGATGAAAATATCTTATTTATACTCGGTTCCATCCAGCGATCAGACTCGGTATATTTAGATGTCACCCGTGAACTTTCAAATCTTTTTTGTTTTGACCAACGCGAAAACAAAGTAAGAATGCTTCATAGTCTATAAAAAGACATCATTGTTGAGGGATATTCATGCGGATTCTAACACAGGCCAAGAAAATTACGCAGATATTTAAACTGCGTCGAAAATTCTTAATCATAGCTAATGGAGAACAGTAAAACGTTTATAATTTTCGTTTATCTCTGTATTTTTTCGAACTCAGTACCTCAGTTATTGTGCGAATAAACTTTACTAAGTGATAGTAAAAATAAATTTATCACCACAATTTTTGTTTACATAGTCATTCAATTTTTCGATACTCCGATATTGCCATGAATATTGTTGTTATTTATGCAGTATTTTAAAAGTTTATTTCATTCTCCTTTCACGAGGATATATTGAAAAATTCTCAGCCTACTATAGAACCAAACAAAATTTCAATGTCAAAATATTTTATTACTCAACATATTCTCCTCTTAATTGAATACATTCATTACAGCGAACCTGCAACGTCTCTAGACCTAAAAAAAAATACTTCTTCTTACTCTGCAAACCAGTCCTCCACAGCTCTTATTACCTCCTCGTTGAAAGAAGATTTACGACCCTCTAAACTTTTTTTTCACTTGAGGAAAGAGATGATAGTCGGACGGAGCCAAATCTGGTGAATAAGGGGGGTGTTCTATTAATTCTAACCCTAAATCACGATTTTTTTGCATGGCAACATGAGATTTGTATACTGGGGCGTTGTCCTGTGAAAACAAAATACCTTTGGATAGCTTTCCTCGTCTTTTCTCTTTAATTTTTTCCGTAGAGTGGTCAGTAATGTCGAATAGTAATCTCCAGTTATTGTTCTCCCCTTATCCAACAAATCAATCATGATTACTCCATGGCAATCCCAAAAAACTGAAGCAAAAACTTTTCCAGCAGATGTTTGGACACGAAACTTCTTAGGTCTTGGAGAACCACAGTGTCGCCATTCCATCGATTGTTGCTTTGTTTCTGGATCGTAGAAATGTACACAAGTCTTATCCATAGTAACAATTCGTTAAAGAAGTCTACATCGTTTTCAAATCGAGCACAGATCAAACGCGATGCTTCTACCCTTGCACTTTTTTGGTCAACATTCAAACATTTGGGTATCCATTTTGCAGAAATTTTTCTCTTGTCCAAATTGACGTGAACTATATGATGAACGCGTTCGTATGAAATCTTCAGTGCTTCAGAAATCCGTTTTAGCCAAATTCGACGATCTGATAAAATCATGTCATGAACTGCATCGATATTTTCGGGGACTGACACAGAAACTGGCCTTCCCGATCGGTAATCATCTTCAATGGAAAATTTACGTCTTTTGAAGCTTACAGTCCAATTTTTCACGGTCGCATACGAAGGACATTGATCACCAAGGGTATTAAGCATATCTTCGTAAATCTGCTTACCTCTTAACCCTTTTAAATACAGCTACTCGATGATGGCTCGATACTCCAATTTTTCGATTTTTACAATTTCGGTGGACATCTTTTTTTTCAATTTATTGCGTAACTCTGGTTTACTTTCTTGACGTCGAACTCTAAACTGACACTTCTAATAAGTTATTGTTCGTTGATATGGTATCGCAATATTTGGTTTATGCATGGAACTGGTCTAGGCTAAGTAGATATCAATACATCCTCGCATTTCCCCAAAATGTCTTACGAAATAATGCTTTTCTCCTATTGGCATCACTAACAGACTTCTTCTTTTGCAGCCTCTTTGAGCAGGAGATCATGTCTTATGTACCAGTGGTAGACAGCAGACAGACCACAAATGCCAGAAGTCCTAGGAGCTCCCCTCAGCCTTCTCCAATAGCGTCCCCTGGTTTAAGCAGGCACAGAGTGCCCGCGCCTTACAAAAGAGATTTCGAAGCAAAACTAAGAAATTTCTACAGAAAACTGGAGAGCAAAGGATACGGACAAGGCCCTGGGAAATTCAAGTGAGTTAACATAAATAGGCTTTCATGGTTTTAGTAGCGACGAGGTTATTCCACTAAGTCACGGCACCTCTTCTCGCAGGATCGTCAATTTTGATATGATGAAAATCTGCATCTTCTAAATCGTCAATTAAACAATGATTTCTATACAGGCTCAACATAAGAAGGGACCACCTTCTGGAAGACGCCTTCAGGAGAATCATGTCGGCCAACAAGAAAGAGCTGCAGAAAGGGAAATTGTGCGTGGTGTGGGACAACGAAGAAGGTCTAGATTACGGGGGACCTTCCAGAGAGTTCTTCTTCTTGCTTTCAAGGGAGCTGTTCAATCCTTATTACGGCCTTTTTGAGTACTCCGCCAATGATACTTACACCGTTCAGATATCACCGATGTCGGCCTTCGTTGACAACTACCACGACTGGTGAGTCTTTTCAATATTCTTCGTGAGGGAGTCTCATGATTGGAAAGGTCTTCGTTTAGTCTGCAGCTGCATCAAAGGAGTTATTTTTTGTTTCAGGTTCAGATTCAGCGGTAGATTGATCGGTTTAGCCTTAGTCCATCAGTACCTCCTTGATGCCTTCTTTACCAGGCCTTTTTATAAGGCCCTGCTTCGATTGCCCGTGGCCTTGTCCGATTTAGAAAGTTTAGACTTCGAATTTCACCAGTCCTTGCAATGGATCAAGGAGCACGACGTTTCTCTACAGGGTGAGCTCGAATTGACGTTCGCGGTGACGGAGGAAGTCTTCGGTCAGGTGTTGGAGAGAGAACTCAAACCAGGAGGCAGGAACGTTCCAGTTACCGAGAAGAATAAGAAGGTAAGCCAAAATCAAAAACTAGAAAAATATAAAATGAACAGATAACGATGAAGAAAGAATAAATTGAAGTGGTGAAACCAAAACCAAAGCTATAGGAAATGAAATAAAGTGATGAAACCAAAACAAATAAAATAAAGACAAGGAAAAACAACGCTGAAGCTGTAAATATACCAAATCGAATCTCTGTTTAACTTTTTTTCTTCAGGAATACTTAGAGAGAATAGTGAGGTGGAGACTGGAACGTGGGGTGTCTGAACAAACGGAATCCCTGGTGAAAGGATTCTACGAAGTGGTGGACCCCCGGCTGGTGAGCGTCTTCGACGCCAGAGAGTTGGAGTTGGTGATAGCCGGGACTGCAGAAATCGACATCGCTGATTGGAGGCACAACACTGAATATAGGGGTGGTTATCATGACCAGCATCCTGTGGTGGTGTGGTTTTGGCAAGCCATAGAAAGGTAAGATAAAACGCCTTATGAAGATTCTCTCTTACAGGTTATGGGCCCAGCACTTTTTCAATTTAATTTCCTCGCAGATTTACCAATGAACAGAGATTAAGACTTCTCCAGTTTGTGACTGGAACCTCCAGCATTCCCTTCGAGGGTTTCTCGGCCCTGAGAGGCTCGATAGGGCACAGAAAGTTCTGCATAGAGAAATGGGGCAAACCCAACAGTCTTCCAAGAGCGCATACGTGCTTCAACAGGCTCGACCTGCCGGCTTATCCCACTTCCGAAATTTTGTACGAGAAGTTGCTGTTGGCGGTGGAAGAGACTAACACTTTCGGCATCGAGTAGTTTGCGGCGTATACAGGGTGAAGGAACTTATTTTATACGTTTTTCAAAGGAGTAGTGAGCATTTTGAGTTCGAGTGCTACGTAATGACTTCCGCCGTTTTTCGGGTGGGTTTTTTGAGTTTTATTCAGGAAATGAAGAAGTGGGCGAGGGAATTCATCGATAAATATCTGCACAATGTCAATTGATGTGTCTTTTGTTCGTTCTGAGAGCTTAAAGACAAACAGAAATATATTTCCAGACTACTAACATAATTTGAAAGATGGGTTTGAAATCAGTTAGGTACGCCACTGTTCGATCCTTCAGGCGGCGTGTAATGTAGTGAACTAATGGGAAAAAGGTATTAAGAAATTTCTTATAGAAATTAAGAGGGTAGGATACTGATTTTAATCGACGCTTTGCAGTATTTCAAGAATATTCTCTCTTTTAAGCAACTACAACCAAATATTGTACATTTTTATTCGTAAGTTTTGTAAATAATAATTTATTTTCTTTAGAATTTTATAATTCTCCAGTCATATTTATGAGTATGTCACGTTTTCTCCATAATTTCAATTTCTTTTTCAAACATTTCGAATGTGGTAAATGCTGTAGAAACTTAAAAAAATTATTCTTTTATTAGTTTGTTATGTTGTTGTGTCAATATCTTCATTTGTACATAAATTTGTGTCAAAATTCTCTCATTTATCACATTCTTTCGACGAATTCTTTTTTTTTTCATACTTTGGGTAGTTATTATTGTTACCAATTATAAACTTTGTCTCTATGTGTTGTATTCAGATTGAATATTTGTGATTCGTATAATTCTAGTCAATAAAATTATTTAACCGTGCACAAATACAGGAAGGAATACATGTTGAATCATGAGAAAGGACAAGTGGTTTGCATATTGTTTCATAAATTTGTAACATTCCAAAATGAATCCTTGTTAATTCTTAAATGTCTTTTATTTATTTCTCATTTTTTTTAGGCCAGCAATGTCTTTATTGCGGAATTCTTGGTAGAAAAAGGACTGGGTAGGTATGACTCAGTGATGCAGTGTTGTTTACAAATAATAGGTTGACAAGTTAAAGTTAGGTTAACTCTCAGGAGTGCCAATCGCCAGTTGGGATAATTCCTAGTTACTGGTGGATCTCGGGAGGTGGTATCACTGTCTCGATTCATTGTTTTCATTCAATTTTGACAAGAGCCGGAAATGGAAATGAATTTGACAGTGAAATTAGGCAATCCAAACCACGTGGCGCCCTGCCTCCAGATAACCTATAAATTTTCTGACAGGTCGCTGGCTTGCAGTAAATATGAGGAATTTTATTATCTTATATGCATTTCATGAGTGAACGAGTGAGTTTTTATGATTTCTAATATCAAAAAGTATCCTGAAGTATCAATGACGAAGAAAATTTCACTCAATCATATGATTACAACTTTTAGTATTGGGAGCCCGAAGAGATTGAAGAGAAAGTATTGGAGAAGGAATATTGATCAGAGCTCTGTCCCTGTAACTTCTTTATCCTTTTATATGATATAAAGTTAAATATTCATCAGTTTTACATTTTACATGAACTGAATACTGCTTATTTCAGTGTCTACGAAGACACATTCACTTTAGTTTCTTATCTTCGAAATAGTCAAGTCTTGATGACTGCTGACCCAATTTCCTTTTGTTTCCTGATAAGTCACTTAATATGTGTATAATACACCAAGTTACACACACTGGGTGTTCCAAAATATTCAAGAAAATCCTCATAATTTGAACGACTTGCACATCCAACTTTGGCACACATTTATGGCATTTTTTATTGAAAATGCACTTAATTTATATAATTTTCACTGGTCTGATATTCCTAAGAGTAAGATTGACTAGAAATATCAAAAAAATGTCCACATAAAACAATTTTTCAAGCAAATAAACGGTTTTAATGTCTACATGAACAAAGCTAAATTTGGTTTGTTTGACCACCAGCTAACCTCAAAAAAATATTTGACAGGTCGTTGGATTCCCTAATTATGTGATCAGTGTTAACCTGACAAAGTTTTTGTCAGGTCGCTGGTTAATGGTACAGTGGCTTTATACAAGACAGTGGCGACAATAGGGTCATAGAACACGTTTTTGCACAAACATGGCGTATATTTGTTTACATTTGAGTGTCGTGTTGTTTGACATTTGACTCGATCTTGAGTTTTATGTTCAGATACTTGACAACAAAACAATGAAAGTCCGCCATTAGTGGTCGAAAACAGTCTGACCAATCAAAACGTAAACGTCTATTGTCGCCACTGTCTTGTATAAAGCCACTGTAGTTAAGGGTAAATATAAGGCATTATATTATTTTATTCATTTTGTGAGTGAATCGGTGACTTTATTATTCAAAAAAATATCTTAGGATCTCAACTTTTAGTATTGGAAGAAGGAATATTAGTCAGAGCACTACTTTTTTAACTTTTTATCGGGTGTTTTTTTAGAGTGGTAGAACTTTCGATAGGGATAACTGTGATTTAACAGAAGGTAGAATGTTTTTTTGACATTTCTCTTCAGTAGGCATTGACATCATGGAAAGACTCACGGGCGCAACAACGTTCACAAATTGTTGAAATTTTTTTTCAAAATCGGTGTTCTATTCGCCAAACTTATAGAGCACTTCGTTAAATTTATGGTTTACCTAATCGTCCATCAAAGCACCTTATTCGTCGAACTATCGATAGATTTCGGACAACATTTTCTCTACTCGATGCAACAGCAACAACAAGATAAAGAACTGTACGTACAGAAGAAAATATGACTGCTGTAAGTGATAGTGTTAATGAAGATCCAGGTTTGTCTACTCGTCGACGTCCACAACAAGATGGACTCTGTGCATCCACCACATGGAAAATTTTGTGTAAAGATCTTGATCTACACCCAAACAGGATCCAACTGGTTTAAGAACTAAAGCCACTTGACCATAATAAGCGTCGTGTGTTTGCTGATTGGGCTTGAAGTTGATCCACTTTTTTATCGAAAAATTGTGTTTATTGATCAAGCTCATTTCTTGTTGAACGGCTACGCGAACAAGCAAATTTGCCGTGTATGGAGTGAAAACAATCCTCAAGAAGTTCTGCAGGTTCCATTGCATCCTGAAAAATGCACTGTATGGTGTGCTTTTTCACGCTGACGGCATTATCGGTCCATATTTCTTTAAAAAACGATGCTGGCGCCTCTAACGACCTTGGCGCCACCTCGTGACCGTGCGGCGAACTTACAACTTCCGCATCTATGGCAGTTCATTTTTGTAGCGGAGCCTTCTCTCCAGGTATCTATGCTCCTAGATACTCATTTCAGTATCTAACAAGTTGACAGATTACTGTAAACTGAATACTTTCGGTAGATTCAAGAGTAATTACCCCCATCTTTAGCGTATATGTGGGAGATAAATTTACCTGGCTACCCAAGTATGTAGTGAGTGAATAACAACTTGATATTAGGTTGAACGGTCATAGTGTTCCATATATAGGGTGTCCCAATGAAAAGTTAAAGCTTCTGAAGCCAGCAAATCATGAATTATTTAAAAGTGTGAGTACCACCTTCATAAAATGAAGGTTGTGCAAGGGATTATTCCATATTTTCATGTTTAAAAAGAATAGACAGTCTTATAAAAAATTATTTATTTAAAAAAAATATCACATTCATGAAAAATCTTCAATATGAGGATTTTTCAATTTTAAAATTGAGTCTGAAATTCTTCATTTCATAGGCAGCTTTTAGCGACAATAAACTTTTATTGGTCCTTAATCGTTAATTTCATAAAATCTCATCTTCAGGAAATCACCTACTATTTAAATACTCCGTTCTTAGAAGTTTGACTAAAAGCACCGATGTGAAGTCAGCAGATTTTGAGCGCTCGCTCAACCATCTTGTTGAAAGATTCTTAATCAAGAACCCAACGAAAAAAAAATTGACAGCTGTCAAAAAAAATTGACAGCAGATGTCAAAAAAACATGAACCGGCCAGGGTCTCATATAATCGTGACGGAATGATATGACGAGCGCTCAAAAAGGATTCGGTCGCACGAAAATTGTCCATCAAATGTCCGCACAAACGTCCATCCCATTCCTACACTTAGGAACGTACAACAAAGCGCACGTATGCTCCCAAATATCCTCCGGATATTTATTCTCCGTCGACCAAAAATCGTTATCGATATCGTAACATTCTATGTCGGGCGTGTTGTTCTTATCGAATATGGCGTCAACTTTGAACCCACCAATAAAATAAATCTTCCTGGAGATGCTGACGATCCCGGCGTGAAACCTAGGTGTGGGCACTCTGGTCACGACGGCCCAACGATCTTTTTCCACGTCGTAGACGTCGATGGTGTCCACCAGGTTTCGCATGTCCTCATCAGGGTCTTCTTGCCATCCGCCGCACACGTATAAGAAATTGTCTATGGACAGCACCACGTGGTCTGCTCTCGGCGTCAACATTGGTCTGCAGGGTGACCATTTATCGAGACTTACGTCGTAGCAATACATCGAGCTCCTCGTGTGGTAGGAATCCCTTTCTATGCCTCCGCAAATGAACAGTTTCGAAGATGTCGCTTGCTCGTAAGCGACGCCAGCGTGCTGCGTGAGGTAGACTGGCAGAGGTTCCATCATCGACCATTTGTCCGTGGCTGAAAATAAATCATGCATCATATTTCTATACTTCATTCACTTTTATAATGTGCCAAGTCCGGCCCTGTGCATTCGGCGCTCTGTGATCTCGAATATTCTGGACGCCTGTGGAATGTACTCCTCTCGACCCTTCCACACCACAGAGCGCCCGCGTGCGATAATCGAGAATGTTCTCGATGTTCTGGAGTTTTCCATTTCCAGGCACATCTAGGCTTTACGAGAAAGGAATTGGCGCGATGTATATACGGGGCGCATAGGCGAGGGGGATTATTCAGAGCCAAGCAACGAGTAGCAATAAATATTGGTGCATATAAATCAGTGGAAGTAAATGGTACAGACTTTTGCTAGAATTGGTTCTTTAGTTGTTGAAAATTTGGGTTATTTTTAGTGTAAATCATCATAGTTCATTTATCCCGGACGTTTTAATAATCAAGAAAACGTTACACTCAAGTATCCCGGTTGACCAAGATTTAGGTTTACCAAGTTTTTTTTTGTAAATGGAGTTTGTTCTTTTAAAGTTTACCTGTGACTGAGGTTTCGTAGAACTACTACATTTTCATACTGGAGTATTTCAAGTGGTGTAAAATAGTTATTTATGATATGAGTGTTAAAAGTGACGTTTCATTTTGTGAGTGAAAAAGTTTGTGAAATGAGCGGAGCGAATTGAACAATTTCACGAACAAAATAAAATCACTTTTAACAGAAATACCATACAATGTTTTTTGTACAACTGCCCTATTTTGATAATGAAAAGGGCGAATTTGCAATGACAATAAACTTCAAAATGCATTTTAATATTCAAATAATCAGAAGGTTGTTGTGAATGGCAAACGTTATGATTACTAACAAATGAGAAAAGACGCTGTACTCTGAATTTCGTTCCTGTCCAATTTTCGTATTGGGTTTTTAACTGCTTAATATGTTTGTCGAGAGTCCAATTATTGATAAAAGTGACGATTTGGTTGTTCCTGTGGATATTGAAGAGTCTGCAAGCTGCAAGAAGAGCAAATCTGGAACTCCTAACTAAAAAATCTGTTCAGCAGTACGATATTGCATATATCAATATCCTGGCCTGGTGTAAATTGAAAAATGTAGAACGGAACTTCAGTGAACCTGTTTTCCTGGCATACTTAGAAGAGTAAATTTTCAATGATAGACTCAAGCGCCCTTATTGAAAATGGTGTGGATGTTAGTAAATATTTTAGCGTAATAGCATATAAAACGGAAAAGTGAAGGATATCGTCCCAAAAAATCGAAAATTCTCTCTCGTGAACAAGTTGAAAAGTTTATAAATGAGGCACCAGATTAGAAATACTTGATGGTTAAGGTTGCAACTATTTTCGGATTATTTGGAGCCTGTCGGCGTGAAGAATTGTGTAATTTATCAGTGGAAGACATCGAAATAACAAATAAATCGTTGGTTATACAACTTCCAAACACAAAAACGAAAGTCAGTCGTTCTTTCAGTATTACTGGGAAGTATGTTGACTATTTTCATAAGTACTTTGCACTGCGCCCTTCTGTGATCAAACATCGTCGATTTTTCCTGGAATACATGAATAATAAATGCACTGCCAATCCAGTTGTTATCAATACATTTGGGAAAATTCCATCTATTGTTGCCGAATTCCTCAACTGCCAGAACCAAAGCAATATACAGGACACTGTTTTCGAAGATCCTCCGCTTCATTGCTAGCTGAATCAGGAGCAAATATTACGGATATAAAAAAAACATGGTGGATGGAAGTCTACGACGGTAGCCGAGGGCTATGTTGATCATTCCATTGCATATAGAAATGTCATGAAAAAATTCTCCCAACCTCAACAGATTTTGGATCATCATCATCCAATATTGGACTTCCGGTTTCTACAAGTACTGATGGAGCTGAAGATTCTAATAATGTGTTGCAAAGCTCCCTAACGTCACAGGGCATTAATGTTAGTAATTGTTCTAGTTTTACGATTAATATTAATGTTCATAAGTAATGATTGTTCAATATTGACAATAAAAATTTGCAATTGCTGAATTTTTTTCATCTGATTTCATCATCAGAAAATGGAGTGCTAAAAATATTTTTAACACTAATGTTAATAGTATATTCTAAAACTAGTTGCAGAATGGGCTCCCATTCCAATACGAATGCGAAATTCGAAAACGAGCGACGAAGGAGCGAGTTTTCGAACGCATGAGTATTGGAATTGCATTCTGCAACGAGTATTAGACGGTATTTTCTCTATTTCACTCAAATTTTGTGAAATTCAATGAAAAAATTCAAATTATAGGTCCTAGTGACTTTCATATTTTATCTTGACAGTTGGTGTGAACGTTAGGAAATACGAAAATTGACGTTTCAAAATTGACGTCTGCTGAAATTTCAAAGGATCGGAAGTCATTGCTGACAACCACAAAACGAAAAATGTAACTGAAAACAATGCTGTAATGAATTCATTACAGCACTGTTTTTAGAACTGTAATGAGCTCATTACGATACTGAAATAGAGAAAACAGTTATTTATGATATGAGTGTTAAAAGTGACGTTTTATTTTGTGAGTGAAAAAGTTTGTGAAATGAGCGGAGCGAATTGAACAATTTCACGAACAAAATAAAATCACTTTTAACACAAATACCATACAATGCTTTTTGTACAACTGCCCTATTTTGATAATGAAATGGGCGAATTTGCAATGACAATAAACTTCAAAATTCATTTTAATATTCAAATAATCAAAAGGTTGTTGTGAATGGCAAACGTTGCCAACGTTATGATTACTAACAAATGAGAAAAGACGCTTTCATTTGAACTTCGTTCCTGTCCAATTTTCGTCTTGGGTTCTTAACTGCTTAATATGTTTGTCGAGAGTCCAAGTATTAATAAAAGTGATGATTTTGTTGTTCCTGTGGATATTGAAGAGTCTGCAAAAAGAGCAAATCTGGAACTCCTACCTGAAAAATCTGTTCAGCAGTACGATATTGCATACAATAATTTCCTGGCCTGGTGTAAATTGAAAAATGTAGACGGGAACTTCGGTGAACCTGTTTTCCTGGCATACTTAGAAGAAAAATCAAAAATATGGAGTTCATCAACTTTGTGGAGCAAATTTCCAATGATAAAGTCAAGGCGCCCTTATTAAAAATGGTGTGGATGTTAGTAAATATTTTAAGGTAATAGCATATAAAACGGAAAAGTGAAGGATATCGTCCCAAAAAAATCGAAAATTCTCACTCGTGAACAAGTTGAAAAGTTTATAAATTAGGCACCAGATGAGAAATACTTGATGGTTAAGGTTGCAACTATTTTCGGATTTTTTGGAGCCTGTCGGCGTGAAGAATTGTGTAATTTATCAGTGGAAGACATCGAAATAAAAAATAAATCGTTGGTTATACAACTTCCAAACACAAAAACTAAAGTCAGTCGTTCCTTCAGTATTATTGGGAAGTATGTTGACTTTTTTCATGAGTACTTTGCACTGCGCCCTTCTGTCATCAAACATCGTCGTGTTTTCCCGAAATACATGAATAATAAATGCACTGTCAATCCAGTTTGTATCATTACATTTGGGAAAATTCCATCTATTGTTGCCGAATTCCTCAAACTGCCAAAACCAAATCAATATACAGGACACTGTTTTCGAAGATCCTCCGCTTCATTGCTAGCAGAATCAGGGGCAAATTATACGGATAAAAAAACAAGGTGGATAGAAGTCTGCGACGGTAGCCGAGGGCTATGTTGATCATTCATATAGAAATGTCATTGCTGAAAAAATTCTCCCAACCTCAACAGATTTTGGATCATCATCATCCAATATTGTACTTCTGGTTTCTACAAGTACTCCCAACGTCACAGGGCATTAATGTTAGTAATTGTTCTAGTTTTACGATTAATATTAATGTTCATAAGCAATGATTGTTAAATAATGATGATAAAAATTTGCAATGGCTGAATTTTTTTCATCTGATTTCATCATCAGAAAATGGAGTTCTAAATATATTTTTAACACTACTGTTAAAAATATTTTCAACACGCTTCCACGTGAACAATCAATTTTAACATTGTTTGCTGTCATTAAAAGTGTCACTTTTGATGGCAGTTCTACAAAAAACAACATTGCTTAGTTATCCGACCTGAAAAATGACTATAACCTAACATTTTCAAAATATACACGGTGAAATGTGTCAGAATGTCATGGCCAACCGGGATACATAAATTTGAATGGAGTATAGAGAAGAAGGTTACCGTATCATACCTGGATCGTAGCATTCACACGTACACGTGACATTGTCGATCTCTTCCAGTTCCGTAGCCCCGCCCACAGCGTACATCTTGCCCCCCACCACGTTCAGCGAGAACCTACACCTCTCGATCTTCATAGGGTTCAAAGTGGACCACTTGTTGTGCAAAGTACTATACTTGAACCCGAAAGGGTGAACCGTTTCCTGCAAGAACTGATTGAAACAACCCCCTATGATGAACAGGTCGTTGTTCAGGACGGCAACGCCGTAATTGCACTGCTCCACGTGCGGTATCTTGGTGAGATGCTTCCATTTGGACTTGGAGGTTAGTTTGTAGGTTATCTCGTTGGTGTTGCCTCCGTTGCCGAAGCCTCCTATCTTGAGAAAAGCCAGCTCCATTCCGCGGGGGTTCAGGAGGTTGGTGGGAATTTTGGAGTCTTGAGAGCTGAGCTGGTTGTACATTTCGGACACCACGATCTTGTACAGCTCCCAGTCGCAGTGACGGTTCTTGTTGATTTCCTGCAGGACCGTGTGTATCCTTTTGCGGGGTATGTCGGTGAAGTGGACGTGGCGGATGATGAGGGGCGCTTCTGATATGTCCACTTTCGACCTGGAAAAGATTTGAGTTTGGTCAGAATTAGAGAATGCAATGGAAGCTCCAAACTCGAACTATTGAGAAGTACTACCTCAATACAGAGTGAGTCTTTGACTTGTACATATATTTTAACTGAAGATTCTTGAGGTCAAAAGAAACCTTTTTTTTATTTTCCATTTTTCCGACTTCGGCTCTGTTAAAAAGATATATAGCCATTTGAAAAAAAAATTGTGCTAATTACGTCCCTGAAATGATACTGTGGAATTGATTCAAAGTTCATATTTCTCGATAGAAATTGAGTTTATACATTTAGGGAATACTCAAGTACTAACCTTATTGGAATAAAAATGTTGCAAACACGATAATTTCAACAAAAACAGTTAGTTTCATCGGATTATATCTGCAACTAAAAAGCCACATTTATTCCACCAAAATAAGTTCCTTCTTCGATTTTTCTGCAGATTAGTTTGTAAACACTAATAACTTGTTCATATTTTCCTCGAAATTCCCAAACAATATCATGAGGAAAGACCTTTCATTCAGATTTATTATTAAACAACCCAGGGGCGGTTCTAGGGCGGTGCGACCGCACCGGGCGCCATCATGCAGGGGCGCCAAAATCAAATATGGGGTAGAAAACGGGACGTCGGCGTCGCGACGAGCGGAATTAGGGGCTGTTGAATTTTGAAGTCTTGCTCCTCTTTCGGACTCGCGACTATACAATTCGACCGAAAAAATAGAGAAATATTTTCATATATTTTCAATAAACAGCTTGGGTTTTCAGTCGGCATGCCATGTCTTTCCCTGCGATCAAATATTTAAGTTCATTACGCTTGTCGGTATTTTTTTCAAACGTCACCCGTCACCCAAATAGTTTATTGGGCGGCTCCTTTGATGCGTGATTCAGGCGGCTTCTTTGATGAGCTATTCTTAATGCGGCTTTTCTGTTATGATTGCCCATCCTCCAATCAGAGTTTTCTTTTAAATAAAGGGGGAGAATCTCACGAAGTATTTTCATTTCTTTCTTTCTAATTCCTGAGAACCAACATTCGAAACCACGTTGTGTTGAGATTCTGTTCAGTGTTAAAATTATAAAGTTTTTACTAGGTAGGTATTCTAAATTTTTATGTCTAAGGAATTTAGGATTTCTTATTGTGTATTTAAGATAAACTCATAATTAATTGAGTAGCTTTTTAACATTCAATTTTCTTTCGATAAGAAACAACAAAACGAGTGTTTCAATAATATGATTATCACTTCTGTGATTGTCTTTTTTAGCCTTGAGAAAGAGGAAATCCATCCTCGAAACGTTGGCCTTGTGAATAACAAAAGGTTAATAAAACTTTTCCTGTTACCCAATTTTGTTTTTATTTATTATCACTCCTTTTGTATTATGACATTCTTATCTAATACAAAATGGAAGATATTGCCGGTTATACAGGGTGTTCAAATTTTGCTGGGCTGACCCAATTTTGTTTTTTCGAATACAAGCCTATATTTTATATCACTTTTTCAGTTTCCACATGAAGAATATTGAACACTTTTTACACAGCTTCGTCTTCACTTCGAAAATATTGAAGGTATCCGAGATTTTCAACATAATGGAATTCAACCCTAGATTCTTCACTTAGAACGTTTTAAGTCATCATAAATAGTTGAATGAGAATGAGAAAAATTTGGAGTAGAGCTTTTTCAAGAGTGAATGACTCTTAGACTTCAAATTAAAAATCAAATATATTTCTTGTTTGTTTAGTGAGTAGTTTACTCAAATTCACTTTTTTTGATTACTTGTCAGTTTTTGAAAAAGTGATGGTGAAAAATGTGATATCTCTGGATATGCTTTTGTTGAAGAACTTGTGAGCCTGAATCCAATATTGAAGAATCTTCAAGCAGCAGAACCAATAACAGTTCTTCGACTTGCAAGATATTTTCCCAAATGGGACAGCGTTTCGTATCTTGCTAACTGTTCCTATAAACGTAGCCAAAGGAGAACGAAGTTTCAGTGAATCGAAGCTTATGAAAACTCTACGATCTACAATGTGCCAATAAAGACTATACGATCTTGGAATTTTGTTTATAGAAAAAGCTATTGCACAAAATATTGTGAATTGATAAACAAAATTCGCCATTGCTAAAGCTAGAAAATTGCATATTTGAGTTGTTTGAAATAAATAAAAGTTGTCAAATCTAATATCTATTATTATACTCGCACTATGAAAGATTCTACTCTCAAAAACTCGTAAAAATTGGTGAAACGAAATTTTCAATGATTTGAATTCATGACAGCAATAATTCGGTTTTATCGTTGTAGGGGCGCCACTTTCTAATCTCGCACCTCCCAAAAATATTGATAGCACCGCCACTGAAACAACCTAACCTAATCTAATTTGTATCGATTCTGTGATTTTTTGCACAGAAATTTCAAGAAGATTTTGTCAGCTTGCTGATATTTTCATTGAGGTTAAGGATTTTTCACGAAACATAGTATGAATCACGATACATTTGTGTACCGTGGTATAAATATCTATGAATTCTGCCGTTTCCATCATAAATCGACTTTGCCGCCAAATTTTACCACGCATGCGTAGAGCGAAAACCTAAATATTGGTTATCTGGAGGCCAAACATAAACAATATCAAACCAGAGTCTCTGAACAAACAGTAATCATTATGTGAAGTTCTGAATACATTCAGTTAATTATTGTTCTAATGTGATTATTATGTGAAGTGAATTAATATAATTTCAACCGTGTCGAGTTTATAAAATTCCAAGAGGATGTTGTTTAGATAGAAACGTCGCCACAGATTATCAGGTATCGTTTCATTAATTTCAATTTAATAAGTAGTTTGTGTCGAGATTCATCATTCATATCCGAATTTTGTATTCTAACGACATTTAACTTCAATATTGACCGATAACTATGAATTTTCAATAGAAACTGTGCGTGTTAAATCCTCCTTGGTGTTCAATTTTATCTCCCACATTTGTGGGATTTTATCATTAAAATATCACGACAAAGTTGATAAATATTGAGACAACATTGTAAACTCGTTTAAAGACCAGAGAAGGAATAATATTCGATGATATTCAATTCAGAGACGCATTCAGATTATTCTTGAAATGAATGATTTTTTCGTCAAATTTCTCCGGGTAAAATTGGAAATAACTCGAAAACGACGCGTTTCATTGAAAAAAAATAAGAATACTTTTAGTTTCTTAAATGACTTAAATGATTGATTCTTTCGAAAATATGAACCGTTTATCTTTTTAAAGTGGTTTTATGGTGTTTTAGCGTGTATTGATGAGTCGACTACCCTGTACCTTTTATACTAGTGAAGATATTGAATAGGTTTCGATTGAGGAATATGCACCATGAATAGAGTAAAAACTCAACCAAAATGCAGTTTATTCGAAATAACGATTCCGAAGTGTTTTTTTCATGGATTTTCGACACCCTGTATCTCCCAAACCAAACCGAATTTTGAAAAATGGTATAGGAAAAAAGTGTTTCGTTTGATGAAAGGAATCTACAGTTAAAATATATGTACAAGTCAAAGATTCACCCTGTATACGAAACGACCTACCTTGAGTCAGTATGGTAGAAAAACCAATTCACCACTATCTTCAGAACGTCGTGCTCCGAACAATCCACGGGTAAATCGTAGGCGAGCAGTGTCTCCAACTGCGTGGCAGTGAGCCTGTAAAATTCCCTAGTTTTGGCGAAACTAGATAAATTCTCGTTCATAATCTTATACACCCCCCTTTTGAGAGCAGTCAGAGAATAAGTCTCAGCTATGGTAGCGATATCCACGCAGTTCTCCAGATCTATCTCGGCCTCCAAATAATCCGAACAAGACTGTACCAAAGCCAACATCTGGACGTGCGACGCAGCTTGCAGCACGTCTTGCACGTTGGAGAGGTTAAGGGTTATTTTACAGGTGTAGACGTAGTCCAGCACCAACAAGAACCCTTTGGCGTTTATGCCGTTAAGGTGTATCTCACTTTTATGCGCCTCTAGCATGTTGTCTGTGAACATGGCCCTGAAATAGTCGCTGCAGGCCGATAGGACTACCTTGTGAGCTTTGAACGCTTGTCCTTCGACTATCAAGGTGACGTCTATCAGTTCTTCTCGTTTTCGAAGGGTGTTCAGACCGTCTAAGACCATTCCTTGATGGGACGGATAGTCGTAGAGGACTGAGAAGAGCGGTTTGTCGTTCAGGCTGTGTCTCATCGTGAGATCTGAAAATGATAACGCTAGATATAAATGGGAGGAAGATGAAAGGTTTAACATGTAAAAACTCACAATTGAAAATGTTGAAAAATATCGAGAAAAGTAGAATGGAGTACCATTCACAATTATAAAATCCCAACTCTGGCCATGGTTTCGTTTTCAGGAATTGGTGCACCTGATAAAAAATCTGTGCGCGTACAGAGACTATCTTTGATGACAAAACGGCGTTGCCAGTTTCTTTGTTTACATCAAAGTAAAAGTATCAAAGATATTTTGACATGGGTACAAACGGCAAATTTGAATTGGACCAAAAATCGATTTATAAGCATGAATAAAGCAAAAGTAAGTACATACTAATCGCCTTTTTTACACTTGATAACGAAGTTTTTTTAGGTATCTGGCCGTTTGGAAAGATTTCAAGCGAAATTCCGGTCCCCCAGAAGTTTGGTTAGTTTCGGTATCGTTTTTGGTGCTCAGAATTTATTTGGAATGTGTAAATTGACAAAAAAGGGCTTCCTTATACGATCTTTTCACGAAAGCGACCGGAAAATATGGTTCAGGTAGGATTTTCGAGGAATTATGAGGAAAGAACTTGCAGAATGAAATTGCACGATTTTCGTAAGTAAACGGGTTTTGGATGGCCATCATCGGTCTCTAAATGATTATTGTTGATCGTTTTCACGTTTCAGAAAAAGAACCACTTCGTATAAGCCCATTTTGAAGAAATTTGTGTATGTATCATTCAACGGTAGGTATTTGCTCTTAATCGAAAGAATATATTATATCTAGTGCTAATTCTTTCAAAAGAGACACAAGCTTGTAATGCTGTACGGGCCCTATAATGTGGAGGAGTTTGTGTCTTATTTTAGAACAGGTGAATGATAAATGTGAAGCATATGTTTACCTGTTCCATATTATTTGAACAAACCTACTGTGGTTGTAATGTATGAATATTTTTTAAACTAATAAATTACTATACAGTCAGAATATTTTACTCCTTGTTCATAAGATCAAATAAATGAAATGTATATCTTCTACTCTTATTTTTATTAAGTTTGCTATTAAGGTTATGTTCCAAGAAAAAGTTCCTGTTGCATCAGAACTCCCTTCAACTATTTGGATTCCAGTAGAGGGATATAATGTTCCATTATTCTTGATTCAACAATTGATGTCAAGTCTTGAACTTTCAGTTCAAGAGGATAATAAACATTAAATCTTCACAGGCATGCATATGAAAATTATGTGAAAGCAATGCAATTTTCTTCCATGGCGAAAAATAATATATTTCAACAGTGATCTCTTGTATTTTTCATGCAAATAACTAGAAAAGGAATCCTTTCTATCAAATCATATAAACGTTAATTATTTTCGTCCATCACATCTTTTCCGATTCATTCATTTTCCGAATAAATTCACATTCTGAGAAATACGCTAAGAATGTAGAAAGGACAACATAGTGTTGACTTGGAACATAAAAATATTTTGAAAAACGTCATAACTTCCATACAGAGTGGAATGTGTCAAATTTCCAAGGTCAGAGTTGTGATTTTATAATTGTGAATGGAGTATATTATGCTTTTGTGCTCTCTGTCATCTATGGTCTACTCCAATGATTCAATCATCTTTTAGATAGATTTGTACTCGCCAGTTCAAAAAACCAATTCAAAAAATCTTGTCAAAGAAAATTCCATCCAAAAAATTTCAAATCAATTTCCAGATCGAAATTGGAAAAACATACAAACCAAACAACAACAATTTCATTTCCTCAAAACACCTCATGAAATTTTGAAATAATTCCAAGATCGAAATTGCACAAAAATACAAACAAAACTATTCTTAAGACGACAAAAATTTCATTTCCGCCATTCACACATAGCAAGCCAATTGTGAAATAATTATTAATGTACGATTATTCGCAGCATGAGCTATGATTGTCTAGAAAGTATATCAACTTAATGGCATTTCCTGAGTAATATTAATTGATGAGTTTTACCGACAGAACAGGACGTTGTTCCGGTATTATAAAATTTTCACATTCATAAAGAGAAGATTATGAAAAAAATGAAATAAGGACTGAACGAGAATAAATTCGCTATCACAAAAACGCTTATATCTTTTGAACCACTGGACCGATTTCGAAAATCAAACTCATTTTCGAATCATCTTCTATTTCTAATGAAAACTGTTTTTACAATAAAAAAACCAAAACTATTGTTTGCAAAATTCATGGATTTTTTCTGGAATTCTTCCCATCATGCTTCTTATAGTATTCTCAGTCACTTTCTGGGATGCTGTCTTCCACTTTTGCTTGAATTCCGTTAATGTTTTCGTTGATTTCTTAGTCTTCTTCAATTCTCTTTTTACCAGGGCCCAATATCTTTCGATTGGCCTGAGTTCTGGGCAATTTGGTGGATTGGCCTCTTTGGGGACAAAAACCACCTCATTAGCTTCGTACCATTCCCTGGTGGCCTTGCTGTAGTGGCATGAAGCTAAATCTGGCCAAAAGATTGTTGACACATCGTGCTCACGTAAAAATGGTAAAAGTCGCTTCTTCAAGCATTCCTCGATGTATATCTTCGAGTCAACAGAGCCTTGGCCAACGAAAAATTTGCTCCTTTTCCCACAAGTGCAAATTGCCAAACCAAGAATTTTTTAGGAAACTTTGCTTGTTTCTTCACGCGAAATTGTTCGTCAACATTTCCACGAGAATCTGCAGTATAAAATTCCTGACCAGGAAGTTGCGAGAAATCAGCCAAGACATAGGTTTCGTCGTCCATCACGCAACAGGAAAAGTTTTTTAAGAAATCTTTTTTTAATTTCTTTGCTCTTGATTTCGCTTCTTGATTCTTCACAGCATTCCTGTCTGGCACTTTCTGCACTTTGTATGTTCTAAGCCCACAACTCGACTTGTTTTTCTGAACGGTTGACTGCGAACAATCCACTATTTGGGCCAATTTCCGTCCTGAAAGGTTAGGATTCTTCTGAAAAAGGCTGATGGCTTTCTTCACTTTTTTGGGCTATGAAACCCCTTTTTCCTCTCGGTTTCTTCCTTGCGGTTAATTGTAAGATCTTCGTTGAAGCGCTTAACAACTCTTGATACCGTTTCCGGACGAACGCGAGCCTTTTGCGATTCTTTTGAAGCTCCATTTTTGATTATTTTAATAAAGTTTCACTATAAATTCTCGTGTTTTCACTTCGCTTGACATTTTGCGACAGAGAATTGGAATATCTATTATGAAGTAAATGTTCCACATGTTTCTGACGTTCATAACAAAGCTATAACTATGATCAAATTTTGATTTTTTTCTCCATTGGTTCAAGAGATATAGGCGTTTTTGTGATAGCGAATTTATTCTCGTTCAGTCCTTACTATCTCAATTCTGAAATTCTGAAACAGAACATGTTCGATGAAAATATCTGATAAGTGAATGAAGTAGAAACTCTTTATTATGAAAACATCTAAGCCATTCTTTCCCGTGAGAAAAAAGTGAAGTCATTAACAGACCTTAAGTAATCAACACAGCACATATCTTACGGCATCATCAGAGTTCATCGTTGAAGTTTTACAGCCTTTCTTCATTTATAAATTATTTTTATATCACGTTCAGTAATTCAGTATTATATTATTGAAAATATCCCAAAATATTGAAAAATTCAAATTATGAATTTTGAAACTAGTAGATATAAATTTTAAACTCCAGAATAGTAGAAATACAATACCATATCAGCTTAACGACTTTTAAAGCGCTTCCCAGTATTCAATAAAATCAAAAATAATTCTAACTTTCAATTGATAACATTGGCTGATGTTAAATCTAGTGGCGCAATAGAAGAAAAATTGAAATGGGCCGAAATAACCAATGCAGGTTGAATAACAAAAAATTCTTCCCACTTATATCCTAGAAATCTGAATAGACATGCAAAATATGTAGTACACAGCTGTGTATAACATTAACCTAACTGTTAACAGTGTTATCTGTTATTAACTTATTTTGAGGTTAACTTTCATTCAAAATTCCCCATGGTTCATGATCCTATACATTTTCTGTACTATTAAGTACGAAATTTCATCACGCATATAACAAATATACAAAATTCCAACAAAGACTCTAAATTAACTCACCAATTCAAACTGATTGTTAACTTTTGCTGTCACTAAAGGTGTTGACGACCAACATCTGTGGTAACTACTCTTCTGAAAGTACCAGCACTGAATGAACAAAAAGGAATATTCAGCATTCTATTCGGGTACCTGAAATTCAAAAATCACTGAGATTGGTTCCAGAGTTATCGTTTCGTAATTACCCACAGTGAACACTTCCTCTACCTTATCTGCAGGCATTGTCCATCGTCGGTTAGCATTAAAATCAATACATGCAACATGCAGCACTTTTCGGGATGAAATTTTGTTGTTGTTGGAAGCAAGAACAAAAACATTCGAATTGGGACAAGGCCAGCGACTGGGAGATGAGATGAGAACGCGCCCGAAGATTCGGATCCGAAGACAGGTACTTGTGGTACTAGTAGCCTGTTGGTTAACTGAACTATGTGCGAAAGGAGTGGTAGAGAGGACTCTATTCTTCGTACCACCATTTCGGATGGCATTCCAATCCAAACAACCTGAACAAAGGTGAATTTAGTGCCAAGGTAATGAATGGTCGGTAGAATACTACGGTAGTCTTCGCTTCATTAGAACAGATGTTTTGTTGGTTGCAGGTGCAAGTATCTCGAATATTCAGACTTAGAAAATAGCAAATAATTTAAAATTTTTGTGCGGCCAAACTTTTATCCTCGGATCGGCCTATTCAAGAAAAATTTGCATAGAGCATCTATTCCTCCTAGAAAAAAAAACATTAGTTGATGAGTCTGCGAAGGTGAGATTAGTTTTCATTACTGTAGCTGGCCCACAGAAGATTTTACAGATTTTATTTTGTGTCTTCTAATCTTACCCTCGGAGACTCATCAAGTAATTTTGCTTCTCGAGAGGAATAGAGCAAAGTATGAAACTTCGTTTAATCTTCTGTGGTCAAGCTATAGTAATGAAGTTTTGGCGGAACATAGAGCATCTATTCCTCCTGAGAAAAAACATTACTTGATGAGTCTGAGAAGGTAGGTCTAGGGCCTCTAGGGGACACAGAATAAAATATAGAAAAAAATTCTTCTTTTTACTGTTCTCGCAAAGTTTGAAACTCCGTAAAATATTCTGTGGTTAAGCTATAGTAATGAAGTTTTGGCGGAACATAGAACATCTATTTCTCTTGAGAAAAAACATTACTTGATGAGTCTGAGAAGGTAGGTCTAGGAGACACAGAATAAAATATAGAAAAAAATTCTTCTTTTTACTGTGCTCGCAAAGTTTGAAACTCCGTAAAATATTCTGTGGTCAAGCTATAGAAATTAAGTTTTGGCGGAACATAGATGAGCATCTATTCCTATTGAGAAAAAACATTACTTGATGAGTCTGAGAAGGTAGGTCTAGGAGACACAGAATGAAATATAGAAAAAAAATCTTCTTTTTACTGTTCTCGCAAAGTTTGAAACTCCGTAAAATATTCTGTGGTCAAGCTACACAAATTAAGTTTTGGCGGAACATAGAGCATCTATTTCTCTTGAGAAAAAACATCACTTGATGAGTTTGAGAAATAGTCTAGGGGACACAGAATGAAATATAGAAAAAAATTCTTCTTCTTACTAATCTCGCGAAATTTGAAACTTCGTAAAATATTCTGTGGTCAAGCTACAGTAATGAAGTTTTGGCGGAACATAGAGCATCTATTCTTCTTCTTGATGAGTCTGAGAAGGTAGGTCTAGGGGACACAGAATGAAATATAGAAAAAAATTCTTCTTTTTACTAATTTCCCAAAGTTTGAAACTCCGTAAAATCTTTTGTGGTCACGCTACAGTAATGAAGTTTTGGCGGAACATAGAGCATCCATTCCTCTTGAGAAAAAACATTACTTGATGAGTCTGAGAAGGTAGGTCTAGGAGACACAGAATGAAATATAGAAAAAAATTCTTCTTTTTACTAATTTCGCAAAGTTTGAAACTCCGTAAAATCTTCTGTGGTCAAGCTACAGTAATGAAGTTCTGGCGGAACATAGAGCATCCATTCCTCTTGAGAAAAAAACATTACTTGATGAGTCTGAGAAGGTAGGTCTAGGAGACACAGAATGAAATATAGAAAAAAATTCTTCTTTGTACTAATTTCTCAAAGTTTGAAACTCCGTAAAATCTTCTGTGGTCAAGCTACAGTGATGAAGTTTTGGCGGAACATAGAGCATCCATTCCTCTTGAGAAAAAACATTTCTTGATGAGTCTGAGGAGATAGGTCTAGGAGACACAGAATGAAATATAGAAAAAAATTCTTCTTTTTACTGTTCTCGCAAAGTTTGAAACTTCGTAAAATATTCTGTGGTCAAGCTACAGTAATGAAGTTTAGGCGGAACATAGAGCATCCATTCCTCTTGAGAAAAAACATTACTTGATGAGTCTGAGAAGATAGGTCTAGGGGACACAGAATGAAATATAGAAAAAAATTCTTCTTTTTACTAATCTCACAAAGTTTGAAACTTCGTGAAATCTTTTGTGGTCAAGCTACAGTAATGAAGTTCTGGCGGAACATAGATCATCTATTCTTCTTGAGAAATAACATTACTTGATGAATCTGAAAAAATAGGTCTAGGAGACACAGAATGAAATATAGAAAAAAATTCTTATTTTTACTGATTTCGCAAAGTTTGAAACTCCGTAAAATATTCTGTGGTCAAGCTACAGTAATGAAGTTTTGGCGGAACATAGATCATCTATTCTTCTTGAGAAAAAACATTACTTGATGAGTCTGAGAAGATAGGTCTAGGGGACACAGAATGAAATATAGAAAAAAATTTTTCTTTTTACTAATCTCGCAAAGTTTGAAACTTCGTGACATCTTCTGTGGTCAAGCTACCGTAATGAAGTTCTGGCGGAACATAGAGCATCTATTCCTCTTGAAAAAAAAACATTACTTGATGAGTCTGAGAAGTTCAGAGTAGGAGACACAGAATGAAATATAAAAAAAAATTCTTTTTTTTACTAATTTCGCAAAGTTTGAAACTCCGTAAAATATTCTGTGGTCAAGCTACAGTAATGAAGTTTTGGCGGACCATAGAGCATCTCTTCTTCTTGAGAAAAAACATTACTTGATGAGTCTGAGAATGTAGCTCTAGGAGACACGGAATGAAATATAGAAAAAAAATTCTTCTTTTTACCAATGTCGCAAAGTTTGAAACTCCGTAAAGTCTTCTGTGGAGAAGCTACAGTAATGAAGTTTTGGCAGAACATAGAGCATCTATTCCTCTTGAGAAAAAACATTACTTGATGAGTCTGGGGAAGTAGATCTAGGAGACGCAGAATGAAATATAGAAAAAATTCTTCTTTTTACTAATTTCGCAAAGTTTGAAACTCCGTGAAATCTTCTATGGTCAAGCTGCAGTAATGAAGTTTTGGCGGAACATGAAGCATCTATTCCTCTTGAGAAAAAAGATTACTTGATGAGTCTGAGAAGGTAGGTCTAGGGGACACAAAATGAAATATAAAAAAATCTTTTTTTTACTAATTTCGCAAAGTTTGAAACTCCGTAAAATCTTCTGTGGTCAAGCTACAGTAATGAAGTTTTGGCGGAACATAGAGCATCTATTCCTCTTGAGAAAAAAGATCACTTGATGAGTCTGAGAACGTAGGTCTAGGAGAAACAGAATGAAATATAGAAAAAAATTATTTTTTTACTAATTTCGTAAAGTTTGAAACTCCGTACAATACTCTGTGGTCAAGCTACAGTAATGAAGTTCTGGCGGAACATAGAGCATCTATTCCTCTTGAGAAAAAACATTACTTGATGAGTCTGAGAACGTAGGTCTAGCAGACACAGAATGAAATATAGAAAAAAATTCTTCTTTTTACTGTTCTCGCAAAGTTTGAAACTCCGTAAAATATTCTGTGGTCAAGCTACAGAAATTAAGTTTTGGCGGAACATAGAGCATCTATTCCTCTTGAGAAAAAACATCACTTGATGAGTTTGAGAAATAGTCTAGGGGACACAGAATGAAATATAGAAAAAAATTCTTCTTTTTACTACTTTCGCAAAGTTTGAAACTCCGTGAAATTTTCTATGGTCAAGCTACAGTAATGAAGTTTTGGCGGAACATAGAGCATCTATTCCCCCTGGGAAAAAACATTACTTGATGAGTCTGAGAAGGTAAGACTAGGAGACACAAAATGAAATATGGAAACAATTCATTTTTTTACTAATTTCGCAAAGTTTGAAACTCCGTGAAATCTTTTGTGGCCAAGCTACAGTGATGAAGTTCTGGCGGAACATAGAGCATCTATTCCTCCTGAGAAAAAACATTACTTGATAAGTCAGAAAAGGTAGGTCTAGGAGACACAGAATGAAATATAAAAAATCATTATTTGTTTTACTAATTTCGCAAAGTTTGAAACTCTGTAAAATATTCTGTGGCCAAGCTACAGTGATGAAGTTCTGGCGGAACATAGAGCCTCTATTCCTCTTGAAAAAAACATTACTTGATGAGTCTGAGAAGGTTAGACTTGGAGAAAATGAAATAAAAAAAAAAATTATTTTTTTTACTAATTCGCAAAGTTTGAAACTCCGTAAAACCTTCTGTGGTCAAGCTACAGTAATGAAGTTCTGGCGGAACATAGAGCATCTTTCCTCTTGAGAAAAAACATTACTTGATGAGTCTGAGAAGTTTGGGCCAGCAGATCAATATACATATTTGGTAGATTCGCCTTTTAGGTAGATCAATATTAAAGGTGACAATCTGTGATTGTCGATGTCCGGCTTAGAGTTTGACACGTGTCATGGAAAAATTTCTTTTTTTTACCAACTATTGGCCTCTTTTATATATAAATGCGAATCTACCTTTAATATTGATCTACCTAAAAGGCGAATCTACCTTTAATATTGATCTACCTAAAAGGCGAATCTATCAAATATATTGATCTGCTGGCCCAAATTTCTCAGACTCATCAAGTAATGTTTTTTCTCCAGAGGAATAGATGCTCTATGTTCCGCCAGAACTTCATTTCTGTATCTTGCCCATAGAAGCAATAGAGGGGTCTTAGCCTCCCTTGCCTCTTCTGACGCCACAGGTGCCCTTGAGGTTATTACTCTAAAGATCGAAGTTTATTCTTTTTTTTTGGATGAGCATACGATATCACAACACCCAGTGTAATAATATTCGTAGAAATCAATGGTAATGAATGTCACTCAGTTAGAATTTTCAGAAATGCCCTGTCTCTCTGTTGATTGCTGGGCATCAATGAATCCAACAACCATGCAGTCTTGCACCAGGGGACGAACTGTAAAACGCGAACCGAACACACCTTTTCGGAAGCGACCTAGTGAACGGGAGAGAAACTCAACAACACAGTCGTCAACAGCTCACAAGCGCTACGCAATATACCTCCAACATCATTTTACTCCAGTAGAAATTTCATTCGGAACAGTTAACTACTCGCGACTCGAAATAGCGGACTAGCGTCGCTCTATTTCGCCTCTAAAATCGAACAGGTGTTCGTCGAAACGAACCTGCCAGTTTGCCAAATCGGGAAATTCCCGAATTTCCACATTGATGATGACGGAAACCGTCGTGAACGTGGAGCAAGTGCCCGCGAACAACAATGCGAATAAGAATACTACACAGGGTGGCCCGCAACCCGCCCGATTCGGCTGGATCCAGATGAACGTGGAGTATTTCAAGACGACGCCTGGCCTTTTGAAAATCGTCCAATTTGTGAGTATCTTTCACTTTTTCGAAGCCACCCGGACGAAATTATGAGCAATAGCGAATTTTCCACAAATTTATTCAAATTCGTAGCCAAAGCTTTCATCTTTTCTGGCGCTGAATGCAACCTACCATAGAGACTGGGTCTCCACAGAGACTGGGTCTCCAAGTGTTCAGTTTCTTCCAACAGCAGGTCCTTCATCATTTATGACTTTCTTAATTTTCCAAAATTGTGTTAGCAAGTCAGAGCATGACATGGGGTTTTCAAGCAAACACCTCCAAGTTTCTTGATTAATATTATAGGAAATGATTGAATATTGATCAAATTCAAGCAAAACTTCAGTGAAAACTTTTCTGTTCAGTTATGTCTGCGATTAAAAAAACAATATATCTTTCTCCAGAATAAATTTTTTCTTTGATTTTCCTCGAGCCAAGTTTGTTCTATTCTATCTATACTATACTAAAATGGTAACTCGGTGGACCGGCCCAAGGGAGTCTGTCGAAAAGTGGGTCCAGAAGAATTTCAAAATCGCAGCGAAGCTGCGATATGGTGAGAAATTTTTTTTACAGTCGAAAAGAGGAATATTCGATTCATACGTGTGTGAAATTTCGATTATCTAGGCGAAGTAGAGGTATTTTTAAAAAATTCGCAAAAATCGCGAAAAAAATCCGACAAAAAGGGCCATTTTGAACTCGATAAAACTTTTTCCACAGATATCTTGGCTGTGATGTAAATATACGGATCGAAAGAAGAAAAGTCAATGAAAAATAGCTTGGTATTCATATTTTCCATAATTCTTCCATTTCTTCAGGAAAGATGATCAAACTACTTAAGGGGTAGATCTGCTGGCCCATACTAGTAAACACTAATAATTGTTCACATATTCACAATCATTTTGTGTACTGGTCTAATTTCTATGACCGACTTTGGACCATAGAAGATCAAGTAATGTTTTTTCTCAAGAGGACTAGATGCTCTATGTTGCACCAAAATTTCATCACGGTAGCATGCCCACAGAAGCAATTGCGGATTTTCAAAATTCGCGAAATCAGTAAAAAAACTTTTTTCTAGATTTTATTTTATGTCTACTAATCTTACTTATGCAGACCCATCAAGTCATGTTTTTCAGCAAGCGGAATAGAAGCTCAATGTTGCGCCAAAATTTCATCACAGTAGCTTGTCCACAGAAGCTATTACGGAGTTTCAAACTTAGCGAAATTATAAAAAAAAAAAAAAAAATTTTCTAGATTTTATTTTGTGTCTCCTAGTCTTACCGTCTCAGACTCTTCAAGTAATGTTTTTTCTGAAGAGGAATAGATGCTCTATGTTCCGCCAATACTTTATTACTGTAGCTTGACTACAGAAGATTTTACGGACTTTCAAACTTTGCGAAAGTATTAAAAAGAAGATTTTTTTTCTATATTTCATTCTGTGTCTCCTAGACCTACCTTCTCAGAATCATCAAGTAATGTTTTTTCTCAAGAGGAATAGATGCTCTATGTTCCGCCAAAACTTCATTATTGTAGCTTGACCACAGAAGATTTTACGGAGTTTCAAACATAGCGAAATTAGTAAAAATAATTTTTTTTTCTATATTTCATTCTGTGTCTCCTAAACCTACCTTCTCAGACTCATCAAGTAATGTTTTTTCTCAAGAGGAATAGATGCTCTATGTTCCACCAAAACTTCATTACTGTAGCTTGACCACAGAAGATTTTACGGAGTTTCAAACTTTGCGAAATGAGTAAAAAGAAGAATTTTTTTCTATATTTCATTCTGCGTCTCCTAGACCTACCTTCTCAGACTCATCAAGTAATGTTTTTTCTCAAGAGTAATAAATGCTCTATGTTCCGCCAAAACTTCATTACTGTAGCTTGACCACAGAAGATTTTACGGAGTTTCAAACTTTGCGAAATTAGTAAAAAGAAGAATTTTTTCTATATTTCATTCTGTCATCTGTGTCTCCTGATCTTACCTTCTCAGAATCACCAAGTTATGTTTTTTCCAAGAGGAATAGATGCTCTATGTTCCACCAAAATTTCATTTTCTGTAGCTTGCCCACAGAAACAATTACGGATTTCCAAAATTTGTGAAATTAGTAAAAAAAAATTTTTCTGCATTTTATTTTGTATCTCCTTATCTTACCTTCACAGACTCTTCAAGTACATAATCTTTTTCAACGAGAGGAATAGAAACGATTCTCGTTGATTTATCTTGCATAATTTACAATTCCGAACATCGATTCATTTTTGTATACTGATCTAATTTCTATGACCGACTTTAGACCATAAATTCAGTAGATTTACGTGGCCGATTTGTCTAATTGGATTCTCAAAATGTCATGCATAGAACCTCATACCGGTACCGTCAAGATCCTCTTCGATACAGTGGCGTTACTATTCTATGAGTAGTTTCAAACTCATTACAAGTCGAAACGAAGAATAGGTTATAATGATAGTAATTTCAGTTTATGGCGTCGAAGTCAGTTTAAAAATATATTTCTTATCTACCAAAAGTTCCAAATAGATGAGTTAATGTTCGAAATTCGAAGTATTCAAAGTGCCAACACTGAACTCTAAATTTACGCTATTTTCTTCAAATCTTTTCGGATAAAATAAGGGACACCTAACACGAAAAATTTTATTTTCCAAAATAGTTTTTTTTTAATATGAATTGTTCATTTTTTTAGTAGATTCTTAGTATTTTTCCGTGGATTTTCCATTAGTGTTGATTGGGAAATGTGCGCCAGAGAAAAAGCTCCAAATTAAATTCAATCCAGTAGAAATAACGGCAAGGTATGGGCAGAAAAGTGTTTCTGCCAAAGGAAGAATTGACGCAAGCCCCGCCACCTTTGATTCCGATCGCCTCATCCACGCAATTCATGATTTCATGCAGATGATTCTCACAATAGCAAAGGTGGATTGGACGTGGGTTCCGTGCCCAGTCTATGGCGTAATCGTTGACTCGCATCTGCTATCCTTATAAGTAGCTTTCCGCAGGTATTTAACGCCATTTAACCCAGATGCATCGATTCATGGGGGCCACCCTCGCCCACTAGTCTTACGAATAGCGATTGCCGAAAATAACTCGAATTCTACTTTCAATTTTGGAGTCACTCGAAGAATATCTCCTCAAAGTACCTACTGATGAACACCCTGTATACAGGATGTAGCGTAATGCATGCACAATATGGTACCGAGATGCCAAAATGTTCTGTCATCAACTTCACTTTTATGATACACTGCGCAAAAAAATTAACGCACATTATGGAAATCTCAAATTTATTCTACAACTGAAGGTGTTCTCAATGATAATTATTTTCATCAGAATTATGCATGCATATGTTATCCACTTTCAACGTTTTTCTTCAATACAGATGTTTTCTCCCAGCAGGAAAAAAAAGATGATATTATAAGATTTTGAATGTATTGGCTCCATTCTAAAATCAGTTGTTTCTAGTGATCAATAGTTTTTCTCTCGTTTGATTTTCTACACTCGATCGCTATGCAACGCGAAACACGCAATTTGACCCAAGAGGAATGTGCCCAAGCGGTAGTTTTGCGAGAAGAAGGGTGGACATACACAAGAATTGCAGAAAGGTTTGGAGTTTCCCATACAAGTGTGTCCAGAATGTTGCAGCGATTCAGGGAGACAGGTATGAATGTCCGAAGACCAGGACAGGGTAGACCACGTCATTCAAGAACGTTACTTGAAAGTTTCTTCGTTGAGACAACGGTTTGCAACCGCTCGCCTCCTTCAAAATCAGCTTGAGCAAACTCATGAGGTGCAAATTAGCACTCAGACAATAAGAAATCGCCTCAGAGAATATGACTTAAGGCCTCGTGTCGCGGCAAGAGGCCCAGCTCTTACCCCAGCCCATCGAAGGGCGCGTTTGGATTTTGCGAGAGAGCATATCCATTGGGAAGAGGCCGATTGGGAAAGAGTTCTCTTCACAGATGAGTCTAGATTCTGCCTCTAACATTGTGATCGACGTTCCCTTGTATACAGACGTCCATATGAAAGATATGCTCAGTGCAATTTCCTGAATACTACTAGTTTCGGTGGAGGATCGATTATGGTATGGGGTGGAATATCTTTGACTGCTCGCACAGACCTAGTGGTCGTTGATAATGGAGCTATGAATGCTGATAAGTATATAAGGAACATTCTTGAAGAGCATGTAGTGCCATTTGCCCCATACATTGGTGAAAATTTCATTTTTATGGACGATAACGCCAGACCCCATCGTGCGCGCATCGTTCAGGAGTACCTTGAAGAGGTTGAAGTCTCTCGAATGGAATGGCCAGTAAGAAGTCCAGATCTCAATCCGATTGAGCAGGTTTGGGACAACCTCAATAGAAGGCTGAGAAGTTCAGAAAATCATCCAGCTACTCTTGATGACTTAGGAATCCAACTCGGAGAAATCTAGGAAGGATTAGATCAGAACATTTTAAGATCACTCATTTTGAGTATGAACCGTCGTTGCCGAGCTCTAATTAACGCAAGGGGTGGAAATACCAAGTATTAAATCACTTACCAGCATTTCAGTATTTTGTAAATTGTTCATTTCTCTTCTTTCACATAAGATTCGGTGAAATCTTGAATTTTTCTTCCATTTAATGTGTCTTGTTTCGTTCAAAACCTTCCCGAGAGAACATAAAAAATAAGTTATAAAGTCAATGTAGAGTTCACTTTCATTAATATTGAGATTTTCAGAATGTGCGTTAATTTTTTTGCGCAGTGTATTTCAAGGAGGATTTAACGGAGTTTTTTAATGGGGGAAATTTCGAACCATTCGAATCTTGGATAATAGCCTTTTTGCGGATCTATAACGCCCATACCATGAGTGGTGTGTTCTTGTAAACAAAACTCTAAAATGAATCACAAAAAAATCTTTATTTATGAGGAGTTCATGGTTGACTTTGGTATCAAAATGTAGGTTTCCGAGGTCGCTGAATTCAATGAAAAATAATCCAGAGCCCTAACTATCGTAGTTTAGATTTTCACCTGTCAGTTGGAATATTTTAAAAACTGGAAATTTCAAACTGTCAGAGCTGCGGTCCCTCTATTGGTATTCATTATTTGTTCATGTTATATTGATCAGAATAGCTCAAAGTATCTATGCAAAATATGGTCGATTCAAAAAATCTCAAATTCCGGTGCAAAAATTATGAAATAGAAGAATCTTGCGAGTGGATTTTTTCACATTTTTTCGAGTAGGATCTGCCATTCCTATTGATAAATAGATGTCGTTTTTAATCCTACATTTCACAGTTAGATGAGTTTACTGTGTTTCTTTCACCATAACAGGAATAAATGGTCAAGTATTAACGATTGCAGTTCCGTTATGTCGAGTCTACTGATTTCTTCTAACATTATCGAGTTAAGCTGACTTGGGGAAAATGCGAGAGCTGTTCTTTGTTTTTACTGGATTTAATTCAATTTGACGTAGGTATTATTTCTGTAGCAGCTACGTGCGTTTCGTTTAGAACCAAGGCCGTTCCAAAGAATGGATCTAATGTCAACGATAGTCTTATACTTGTCTGTTTTTATATCGCAAATATGAAGACACTAGAACTTGTATTTATTTTACTGATGCATATTTTGTGTGTGTGCAAAACCACCATTGATTTTAATTTTTTCATTCTATGAAGCCTCATTCTTTTTTGATATACAGGGCCTTTTTTTCATTAACCATAATTGAAAAAATGATGAAGCAAGAACATTTCTGATAGGATGCAATGAAAGTTTGAAAAAGTTTTAAGAATTATGATTCTGAACAAGAATTAATATTAATAGTTAATAGCTTTGTTCGGTGAATCTAATGGTGGTTGGAACTTATATATTGACTTTATTTTTATACATTATCAAGGCAAAACGCTTAAGGTTGATATAAATACCATCATCATTTCATATTTCTCCGACTTCTGAAGACTAAACATCGATTTGTCCTGGTATTTCTATCGATTCTCCATTTTCTATACTGATGAATAATTGAATGTTTCTTCCGATGACCCAATTGCTTTCGTCAGTGACTTTTATTCCAATTTATTCGAAAATTAATCTTACAGTGCGATAACCTAATAATGAAGGGCTTTCGAAAAATAGGTGTTATTTTGAATAGCCCAAATCTGGGTAGATGTCACTTTTGAAGCTCTATTTTTTTGACATTTGACAAGTGGAAAGTACGCTTTTAATAAAAGTGGAGCGATACACTCTTCAACAACGCATGGAAATTATTGAAATTCACTATAACAATGGTGAAAATTCGACAGAGACGGTTCGTAAAACTAGAACATTTTTGAGTCGTCGTGAAGCACCTTGTCGAACCGCAATACAGAAATTGGTGGAAATATTTGAGATGCTGGGTCAAGTTAGGGATGTGAAGAATAAAACCCGTGTACGTCGCTCAAGAAGAGCCGAGAATATTGCTGCTGTAGCCGAAAGCGTTGAAGAACAGCCAGCTTTGTCCATTCCTCGTCATTCTTTGAAATTGGGCATTTTGCAAACGTCATTAGGTACACCGTATTTTGCATAAGGATTTGGGTCTTACGGCTCATAAGGCTGAAGAAATTGCATTTTCTTCAAACCCTTTATTTCAAGAAGAAAACAATTTTTTTTGGATCTAATAATAATAATTAATGATCTATATGATTTTCACTATTCCTTCGCTGCACAGGGCGACCAATTATAAAGCTTCTTTTCAAACATTCCATCGGTTTTTATAAATATGTATAGCAGAAATTTGAGTATGAAACCAGAACCAGCAAATACGAGGATGTATTGATATCTAGTTAGCCCAGACCAGTTCCATGCATAAACGAAATATTGCGATACCATATCAACGAACAATAACTCATTAGAAGTGTCAGTGTAGAGTTCGACGTCAAAAAAGTAAACTAGAGTTACTCAATAAATTAAAAAAAAGATGTCCACCGAAATTGTAAAAATCGAAAAATAGGAGTATCGAGCCATCATCAAGTACCTGTATTTAAAAGGGTTAAGAGGTGAGCAGATTTACGAAGATATGCTTAATACCCTTGGTGATCAATGTCCTTCGTATGCGACCGTGAAAAATTGGACTGCAAACTCCAAAAGAGGTCAATTTTCCATTGAAGATGATGACCGATCGGAAAGGCCAGTTTCTGTGTCAGTCCCTGAAAATATCGATGAAGTTCATGACATGATTTTATCAGACCGTCGAATTGGGCTAAAACGGATATCTGAAGCACTGAAGATTTCATACGAACGCGTTTATCCTATAATTCACGTCAATTTGGACATGAGAAAAATTTCTGCAAAATGGATCCCCAAATGTTTGAATGTTGACCAAAAGCGTGCAAGGGTGGAAGCATCACGTTCGATCTGTGCTCGATTTGAAAACGATGTAGATTTCTTAAACCGAATTGTTACTATGGATGAGACTTGGGTACAATTCTACGATCCAGAAACAAAGTAACAATCGATGGTTCTGCAAGACCTTAGAAGTTTTGTGTCCAAAAATCTGCTGGAAAAGTTCTTGCTTCAGTTTTTTGGGATTGCCATGGAGTAATCATGATTGATTTTTTGGATAAGGGTAGAACAATAACCGGAGATTACTATTCGACATTACTGACCACTCTACGGGTAAAAATTAATTAGAAAAGACGCGGAAAGCTATCCAACGTTATTTTGTCTTTACAGGACAACGCCCCAGTACACAAATCTCATGTTGCGATGCAAAAAAATCGTGATTTAGGGTAAGAATCACTAGAACACCCCTCTTATTTACCAGATTTGGCTCCGTCCGACTATCATATCTTTCCTCAACTGAAAAAAAGTTTAAAAGGTCGTAAATTTTCTTCCAACGAGGAGGTAATAAAAGCTGTGGAGGACTGGCTTGCAGAGCAAGAAGAAACATTTTTTTTAAAAGGTCTAGAGACGTTGCAGGTTCGCTGTTATGAATGAAGAGGAGAATATGTTTAGTAATGAAATATTTTGACATTGAAATTTTGTTTGGTTCTGCAGGGTCTTTCACGAGGAACCTCACCCATATTTATACGGGAAACTACTGAACGTATTTTCATGAAATTCAGTACTTATAAGTATTTCACGATGCTGATGAAATCTAAAATATTTTCAAGGCATGAGCACCTCCGGTTTTTCCGGAAATGACGTCAACTTCCGTTTTTCAAATTAGAACACCATTTTTTTATTGCAAAAATAGATTCCTTAGAAAATTTCAAGTTATTTTGATGTAACATTTTTCAGTTTTGGTTGGAAAATTCTCTCTGAGCGGGAAAATTCGAAAAAAAAATCGAAAATAGAGCTCCGCTGAAACAAGAATAACTTCGAGGTTTCTGGATGGAAAATTTTCATTTTTGGAATTTTTTAAGATGTAAGATTGATGTATCTTTAAAAATCGAAATCGCGATTCATGATACAGGGGGTGAAAAAATCGCTTTCAAATTTAGGGATGACAAAATCGTGAAAAATCAATTTTTTCAAATTAGAACCCCATTTTTTTATGGCAGATATTGAATCTACGTTGAAAAATAATGTGAGTGTATGCATCACACCCTTGCCCTAAAGTGAATATTTCCTGAGTTATTCACAAAAAACTGTTTTTCGTCTTGAATTTTCAGCTATTTCTTTTCCCTTCACGCCAAAAAGATGAAATTTTCAGGAACTATTACTTAAACCATGTTTTAGATTTTACTACCCTAATATGCAAGAGAAAAAAGTTACAGGTTGTTCCTAAATAGATGGCGAATTTGGATTCGAATTTGTATCGGAAACCTCTTTATTTCAACTAATCGGCCATCGGTTTTCTCTCCAGTGATAAATAAATAATTCCTTATGAACCATATGCAAAAACTTACCATGTTTTACATTCTTTTTTTTTAATGATAGATATCATTAATTACATGCTACTGAATAAAGAGGAATTTGGCAGATGTAATTAATGATATCTATCATTAACAAAAAAGAATGTAAAACATGGTAAGTTTTTGCATATGGTTCATATGGAAATATTTATTTATCACTGGAGAGAAAACCGATGGCCGATTAGTTGAAATAAAGAGGTTTCCGATACAAATTCGAATCCAAATTCGCCATCTATTTAGGAACAACCTGTAACTTTTTTCTCTTGCATATTAGGGTAGTAAAATCTAAAACATGGTTTAAGTAACTGTTCCTGAAAATTTCATCTTTTTGGCGTGAAGGGAAAAGAAATAGCTGAAAATTCAAGACGAAAAACAGTTTTTTGTGAATAACTCAGAAAATATCCACTTTAGGGCAAGGGTGTGTTGCATACACTCACATAGGGTGTGTTGCATACACTCACATTATTTTTTAACGTAGATTCAATATCTGCCATAAAAAAATGGGGTTCTAATTTGAAAAAATTGATTTTTCACGATTTTGTCATCCCTAACTTTGAAAGCGATTTTTTCACCCCCTGTATCATGAATCGCGATTTCGATTTTCAAAGTGGATACATCAATCTTACATCTTGAAAAATCGCAAAAATGAAAATTTTCCATCCAAAAACCTCGAAGTTATTCTTGTTTCAGCGGAGCTCTATTTTCGATTTTTTTTTCGAATTTTCCCGCTCAGAGAGAATTTTCCAACCAAAACTGAAAAATGTTACATCAAAATAACTTGAAATTTTCTAAGGAATCTATTTCTGCAATAAAAAAATGGTGTTCTAATTTGAAAAACGGAAGTTGACGTCATTTTCGGAAAAACCGGAGGTGCTCATGCCTTGAACATATTTTAGATTTCATCAGCATCGTGAAATACTTATAAGTGCTGAATTTCATGAAAATACGTTCAGTAGTTTCTCGTATAAATATGGGTGAGGTTCCTCGTGAAAGACCCTGTATAGTAGGCTAAGAATTTTTCAATATATCCTCGTAATCGTCAACTGGTGGAATGCTTTCCCTTTCACACTTGTATGGATTTTCTAGACTAGCTGGTCTGGATTGTGGATCGTAATATCCTCAAAAAAGATGAAGATATAACAATAATATTTCTCTCGAGTTCAACTTCAAGAAATATCATTCAAATCATGCATCAAATTAATTATTATTTCACTTCCAACCCACGAGTGGGTCAGAGCTTCAATTGAGGCTCATGACTCCGTTTATAATTAATGCAATGTCGACTTTGAAATTGCAATCGCATGAGCAAATCGTTCAAACCCCAGTCCTTTTACGTGTAAACTGTTATCCGCTTGTGCACAGATATCGGAAAAGAATAAATTATAAGGTTGTTGTAAATACATTCCATGAATGTTTCGAACGAGACAACCTTTTCAATTTCAATCCGACATACTATACAGCTCTCGCTCGAACTTAGATTCCGCTTGATTAGTTGCGGTTACTAAAAATAACTGCGGTGATGGAAGATTTCGGATTCTCTTATTTATTTTTCGCCTCTTAAGTGCCGATTAAATTCGAGTTCTTCATTTAGTGTTTTTTTCGACGTTTGGAGTGTATCCAATTGTTTATATTTGAGCCAGTTTATTTCTTTGTCAAGGAGAGGCTATTTTTGATAAGCTTATTCTTTGCTTCGTATGAGAATATATTGAAAAATTCTTTGCCTACTATAGAACCAAACAAAATTTCAATGTCAAAATACTTCATAACTCAACATATTCTCCTCTTAATTGAATAAATTTATTACAGCGAACCTGCAACGTTTTTAGACCTTTCGAAAAAATGTTTCTTCTTGCTCTGCAAACCAGTCCTCCACAGCTTTTATTACCTCCTCGTTGGAAGAAAATTTACGACCTTGCAAACTTTTTTTCAGTTGAGGAAAGAGATGATAGTCGGACGGAGCCAAATCTGGTGAATAAGGGGGGTGTTTTAGTAATTCTAACCATAAATCACGAATTTTTTGCTTGGCAACATGAGATTTGTGTACTGGGGTGTTGTCCTGTAAAAACAAAACACCTTTGGATAGCTTACCGCGTCTTTTAACTTTAAATTTTTCTCGTAGAGTGGTCAGTAATGTCGAATAGTAATCTCCAGTTATTGTTCTACCCTTATCCAAAAAATCAATCATGATTACTCCATGGCAATCCCGAAAAACTGAAGCAAGAACTTTTTTCAGCAGATTTTTGGACACGAAACTTCTAAGGTCTTGGAGAAACAGAGTGTCGCCATTCCATCGATTGTTGCTTTGTTTCTGGATCGTAGAAATGTACCCAAGTCTCATCCATAGTAACAATTCGGTTTAAGAAGTCTACATCGTTTTCAAATCGAGCACAGATCGAACGCGATGCTTCTACCCTTGCACGCTTTCGGTCAACATTCAAACATTTGGGGATCCATTTTGCAGAAATTTTTCTCATGTCCAAATTGACGTAAACTATAGGATAAACGCGTTCGTATGAAATCTTCAGTGCTTCAGATATCCGTTTTAGCCCAATTCGACGGTCTGATAAAATCATGTCATGAACTTCATCGATATTTTCGGGGACTGGCACAGAAACTGGCCTTCCCGATCGGTCATCATCTTCAATGGAAAATTTACCTCTTTTGAAGCTTGCAGTTCAATTTTTCACGGTCGCATACGAAGGACATTGATCACCAAGGGTATTAAAGCATATCTTCGTAAATCTGCTTACCTCTTAACCCTTTTAAATACAGGTAATGGCTCGATACTCCAATTTTTCGATTTTCATAATTTCGGTGGACATCTTTTTTTTTAATTTATTGCGTAACTCTGGTTTACTTTTCTGCCGTTGAACTCTACACTGACACTTCTAATTAGTTATTGTTCGTTGATATGCTATCGCAATATTTTGTTTATGCATGGAACTGGTCTAGGCTAACTAGATATCAATACATCCTCGTAATATAAAAATTCATGAAGAAAATTACTGGTCTATATAGGTCCATAAACGCTTCGAAATTTTGAAAAAAAAAAGATTTATTGTTGGATAAAAAATTATAATATGGACCTATGAACAACTAGTGTCCAGAAGGTGATACAATCTGTGATGCGTTGCACCTATAACCTTGCAGTTCTAACTTATTTGCACAGTGTACAAAGTTGAGAATTTAAACATTAATATAGGTAGTCTCTTGATTGTTGAACTCCTGGGATCATGTCTATTTTTAAATATCTTTCATATGGAGGTGGGACAAGGTAATTTGATTATGATTTGAGATTTCCACGGCTTGATCTCCTCACAAATTCATTCTGTATGACGAATCGTGAGAATTTGCCATGAATTTATGAGGTTTATATAGACGGAAACATGAAGAACTATTGTCAGAAAAATGCATCTGTACGGGGTGTGGCGTAATGAATACATAGATACCAACCTGCGTCATTTTAAGTAAAAAAACTTGATAAACCTGAATCATGACCAACCGGGAAATACACTGCGCAAAAAAATTAACGCACATTCTGAAAATCTCAATTTTAATGAAAGTTAACTCTACATTGACTTTATAACTTTTTTTTTATGTTCTCTCGGGAAAGTTTTGAACGAAACAAGACACATTAAATGGAAGAAAAATTCAGGATTTCACCGAATCTTATGTGAAAGAAGAGAAATGAACAATTTTCAAAATACTGAAATGCTGATAAGTGATTTAATACTTGGTATTTCCACCCCTTGCGTTAATTACAGCTCGGCAACGACGGTTCATACTCAAAATGAGTGATCTTAAAATGTTCTGATCTAATCCTTCCCAGATTTCTCCGAATTGGATTCCTAAGTCATTAAGAGTAGCTGGATGATTTTCTGAACTTCTCAGCCTTCTATTGAGGTTGTCCCAAACCTGCTCAATCGGATTGAGATCTGGACTTCTTACTGGCCATTCCATTCGAGAGACTTCAACCTCTTCAAGGTACTCCTGAACGATGCGCGCACGATGGGGTCTGGCGTTATCGTCCATAAAAATGAAATTTTCACCAATGTATGGGGCAAATGGCACTACATGCTCTTCAAGAATGTTCCTTATATACTTATCAGCAGTCATAGCTCCATTATCAACGACCACTAGGTCTGTGCGAGCAGTCAAAGATATTCCACCCCATACCATAATCGATCCTCCCCCGAAACTAGTAGTATTCAGGAAATTGCACTGAGCATATCTTTCATGTGGACGTCTGTATACAAGGGAACGTCGATCACAATTCTAGAGGCAGAATCTAGGCTCATCTGTGAAGAGAACTCTTTCCCAATCGGCCTCTTCCCAATGGATATGCTCTCTCGCAAAATCCAAACGCGCTCTTCGATGGGCTGGGGTAAGAGCTGGGCGTCTTGCCGCGACACGAGGCCTTAAATCATATTCTCTGAGGCGATTTCTTATTGTCTGAGTGCTAATTTGCACCTCATGAGTATGCTCAAGCTGATTTTGAAGGAGGCGAGCGGTTGCAAACCGTTGTCTCAACGAAGAAACTCCCAAGTAACGTTCTTGAATGGCAGTTGTTACCCGTGGTCTACCCTGTCCTGGTCTTCGGACATTCATACCTGTCTCCCTGAATCGCTGCAACATTCTGGACACACTTGTATGGGAAACTCCAAACCTTTCTGCAATTCTTGTGTATGTCCACCCTTCTTCTCGCAAAACTACCGCTTGGGCACATTCCTCTTGGGTCAAATTGCGTGTTTCGCGTTGCATAGCGATCGAATGTAGAAAATCAAACGAAAGAAAAACTATCGAACACTAGAATTGATCGAGAACGACTGATTTTAGAATGAAGCCAATACATTCAAAATCTGGCAATATCATCTTTTTTTATTCCTGCTGGGAGAAAACATCTGTATTGAAGAAAAACGTTGAAAGTGGATAACATATGCATGCATAATTCTGATAAAAATAATTATCATTGAGAACACCTTCAGTTGTAGAATTTGAGATTTCCATAACGTGCGTTAATTTTTTTGCGCAGTGTAGTTTTTCATTGACTAATAGTCAAATAGTGTGACTTTAGGTGGTCAAACCCCTTGATCATTTTTGACCCAAAAGTTATTTTTTTTTAATCACTTTTCCACGAATTATTCATTAGTGAGTTCAATCAAATCGTTTGAAACCATATTCGTCTCGAAATGTCCACTATAAGCTTCATTGTTTCTCAGCATGTCTGATGATACATCGAATAAAATAAACGAAGATATTTTCATGAACGCCTCTATTGTACCTATACACCTATCCACACAATGACGTCTCACAATGAAACCTCCATGGAAATAACAATAATAGATTAACGCTAAACTCGACTCAAGGTGCGTTATCAGTGGTGATAAAATATTGGTCGCTGTGGAATTTTTTCATTTTGTTTGCGGCCATTGAGATAAGCTTTGCATGGGTTGGAAATTACATCAACACACAAAAGACCCAAAGGTGAACGTCCTTGTGTAATTTGCACGAAAAAAAATTATGCAGTCGTCGTTGTTTGTTTGAGAAACTGATCGTTCAACGAGATTGGCTAGGTCGTATTGAGAGACAAGGAAAAGGCACACTTATAGAGCAATAGAAATAATGCAATGGGAAAATATATCTTCTATACAGGGTCTTTCACGAGGAACCTCACCCATATTTATACGGGAAACTACTGAACGTATTTTCATGAAATTCAGCACTTATAAGTATTTCACGATGCTGATGAAATCTAAAATATTTTCAAGGCATGAGCACCTCCGGTTTTTCCGGAAATGACGTCAACTTCCGTTTTTCAAATTAGAACACCATTTTTTTATTGCAGAAATAGATTCCTTAGAAAATTTCAAGTTATTTTGATGTAACATTTTTCAGTTTTGGTTGGAAAATTCTCCCTGAGCGGGAAAATTCGAAAAAAAAATCGAAAATAGAGCTCCGCTGAAACAAGAATAACTTCGAGGTTTTTGGATGGAAAATTTTCATTTTTGGGATTTTTCAAGATGTAAGATTGATGTATCCACTTTGAAAATCGAAATCGCGATTCATGATACAGGGGGTGAAAAAATCGCTTTCAAAGTTAGGGATGACAAAATCGTGAAAAATCAATTTTTTCAAATTAGAACCCCATTTTTTTATGGCAGATATTGAATATACGTTAAAAAATAATGTGAGTGTATGCATCACACCCTTGCCCTAAAGTGGATATTTTCTGAGTTATTCACAAAAAACTGTTTTTCGTCTTGAATTTTCAGCTATTTCTTTTCCCTTCACGTCAAAAAGATGAAATTTTCAGGAACTGTTACTTAAACCATGTTTTAGATTTTACTACCCTAATATGCAAGAGAAAAAAGTTACAGGTTGTTCCTAAATAGATGGCGAATTTGGATTCGAAGTTGTATCGGAAACCTCTTCATTTCAACTAATCGGCCATCGGTTTTCTCTCCAGTGATAAATAAATAATTCCTTATGAACCATATGCAAAAACTTACAATGTTTTACATTCTTTTTTTTTAATGATAGATATCATTAATTACATCTGCCAAATTCCTCTTTATTCAGTAGCATGTAATTAATGATATCTATCATTGAAAAAAAAGAATGTAAAACATGGTAAGTTTTTGCATATGGTTCCTAAGGAATTATTTATTTATCACTGGAGAGAAAACCGATGGCCGATTAGTTGAAATAAAGACACAAATTCGAATCCAAATTCGCCATCTATTTAGGAACAACCTGTAACTTTTTTCTCTTGCATATTAGGGTAGTAAAATCTAAAACATGGTTTGAGTAACAGTTCCTGAAAATTTCATCTTTTTGGCGTGAAGGGAAAAGAAATAGCTGAAAATTCAAGACGAAAAACAGTTTTTTGTGAATTACTCAGAAAATATCCACTTTAGGGCAAGGGTGTGATGCATACACTCACATTATTTTTTAACGTAGATTCAATATCTGCCATAAAAAAATGGGGTTCTAATTTGAAAAAATTGATTTTTCACGATTTTGTCATCCCTTACTTTGAAAGCGATTTTTTCACCCCCTGTATCATGAATCGCGATTTCGATTTTTAAAGTAGATACATCAATCTTACATCTTGAAAAATCCCAAAAATTAAAATTTTCCATCCAGAAACCTCGAAGTTATTCTTGTTTCAGCGGAGCTCTATTTTCGATTTTTTTTTCGAATTTTCCCGCTCAGAGAGAATTTTCCAAACAAAACTGAAAAATGTTACATCAAAATAACTTGAAATTTTCTAAAGAATCTATTTCTGCAATAAAAAAATGGTGTTCTAATTTGAAAAACGGAAGTTGACGTCATTTCCGGAAAAACCGGAGGTGCTCATGCCTTGAAAATATTTTAGATTTCATCAGCATCGTGAAATACTTATAAGTGCTGAATTTCATGAAAATACGTTCAGTAGTTTCCCGTATAAATATGGGTGAGGTTCCTCGTGAAGACCCTGTATATATCAAAGAAAGATGTTGGTTAAATCATTTATAACTCGAGATCGGATGGACTGATTTTTATGAAACTTCATATATGGATTCTTCTACGGTCTGGTTATTATAAAATACAATAAAACTTTGAAAAAATCGATGAAAAGTTTACTTATACAGGAAATGCTTTTCCTTCGTTTGAGTAAGGCCACTAGGTGTCGCTACAGTTACAGTGACGCTACAGCTTATTCGTAGGTACTTTATTTGATATTCTCCCCGTTAGATGGCGATGTAAACTAATAGTGTGTAATTCGAGTTGCCTCCAACTCTGTGCTGTGGACCAAAACAAAAATGTCTTAGTCAAGAAGAAAAATAAGAAAACGTCTTAGCGTATTTGTATTCTGTGAAGTGAGATTAAAGTACCATAGACAAAGTACTTCAATTAGAATTTTCAGCGTTGTATTGGCAGAACTAAAATGGTTTCTACAGTGATCAGAGGTAATTAATCATTGGAACTATTTCTCATCCATATAATTCGATCGTGATTTATATTTTGATTTAGGTACAGCAATGAGAAAAATGTAAAGCATTCAAAGAAAAATTATATGTTCAACAATAATTAGATACCGCTTGAATAAAGAAAATTCTTTTCGTGCGAATAACAATGTCACTAAAATTTTGTATATTTTGCCTAATTTATCTCCTGCTTGAAAAAATAGCAATGATTAGTTGATAGAACTTTAACGGTGGGTTTCACAAAGCGTAATCATCGGTGATCGGAGCTTGACATAGAATCAACTCGATTCGACAGTTTAAAAATCAGAGAACCAAGCTGTTGATCTCCGATCACCGGTGATTACGATTTGTGAAATCCACCGTAAGTATCATTTAGGCGAAACTAAGTTCGCCGGGCCAGCTGTAGAAGTATAAAGAGTAAACAAAAAAGATAGAAAAAATTTGAATGAAAAACCCAGTACCTATTGAATAATTCCTTGAAACCATTCATCTAATGGTACCAATAAAAAGTGAAAGGCTTTGTGAGAATCGAGAACTGAGCAGGTGCAGAAATATTAAGAATTAACACTACTTATTAAGTCTATCTCCCTCTGACGCATTGTTTTATGTCTCTCTATACACAACCTCCACGCTTTGTTGGCGCATGCGTACAATTCTATCCTTACCAAAGATTCGGCTTCACTCTGTCACTTTGCATAGCAGGCGTGTGATTATTGTTTTTTTTAGCCTGAAACTCATCATGAGTAACAGAGTAACCGATGACTCAATATTTACCTCATATAACAGAGATATTTATTCAAATCACTCAGATATTTGTTAATCGATGATTCCTTATCATAATGAGGAAATCCATATTTGTCCAGGCATGAGGACCGAGGTAAATATCATGCCTTATATTTGACACGAATCAAGTTCAACCGGCTGTTACACATTTATCAGTAGCAGCAAAAACACACCCTGAATCTACTTCCGTGTGCAGCAGGCCTTAGCAAACCGATTGTTTCAACTTCCGACCTATATAAAAAATTCATTCCGAATCACGCTCAAGTTTCAATCAATGAAGCATATAATTGAGCTCTTATGAAGACTATTTGCCAGCTCTTGAAGGCATAGCAGGTGCTCAATTATAATTATTATTGTCCGAAGCAATTTCATACTTGCGCATTTCATTTCTAATTCATTGATTTGACATCATTTCATTGTAGCACATTGAAGTATGTTAATTTCTATTTTTTTCAATATTTTTGCAATTTTTTCATGTTTGATCTTTGTTTCAGGTTTTGGGTATTGCCTGCATGTCCCTGGCCACCCCCGGTTACACCGGCACTGGATTCTTCCTATTCGTCGTCACAGTGGCTTTCATACTCACATTGCTATGGATCTTTGTTTACTTCTTAGGAGTTAGAGAAGCTTTCAATTTTCCAATCAACTGGATTCTTACAGTAAGTAACTACAGCTACCTGGCATGAAGCATACAGGGTGTTACAACTAAAAAACTTCACACTCTTCATTGAAATTTTGAAAATTAATAAAGAACTGCACTATAATAATAAGAAATATTTTTAGATCGATAATATAAGCTATAATTTCTTTTACAGGAATTCTTGAATACAGGCATTGTCACCTGTCTATATTTCTTGGCCTTCATCATCCAGTTGGTCACGTGGTCTTCTAGGTACCATTATAAAGGTGTCAACATAACAGCGGGGGTGAGTACATTAATGTGTGGCCAATAAGATTCAAGCATCATTTCCCTTAAATGCCACTTGTCCCATGTTTGGATCACACCTTAAAAATTTTTCTTATTTTTTTAGATTCTTGGCATGATAAATACTGGAGTATATGCATTCGCATCTTTCCTTCTGTATCTAGAATGGAAGAACAGGAACTGAAGTCATCGAAGAAGAGGGACTTGTTTTAACACCTGGGAATCGACGACTGATTTCAGAGTTGTTCACTGAAAGAGTTCAAAAAACAATCGAAACGCAATTGGACACTCGTTTCCAATAATATTTAGGAATATTTATTGAATAAATCGAATCTATAACCTTTAAGAACTTAAACCTAGTCCTGCATATTATTTTTATATTCTCGTATTTTTTTTATCAAATCAACTTTATTGTATACAAATTTTATCTTTATTATCCTTCAAATGAGGCCTCATTTGTATTTTTAATTGTTACTTACATTTTATATTTATAAATGACTGTTGGTGTTCACATTTCAGGTCGAGAGACTTGTGTATTTCCAATATTGTTGCTGTAAATAACTAGATTAAGATTGTTCTAACAGTATCTTAATCAGAGCTCTGTCTTAAGATAAATTCTTGAATAATAAAAATGTACTGTTTGTAGGTATTCTATTCTTATTGAAACCTAAATATATCTCGGTGCCAGATTTCTTAAATCCACCCATAAAAACGGTTTATAAACTCCACAGCATCACAAATCTCAAAATTTGTAATAATCAATTGGCATAACGAAAATAGAAGACTTGAGAGTGTGGTTATAAATGTAATTTGTGTTAAATATAAAGATGATGATATCCATTGTACATTACGGGGATTTGGAAATAGATTCGAGTAAAACTGGGCCATTCTATATAAAAATATCGAGTGAAATCCAGCATTTCGAAAATCGAAGACATATCAAATAAACCGTGTATTGTTTCTGAGAGCATATAAAGTGTTGTATTTCTTAAAGCACTTTTCGAAATGACATTAATTGATAGTTCATTTAATTTAAATTTTAATTGTCAAATTCAATCAGAACAATTATTGTCAATCACTTGCACATGTGGAATCTTAAATTGTGAATCATTTTGATAGGGAACTACGTTTTTTGTTTTCCTTTCAAAACTACGAAGATGTATTGCTGTCTTGTTAGCCTAGACCAGTTCCTTGCATGAACAAAATATTGCGATACCATATCAACGAACAATAATTTATTAGAAGTGTCAGTGTAGAGTTAGACGTCAAAAAAGTAAACCAGAGTTACGCAATAAATTAAAAAAAAAGATGTCCACCGAAATTGTGAAAATCGAAAATTTGGAGTATCGAGCCATTATCAAGTACCTGTATTTAAAAGGGTTAAGAGATAAGTAGATTTACGAAGATATGCTTAATACCCTTGGTGATCAATGCCCTTCGTATGCGATCGTGAAAAATTGGACTGCAAGCTTCAACAGAGGTAAATTTTCCATTGAAGATGATGACAGATCGGGAAGGCCAGTTTCTGTATCAGTCCCCGAAAATATCGATGCAATTCATGACATGATTTTATCAGACCGTCGAATTGGGCTAAAACGGATATCTGAAGCACTGAAGATTTAACACAAACGCGTTCATCATATAGTTCACGTCAATTTGGACATGAGAAAAATTTCTGCAAAATGGATCCCCAAATGTTTGAATGTTGACCAAAAGCGTGCAAGGGTAGAAGCATCGCGTTCGATCTGTGCTCGATTTGAAAACGATGTAGACTTCATTAACCGAATTGTTACTATGGATGAGACTTGGGTACATTTCTACGATCCAGAAACAAAGCAACAATCGATGGAATGGCGACACTCTGGTTCTCCAAGACCTAAGAAGTTTCGTGTCCAAAAATCTGCTGGAAAAGTTCTTGCTTCAGTTTTTTTGGGATTGCCATGGAGTAATCATGATTGATTTTTTGGATAAGGGTAGAACAATAACTGGAGATTACTATTCGACATTACTGACCTCTCTCCGGGAAAAAATTGAAGAGAAAAGACGCGGAAAGCTATCCAAAGTATTTTGTTTTTACAGGACAACGCCCCAGTACACAAATCTCATGTTGCCATGCAAAAAATTCGAGATTTAGGGTTAGAGTTACTAGAACACTCCCCTTATTCACCAGATTTGGCTTCGTCCGAATATCATCTCTTTCCTCAACTGAAAACAAATTTAAAAGGTCGTAAATTTTCTTCCAACGAGGAGGTAATGAAAGCTGTGGAGGACTGGTTTGCAGAGCAAGAAGAAACATTTTTTTGAAAGGTCTAGAGACGTTGTAGGTTCGCTGTAATAAATGCATTCAATTAAGAGGAAAATATGTTGAGTAATAAAATATTTTTATATTGAAATTTTGTTTGGTTTTATAGTAGGCTAAGAATTTTTCAATACATCCTCGTAAGAAGCTGTTCCTCGTAGCAAAAAATATTTCGAATAGGAATTTCAGATGGGAAATTCAGCTAAAGATTTCATAAAGTTTTCGGGATGGTAACTCTCAAATGTTGGCACTTCAAAATACTTTAAATAATAAAATAAGATATCTGTTTCACCTACCTCAATTTTCCAATAAAAACACTTTCAATTTTCAAGAATACCTATTTTATGAAGAATTTGATCTTAAAATGTTTCAATCCGAATTTCACAAGAACTTCAAAATCTTTTCACCAAGAGTATGTTTCAAGAATTTCAATTCTGTGAGCTTGCCAATTATTGTAAATCAAAATTTGCAGAATTTTCCATATTTCAAATGGAACCCTACTAAGGCTCTATGAGTTCCTCTTGAAACAGCTCATTTTCTGGCTAGTTTTATGTATAGAAACAGAAAAATTGATCAAATTCAGGTTACCATTCAAAAAATCAAGTTGGTATCCGTCCAAAGAGAATTGAACACCCTGTATGACCGAAAATTTTTCTAATTTGTTGAGATAGAGCAATAAGGTGACTTTATAAAAAAACAAACTCTTATCTACTTCCTAAATAGAGAAATGGAACATCGAGCCACCTTTGTAGGCATGGTGATAGGTGAATCACCCTGTATATAGCTTTCATCGAATGCTCCAAAGATCCGGTCGGTCTGCAAATAAATGCAACAATCCACGAGTCAGCGAACTATGCGTAGGAGTGGAGAAAATAGGTCGCATGAGCTCGGGAAATATGGCAGGAAAAAGGTGAATTTTCAGTGGATTCCCTCGAGTCCACAGTTACAGTCGTCGCATTCACTCATCCCAGAGTACCTTCACCTTCGTTTTGGTGGTCGACCACTGTTGAAACAGCGAAATACGGGGTTAGAGTGCGGTCACACCCACCTGTCTGACTAAATGTAATAATTATTATCGTCAAGCTGAAGCAGTCCAGTTTGAATTCGTCATCGGTTGAAGTGACAATAAAGTCGCCTTATTTGAGAGGTTAGTGCTGAGTTAGTTTGTGTATTCACCCCCTTTTTGGAACGATCACAGTGCTGGGAGGTTGTTTTTCTCGAGGAAAATCCTAATAAATTGCAGGAAAATTTCCATCAGGGGAATATTGTCCAAAAGCTTTATTGAAATCGAGAAGAAGAACGAGCCAATTAAAAAAAATACTACTATACAGGGTGTTTATTAAGTAAGTGCACAAACTTTGAGAGATCTAAAACTGAAAGATTTTTTTATTATACACTGCGCAAAAAAATTAACGCACATTATGGAAATCTCAAATTTATTCTACAACTGAAGGTGTTCTCAATGATAATTATTTTTATCAGAATTATGCATGCATATGTTATCCACTTTCAACGTTTTTCTTCAATACAGATGTTTTCTCCCAGCAGGAATAAAAAAAGATGATATTATCAGATTTTGAATGTATTGGCTCCATTCTAAAAGCAGTTGTTCTGGATCAATTCCAGTGATCAATAGTTTTTCTTTCGTTTGATTTTCTACACTCGATCGCTATGCAACGCGAAACACGCAATTTGACCCAAGAGGAATGTGCCCAAGCGGTAGTTTTGCGAGAAGAAGGGTGGACATACACAAGAATTGCAGAAAGGTTTGGAGTTTCCCATACAAGTGTGTCTAGAATATTGCAGCGATTCAGGGAGACAGGTATGAATGTCCGAAGACCAGGATAGGGTAGACCACGGGTAACAACTGACATTCAAGAACGTTACTTGAGAGTTTCTTCGTTGAGACAACGGTTCGCAACCGCTCGCCTCCTTCAAAATCAGCTTGAGCAAACTCATGAGGTGCAAATTAGCACTCAGACAATAAGAAATCGCCTCAGAGAATATGATTTGAGGCCTCGTGTGGCGGCAAGAGGCCCAGCTCTTACCCCAGCCCATCGAAGGTCGCGTTTGGATTTTGCGAAAGAGCATATCCATTGGGAAGAGGCCGATTGGGAAAGAGTTCTCTTCACAGATGAGTCTAGATTCTGCCTCTACCATTGTGATCGACGTTCCCTTGTATACAGACGTCCACATGGAAGATATGCTCAGTGCAATCTCCTGAATACTACTGGTTTCGGGGGAGGATCGATTATGGTATGGGGTGGAATATCTTTGACTGCTCGCACAGACCTAGTGGTCGTTGATAATGGAGCTATGAATGCTGATAAGTATATAAGGAACATTCTTGAAGAGCATGTAGTGCCATTTGCCCCATACATTGGTGAAAATTTCATTTTTATGAACGATAATGCCAGACCCCATCGTGCGCGCATCGTTCGGGAGTACCTTGTAGAGGTTGAAGTCTCTCGAATGGAATGGCCAGCAAGAAGTCCAGGTCTCAATCCGATTGAGCAGGTTTGGGACAACCTCAATAGAAGGCTGAGAAGTTCAGAAAATCATCCAGCTACTCTTAATGACTTAGGAATCCAACTCGGAGAAATCTGGGAAGGATTAGATCAGAACATTTTAAGATCACTCATTTTGAGTATGAACCGTCGTTGCCGAGCTGTAATTAACGCAAGGGGTGGATATACCAAGTATTAAATCACTTATCAGCATTTCAGTATTTTGAAAATTGTTCATTTCTCTTCTTTCACATAAGATTCGGTGAAATCCTTGAAGTTTTCTTCCATTTAATGTGTCTTGTTTCGTTCGAGGGAACATAAAAAATAAATTATAAAGTCAATGTAGAGTTAACTTTCATTAAAATTGAGATTTTCAGAATGTGCGTTAATTTTTTTGCGCAGTGTATGTTCGTGAATGCATCGTTTTCAAAATAGATCGTTTTAAGTTAATTGATATTTCAATGATGCTCAGTGCACATTCACAGTTAATGAAGTTGTTCACTTGTTTACGAACGGACAGAATTGAATTCGACCACGAATTCTTCATCAGCGAGTCCATTATGATCGATTTACGGTTTTTAACGTCATCGACAAGACGTAATTCCCGAATATTTAATCAGGATATTTATCATTATATTCGAGGTGATTCTGATGAATTCCTTTATGATTCCAACTCTGTAAATATTGATTAGGTTGAGTCATCTAGAATTTAGGTTTCCTCACTGTTTTCGTCTGCTTCTTAGCGAAGTGAACGGAGTTTGTGATTGGTTTCGCGTGTCCGAAAGTTTTCGGGTAGTTTCGGTGAATCACAAGGGGTATGTGAAGATTTTTTCGTTCAAACATCACCTGGACATTGCGAAGAATATAATCCCTTATCTGTGTCAAATTTTGTGTACTATTTGAGAATTGCACTTTCAAAAATTGATACTCTTTACTCTACAAACAGACAAGCTACAACAAAATACTAGTCGTTTTTTTTTCAATAAAGACTTTGCCTCATTATCTTTATCTATATATATAAAAGAAAGATGTTGGTTACACCATTTATAACTAGAGATCGGATGGACTGTTTGTTATGAAACTTCATTTAAGGAATCGTCTTCGGTCTGGTTATTATAAAATACAATAAAACTTCGAAAAAATTGATGAAAGTTTTGCTTATGCAGGAAATGCTTTTCCTTCTTTTGAATAAGGACACTAGGTGTCGCTACCGTTGATGCGTAATCGTACAGTGAATAGAGTCACTGTACGTAGTCATAGGTTGATATTACCGCTGTTAGATGGCGATATGTGATTCGCATAGAACTCATGGTAACATGGAAGTCTATTGCCAGATCAAAAAGTGGGTAAACTTATCTGAAGTTGGTGGAACAGTGAATTTTTACCGAAAGATCAAGTATCTGATTTTGACGATCAGTTTCAAACGTGAGTTGGCCATCTTCATATTTTTTCTTTATTTTTGAAATGCTTTCGAATTTCTGTTTGGGTAATAGATATATTTGCGTAAATAACTGAATCCAAAATTGCCCATAATTAGTAATTGACATATTATATTCGTGTTTCGGTTCGCACAGAGACAGTATTGTAAGCGTCAATAATTTTGAAACGTTTGCTCATCGAGCTTTCACTTATGATATACAATAATGTTTCATGGGTTGCTTAATCTGATCTGGTCGAATGACCATCAATAAATTTGAATATGAGTTCAACATAATTCACAGTGTTGATAATTTTGTCGTGTCGATCGTACTATCGACATTTTAACATCTCGATTTGTCTTCTAACGAGCTTGATATCGTCAACTAAATTGAACAAATTGAAGAGATATGATGGTGGACGCCAAAGGGTTCAGAGATATTAAATTGAAGAGAGATTGACAGCTCATATCCATGGAATAATGAGAATCGCGCTGCTCTACCAACTGAGATGTTTACCCATTATTTTGAGCTTAGCAGCATAGCTAAGATGTCTAAAATAATGGTGTGACCACTGATTAGATTTTGAGAATATAAGAAAAGTTTTGTTTTTGCCACTTCAGGTTGGGCTATTAACAAATGACTGATTTTTCAATTCTGGTCGACGGGCTGTGTTAATAGTCGAAAGTTCTTTAAAGGAATAATTTTTGTTCATATTCTTGACATTTTGATTCATATTAGAGGAAAGGTATAATATGGATTATACTCCTGCTATTCACAGTCACATGAGGTACTGCAAAAAGAGAACTGTACAACAATTAAAAACAAAAAGTTATATGTTCAAGTTCAACAATTAGTTACCGCTTAAATAAAGACAATTCTTTCCATGTGAATTACAAAATTATTAAAATTTTGTATATTTTGAACTTAATTTTGCCTAATTTTTTTCCTGCTTGAAAAAAGCAATGGTAAGTTTATACAACTTTTAAGTATAGTTCAGGCGGTACAAAGTTCGCCGGGCCAGCTAGTTTTATATACGAGCCGGTCTTTTTTTCCAATTAAAATCTCCCTTTATCATAATTTCGGGGAATATTCCTATAAAACGTTTATTTTGCAGAAATCGAAAACATGTCCCACTCAGTAACAATTACCAGAACGACCACAACCACGTCTACATCGGCCATTATCATAAACACAGGATATTTCAAAACATGGCCTGGTATATTCAAACTTCTTGAATTGGTAAGTTGGATTCACTTTAACTTCATATCATAAAAGCCTTGCACTTTGAGTAATTCTCTATAAATAACTCATGATTGACGTCAAAAGATTTTCCCGTCGATATAAAACAGAAATAATCGAAACCAAATCGATGAAAGTTCGCTTCCTGTGAAAGTCTATTTTCCACAGGAACATTTCCTCGCAATCGCTCAAAATTTCACATGAAATAATTAGACTACAGGCCCGTGTCGAAAATTGATGGGTCATTTGAACCGGAAGATGACCTATCTAGAACGATAGAAGGACATAAAATAATAAGATTCAGCACTATGCCGTCACTTGTAAGCTGTCCAACTGAGTACAGGTGGCAATTCAAAAGGACAGGTAGACTGGGTACATTTGGGTCATATGACTTTTGACGGCATTCTTACCATCGATAGCTTCATGGAAAATAATAGGAAAACGGGCAGTGCCGTACAAAAATGATGCGCCATATATTCGGAAAATTTTTTTGATTTTCCGAAAATTTCCATGGTAAAATAGATCATTTGACTTTGTACGGCATCAGTTTTATACGGTTGCCATACATCTTCTAATCCATTATTCAGCAACGCCGTACAAAAATCATGCGACAAAGGGAAAAAATCGAGGGTTGCAACCCCCTCTCTTGCCGTGCTCCAGGGGGTCATTTGAAAAAGTACGGCTTCGGTTCCAAAACATTATCTAGCACTCAAAATTACTATTAAAAATGAGGCCTTCAAAAAAAAATTGTTCATTTTGATGTTATATCAATAATTATCTTAATTTCATCTTATGCTTGACCCATAAAGCTCTAAAGTCATTTGACCCAGTACGGCAACTTCTTTTTTTACATGATACTTTAAGATACAATTCTTATATTATATTGCCGTTCGAAAGAAACTGTTCTAAAAAAAATTATAGAGAAATACAAAAAGTGAAATTTTTCATATTATTGTAAAAGTTTGGAACTCATAGATTAATGATATATAACAATTTTCTACATTTTATCCCTTGTTTTGAATAGTATTAAGGTAAATAAATTAGGAACAAATGATGCCGTACATTTTTATCCAGACCATATCATTTAGGATGATGAAAATTGCGCTACAATTTTAAGGATACTCTATGGTCATTTGATACTGTACGGCATCAACATATTTTTGAAGAGAAAAATTGAAAAAAATGACAAAATAATATGAAAAATTTCACTTTTTGTATTTTTCTATAATTTTTTTAGAACAGTTTCTTTTGAACGGCAATATAATATAAGAATTGTATCTTAAAGTATCATGTAAAAAAAGAAGTTGCCGTACTGGGTCAAATGACTTTAGAGCTCTATGGGTCAAGCATAAGATGAAATTAAGATAATTATTGATATAACATCAAAATGAACAATTTTTTTTTGACGGCCTTATTTTTAATAGTAATTTTGAGTGCTGAATAATGTTTTGGAACCGAAGCCGTACTTTTTCAAATGACACCCTGGAGCACGGCAAGAGAGGGGGTTGCAACCCTCGATTTTTTCCCTTTGTCGCATGATTTTTGTACGGCGTTGCTGAATAATGGATTAGAAGATGTATGGCAACCGTATAAAACTGATGCCGTACAAAGTCAAATGACCTATTTTACCATGGAAATTTTCGGAAAATCAAAAAAATTTTCCGAATATATGGCGCATCATTTTTGTACGGCACTGCCCGTTTTCCTATTATTTTCCATGGAGCTATCGATGGTAAGAATGCCGTCAAAAGTCATATGACCCAAATGTACCTAGTCTACCTGTCCTTTTGAATTGCCACCTGTACTCAGTTGGACAGCTTACAAGTGACGGCATAGTGCTGAATCTTATTATTTTATGTCCTTCTATCGTTCTAGATAGGTCATCTTCTGGTTCAAATGACCCATCAATTTTCGACACGGGCCTGTAGTCTGAATGTTTTTAGGCGCATGTAGTATCGAAAATCTAGGTCACGAAGACGGTCAATTGTTCGTAATACCAGCTTATTCCTTAGAAATCATAAATAGTTAAAATTTGATGTTCGAAAATGAATCAATGAAAAATGCAAGATTTCAAGGTATCTTTATTGATGTTGAGCCTCTTTCCAATGCTCTACCTATGACATCATTCGTACCAGTTTGACCTAGGCCTACAACCGTACTGTTACTATAAATGGCGCTGTCAAGTACATTCATATTCCCCGATATAATCGGAGTGATAATTCATCCAAGAATGTTTTTCCAAGTTGCATTCATCAGGAGCTTATCATTGACCTTATTGGAAGATTCACACATAAAAATATTTTAACCTATACTTAAATGTATTTCTTGTTATATTATCAACAAAAATAAAGCAGACCTAAACGAATATTTATACAATTGAATTTCTTTTTTTTTTCAGATTATTGGAGCTGTAGTTGTTGGTTTAGTCAGTTACTATTATAATTCCTTCGCCTATCGTACACCTGTAACATTTTTCCTTTTAACGGCCATATCATTTCTTGTTGGGACATTTTTGATATTGCTCTCATGTATGATATCAATATCAACAGCATCAATACTACCAAAAACCATCTATGTAAGTTTATTAGCAGAATTTTCATTTCTAAATATTCATTTTAGTTTTAAACTTCTGAATAATATTTTTTTTTCTTCATTTCTGCAGGAAGTAGTATATCATGGCTTCGCCTTCGTACTCTACTTGGCAGCAAGTCTAACATTCATTATAGAAGTCAACCATTACTCGAAAACAAGACACGACAATCATTATGAATGTTATTTCGCAGCAGCAGTAAGTACAAAGATAAAACTTCACTCACTCCTGCTAAAAATATTTTTGTACAACTGCAATTAAAAGTAAAACTTTTAATGACAGCAAACAATGTTAAAATTGATTGTCTACGTGGAAGCGTGTTAAAAGTATTTTAACATTAGTGTTAAAAATGTTTTTAGCACTCCATTTTCTTTCATCCACACCATTTTCAACAAGGGCGCTTGACTTTATCATTGAAAATTTGCTCCACAAAGTTGATGAACTCCATACTTTTGATTTTTCTTCTAAGTATGCCAGGAAAACAGGTTCCCCGAAGTTCCCTTCTTCATTTTTCAATTTACTCCAGGCCAGGAAATTGTTATATGCAATATCGTACTGCTGAACAGATTTTTTAGGTAGGAGTTCCAGATTTGCTCTTCTTGCAGACTCTTCAATATCCACAGGAACAACCAAATCGTCACTTTTATTAATAATTGGACAGGAACGAAATTCAAATGACAGCGTCTTTTCTCATTTGTTAGTAATCATAACGTTGGCAACGTTTGCCATTCACAACAACCTTTTGATTATTTGAATATTAAAATGCATTTTGAAGTTTATTGTCATTGCAAATTCGCCCATTTCATTTCCAAAATAGGGCAGTTGTACAAAAAACATTGTATGGTATTTGTGTTAAAAGTGATTTCATTTTGTTCGTGAAATTGTTCAATTCGCTCCTCTCATTTCACAAACTTTTTCACTCACAAAATAAAACGTCACTTTTAACACTCATATCATAAATAACTATTCTCGAAAGAAATTAAATTACATGAGAAAAATTCTAAAGTGAAAAAACATTTAGGAATAAAATTTTCAGAGAACGAATTTTCGGACAAGCAAAAATTAGGGATCACGTTATATTGCATTACTGAACCTTGATTCTTGGAATATATTTCTAATTTTTTTTTTTTTGCAGATACTAGGATTCGTTTTGACGATCCTCTATTTGTTGAGTACCATTCACGCCATGAGGTCGTACAGAGGACTGTGAAAGATGCAACAGTGGATGAACCAAATCTATCATTTATGTCACTCCAATTTTTCACATTTTTATTTTAAGATTTAAGCGTAAGTTTTGTGTTCATTATATAATATAAGTACCCCAGAGAAATCTGAGGTACGACTTCACTAAAGGCTGAATTACGAAGTACTTAAAAATGTCAGAATATTTATGTCTACACATCTGATTTTTCAGAACTGAACATTTTCTTTAGGTGATTTCATGAACACTTCTGTCGATTATGTAGAAATTAGGAAATTACCTGGTAGATTAAGAAGAGGTAACGATTATTAGAAGAATATATATGTCGAAAGCTTGTGCCTTATTATATCGTATATACAAAATGAGCCTTCATCTATTTAATTTTTGAATTATATAAGAAATATTTCAGAATATATTGCGCTTAAATCTGACAACCTTTAGATTTCGCGAAGTGCAAAAAATAAATATGTATGTATATTGAATATTTATATATTTTTGAAAATACAGTTTACATATATTTTATTGTGGAATTCATTTATATGAATCGTTTTTAAAAATACCTATTTACGTGTACAGTTTTTTATGTCTTTTATTTTTATAACATTACCATTAAGAATAAGCTTTTCTAAGTGTCTATGCTTGGACTAATAATGATTGTAGGTATTTTGTGTTAGAAAGAATAAATTTGACAAAAATTATAAATCTTTCTTTTCTACATATATAGACTCTACGTTGCTCAGATTTTGTCGAGGTCGATCTAAACAATATGTGTTTTAACATGCTCTACAAGATACCACTCTCTAAATTTTTGGGGATGCCGTCTGGGGCTTGAGACATCCGAAAAATGACCCAGCAACGGTTTTCCTTTAAATTAAAACCTTCATATTTTCCAGAGATGATCGTGTTCGAAAAAAAATTTTTTGTGGAAGATGTGCTTTTAGATTCTCTACAAGATACCACTTTCCAAATTTTTTGGGATGCCGTCAGGGCTTGGGAAATCCGGAAAATGATCTGGAAACCTCCATATTTTCCAGAGATGAGCGTGTTCGAAAAAAATTTTTTTGTGGAATATGTGTTTTTGCATGCTCTACAAGATACCACTTTCCAAATTTTTTGGGATGCCGTCTGGGACTTGAGAAATCCGAAAAATGGCCCAGCAACGGTTTTCCTTCAAATAAAACCTTCATATTTTCCAAAGATGATCGTGTTCGAAAAAAATTTTTTAGTGGAAGATGTGTTTTTAGATTCTCTACAAGATACCACTTTCCAAATTCTTTGGGATGCCGTCATGGCTTGGAAAATCCGGAAAATGATCTGGAAACCTCCATATTTTCCAGAGATGAGCGTGTTCGAAAAAATTTTTTTTGTGGAATATGTGTTTTCGCATGCTCTACAAGATACCATTTTCCAAATTTTTTGGGATGCCGTCTGGGACTCGAGAAATCCGAAAAATGACCCAGCAACGGTTTTCCTTCAAATTAAAACCTTCATATTTTCCAGAGATGAGCGTGTTCGAAAAAAATTTGTTTGTGGAAGATGTGCTTTTAGATTCTCTACAAGAAAACACTTTCCAAATTTTTTGGGATGCCGTCAGGGCTTGGGAAATCCGGAAAATGATCTGGAAACCTTCATATTTTCCAGAGATGATCGTGTTCGAAAAAAATTTGTTTGTGGAAGATGTGCTTTTAGATTCTCTACAAGATACCACTTTCCAAATTTTTTTGGATGCCGTCAGGGCTTAGGAAGTCCGGAAAATGATCTGGAAACCTCCATATTTTCCAGAGATGAGCGTGTTCGAAAAAATTTTTTTTGTGGAATATGTGTTTTCGCATGCTCTACAAGATACCATTTTCCAAATTTTTTGGGATGCCGTCTGGGACTCGAGAAATCCGAAAAATGACCCAGCAACGGTTTTCCTTCAAATTAAAACCTTCATATTTTCCAGAGATGAGCGTGTTCGAAAAAAATTTGTTTGTGGAAGATGTGCTTTTAGATTCTCTACAAGATACCACTTTCCAAATTTTTTTGGATGCCGTCAGGGCTTAGGAAGTCCGGAAAATGATCTGGAAACCTCCATATTTTCCAGAGATGAGCGTGTTCGAAAAAAACTTATTTGTGGATAATGTGTTTTAGCATGCTCTACAAGATACCACTCTCCAAATTTTTTGGGATGCCGTCTGGGACTCGAGAAATCCGAAAAATGACCCAGCAACGTTTTTCCTTTAAATTAAAACCTTCATATTTTCCAGAGATGATCGTGTTTGAAAAAATATAATTGGAAAAACAATGAAAAAAAATCAACTTTACGTCTTTACAGTTGTCTTCAAAGCTCTAAATGAAGCAGAGTTTAAAAAGTCAATGTGAGCTATATAAAAAGTAACCTCACCAACAGCTGAAGATCAAAGTACCCACAGAATTTATTATTATTCGCCTAGATCCGCCACTGGTACTCTGAAACACCATCGTGTAATAACGATTAATAAGGTTTTCAACGCAGGATTAATCAAGTTAGTCTATGGGATTAATTGAACTAATATCTGGCAACGAAGAACCTACCTACTCAAAGCCACCTACATTAACGCAATCCAATAATCTCTACTAGTACGTCCCTGTCGTGATCCAAATCCCTGCATTCTAAATTTAAATAAACCATCCAAAAATAGACATAAATACCCCATAGTTGAAATTCGTCCCTTTTAAAATGCCCCCTGAGACATTCACACTGCCACAGACCACCAATCAGGTTTGTTTGTAATGTTTGTGTTGGAAAAACTGACCAACTGCATGAACAATTTATCCGATTCCAGATCTTCATGAGACCAACAATTGTCGTGATGCCCAGTTCAAATTCTCATAATGGTATAGGATGCTGCGGGTGTTTTAGGTGCTGTACTTGTGTGAATGTGAACTTTTTAAAAACCGAGATCGGTGTTGTTAAAGTGTTAGAACTGGTAGGTATCCCTTAACTTTTCAACAGTTTTGAAGTCTTTGTTTATGTTTGCTGGTGACTAATAAAGTTGAAATGGTTGGATATGCAACACACAATACATTAAATACACTGCACATAAAATCATATCAGAACACAAATAATTAATCACAGAACACAAATATAAATTAATCCTCGATCACAGATTCACGGCTTCTTTAAAACAAGCCATGAAATAGGGTCAACAAGGCAACATTGGAAGAGGGTGAGAGTTAAGTGAATTTCTGTTAGATCAATGTCTGAATCGACTGTAACTAAGAAATAAGATCGAATTTTCTTGTTTTGCTACCACTTCTAGCACTTCTGATTCATCGATACATATTCAGTTTTCGAGAATAGAATATTTGCATCCAAAAAAGAAAAAATAAACAGTAATTTTCATATCCTTTATTGTTACCATGATGTTCTAAGAAAGTTTATTACATTCTCATGTTCTCTCTTTGATGAAATCTTCTTTCAACAGATTTTGGGAATGATATGCCATTCCCTGGTGCTAAATTTTGGAACCCAATATGCTGTTACCATAGGCTCATCTTACCAATCCTTCCTGACTACAGCTTCCTGGAGCTTTATGACGACGGGCCTACTCTTATTATGTTACCTTTTTTCGCCTAGGTCCCTCGGTTTGATCAGACAATCTTTATTTGTGAGTATTTTTTTTATTTCTTCATTTCTAAGAAACTTGCTGCACTCTGGCAACGTTGAAATTCGAAATGTCCGTTTTCTATGATTAGAAAACTCTATGATTGTTTATTCTATAACTGATGTTCGTTATCTATGACCGTGATTTGAATGGATAGTCGTTGAAATCAAAACAGATTTTCGAAATTGAACAATTCATCAAAATGGACAATGGTTCGACGTCGACTCCAACGAAAAATAAAAGTGGGAAAACTGTTACGATACCCTCAACCCCTTTCTTGAAAAAAATTGGTTTTGGCACAGGTAAATTGAGGATTAACTCCTGAAAAGTTGACCCAGCAAATGAACTCTGAATTTTGTAGGTGTTTGTGTCTACGAGTATGAAAGATCACCATTAGCTTCTAAAATTAGATCACCTTGGGCAATCAAAAAACTGAGCAAGAAGGATCGTGCAGGAAATGTCCATCTCAGCCAGAAGATATCGTGGGAAGCTGAGATCTTGAGAAAGTTAGAACATCCAAATATTGTAGGATTTCGTGCGCACTTGAGATCAGAAGGTGGTGATATTTTGGCCATGGAAGAATGCTCTGCATGCCTGGGAAATCTCATTGAAGATAGAAGGGAGAGTGGAGATTTGACGCCTTTTCCTAAAAACGAAATCGTTAAAGTGGGCTTGGACATAAGCAGTGCATTGAATTACTTGCATAATACTGCTCTATTAATACACTGTGATATAAAATCGTACAATATTCTCATTAATGGCGATTTTGCTGCATGTAAATTATGTGACTTCGGTTCCTCTTTGCCGCTGACCAAAGATGGAACGGTAGATGAGGAAAAAGCAGGAATCGACTACGAATATTGCGGAACTAACATCTGGATGGCTCCGGAAGTTCTGAAATTCCCGCAAGAAGTCAGTGTCAAGGCAGACATATACTCTTTCGGACTCGTACTTCAAGAAATGCTAACTTTGACAGTACCGATGACTGAAAATATTATGGATACTTTGGAATTATCATTCGATGATGATTATCTTTCCAACATGGAATATCCTGAAGTGGACGAGGAAATATACAATGATGTCATACTCGTTATAAATATGTGCAGTTCTAGTGAGCCGAAACAAAGACCAAATTCACAGAGTTTGGGAGAAATATTCCAAAGTTTGATGGATTGATCAAATTTCTATGGTTTTTGCAATATATGTCAATTTTAATGGTTTGATCATGATACACTCAAATAAATATGAATGTATTGTGATTATCAATGCAGAAAACTTTGGCTTTTGTTAATACTTTAGATAAATATATTTTATGATGAAAGATTCAGTTTTATTTCAAGTGTTTCTGTAAATATTTTATTAAATTCAAAAAAACATTTGACAAAAATGAATGAATGATTTAAAACCTCGTTTAAAACATATTTGATAAAAAATAATGTACCAATTTTCATGAAATCCCAATAATTAAAGTCTAATTTATTTCTTTGTAATGCATATACAAAATACATTGTGTGGCGATTCAACTAAGAATCTATGTTGATACACTGACTAATTAAAATTGTTCTCACCTTATTTCAGGAAACAGCTTTCAACGGAATAGCTGCATTCAGTTATATCACAGCTTGTTCTTATTTAGGATACGCTGTAAATATGTTTTTGCAACCACTTGCCCTGATGTCTTCTGCACTGAACGCTTATCCTGCAGTTAGCACTGCTTATGTAAGTTTATAGAAATCAAAGATTTCAACTTGAATGAAGACAGCGAAAGTTCAAAAATAATGCGAAAAATTTTATTTTCCAGATACTTGGGACATTTGTGGGTCTGTTATATTCATATGATGCTTGGAAATCATGGACTTATTACAGAAACTTTATATGAGACTATCTTTTGTCTAATTTTTTTTCAATTTTGTATTACCAAAGTGTGAAAAGCAATTATTTTTATTGATATACTTTTGCTAAGATATGCGTGATGATGGAATGATGTACCTATGTAAATATACAAAAATCGACGAGTGCAATATATTATGGCACAAAGACTACTGTAAATAAATGACAGCTACTTTTTTTGAGACTTTTGTTTTATATCGTTGTCCTACAGCTCAGCTCCTTGATTAGTGCATTAGCAAAGAGGTATTACAGATTAACCTAGCTTTTAACATATTTATGAGCATATTAGTGCTCGAAAATACGACGAAATGCACCGAGAAAGTTAAAGTGACACCTCTACTAGACGGGGGCACAACCGGGCCCCCAGATCTCATATTTTGACATTGAATATTTCTGTGATTAACCTATATTATTAAATCTCCTCTCTATGTTCCGTCTGATGTTGAGATAAATATTATGATAATTTACATGTAGATAATTATATTTAGAACAAAATAAATATTTGAAGAAATTTATTCTGCAATGATAATTCCAACTGTGTAGAATTTATATAGAAGTTTGAAATAACCAATAAAATCCAAAATGAAGCTATTTAGATTATTTGTTCATCAAAAAAACTTTAGTGGTATATTTCAAACAAATGAGTTAGATTTCCTACATTCACCACCGATCATTTACAGAGGAAGATCTCATAATAAATCCGAAAGACCTTCCCGAAGCTAAGAAAGGGGATATAGTAGAAATATACCATCCCCCTCCGGATGGAGATAAAGCCAAAGATTATGAGGAAGAAAACCCTAGGCTACTTTTACAAATTAAAACATTATCGGAGGATTTATTGCCTACTAAAGGGGTGACTAAAGGTGAGATTCAGACCGGTTTTTACAGTAAGTTCATACAAATTTTTTTCAGATACTCTAAGTGTGGAGCAAAGTATAGCAACATCCTTCGGGTTGAAGATTTATAAGACTGTTTCTGTAAGAATTGTTAATCCAGCTGATGTAGCATTAGATTCTATAGAATTGACCTTCAAAGATCAGTATATGGGGAGGTCGGAAATGTGGAGACTGAAAAACTACTTGGTATGTTCTCAAATTCCACTTTAAACATTCTAAAACACCAAATAAATGCATGAATTCTTATAGAAAGATACCTGCATGTACACGAATAAAAAATTAGAGTTTTGCGGTGGAGCAATTCGTTGTCAAGTATACGAAATGTGGGCGCAAGGCGAGAGAGTGGCTTGCGGAGTCCTCACCGAAGACACCAAAATCGTATTCCGATCCTCCACTTCGATGGTATACCTGTTCCTACAAATGTCTTCGGAAATGTGGGATTTCGACATTTACGGTGATCTCTATTACGAAAAGGCTGTGCACGGATTCCTGGCCGATCTGTTTGCCAAGTGGAAAAAACACGGGAGCAATCACGAAGTCACCATCGTTCTGTTCTCGAGGACATTCTATGAGGCCACGCATTTGGAAGAATTTCCTCAACACATGAGGGAATGTCTGCAGCAGGATTACAAGGGGAGATTTTACGAAGACTTTTATCGGTGAATATGTTTATGCTTGTGCTACTTTTCTTATCAGTTCAAAATCAGTATTTAATAGTGTAAGTTCAAGAAGGACAGAGGTTTCTTCTTTTTTTGGTTTTTTTTTTATTTTTTTTTCTTTGCAATCCAAATCAGTGTCACAATTTACTGTGTTTATAGTGTGGCTGTTCAGAATGAGAGATACGATGATTGGTGCGGAATTTTGGTCCAGCTAAGGAAAATATTTTCCGAATATTTGAAGATTGTTTTAGAGTATCATTCTAGACCTGGTGTTACTATTCCTCCAGCCACAAATAGCACTGCAGCTCAAGGGAACTTTCTAGAAGTGTTGAATATGTCTCTCAATGGTTCGTTTTCTTTTCGCACGTTTGCCTAAAGTCTAAAACAGTAATTTTTTAGTGTTTGAAAAACATTACCTAGATAGAAGTTTCGATAGAACAGGCCAGTTGAGTGTTGTCATTACACCAGGTGTTGGGGTTTTTGAAGTAGATAGAGAACTTACAAACATAACCAAACAAAGAATAATCGATAACGGTGTTGGAAGTGATCTTGTCTGCGTCGGGGAACAACCTCTACATGCAGTTCCTCTACTCAAGGTACCTAAACATTTGACCAATTCTTGCACACATTTGTAATTAAAAAATCTCAATTATTTCCAGTTCCACAATAAAGATGCCCACAAAAAGGTACCTGACGACTATTCGATGCCCCACTGGATAAATCTCTCGTTTTATTCGTCAAACAAAAAGATACCGCATTCGAATTTCGTACCTAGAATCAAGCTACCCCCAATTTCGAAAGTAAAAAAGAAGGTCATACCTGAAGATGAATACATTCACAAATCCTTCTTTGACTACGACGCTTACGATGCTCAGATATTTCAGCAGCCACCGGCACACCCGCTTTCTGAAATAAAGTAGGTGATTTGAAAATTTAAATACACTGCGCAAAAAAATTAACGCACATTCTGAAAATCTCAATTTTAATGAAAGTTAACTCTACATTGACTTTATAACTTATTTTTATGTTCTGTCGGGAAGGTTTTGAACGAAACAAGACACATTAAATGGAAGAAAAATTCAGGATATCACCGAATCTTATGTGAAAGAAGAGAAATGAACAATTTTCAAAATACTGAAATGCTGATAAGTGATTTAATACTTGGTATTTCCACCCCTTGCGTTAATTACAGCTCGGCAACGACGGTTCATACTCAAAATGAGTGACCTTAAAATGTTCTGATCTAATCCCAGATTTCTCCGAGTTGGATTCCTAAGTCATTAAGAGTAGCTGGATGATTTTCTGAACTTCTCAGCTTTCTATTGAGGTTGTCCCAAACCTGCTCAATCGGATTGAGATCTGGACTTCTTGCTGGCCATTCCATTCGAGAGACTTCAACCTATTATCGTCCATAAAAATGAAATTTTCACCAATGTATGGGGCAAATGGCACTACATGCTCTTCAAGAATGTTCCTTATATACTTATCAGCATTCATAGCTCCATTATCAACGACCACTAGGTCTGTGCGAGTAGTCAAAGATATTCCACCCCATACCATAATCGATCCTCCCCCGAAACCAGTAGTATTCAGGAAATTGCACTGAGCATATCTTTCATGTGGACGTAAGTATACAAGGGAACGTCGATCACAATGGTAGAGGCAGAATCTAGACTCATCTGTGAAGAGAACTCTTTCCCAATCGGCCTCTTCCCAATGGATATGCTCTCTCGCAAAATCCAAACGCGCCCTTCGATGGGCTGGGGTAAGAGCTGGGCCTCTTGCCGCGACACGAGGCCTTAAATCATATTTTCTGAGGCGATTTCTTATTGTCTGAGTGCTAATTTGCACCTCATGAGTTTGCTAAAGCTGATTTTGAAGGAGGCGAGCGGTTGCAAACCGTTGTCTCAACGAAGAAACTCTCAAGTAACGTTCTTGAATGGCAGTTGTTACCCGTGGTCTACCCTGTCCTGGTCTTCGGACACTCATACCTGTCTCCCTGAATCGCTGCAACATTCTGGACACACTTGTATGGGAAACTCCAAACCTTTCTGCAATTCTTGTGTATGTCCACCCTTCTTCTCGCAAAACTACCGCTTGGGCACATTCCTCTTGGGTCAAATTGCGATCGAGTGTAGAAAATCAAACGAAAGAAAAACTATTGATCACTAGAATTGATCGAGAACAACTGATTTTAGAATGGAGCCAATACATTCAAAATCTGATAATATCATCTTTTTTTATTCCTGCTGGGAGAAAACATCTGTATTGAAGAAAAACGTTGAAAGTGGATAACATATGCATGCATAATTCTGATAAAGATAATTATCATTGAGAACACCTTCAGTTGTAGAATAAATTTGAGATTTCCATAATGTGCGTTAATTTTTTGCGCAGTGTAGTTCTGCTCTACCAATAATAATAAACTCCTGTTTTCTATTTTATTTTGTACTTCATGATCTTCAATTTTACATTTACTATTTATGTTGATAAATGCTCAACATTTTATTCATCTCGAAAACCTTTTAGTACTATCCAAAGTAAATTAAACTACCGTTACAAGCGAAGTTCAGGTAGTTTGTTAAACGAGGAAGAAGCAGCTAAGTTCAAACGTAAACTGTCCGATCCAGACATCCAACCGAAAAGTAGCTCTGTCGTCAGATCAGAACCTATAGCGATACCTCCAGCTCTAACAAGTCCTGTAATTTCGCCACCGAATGAAAGTGAGTTAGAAAATCCTCAAAAATAGTATAAAAAAAGATTTAATTTTGTTTTTCAAAGTGGACAGGGAAAAAGAAATATCCCCACCTATCCGTATGGTGGTAGGTTCCGAAGGATCTCCACCGCTCGAGTCCAAAGCTCTGATAAATCCGTTCGATCCTACACATGTTACGATAAAACTAACCTCAAATCGTAGGAGATGGACTCATATATTTCCAAAAGGTGAATATCGTTCAGCGTTGTTTGTATTTTGAAATGAATCAGAAATTTTAGGGCCTACGGGTGTTCTTATACAGCAACATCACTACCAAGCGGTGCCTGCTAATAAGCATGAAGATAAACCGAAAGAGAGTACTGATAATTCATCTTTTTGTATGACAGAAGCTTTACATGAGTGTAAGTGTACAAATACTCAAGGTTCAAGATTTTCCGATAGAGCGACCCAGTACATTTTCCTTCTAATGGCAGCCAATATTTGGTAAAACTTTTTTTCAGATCTCAAAAAGAAACCCAATACTTCAACTCCAAGTAGTAACACTTCAGGACCGTCCAAAAATCCAAGCAAAAGTTTGACTCTCCTGTGGGGTGCCACAGGGGAACAAGAGTGGACCCCTGCTTTAACTACAGGTAGAAATATGCATCGAAAATTGTTCATTTTGTTTGATTCCATTAATCCCAAATTTAGGTTGATCTATTTGGAAGAAGTTTAATCAAAAATTAAAATAGAAAATTTAACATTTACTTTCATTGATTAATCCTGCATGACAGCCGAAAGTTATCTCAAATATCTAATAGGGAAACTTGTTTGAGTTTTTTTCAGAGATTATTGATAATGAATTCAATTATTTCATACCACTTCAATGTTTTCATCAACGAATTGTAATTCAATTCACTGCCCTTAAATACTTGTGAACGTAAATACTTATACTCCATTCACAATTATAAAATCACAACTCTGGCCTTGGAAATTTGACACATTCCACTCTGTATCGAAGTTATGACGTTTTTCAAAATATTTTTATGTTCCAAGTCAACACTATGTTGCACTTTCTACATTCTTAGCGTATTTCTCAGAATGTGAATTTATTCGGAAAATGAATGAATTGGAAAAGATGTGACGGACGAAAATAATTAACGTTTATATGAATTGATAGAAAGGATTCCTTTTCTAGTTATTTGAATGAAAAGTACGTTCAAGAGATCACTGTTGAAATATATTATTTGTCGCCATGGAAGAAAATTGCATTGCTTTCACATAATTTCCATATGCATGCCTGTGAAGATTTAATGTATATTATCCTCTTGAACTGAAAGTTCAAGACTTGACATCAATTGTTGAATCAAGAATAATGGATCATTATATCCCTCTACTGGAATCCAAATAGTTGAAGGGAGTTCTGATGCAACAGGAACTTTTTCTTGGAACATAACCTTGATAGCTAACTTGATAAAAATAAGAGTAGAAGATATACATTTCATTTATTTGATCTTATGAACAAGGAGTAAAATATTCTGACTGTATAGTAATTTATTAGTTTAAAAAATATTCATACATTACAACCACAGTAGGTTTGTACAAATAATATGGAACAGGTCAAACATATGCTTCACATTTATCATTCACCTGTTCTAAAATAAGACACAAACTCCTCCACATTATAGGGCCCCTACAGCATTAAAAGCTTGTGTCTCTTTTGAAAGAAGTAGCACTAGATATAATATATTCTTTCGATTAAGAGCAAATACCTACCGTTGAATGTTACATACACAAATTTCTTCAAAATGGGCTTATACGAAGTGGTTCTTTTTCTGAAACGTGAAAACGATCAACAATAATCATTTAGAGACCGATGATGGCCATCCAAAACCCGTTTACTTATGAAAATCGTGCAATTTCATTCTGCAAGTTCTTTCCTCATAATTCCTCGAAAATCCTACCTGAAACATATTTTCAGGTCGCTTTCGTGAAAAGATCGTATAAGGAAGCCTTTTTTGTCCATTTACCCATTCCAAATAAATTTTGAGCACCAAAAACGATACCGAAACTAACCAAACTTCTGGGGGACCGGAATTTCGTTTGAAATCTTTCCAAACGGCCAGATACCTAAAAAAAACTTCGTTATCAAGTGTAAAAAAGGCGATTAGTACTTACTTTTGCTTTATTCATGCTTATAAATCGATTTTTGGTCCAATTAAAATTTGCCGTTTGTACCCATGCCAAAATATCTTTGATACTTTTACTTTGATGTAAACAAAGAAACTGGCAACGCCGTTTTGTCATTAAAGATATTCTCTGTACGCGCACAGATTTTTTATCAGGTGCACCAATTCCTGAAAACGAAACCATGGCCAAAGTTGTGATTTTATAATTGTGAATGGAGTATAGACAAAGGTCTAAGCGTAAATAAGGTCAATGGGCTGTATTGAAAACATCATTTGGCTTTCATTCATTGTAATAAACAAAAGAAAAAGTATTAATGGGTCACATTAGTTAAACTGAATACTAAAACAACTATGATATTTACAAAACAAAAGGAATTATTTTTTACTTAACGAATTCAAATTTTTGCAGTAGTACAGATTAAAATAAATCAGTAGGTGCAATCTATTCTTATTGAATAAAAACTGATCGAATAAAGTAATTAACACCTTTTGTGAATAAATAATCTCTCAGTTTTTCAGTACACGCAGCTTGAAAAATAATTAAGATTGTTCTACACGATTAACAAAACTTTATCTAGAAACCATCGATTCATTCGGAAAAGACCTACTCATTAGACCCTCCTTAAACGTTCCCATTTTGGACTCATTCACCTTTGTTCCATGTGCATCTTCATCGTCTGTCTGTCTGTCCTGGAAACTGTGGATTATGAAGTCAATGAAGTGCTCATAGGTTTGATTTTCAGATTTATTACAATTTACTACTTTTCTACAGAATCTACTTTCAATTCTATCAGCTTTGCTTGAACAGTAGTTTCGGTTGGAACTTTTATACGGAGTTGATAGCTAGCTTGTGTGTTGCTTTGTGATTGATGAAAATTTATCTGCATTCGATTTGTATATTTCGATATTTTAGTTTTATTATCTTTTTTTGCATGTTTTATAGTCGAATTGGATGCGAATAGGTTTTTATTGTTGTCTGTGAAGTGTATCATTTCATTTTTTATTTATTATTTCTTCATTTAACTTGCACAATCCCACTAACACTCACTATAACATCTTTTCTATCACTTTGTTTTTTGTTTGCCTCTATTTGTAGAACTATTAATTTGCACATTTTTTAGTACCTTATTAACATAGACTTACTAAAATTAATTTTAAAATTAGACCTCTTAGTATTCTAGCGTATTCATTCATAGTTGTCCATTTTAGAAAATTTTCTCTTACACAATTTTTACGAATAGGTGTCGATTGGAAGTCTCTGACAATCCCAGCATGTTTACCGATAACAACAGACTATTTTCCCGATGAAAGAGCTCTGAACCTGGATTATGTGGTTTCGCTCTACAGTCTGGTACCAGATAGCGTATCTGCTGATTTTGCTCAACAGAGACCGACCTACAGAAAACTCTTAACGACAGAGGAAGTATTCAGAGAGTTGATTTCGCAGAGATTAGCTCAAGGATTTCAGCTTATTGTCATGGATAATAACGATAAATCCAGTAGTTCTTTGGCAATGAAACAGAGCGTTGTAAGAACAACAACGAACGAGAAAGATGATAACACTTACTTTTTGTCTATCGGTAGACTGTTTCACAAGATATATTTATCTGGGAACGCCATTTTTGTTACCAGATATAGGCCCAGGTGAGTGAGCAACAAATATTAAATATCTGTTCTTTTTGTTATTTTTGAATATTAAATACACTGCGCAAAAAAATTAACGCACATTATGGAAATCTCAAATTTATTCTACAACTGAAGGTGTTCTCAATGATAATTATTTTCATCAGAATTATGCATGCATATGTTATCCACTTTCAACGTTTTTCTTCAATACAGATGTTTTCTCCCAGCGGGAATAAAAAAAGATGATATTATCAGATTTTGAATGTATTGGCTCCATTCTAAAATCAGTTGTTCTCGATCAATTCTAGTGATCAATAGTTTTTCTTTCGTTTGATTTTCTACACTCGATCGCTATGCAACGCGAAACACGCAATTTGACCCAAGAGGAATGTGCCCAAGCGGTAGTGTTGCGAGAAGAAGGGTGGACATACACAAGAATTGCAGAAAGGTTTGGAGTTTCCCATACAAGTGTGTCCAGAATGTTGCAGCGATTCAGGGAGACAGGTATGAATGTCTTAAGACCAGGACAGGGTAGACCACGGGTAACAACTGCCATTCAAGAACGTTACTTGAGAGTTTCTTCGTTGAGACAACGGTTTGCAACCGCTCGCCTCCTTCAAAATCAGCTTGAGCAAACTCATGAGGTGCAAATTAGCACTCAGACAATAAGAAATCGCCTCAGAGAATATGATTTAAGGCCTCGTGTCGCGGCAAGAGGCCCAGCTCTTACCCCAGCCCATCGAAGGGCGCGTTTGGATTTTGCGAGAGAGCATATCCATTGGAAAGAGGCCGATTGGGAAAGAGTTCTCTCCACAGATGAGTCTAGATTCTGCCTCTACCATTGTGATCGACGTTCCCTTGTATACAGACGTCCACATGAAAGATATGCTCAGTGCAATTTCCTGAATACTACTGGTTTCGGGAGCTATGAATGCTGATAAGTATATAAGGAACAATCTTGAAGAGCATGTAGTGCCATTTTCCCCATACATCGGTGAAAATTTCATTTTTATGGACGATAATGCCAGACCTCATCGTGCGCGCATCATTCAGGAGTACCTCGAAGAGGTTGAAGTCTCTCGAATGGAATGGCCAGCAAGAAGTCCAGATCTCAATCCGATTGAGCAGGTTTGGGACAACCTCAATAGAAGGCTGAGAAGTTCAGAAAATCATCCAGCTACTCTTAATGACTTGGAATCCAACTCGGAGAAATCTGGGAAGGATTAGATCAGAACATTTTAAGATCACTCATTTTGAGTATGAACCGTCGTTGCCGAGCTGTAATTAACGCAAGGGGTGGAAATACCAAGAATTAAATCACTTATCAGCATTTCAGTATTTCGAAAATTGTTCATTTCTTTTCTTTCACATAAGATTCGGTGAAATCCTGAATTTTTCTTCCATTTAATGTGTCTTGTTTTGTTCAAAACCTTCCCGAGAGAACATAAAAAATAAGTTATAAAGTCAATGTAGAGTTAACTTTCATTAAAATTGAGATTTTCAGAATGTGCGTTAATTTTTTTGCGCAGTGTATTTTAATAATTATTTGTTTCTATTTTTCTTTTGTTTGTTTTTCTAGACATCCCTACCCTGGATTCAAATATCAATACAGATACAGGTTCCATGCACCCCACCACGATAAATACGAAGAATCGTATGCTCTATTCACTACAGAAAAATTAGAACATTACAATTGGAACTACTTAGATCATTACATTTGTACTGGGGGAGATTCTGAATTCACTTTAGTGGAAGCTTTGAAATATTGGAGGTTAATAGAAATACAGTATAAACACTGGAAATATGTAATATTGATTTATTTTTAGATTCAGAGTGTTTCTCGTACCAGCGAATAATCCTGCTACGAAAAAAATCATCGAAGGCAATCAGCATTTCAACATTTACACTTTGCCTTCAAGCGCGGACTACCAAAATATGATAGAAGGGTTTCTGAGGTTCTTAGAAACCGCCATAAACAAAATAAAAAGGAGTCAAGTGTGCAAGAAACCGAGGGTTTGTAGAACTATCTGTTTTGTAACGTTGCTTCATTATATTTTAATCTCTTTCTGTTTGTTTTTAATATATTAATTTTGCATGCTATTTGCTTTTTACGCATGTTGTAGATGTCTTTGAATATAACAAACAACACACCCCTTCTCCAGCCGAGACGCAATAGTATGAGCAATTTCTTGCAGGTAGATATCCTATCTTTTAAAATTATATTTTAAAGTCGATTTTATAGTCATGAGTACAAGAAATCCAAATGAGAATAAGCAAAACACTAACATTCCTTGAAAATAAATCGAAATATCAGTTACTCAAGACTATAAAATTAACCTTCAAACAATACTTTATTCAAATTTCGAAAAATGTTGTTGAAGATTACTGTTCATCCATAAATATTAAAACTGTTTTTAGAATATAAGACAAAAATTTTCTAGAATTATTTTAATCGCAAACGGATATTTTTCAAGATTTAAATGATCCTCAATTTTTTTTTGCTCATTATAGAACTAATTGCTTAGCCTTTCTTTTTATTATTTTGCGATAAAAATAGATTTCCTTACTAATAACTTCTGTAGATAATTTTTATATTGCTCTCAGCTCAATTATACTTCAGTGTATTTTTTATCATTTGAAGAAATCGAGCAAAAGGTATGTTTTCATGTAATGAAAATTGTTTACAAGGGCGGATATAGCTCTTTTTCATGGGAGGGGTAATAACGATCAAGGGAGCGGTAGTGTTTTTCTTTCGTTTGATTTTCTACACTCGATCGCTATGCAACGCGAAACACACAATTTGACCCAAGAGGAATGTGCCCAAGCGGTAGTTTTGCGAGAAGAAGGGTGGACATACACAAGAATTGCAGAAAGGTTTGGAGTTTCCCATACAAGTGTGTCCAGAATGTTGCAGCGATTCAGGGAGACAGGTATGAATGTCCGAAGACCAGGACAGGGTAGACCACGGGTAACAACTGCCATTCAAGAACGTCACTTGAGAGTTTCATCGTTGAGACAACGGTTTGCAACCGCTCGCCTCCTTCAAAATCAGCTTGAGCAAACTCATGAGGTGCAAATTAGCACTCAGACAATAAGAAATCGCCTCAGAGAATATGATTTAAGGCCTCGTGTCGCGGCAAGAGGCCCAGCTCTTACCCCATCCCATCGAAGGGCGCGTTTGGATTTTGCGAGAGAGCATATCCATTGGGAAGAGGCCGATTGGGAAAGAGTTCTCTTCACAGATGAGTCTAGATTCTGCCTCTACCATTGTGATCGACGTTTCCTTGAATACAGACGTCCACATGAAGGATACGCTCAGTGCAATTTCCTGAATACTACTGGTTTCGGGAGGAGGATCGATTATGGTATGGGGTAGGAATATCTTTGACTGCTCGCACAGACCTAGTGGTCGTTGATAAGCTATCAATGCTGATAAGTATATAAGGAACATTCTTGAAGAGCATGTAGTGCCATTTGCCTCAAACATTGGTGAAAATTTCATTTTTATGGACGATAATGCCAGACCCCATCGTGCGCGCATCGTTCAGGAGTGCCTCGAAGAGGTTGAAGTCTCTCGAGTGGAATGGCCAGCAAGAAGTCCAGATCTCAATCCGATTGAGCAGGTTTGGGACAACCTCAATAGAAGGCTGAGAAGTTCAGAAAATCATCCAGCTACTCTTAATGACTTGGGAATCCAACTCGGAGAAATCTGGGAAGGATTAGATCAGAACATTTTAAGACCACTCATTTTGAGTATGAACCGTCGTTGCCGAGCTGTAATTAACGCAAGGGGTGGAAATACCAAGTATTAAATCACTTATCAGCATCTCAGTATTTCGAAAATTGTTCCTTTCTCTTCTTTCACATAAGATTCGGTGAAATCCTGAATTTTTTTTCATTTAATGTGTCTTGTTTCGTTCAAAACCTTCCCGAGAGAACATAAAAAATAAGTTATAAAGTCAATGTAGAGTTAAGTTTCATTAAAATTGAGATTTTCAGAATGTGCGTTAATTTTTTTGCGCAGTGTAGTTTCTTCCTAGGTTCGATACTTCAGGAAATTTTCAACTTTTCGTGGAAAATTTACGAAAATTTTTGTATTTTTTTATGGTCATTACTCGAAAACTATATTTCATAAAAAATTTCTGATTGCATATTCTTAATTCCTTCTTAGTTCCTTCCTAGGTATTTACCCCCCCTCCCTTAAATCCGCCCTTGATTGTTTATGTATTTTTCTTTATTTTACCTAGTATTGAATTTATTTTTCTAAGTTTTAGCATGAATTTGCAAGAAAACTAACTTTGTTGTTATTTTCTAGCATGACGTATCTAGAATTCCTCAATTTCTTTATACAAACGGGATTCTTTATTTCTAACAAATATTTTCCAGAACATGAACAGCTCCCCCTTTCGCGAAAGAATGGACAGCAACAGAATGCCAGATAGGCCTCGTCTCAGGTTTGAAAAGAATTTTTTTTCAGCATTTTACAGATTGGATTGCAACTGACTATCTCTTAACCTGTAGCAGCACCGTATTAGCGTAGTGACTAATTTTAATTCTAGTTCTTATTTCTATTTGCATATTTACCGCTTACCACTTCTTCACTGCTGATTTGCTTGCAGACTGCATCGCGATCTGGTGAAAGATATGTACCGCCGTCGTTTAGGTTGGTATCATTGATTTAGCCGTCTCAAAACCAGTATTATTTACTCATTTAATACACTAGACTAGACTAACCAAGATATGTTTCAAAAAGCATTAACCTGAGGTTAGGAGATTTTAAGAGCTTGTTTAAATCCGTAGCTAGTTCGGTCACCCGTACAGGTACCGAATCTTTCTTTTGTAGTTGCATTTTGATTGCTAATATAAATTATAAATATCGAAAAGTACTTAGTGATGCTTCGATTCGATTTGATTGAATGAGTAGATTGCTAATTCTTCAAAAGAATATTCGATTTTTCATCAAAATAACATTGTAGATCTGGGTCTAAAGTAGATAGGAGCCGTACAGTGACAGTGGCCCAAGATACTGGTTCTTCTGAAGCGCAGGGTGTGGACGTTTTCTCAGAAGAAAGGTTAATATGTTTCTATTTTTACTGTTATTCAAATCTGATTGATATTCATCGTAGTAGATATCTTTGAATAAGAACCAAGAAATATACGAGGATATATTGAAAAAATCTTAGCCTACTATAGAACGAAACAAAATTTCAATGTCAATATTTTATTACTCAACATATTCTCCTCTTAATTGAATACATTTATCACAGCGAACCTGCAACGTTTCTAGACCTTTAAAAAATGTTTTTTCTTGCTCTTTAAACCAGTCCTCCGCAGCTTTCATTACCTCCTCGTTGGAAGAAAATTTACGACCTTCAAAACTTTTTTTCAGTTGAGGAAAGAGATGATAGTCGGACGGAGCCAAATCTGGTGAATTATGGGGGTGTTCTAGTAATTCTAACCCTAAATCACGAATTTTTTGCATAGCAACATGAGATTTGTGTACTGGGGCGTTGTCCTGTGAAAACAAAATACCTTCGGATAGCTTTCCGCGTCTTTTCTCTTCAATTTTTTCCCGTAGAGTGGTCAGTCATGTCGAATAGTAATCTCCAGTTATTGTCCTACTCTTATCCAAAAAATCAATCATGATTACTCCATGGCAATCCCGAAAAACTGAAGTAAGAACTTTTCCAGCAGATTTTTGGACACGAAACTTCTTAGGTCTTGGAGAACCAGGGTGTCGCCATTCCATCGATTGTTGCTTCGTTTCTGGATCGTAGAAATGTACCCAAGTCTCATCCATAGTAACAATTCGGTTTAAGAAGTCTACATCGTTTTCAAATCGAGCACAGATCGAACGCGATGCTTCTACTCTTGCACGCTTTTGGTCAACATTCAAACATTCGGGGATCCGTTTTGCAGAAATTTTTCTCATGTCCAAATTGACGTGAACTATATGATGAACGCGTTCATAAGAAATCTTCAGTGCTTCAGATATCCGTTTTAGCCCAATTCGACGGTCTGATAAAATCATGTCATGAACAGCATCGATATTTTCGGGGACTGACACAGAAACTGGCCTTTCCGATCGGTCATCATTTTCAATGGAAAATTTACCTCTTTTGAAGCTTGCAGTCCAATTTTTCACGGTCGCATATGAAGGACATTGATCACCAATGGTATTAAGCATATCTTGGTAAATCTGCTTACCTCTTAACCCTTTTAGATACAGATGATGGCTCAATACTCCAATTTACAATTTCGGTGAATATCTTTTTTTAATTTATTGCGTAACTCTGGTTTACTTTTTTGACATCGAACTCTACACTGACACTTCTTATAAGTTATTGTTCGTTGATATGGTATCGCAATATTTTGTTTATGCATGGAACTGGTCTAGGCTAACTAGATATCAATACATCCTCGTACCTTTGAATAAGAACCAAGAGATATGATTCATGATTGCCAACCTATTTTCTATATTTGAAGCTCATCCACCTCTGGTCCAGTGCTAAAAACCTCAGCTTCCAACCTAGAGATAGTGGAAGCCATGAAGCATCAAATTAACGGCGTTTCTTTCATAAACATGCAGCAAAACCTGCCTTCTTACACTTTCGTGGCAGCTGAAGCTGTAACATGGCTCATAACCCACATGGAAGGTTCTCTCAACGTGGAGAAGGCCGTTCAGATCATGGAAGGTCTCCACAGCGAGAACCTCATCTGTCACGCTTCTGGCAACAGGGGAAAATTGTTCCAATACGGGTTTTATCTGTTTTATATTTGCGGAGTAATCGATAAAGGTAAGAGATTTTTTTTAACGAAAATTGTTAATTAGTGTAACATTTTGAAGATGACAAAGACGCTTTTCAACCAAACGGGGACCTGTCAACGTTTGAGAACGAGTGGTTGGAAGTGGAAATCAAGTCAGCCTTGCATTGGGGGATACAACAAACCCCGGCAAACCTTAGCCCTTCTCTGTACACCACTGGGGAGTATGGGGTGCCTCACTTCTTGTGCGAGGATATAAACGTCGATTATGCCGAAGAAGACGTGAAAGGTGAGGTTAGGTTAGGTAGGGTGAAAATATACTAACTGACAAAGAAACTGCAACACCCAGTAAGAGCTGTTTGAATTTTTTTTATGAAACATAGATAGATAGCAAGGAGTAAATGATTAAAATTTGGGGGAAAAATCGTGAAGGTTGTTTCAAGTAAACATTGTTTATTACTTTATTACAACAAACCAGCTGTTCAAGGAGATCCAAAGTCGATGTTTAATTGTTGTTAAAATGCCTAAAGCAAGTGTAAGTAAGTGAAAGAGGTCGAATTATTGGTCTACGGGCGGCGGGGTTGTCATTTCGAGAATTCGCTAACCGTACGAACAAAAATCCAACTACTGTTATGAGATGTTGTCAAGCGTGGTTAGATAATGCCCAAAATCGAAGAAGAGTAGGCATCGGACGTCTAAGGGGCACAAATGAAGTTCAAGATCGAAGTCTAAGACTTTTGGCCATTAGAAAAAAAATTGTAAACCCTTCTTTCTTTTCCCAATTTTAATCACTTACTTCTAAGGATTGAACGAGAATAAATTCTGTACCACAAAAACGCTTATATCTTTTGAACCACTGGACCGTTTTCGAAAATCAAACTCATTTTCGAATCATCTTCTAATTCTAATGAAAACTGTTTTTACAATAAAAAAAACCAAAACTATTATTTACAAAATTCATGGATTTTTCCTGGAATTCTTCCCATCATGCTTCTTATAGTGTTCTCAGTGACTGAGAACACTATAAGTGAGACTCAGTCACTTTCTGAGATGCTGTCTTCCACTTTTGCTTGAATGTTTTCGTTGATTTCTTAGTCTTCAATTCTCTCTTTTTACCAGGGCCCAATATCTTTCGATTGGCCTGAGTTCTGGGCAGTTTGGTGGATTGGCCTCTTTGGGGACAAAAACCACCTCATTAGCTTCGTACCATTCCTTGGTGGCCTTGCTGTAGTGGCATGAAGCTAAATCTGGCCAAAAGATTGCTGACACATCGTGCTCACGTAAAAATGGTAAAAGTCGCTTCTTCAAGCATTCCTCGATGTATATCTTCGAGTCAACAGAGCCTTGGCCAACGAAAAATTCGCTCCTTTTCCCACAAGTGCAAATTGCTTGCCAAACCAGGAATATTTTAGGAAACTTTGCTTGATTCTTCAAGCGAAATTGTTCGTCAACATTTCCACGAGAATCTGCAGTATAAAATTCCTGACCAGGAAGTTGCGAGAAATCAGCCAAGACATAGGTTTCGTCGTCCATCACGCAACAGGAAAATTTTTTCAAGAAATCTTTTTTTAATTTCTTTGCTCTTGATTTCGCTTCTTGATTCTTCACAGCGTTCCTGTCAGGCACTTTCTGCACTTTGTATGTTCTAAGCCCACAACTCGACTTGATTTTCTGAACGGTTGACTGCGAACAACCCACTATTTGGGCCACTTTCCGTCCTGAAAGGTTAGGATTCTTCTGAAGAAGGCTGATGGCTTTCTTCACATTTTTTGGGCTATGAAACTCCTTTTTCCTCCCGGTTCCTTACTTGCGGTTAATTGTAAGATCTTCGTTGAAGCGCTTAACAACTCTTGATACCGTTTCCGGACGAACGCGAGCCTCTTTTGCGATTCTTTTGAAGCTCCATTTTTGATAATTTAGGAAAATTTCACTATAAATTCTCGTGTTTCCACTTCGCTTGACATTTTGCGACAGAGAATTGGAATATCTATGAAGTAAATGTTCCACATGTTTCTGACGTTCATAACAAAGCTAACTATGATCAAATTCTGATTTTTTTCTCAATTGGTTCAAGAGATATAGGCGTTTTTGTGATAGCGAATTCATTCTCGTTCAGTCCTTATCTATGTTTTCCCAAAAAAAAATTAAAATTTAAACAGCTCCTTCTAAGTGTTACAGTTTCTTTGTCAGTTAGTACATTAGATATTACTTTCTTACTTTCATCAACATAATTTTGTTTGAGCATACACTTATGGAATAACCTGTATCGAATCATTTTCACGCGCATTCGCATGTGGCAAATCGCAACATGCGCAAATGTGTAACATCCAAAAGTCACATATCCAATCGCATCAGTATCACTGAATTTTCATTGCTGTCTCAGCACGAAATTTCTTAGAAAACGTATTAAAAAAGTCCGGAATAATGGCGGCGTTAGACGTAGTGGACAAAGTGTTCAGCAGGTCCCAGAAAAGCAAAAGGATAGACCTCAAGTCGTTCAAGTCTGACTCCGTCGAATCTGTGAGCACCAATGCATCCATGAGGAACTCCTGGAGATCTTCCATAACAAGTTTAGACTCGTTGGAGCACATGGAATTATGTCCAGATTCCAAAACCGTACTTTTTGACGTCAAACACTTCGGCATCGATGATTTATGTCTCACTGCCGAAGGTCCCAATGGGATTTTGCTGAAGGGGGAGCATACACCGAGGGCTGATAGCCAGGGAGTCGTCAGCAGAAGATTTTCCATAAGGCAGACCCTTCCAGAGGACTGCGATACGTCTAAGATTCACACCGAAATGCAAGGAGGCATTTTGGCTGTTATCATCGCGAAAACTAAAAAGTTGGCTGAAGTATCAGATACTGCCAGTTCCCCTGCTGCTGAACATACAGAAGATCTTGTGTCACCGTCTAAAAGAGCCAAGTTGCCTTCAATGCCGTCTATTGACGAAGATAAGAAGTAGAAGATTGTGAAAGGGCATTACGAGTACTTCAGTGTCGTGAAATAGTTTCTAAATTTGTGCACAAAGTGTTGGGTCTACGTCCAAATTTATTTTGAAATCTTATTCGATTTTTCAAGACTTTATCTATATCTGTTCCTATTGTTGTTTTTGTTTTCAAAGCATCGATAATTTTTTGTGTTTTTTAATAAATATTTCATCGTTTACATTTGTTTTCCTCGAAAAAATGATTCACATCTGTATATCCGGCATGTGTTGTGTTTTGTGTTGCGTTGTTTATTTAAATACAGGATGGCCAGATTTCGATGGTTTAGTACCACAACTTTTAAACTATAACAGATAGAAAAAAAGTAAGATACATGTCATGTTCTCTTTTTTCGAGAAACAGAAATTGCTTAAAACCCCAAGTTGCAATGGCGTCTAGTTTCCGAGCTACAGGGTGATTTTATTTGGTCCATTATTGACTATAACTTCCGTATTATAGGATCTACCTTCTCGAAATGAACACATCTTTGGGGCACTTTTTTAAATGCTTTTCAGAGGTACTATTGGATTTTTTATATCTGCTCAAATTTCGGAGCTATAACAAAATTTTTTTTTTTCGAATTGGAAATAATACACTGCGCAAAAAAATTAACGCACATTCTGAAAATCCCAATTTTAATGAAAGTTAACTCTACATTGACTTTATAACTTATTTTTTATGTTCTCTCGGGAAGGTTTTGAACGAAACAAGACACATTAAATGAAAGAAAAATTCAGGATTTCACCGAATCTTATGTGAAAGAAGAGAAATGAACAATTTTCAAAATACTGAAATGCTGATAAGTGATTTAATACTTGGTATTTCCACCCCTTGCGTTAATTACAGCTCGGCAACGACGGTTCATACTCAAAATGAGTGATCTTAAAATGTTCTGATCTAATCCTTCCCAGATTTCTCCGAGTTGGATTCCTAAGTCGTTAAGAGTTGCTGGATGATTTTCTGAACTTCTCAGCCTTCTATTGAGGTTGTCCTAAACCTGCTCAATCGGATTGAGATCTGGACTTCTTGCTGGCCATTCCATTCTAGAGACTTCAACCTCTTCAAGGTACTCCTGAACGATGCGCGCACGATGGAGTCTGGCATTATCGTCCATAAAAATGAAATTTTCACCAATGTATGGGGCAAATGGCATTACATGCTCTTCAAGAATGTTCCTTATATACTTATCAGCATTCATAGCTCCATTATCAACGACCACTAGGTCTGTGCGAGCAGTCAAAGATATTCCACCCCATACCATAATCGATCCTCCCCCGAAACCAGTAGTATTCAGGAAATTGCACTGAGCATATCTTTCATGTGGACGTCTGTATACAAGGGAACGTCGATCACAATGGTAGAGGCAGAATCTAGACTCATCTGTGAAGAGAACTCTTTCCCAATCGGCCTCTTCCCAATGGATATGCTCTCTCGCAAAATCCAAACGCGCCCTTCGATGGGCTGGGGTAAGAGCTGGGCCTCTTGCCGCGACACGAGGCTTTAAATCATATTCTCTGAGGCGATTTCTTATTGTCTGAGTGCTAATTTGCACCTCATGAGTTTGATCAAGCTGATTTTAAAGGAGGCGAGCGGTTGCAAACCGTTGTCTCAACGAAGAAACTCTCAAGTAACGTTCTTGAATGGCAGTTGTTACCCGTGGTCTACCCTGTCCTGGTCTTCGGACATTCATACCTGTCTCCCTGAATCGCTGCAACATTCTGGACACACTTGTTTGGGAAACTCCAAACCTTTCTGCAATTCTTGTGTATGTCCACCCTTCTTCTCGCAAAACTACCGCTTGGGCACATTCCTTTTGGGTCAAATTGCGTGTTTCGCGTTGCATAGCGATCGAGTGTAGAAAATCAAACGAAAGAAAAACTATTGATCACTAGAATTGATCGAGAACAACTGATTTTAGAATGGAGCCAATACATTCAAAATCTGATAATATCATCTTTTTTTATTCCTGCTGGGAGAAAACATATGTATTGAAGAAAAACGTTGAAAGTGGATAACATATGCATGCATAATTCTGATAAAAATAATTATTATTGAGAACACCTTCAGTTGTAGAATAAATTTGAGATTTCCATAATGTGCGTTAAATTTTTTGCGCAGTGTATTTCCAAATTAATCTTTCTTCAACGATTTCAAAAATATATATCATGATAAACTTCCGAGTTCACTATATATCAAAATTTTCAAAAAAACACTTTTCGTTCAACAAAATCCAAGCAGGTTTTGATTCACTTCCTTCTAAACTGGGTTGATCATAGAATTTCATGTCTTATTTATTTCCACATGTAAAATTCAATTCAGTTTCATCATTGTTGTATTGTCTGTCCATAGCGCTCAAGCAGAACTATATGAACTTCAAGCGAATTATCGAAAATGAGAACCCATTATTTATGGACAAAACATACAGAATAATTGACGATTTTTTTGTCAGCTGTCAGAAAAGTTTCCAATGAAAAACGCGAATCTACCTACAAGGTGCATGAACTGTCGCTATAACCTCTTGACCCCTAATTTCATTTTTGTAATTTTCAGGACCACTCTTTAAGAGAATGAGGTTAGAAACAGACGTAGCAAACAAAAGCGATAGAGTTGAATGGGGCCATGTCAAATACCAAACAGTCTTCAGGCCTGATCAAGCGTATGAATTCATTATTGAATGGCTGACCTCCTCAGGTTCTATCATATTCGAACTTGTGAGTATTATAGTTTGCCTTTAAATGAGATTTTATCGTTTTAACCTTTTTTTTTCTCCAGTTGAATAGCTGGAATCGAAAAGCACAGAGTTGCGGTTTACAAATGATACCGATTCCTCATGATCCTCTGGCACTACCTTATTCCGATAAATCTGATCCTTTAAGGGGCCCTATATACATTCCATTGAATGCCAACTGCCTTCAGAAAGATGATCAGCTATTTAAAGGTAAAGATTTTCATTTTGTTAATATTGTATTCGTATTTTTCGAATAATATATCCTATATCTCCATTAATATAAGTTTTTATAGTACTTTTGCTTTGAATTAAATTTCGATTGAACCATTTTTACTCTCAATCACACCTTTTACACATTCAGCAGAACCGTTTATAGAATTGATTATTTTTTGTAGATTTTCCGGAAGACACAGCAGCAGAACGACTGTTCCTCTTCCAAGAAGCTATTGTGCAACGGTTCGGTTTCTTGAACTGTCACTCTGAAACCTCAAATTCTAGCAGTTCATCATCGAGAGAACATCAGTACGTACATTGTACAGGGGCCGTTTTCGTTCTATTCTCCTGTACTACGACCAGGTCTAGAAGTCGAGTGACCTCCATGAGTAAAGGCAGGGCCAGCGGTAGATATTCAGTACACGCAGACATTGTTCCCAGTCCGCATGAGGCCTATATCACGAGGCACGTCAGTGGGAAGAACAAGGACGATTATGATAACTGTAGAAAAGTGAGTATTCCATCCAGAACCATTTAAAATTTAAGCGAATTAGGGAATCCAACGACCTGTCAAATATTTTTTTGAGGTTAGCTGGTGGTCAAACAAACCAAGTTTAGCTTTGTTCATGTGGACATTAAAACCGTTTATTTGCTTGAAAAATTGTTTTATGTGGAAATTTTTTCGATATTTCTAGTCAATCTTACTCTTAGGAATATCAGACCAGTGAAAATTATTTAAATTAAGTGCATTTTCAATAAAAAATGCCGTAAATGTGTGCCAAAGTTGGATGTGCAAGTCGTTCAAATTATGAGGATTTTCTTGAATATTTTGGAACACCCAGTGTGAGTAACTTGGTGTATTATACACATATTAAGTGACTTATCAGGAAACAAAAGGAAATTGGGTCAGCAGTCATCAAGACTTGACAATATCGAAGATAAGAAACTAAAGTGAATGTGTCTTCGTAGACACTGAAATAAGCAGTATTCAGTTCATGTAAAATGTAAAACTGATGAATATTGAAATTTATATCATATAAAAGGATAAAGAAGTTACAGGGACAGAGCTCTGATTAATATTCCTTCTCCAATACTTTCTCTTGAATCTCTTCGGGCTCCCAATACTAAAAGTTGTAATCATATGATTGAGTGAAATTTTCTTCGTCAGTGATACTTCAGGATACTTTTTGATATTAGAAATCATAAAAACTCACTCGTTCACTCATGAAATGCATATAAGATAATAAAATTCCTCATATTTACTGCAAGCCAGCGACCTGTCAGAAAATTTATAGGTTATCTGGAGGCAGGGCGCCACGTGGTTTGGATTACCATAGAGTATTAAATGACGGGATCATAGAAGATTTCTTTGACAGCTGTCAATGTCTTTGTCATCTGTCAATATTTTCGACAGTTGTCAATGTTTTTCAATTTCTGTTACTGGAAAATGCGAATCTACCTACAGGACGAACGAGGGCTCTTCTTCTGACGAATTCTTTTTTCCAGTTGGGGTACCTATGGTCCTGGAACCATATGGTCAGCAAGAGATGGCGTTCAAACCAGGCGGTTGATAATAACTATCTTACGAGGATGCTGAAGGACTTCAGGGAGTTTTGCGCGAACGTGGACAACAGACTGCAAGCGTTTCTGGACGAATGCTGGGAAGTTAAGGTGGCAGCTTCAGCGAAGAACATCACTTTGTGAATTCCATCATGATTTGAATTTGTTCCATCATGATTTGAATTTGTTATGATAGTCTTGTGATAATCTGAAGAAACTGAATTTTATATTAAACTCATCTATCGTGTTTTAAGAATAAAGGAATATTTTTGTGTCCGTTTACTTTGTTTTTTGTCATTTCCTTTCATTCGATGTCCTGTCATATTTACAGATTTCTGCGTATTTTTGAAGTTAGGGTTCGGCCTGCCCTCTATCATCCAGTAGAAAAACTCGCCATTCATTCTTGACAGATTTCAACAACGTGATGTGCATGAGTTATCCACCAATACATTTGATAACATACGAAAGATTAAATTCTAGATAATCAACATTACAGTGACTCTAACTCTTGTTAAAGTCACTGTAATCAACATAAGACATCGATCTGAATATCTCAAGTGAAATGATGCATGAAAAGGAATTACAGGAAACTTCCCATTGAAGAGTAGTAACGCTTCCTTCCCATAGAGGGCGAACGGATTGGCGCTAGATTTTTATTCCCACTCGTGAATAGAACCGAACGCTTCCGAGGTTTCAGTTTGGAGAGCGAAGTGAGAAACGAGAATAGATGAAATAGAATGTAGGATTTGGCCAGATGTTTCGATGTTTGTCAACTAGGTCGTAAGAATCACGAAAGTTCATGATAAATATTATGAAAAACGCTAAAAAACGGCCGAGTCGATAGTCGCCGCGTTAGTTTTCCGTTAAGTTCGTTGAAAATGAGTTAAAATCACAGGATTAAACAATGGATTGGTTTAAAAGTGTAATAGTTCTCCTTTTGTTGTTTGTATCTAGTGTTTATAATGAGGATTTACAATCGTTTCGGATAGAAGGTAAGGCCCCAAGAACATATGCATGCGTTTTTAGATTCAGAACTGAATAAGCTTCGTAATTTAATTCATAAAAAACGTTGATTTGTAAAAGGGAAGGAGCAACCTGAACTTCTTTTTACATTTCTTGGAAGTGTGACAAACAGGCCTGGTATTAGAACCTGAACAAGTCCACTCGTTTTATTTTAGTATAACTTACTGGAAATTCATCTTACTCCAGTTTATATCAACATTCTACAGGAAATCTTCAAGTTTACCTGTCTTATTAGAAGATTGATTGTGTGAGTCATTTAACAGCCAGTGAAGTCAATTGGATTGTTATTCTTTCTACCTCTCATTACCTTTAAGTTCAGTTAACTGCCACTGAATCATTTCGATGATTTTTGTTAATATCCTCTGAACTCTGACTCATAATATGTGAAAAACATGTACAAATGACAGTTATTTCAATTAGCTTTTGTTATCAACAATTAAAGAAGGTACACCTATTCATGGAAATAAACGAACTTACCTACAATAGCAATGATGTGAAATCACAAGAGCATTTAAATATTGGGTTAGTGTTTCAGAAAATAAATCAATTCAGATTCAAAGTATCGCTTTTGGAACAGAAACGTTTTGTTTACAAATCGATAGTGAACCTTGAATTTTATGCATTGGAAATGGGTAAATAAAGGATGTGGTTTATTACTTCTAGCATCTAGATTATCATATTTTAGATGCAAACTATAGTGATTGATAATTTGCAGTATATATAGATATAACACTTACTGCTTTGTATTTGTCTGTTGATTTCCACATTAGAATAACTATTTCACTTTTGGAAATGCCTAACAAAACAGATAATGATAATCACTCATCTCAAATTCAAAAAATACATAATTTATGTAACCGACATAGATGCATCTATTAACCGACGCTATTGAGGAACATAGATAATGATTATATTTCAGTGTTCAGTACAATGAAATCTGTGATATCACACATAGAACACAAAAAGGATGATTTTGAATCACAGCCAATAATGATATGCAGAATAAAGGTGCAATTGCATTAGTTTTTTCTTTCAATATCTGACATTTCTCACAGGATTCAAGGAGCATATATCTATGCTCCCAGCTGGATTTAAGTGATTTCCGAAAAATGAAATATCTTTTATGAGAAAATCGATAGGTATTATCGAGGGTATTATGTATAAGCATATTCACGTAAACAGTTTCAAAACATGGTTTTGAGTTTCAGGAAACAATGAACACATTGTACACTGCCACGTAAAATAGTAAAATGAACGATAAGAAATAAGCTTTCCAGGGATTATTTTTAGCTCCCTAGAAATGTTGCAGACTGCACAGTGAAACACTCATCTGCAAAAGCGTTAAATTACTTCGGCATATTCGTCTTCTGCCAATTTTAACGCGGAAAAGGCAGCTGAAAAGTCTCAAGGATCGCAGGCGATGGGTTCACAGACTGATAAAAATGCAGTGTCGTCATCGAAATGTCTTGAAAAAGAGCATGCCATTGATTTGGTGTTTTGTTATATCGGAGCGATATGAACAAAGGGAAGGTTATTTGAGAAAACGATATCACTTACTTCCTGGCTTGAATAAACAAATAACTGAATAATTCCTCTTTTTGCTGCAAGTTATTCGGATAGCTCAATCAAAAATAATGTGCTTTATTTCGTAAAATACAGCGTACTGATTTTGTATTCGGGACATCCTCTATGTGTACTACCGTTTAATCAGGAAAATTGGTTGTTGTACTCGATCATTGTTGTTGAATGGACATGAATTGACAATAAAATAAGGCATAGAGATGTGGGTTACCAAGAGATTAGGAGAGTTGTTGCAACCACAGAACATAAGAATAGGTTGCAACTGTATAACTTAAAAATTTTTTACCACGAAAGTTTGAAGAAATATATTTTTTTTATTTGACTGTTATAAAATTAATATGTCTTCGGAGGAAGTATATGTCCTCAGGTTTGTTTCGAAATACATGTATGCTTTTCGTCACAACTTTCACATGCCAAGGAAACAGCTTGTAATTTATTTAAGTGCAAATTAGCTACTAGGTCAGCTTGGAACCAGATATTTCATCAATTAGCTTGGATGGAGTTTTGCATATGATATAGTTTACTCTGTAGGCAAGAATTTTTGTGGGTATCACATAAATTCGAAAACACTACTATTACTAGAGTTTTGATGATTATCTCCTGCGTAGAGAGAGGGATACTTCCTTGAATTGTACCTTAAAATTATTGAATTGTATTTAAACGCCAAATTTTCGTCAAGATTTCGTTGGAGAATATGGACCATATTGCGGATTTCCTTTCAGCTTAGGTACAACTATGGTTAGCTTCTTTTCGAACTATTTTCAGGTAGTTTCTTTCCTAGCATCTTGACTTGCAGCTGTCGAGAGACCAGGTGCTGAAGGCACGTGTATACCAGGTACCGATAACATCAATCTTTCTCAAGTTCACAAAAAATCTTCGGAGGCTTTGGAACAAGTCGCCAATCTTTATCATAATTTAACAGATTCTGCATAATTTTCAATTTTTTGGTTATCCCACCAATGATTGCTGTCTTACCTATTTCTATGGTGGAATGTAGTGGAAGATTTTGGAATAAGAGCATTGTAATGTACTCCTTCAACCTCGAAATGTAAACATTCGTCCTGGTCTTGAAAATCGTCCTCACTCTCCAAACTGGTGCTAAAAACAATAAACATACGTTAATCTTGGATATTCGACGAAAAACTCACCTGAAAATATCGATTAAATACCAAAAATCTGCGAACAATTTATAAACCTAACAAAATGTGGAATATCTTTGATACTTTTACTTTGATGTAAACAAATAAACTGGCAACGTCGTTTTGTCATTAACGATATTTTCTGTGCGCGCACTGACTTTTCATCATATGTTCTGTGCTTCTCATCAGGTGCACCAACTCCTGAAAACGAAACCATGACCTCCTATGTGATTAAATAAAAGTGAATGGAGTATATATGCGATTGAATAAATTTTAACATTGACCTATCTCGGCTTTTCTGGAAAAAAAACTCATACGTACTTATTAATACATCCGGATTGACTGTGCTAAGGGGCGTGTCATAACTCATTAGGGTTTGTTGCTATACAGGGCATCATAAATGCTAGATTGCTATGCAGTTTTGCGTGTATATGCATCATTATTATAATCGAATAGAGACTTGAACATATAGTAAAATCTAGAAGATTATTCACAATATCGGATGTTGTATCCGCTGATTGTCCGGATATTGTAATGTGAAAAGATTGATTCACCGTCAAAAGGTATTGGGTGAATAAAAATAAAAGGTCTCCAAAAAGAGCACTTCAGAATTTATTGGGATAGATTATTGTATTGACGCAATTCTATCCATAGAACTTTTATTGAAACCGTAAATAATGGTTAGAATTGAATTGCAATCAATGGTTTATTTTAACCACGAATAACAATTATTGTCTACATGCAGTATCCATTTGATTAATTAAACCTTTTGCGTTCTATAACGAAGCAATAAATAACTGGAATAAATTCGCTCATATGACGACCCAAAAATGACTTATTCCCTTTTCAATGTCACATAGATGCATAGAATATTCTATGAATCTCTAATGTCACACACTGTATGTCCATAGAAAGCGGTACTTCCATAGAACTCATAGTAACTATAAGTTCTATGGACTTTCACTTCACAGATCAAGAAAATTTTATATCTTTCGTTTGAACTGACAGCTTGGTAAATGTATTGTTTGTGAAAATATCTACTATCATACGGAAACGAATGATTATCACGAATAATAACTGAAGTAATATTCTCGACTATATGGTGGAATTATTTTATCGCGAATCAAAATAATGATAATGAACTGCACCGTTAGCTCAAATACGAAAATAATTCGTATAAATAAATAAACAAAGAAGGGGGCCAAATTATATCATACAAATTCGGGCCGGCGCTTTGAAAAAATTGCAGACCAACGGATAGATAAATTAGGAGGATGCTGACCTCATGCCTTATTCTGAGAATCCGTTTTATTTCTACAGTTATCAATGCAAAAAGAGGGGTTATAAATAACGAGTACATTTTGAATTTATCGGTACCTTCTTTTTCTTTCTCCAAACTGTAGCGATTACAATTCTAGTTAATTCGAGGACAATGGGTGTGTTAAGAAGTTCTGAGTAAAAAGCAGAGGTAGGAAAGTCTTAAAAAACTTTCGGACCATAGAGTGAAAAATAATTTTAGGCTATGGGCTGAGCAATCCGAAATTACCAACGTGGCAACAACGCATTTCCCAAAAAAATCAAACCATAAAAATCGGCTTGTCCCATAGAACTCAAATGTTGATCGAGGTCAATGGTTTGCACAGAATCGCATGCAACCATCAACTAATTAAATCCTCAAAAGTCCAAAACGGACGTCGAGAGCGTCATTTTTCCAATTCTCATCCGTGTATAATGCACTCTGAATTAATTAGTCATTGTAACTGATGCGGTGCTTCGGATCGTAACAATATTCAGGCCCCGAACAAAGAGTAAAAAAGTGCAGGAAACAGTAAAAAGTCGGGCCCGAAGCCGTGGCAACTTCCGGCGTAGATGGGACAGACGTCAGAGCCACTTTTCGAATGCAACAGTAGAAGGTACGGCGACAGGGTTGTCGGATTCATCGCGGGAAAAGACCAGATGGGAGAGGATTCGCTTTTAATTTCGTTCAAAAATTCTGTTAAAAAAATTGAGCCGCTTTGGAATTTAATGTTTTGGAAGAATCTTTGCATGGGCGAATGTTTGTCCCTTTTCTGCATTTTTGTGATGAAGTTGAGTAGGTGTAGAGTTTGAAGTTTTCAGGAAAACCCAGAAATTTGGCAACTGTGGAGTAGGCGACTGCTCTATGGTTTATATTAAATCTTCCAATAAAACACGGATGAAGACGAAATTGCTATTTAATTGAGTGTGAATTGCTGCTTGGGTTAGTCTGAGTTGTCAATAAAAAACAAACGATCTCACACAACATTGGAGCCACATGTTGTTTCCATAAAATGCATAGAAAAACGTGAGCATAAAAACTGCCAAAGTCATCGATTTTTTTCTTGTTCTATCCAATTTTTGGTCGAGTCGTAATTTAACAATCTGGTTTTCGCAATTTTGGTGAAAGTGTTACTTCATAATATTTAAACAGTTGACTGAAGATGCAGTTCTACTTTCGGTATGACCCAGATGTTTTCGGATGCTTCTCCAGAAACGAATATCGATACGTTTTCGATACCGCTCGGATATGATACGAGATATGGCGAAATTTCCTGAGAAATAGACCGAAATTTCCAGATCAATGACTGCAGCGGATGCCCAAGATTTACTTCGAACTCTGATAAGACCGAAAACCAAACTTCCTTTGGCACATCGTCATTATTCGTGATGTGATTAAGAACAATTGGAAAATATTAACATTCGCCATGAAACTTAAAGCACAGAATACCTAACTACACAGAAGCGTCACTAAGCGTCGGCACTTTGATCTTCAAGGGGCAAATTTTCGTGACCTTCATTCCCTGTTAGGTAGTACATATGTCATTTTTGAGCGGATTATCACAGAATACCTAACTAATTTAGGGTATTCTGTGACATAATTCTATACTTTATTCATAATTCTATGGGTCCAGCAGGAAGTTTGAATTTCACGTTGACATTTGTACTACCTAGCATGTCACAAGCGTCATCAAATAAAGTTTTGGCGGGAAGGCGGAATGACGCTTCTGTGTAGTTAGGTATTCTGTGCTTAAAGTAACATGGAATCATAGAACTTATATTGCAAGTTCTTTGCATGGAATGTATAGAACTTATAGTACTATAAGTTCTATGATGGAATAGTTCAAAAAGTTGGAGGAACAGCGAGATTTCCATGTTTCCATAGATATGAGCTGTCACACAGAACAGAAACACAGAAGTTTTTGCCGAAATGCCAAGTGAATCGGATTTTGACATAGAACTAAGATGTGTTTAGATAGAACTTATATGTAAGTTCTATGTATTTTGATGATTAGTTCCTCAGTATTTCTGTGTTTCTGTTCTGTGTGACATATCTATGGAAACATGGAAATCTCGATGTTCCTCGAACTGAGATGTTTACCCATTATTTTAAGCTGAGGCTAATATCATTAGTTCTATGGCGTTCGCTTCTTTATTTGTAAGTTTGATATGACAACTACTGACATTTTCACCGTAAATATGACAGTCACGCTCAGTTTTCGGGTGTCCCCGGTACAAAATCGATGAATTAGCACGCGATCGATCTAACAGATATTCAAATGATTTGCGTTGGCAATTTAACGCTCTTAAGCCGGAAATAACGCTAGTACTCCTAGTATGTATAGTGAGAGCGTGAATCGGCCGCCTCCATTTTAAAAATAGCCATCGGGAATTTGTATGCGGAAGGAGCGAACGATTTTTCACGGTTTTGTCACAGCGCGGATGTTGACGGGCGAAAAGGCAGACGAAAAAATTATTTGTTGTTCTTGCGTGCATGTATCATAACTTGGTCATGGTGAATTTGAACGGTGCTCGTCGAGCGTGCCTTCAAAATAAACTGTCGAAAGAAACGTTGAACCCGTTACACGCCCAGGCTTGAAATTAATCCCTCGTTACTTTAAACAACAATAATAACGTACATCCTTTCTTGAGGACGAAATTACGCGGAAATATTTGGCAATATTCTTTTCACGAGCAATGGTCACGCTTCTATGGTTGGGGATATTCGCTGAAACTGAAATACGGCGTTGCCATTTTGCATTTTATGGCTTGTTATTAACCCGAATGTGGTAAAGCGAGTTTTTGGCTCGGAATAAAGAAGCCTTCGTATACGACAGCTTGAACACCCACTGGATACCACCTTTAATTAGAAATTCGCGACAGGAAACGCGGCATCCCCCTTATTTCAATATGCATGTTTCGCAAGCCATCATTATTCCGATATCGCGTCTATTAACCGTTTTTACGGAGGAAACACAGTTCCGTTCCATTTAATCGGTATAAGAGCGTCGATTTCTAACCCACTCGTTCCCTCAGAATGTGGCTGACCGATAATGCTCCGGCCAAGAAAGGAATCAATTCGATTTCAGGATCGTTCCGATGCTGCGGAGGTCGTAAACTTGGAATCGATGCGTTTCTGTGATTGTGAGTCATAGAGCGGCTGTGTCGCATCGTCCGACAATGTTGTTGCAGTATTTTCGATGGTTTACGCAGGAAAATGATGGAATATTGATTTGGAAAGACGATTTCCTTCTTTCAACCACAAACAATCTAAATGTAGCCACATAACCGAATAATAAATATACACATTGTCTCCGACAATGATTCATTCACATGCTTTCCATAGATATGACAACTATTGATAACATAGAGATATCTACGGTTGGCCCAATTCACGAATCCCGATATTCTATGGTTCGATATTTGTTTACATCTGAAATTCACAGATGAATTATTCATTCAAATACTCGGAAAGAATTCGAACAGGAAAGTATTAGAATATTGATCACACCACAACCTCATCTAATTTGAATAACAATTGCCTATTCGGTAGTTTCTCCGAAAATCCATTTCTCGGAAAGGTGTGGCTGTTAAAGCGTTGAATCTTGAAGAGAAGCGTATAGACCCTATTCGGTGGTTGAAAGCTACCACTTGCACTCGAAAACACCGCTGAAATTTACATTGAAACATAGCAGATGCCGTCAGCTGTTTCTTTTAAAGTATCGTGAATCATAATATTCGAATTATAATTTTCCGAGAAAGAATCCTCATCGTACGACTGGCGCCATCAATTAATTCAGCTTCAGATTCTAATTTAAACATCTTTTTATGCGTACCCATGTTTTTTTCGTGTTAAAAAACCGTATAACGTATGTTTAATATTCTATGGCATACATCAATTAGTGCAAGAGTCACAGACATAGTTAGAAACTATTTCTATGGTGAGAACTTGAAAACATTGCCACAGTGAAATGGAGACAGCTTTCGAGTGACAGAATTACTTATCTATGGTTTGACTAGAACTGTTCTAGAACTAGTACTAGAACCATTTCTATGTAGGATTACAATAACTCAGGAGCAGGTTATCACATCAGACCTTATTTACTCATTGAAGTAATGGCATATGAGTTCAAGTAATCTAAAATACATTTCTTTCGAGAAATAGGCGTTAACTTAATAACTCAAATTGAGTCACATTACAAGATGATATCATCTTGTAATGTACGATCGAGGCCTAGAGCAATAAGGTACAAATTCTTGACAATATTCTATGTGTGACTTTACCATCAATCTTTATGCAATGAATTCTATGACAACGACCATAGATATATTATTTGAAAGATCGATATCGTATCGATGAAATTAGTTGCGATCGAATATTTCTGACGACATAAGCACAATTCCAATTCTAATAACAACAACTTTAAGCAGCGAACGTTGCACAATTCTAATCTATTTTCTCACGGTCACGGTCACAGGTTTGAATATTATAATTTCAAATTAATTTCATTATTTCAATTCTCCCAGACTTCTACCAAGGTCTCGCTAGATTGGGTAAGTAGTGTACCTGCTGATGGATGCAATGAGACGAATTCAAAAATTTAAATTTTCATTTATTTATTCACCCATTTACAATGCTCGAAGGCCGCAGAATGATGGCCGTCCCAGAAAAAAACCAAATATGTCTTTAGACTCTATGGTTTCCGGCAGAAATATGTGCCATAGAGATATAATAAACGATCTCTTTTCTCTCTATGATTTCGTCACTTCGAAAGTGAAGAAATCTGTAACGAATTTTCGTCGTTCCCAATTAAAATCATATAAACTAACTAAATTGAATCGCTGCTAATTCACAATTATATATTTCAACCTCACGTGTTATCATTTCAGCTTTCACTCATCAAACTAGCCTGTTATTACATTTAATTGACATATAATTTTCAGAATGTAACATATCTCATGCACTCCTTTCTATTTCGAACAGAAAAAGCCAGTACTGCACTATTATGTATTATTTTTGTTTGTACCAAATGAAGACAAGTTTTCTGACGTTGCTATTTCCAATTGAGAATCTTTTGTAATCGAATGCTGAAGTATTTTGGAAACCAATGAAAAATTCATTTCTATCATAGATTTATTTGTACTATAGTTCTATGATTGGTGGTTGAGACAAAGACGTATTTATGCGAGTGAAGATCACAGAGTATTATTGATATAGAATGAAGATGGGTGTGTGACGACTATGAGGTATATGATTCAGTATTTTCCAAGCCAAGAATCTTATGGTGTTATCTATGATAATCTGTGCTAGGGACAAATTTTGTCGGGATATCAGCAAGGGTGTTGACTATTGTTGTCAATACTCAATATTACTATCTGATAGATTATAAATCAAACAGCAAGATGCGTTACACATGACTATTCGTCGTCAAATATACCTATCAACAGTTTTGTCAACTCCTGATGAAGTGAAGAATCTAACAGCTTCATCACAGAACACAAATAATCCCAACCCAACAAAAACGGTCCTTGCCCTGTTAAAATTTCAATGGGATCTTACCTCCAGATATAACTATCTCTCTCTTCAAAGACCCCATGATTCTTCTCGAAGGCAGCACGTGTTCAATCCATACGGTCTCGAATTTAAATCATCGTTGCCAGATAGCAGTCATTTTCTTGAAATTGCTCGAAATTTTCAATTATTTTCTATGGATTCTTCTAGTTCCTATCAACCCATCTCTAGCGATACACAAATCAAAGACTCAATGATCTATGAAGCAAACGGCTGGTGCCAAGGATTATCTGTGGTTTTCGGAATCGAAAACATTTCAGAGAAACCTCGGTAGCTTCATTGAATTCCCTGGAAAAACCGAAAGCTGGGATGAGTCATTTGATCTTTTCCCTATCCACCGTCACTTTACTCACCAATCCCAGGTGGGAACTTCATTCAACAATTCATAAACAAATAAAGAATTGACAATGCACAATCGGACAATTCATTCGCGATTTGGACATAGATGTATACAACCGTTTTTATGCATCTATGGGAAAACCATAGAATTTGTAATAATGTATAGTCTATGAGAAAAACTCATGAACTTCATTTGGCAACACCGATTACTCCTCGTAAACCGTTCTGATCCAGATTGGATGAAACAATACCCGAGTAATTCGAATTACAGGGGGATCAAAAGTTAGAGCGTTCCGAGCACTTACGCAGGGGCTTAATTGAGTTCAAGTGTTGCGAGATTAGATGCACAAAGGTACACTTTAATGGTCTTTTGAGGTCGTAGGTCAATTTCGAACGTTTTCTCCAAGTGCAGCTGCTTCAAAAAGAGTTACGCACAACGGCGTACGTCATTTTCTCATTAGATGAAGAAAGGTGGAAAGATTGAGGAAGGAACGTTTAATTTCGATCCGCTTTGTCGAGTAAATCGACAGTTAGGTCATTAATTGAGTAATGAAAGTTGGTTTATGTTCGTTTTCTGTTATAGAATCGGTCGAATGGGTTCAATGTTTGCCGAGATCATGCTTTTATGTTTTCCAGTATTGTGTTAAATGACGAGTCGGTGGAGCACGTTTTCCTGTAATCTTTATTTGTATACAGGGTTTTGATCGACGAGATGTAAAAATTAGAACATTTTTTCTGTTCTTCTGTTACTGAAATATGTAAACGTTTTTATCTCTTTCATTTTCATTAATTCCCCTTTTCTTTTCAGATTTCTCTCACCCCTCACACGATTTTAATGACCATACGATAGTTGAGCCCATATTATACCACGGACGACATAGAAGAAGAATACAAACAACAAGAGAATCGGTAACTTTTTCATCTATGAATTTCTTCGATAACCATAAAAGCTTAGAGCATAGAATAATAATATTCTATGCTCCTAGATAGAACCAAAGCTCAATATCACAGAAATTGGGCCAAAATTACAGTAATCTAGTAGTAATTTTTTTTTCGTTGATATTATAAATGAATTATTTTCCATTTCAGAACGGCCTACATGCAGAACATCTCATTGTAAAGTTAAAAATTCTAGACGAAAGTTTCGTACTCGATCTCGTATTAAACAAGCAACTACTTTCCAGTGGGTTCTTCCACAGGTATCAGAAGAATGGTACTGATAAGGTCCACGAACACAACCACCAGGTATGCCCCAACAACTCATTATAGCATTGTGATAAAGAAATGAATCGTTATTGATAATGACAAAAAGTGAACTCACTCTATCAACAAGACATAATTTGAGCTTTTGTTGGATGCACTTCTGATATATCAGCATGTGTATTCTTAATTAAATATTACAGTCACTTTACCGCCATCTATCAATGAATTAGAGATTTCACAATCTCAAATGTGATACTAAAAATGAACCCTCAACAAAAACTATTTCACCAACTCAAAATTTCCAATTTCGAAAATAGAATCAAAGGTTGCCAAATCTAGCGTATAGGACGCAACTCTACTTTCCCTAGACAACAAATCTATGACTATCCGTTTACATACACCATCAATTCTGTGACCTATCCCGAAACCACACACCTTTAATTAATTCCGTTCCACCTGTTTCCCATGACTAACCTTGCCCCAAATCGATACAACGTCTGCCTCAACCCCCTTCGTGATCAACAACCACCCCCGCCCTCTCTAAAGGTGTATAATTCCGATATTTTGTCAAAACTCGCCATTAACATTTGCAGGACGTGGACTTATGCGAGTATCACGGCAAGGTGAGGGGTATGCCCGACTCCTGGGCTGCCATATCTACATGCCACGGCCTAGATGGAGTGATATTTGACGGCAGGGAACTTCATTACATCTCTAGTCATAGAGATGAACAGTCTGGCAACTCGGCTGGTGGGCATTTCGTTTACAGTCATTCTAATTTGGCGGAAAACAATAAAACCTGCGGGTATAAGGGTAGGAATGAGGAGGAGCACCACCACAAGCCTATTCACAGGGTAAGTGCCACATTAGAGGGATAGAATGCCTCCGTTGGACAACTCGGCAACGTCGCGAAGGGAACCTTGAAAAATGTTTGAATCTTCCTTCAGGGCTAGAAATGTCGTTGGAGTTTCTTGTTTTTCTATGATTCTGTATCAATTTTGAAGATTTCAATGAACTCATCTCGAAAGATGAAAAAAAGATGGCAACATCACTTAAAAGCAAAGACTACAGTGGGTTGAATTGACCTTGCACGCATGGTTCTTGTGATTATAATCATTCATCAAACTATTGTTTGATATTCTCATCGTGAATCAAAACAGAATGATGAAAATCGTGCAATTAACAATAAGAGTTCAATTAAAAATATAAATATTCATTACATTAAGTCATAGCGAAAATAATGGCAGATTGAGAAAGTGATGCCAATTTGCAGAGCAGTGCATTGAAAGAATGCATGGTGGACTTGATTTCGAACTTCGGAAAATGCAAACATGAGAATTCTTACCACATTTCAATATAATCGACATTTAAGAATTTTTGTGACGTGAATTTTTTATTTTCAGTACAAAAGAGATTTAGATCATAGCGAATTGATTCGTGGTCCTTACAACGCAAACAAGGAATCAAAATATGTAGAGTTAGTTCTAGTCATAGATAATAGGGAATATAAGGAATTAGGAGAGAGCAGACAGAGAGTTATACAACATTGTAAGACTATTGCCAACATTATAAATGGAGTAAGTACCATATACAGGGTCTTTCACGAGGAACCTCACCCATATTTATACGGGAAACTACTGAACGTATTTTCATGAAATTCAGCACTTATAAGTATTTCACGATGCTGATGAAATCTAAAATATTTTCAAGGCATGAGCACCTCCGGTTTTTCCGGAAATGACGGCAACTTCCGTTTTTCAAATTAGAACACCATTTTTTTATTGCAGAAATAGATTCCTTAGAAAATTTCAAGTTATTTTGATGTAACATTTTTCAGTTTTGGTTGGAAAATTCTCTCTGAGCGGGAAAATTCTCTCTGAGCGGGAAAATTCGAAAAAAAAATCGAAAATAGAGCTCCGCTGAAACAAGAATAACTTCGAGGTTTTTAGATGGAAAATTTTCATTTTTGGGATTTTTCAAGATGTAAGATTGATGTATCCACTTTAGAAATCGAAATCGCGATTCATGATACAGGGGGTGGAAAAATCGCTTTCAAACTTAGGGATGACAAAATCGTGAAAAATAATTTTTTTCAAATTAGAACCCCATTTTTTTATGGCAGATATTGAATCTACGTTAAAAAATAATGTGAGTGTATGCATCACACCCTTGCCCTAAGATGGATATTTTCTGAGTTATTCACAAAAAACTGTTTTTCGTCTTGAATTTTCAGCTATTTCTTTTCCCTTCACGCCAAAAAGATGAAATTTTCAGGAACTGTTATTTGAACCATGCTGTAGATTTTTCATCCCTTCTTGAAACCGGGTCGGTCAGGAAACCTCTCAATGAACAGTCGAATCGTTCTATCTACAACTTTATTACATTCTCCATGAAGTAGAATGAGACTTAAATAATCTTCATTGGTAAAATTGGGCATAGTGATCGATTTTATAACTTAATACGAATTATCACCAAATTAATAGTAAACACAAAATGCTACTGAATAAAGAGGAATTTGGCAGATGTAATTAATGATATCTATCATTGAAAAAAAAGAATGTAAAACATGGTAAGTTTTTGCATATGGTTCATAAGGAATTATTTATTTATCACTGGAGAGAAAACCGATGGCCGATTAGTTGAAATAAAGAGGTTTCCGATACAAATTCGAATCCAAATTCGCCATCTATTTAGGAACAACCTGTAACTTTTTTCTCTTGCATATTAGGGTAGTAAAATCTAAAACATGGTTTAAGTAACAGTTCCTGAAAATTTCATCTTTTTGGCGTGAAGAGAAAAGAAATAGCTGAAAATTCAAGACGAAAAACAGTTTTTTGTGAATAACTCAGAAAATATCCACTTTAGGGCAAGGGTGTGATGTATACACTCACATTATTTTTTAACGTAGATTCAATATCTGCCATAAAAAAATGGGGTTCTAATTTGAAAAAATTGATTTTTCACGATTTTGTCATCCCTAACTTTGAAAGCGATTTTTTCACCCCCTGTATCATGAATCGCGATTTCGATTTTTAAAGTGGATACATCAATCTTACATCTTGAAAAATCCCAAAAATGAAAATTTTCCATCCAAAAACCTCGAAGTTATTCTTGTTTCAGCGGAGCTCTATTTTCGATTTTTTTTTTCGAATTTTCCCGCTCAGAGAGAATTTTCCAACCAAAACTGAAAAATGTGACATCAAAATAACTTGAAATTTTCTAAGGAATCTATTTCTGCAATAAAAAAATGGTGTTCTAATTTGAAAAACGGAAGTTGACGTCATTTCCGGAAAAACCGGAGGTGCTCATGCCTTGAAAATATTTTAGATTTCATCAGCATCGTGAAATACTCATAAGTGCTGAATTTCATGAAAATACGTTCAGTAGTTTCCCGTATAAATATGGGTGAGGTTCCTCGTGAAAGACCCTGTATTATAGACAAAGGATTGTCAACAACTGTCATCAATGTCAAATGAATGACATTGAATCTGGCAACTCCGCATTTTTCTGATAATTTCCTTCTTTCAGCTGTATTCTCCGCTCAATATTTTCGTAGCTCTGGTAGGTGTAGTTATATGGACGGAAAGAGACGAAATAAGTTTTTCCAAGAACGGAGACGAAACGTTAACAAATTTTTTACATTATAGACGAGAAAAACTTATTAAAGACCACCCAAACGACAACGCACAATTATTAAGGTAAAACTAAGAGGTGAATACCTTCAAACATTCGGCGTTAATAAAAAATTTTTGCAGTAAGTTTAGTTTCGACAACGGAGTCGTCGGAAAAGCGCTCAAAGGTCCAATTTGTACATACGAATACTCAGGGGGTGTAAATACAGACCATTCTCCCGTTATTGGACTGGTAGCTACAACCATAGCCCATGAAATGGGGCATAATTTCGGTAAGAATATAAAGGGTTTCCAATAAAAGGTGTTATTTTCAATTTCCTGCTATTTCGGTAGATGTCACTGTTGAAAAATGTCATTTTTTGACGTTTGACAAGTAGAAACTACGCCATTAATGAAATTTGAACTATAATACACCTAGGAGCATAGAATATTCTATGCTCCTAGTATACACGCTTCAACAACGCATTGAAATGTCAAAATAACACCTTTTTTGGAAATTGTTAACTACAATTTTACCAATTTTTCATTTCTCGATGTTTTCAGGCATGGAACACGACACCAACGAATGTCAGTGTCCAGATTCCCGATGTATAATGGCGCCGAGTAGTTCGGCCGAGGCACCTACCCACTGGTCCTCGTGCAGTTTGAACTACTTGCTCCTGGCCTTCACGCACGGCATGGACTATTGCTTAAAAAACAAACCTAAGGCACTTTTCGACAGTCCTGTGTGTGGCAACGGTTTTGTCGAGCCTGGTGAACAGTGCGACTGTGGTTTACCAGAGCACTGCGAAAACACTTGCTGCAATGCTACCACTTGTATGCTCTACGCCAACGCCAGCTGCGCCACTGGTGAATGCTGCGACTTATCCGTGAGTGATTCTTCAAAATTCAGTGACTGAATGAAAAATAACCGTTTATTTTTTCCAGACCTGTATGCCCAAAAACGCTGGAGTCCTCTGCAGATCAGCAGATTACGAATGCGATTTGCCAGAGTACTGTACCGGTCAATCCGAGTTTTGTCCACCCGACGTCTATAAAATGGACACAGAAAGTTGCGACAACGGCAAGGTGAACATTCCCTTTAAAACCAACTTTTCAAGACTTTATTCTCCTCACTTTTCAGGCATATTGTTACCACGGTTTCTGCAGGACCAGAACTGACCAATGCAGATTACTTTGGGGTGAAACGGGCAAGTCCAGCGACGAACAGTGCTATAAAATGAACACCAAAGGAACCAGGCACGGCAACTGCGGCTATAATAAGTTCAATAAGTCCTTCACCAAGTGCCACAACGAGTAAGTACATTGGGGAACTTTTCATTTTGGTCGTAGGGCTCGGAGTTGATAAGTAGATCTATGTTAAATAATAAAACACTTTAAGGTGGATAACGTGGTGTTTATTCACAGTTTATCAGTGGGCAAAAATGGTAAACTCAGGTTATGTTATGTTTGTTACCAACTTGACCTTGTCTCTTAGGATGCGGCGTAGAGAGGGATCATCGAAAGCCATCGATGCAGATCACAGAGTGTTTGTACATTAGGCATACGCTATGGCCTCAGCATATTATGTCGATTCATAGGGGGCACAAAATTCAAATTGCTTACATCTATCTAGGAGCATAGAATAACTGGAGGGAAGGCTTCATACACTCGACAGATCATTTTGAACTGCCAATAACGGCGGAGGTTAGAGTTTCGTGTGACGCCCGATAGATAACGCTGAGATCGTTTATTCAGCAACATGTCAGATATCTTGTTCTATGGCGCTACAATTGCAAAGAATATAATGTGGCTGTCATTGTTATTGATACATTTATGCTTCTTTTCAATTGAAAATGGCCATAAATCATAACATAGACAATATTGATGACATCATCGCTTTATTCTAATCAACTTTTTATGCGCAATTATATGGGAAGTCTGTGATCGGTAATAAATTTGTCAAAACAATATCCTTATCGGAAAAAGCGAACATTCAGGTGAGTATTACTATTATTATACGAAGACTGAGGTCTTATCTGTTCTCGTGTATCATACGCAGAATTGTATGGTACCCCGTTTACATTCCCTCTGCTAACACTTAGATTCGGAGCGGGAAACAGATTTTTCTTCCTATATTCAATCTGATCCTTGTAGCCATTTCTTTACACCTGCTATATGCATTATATTGTCGGATTTACGAAAAAAAGTATGTATTGCTTTCTTTCAAAAGAATATATATTATGATATAGTAATAAATGGGACCTAATAAGTAATAACAACTAATAACCATTAAAGATAATTTAATTAAGGATAGCCATGTTGTAGCAACGAACGACGTTGTCGCCATCTCGTGACCTTGCGGCGAACTGACAAGTTCGGACGTTTTTGGCAGTTCATTTTCGTAGGGGAGCCTTCTCTCCAGTTATTCTATGCTCCTAGCATCTATGACTACTTTTGAGCCGTCTTTAAAACGAATGTGGGGTTAGAGGATAAATTTGTTTATATCCACAACATGAAATCTGTTTGACAAAGCTGAATACGTAAAAATGGAAAGGGATTCTTTTGACCTCAAGTATTCCTCAGTTTACAAGTGAAAGATTCCTTTCACTTTTAGGTCGACCAGCACAATTTCACTTGAAAATTTTCCAGGAGTGTCCTATGCGGTATGTTGCACTGCAAACATCTGAACGAACGTCTCGAATTTGGCATGGAAACGGTTGCCATATTGTCCCAGAGTTTCATAAACTCCAAAGGTACCATAATACCTTGTCGGAATGCTATAGTCGACCTGGGTATCAACCAGATAGACCCCGGATTGGCTCCAGATGGCGCTTCTTGCGGAGACGGCAAAGTAAGTGCTATAAACAAGGTTTAATATGGGGTTCAGTCCTTAGTTGGTGTGTTCTAACCGGGTATCCCCTTTAGATGTGCGTGAATCAAAGGTGCATGAGCGTGGATAGTCTGAGGAAAGATTGGGTCACGTGTCCCAACGACTGCAACAAAAACGGATGGTGCAACAACTTGGGTCACTGCCACTGCAATCAAGGCTTTGCGCCACCTGACTGCGAGTACCCTGGTCCAGGAGGGTCTGAAGATAGCGGGCCTGCCAGCGATCCAAACAGTAAGAAGCCTATAGTCTTAGTTTTTCAGTCTTTAATGCTATATTCTGCCTTCAAATGATGATTTTGTAGTAACTGCCTTATGAAAACTGAACGAGAATAAATTCGCTATCACAAAAACGCCTATATCTCTTGAACCAATTGAGAAAAAATCAAAATTTGATCATAGTTAGCTTTGTTATGAACGTCAGAAACATGTGGAACATTTACTTCATTGATATTCCAATTCTCTGTCGCAAAATGTCAATCACGAGAATTAATAGTGAAACCTTTTCAAAATAATCAAAAATGGAGCTTCAAAACAATCGCAAAAGAGGCTCGCGTTCGTCCGGAAACGGTATCAAGAGTTGTTAAGCGCTTCAACAAAGATCTTACAATTAACCGCAAGGAAGGAACCTGGAGGAAAAAGGGGTTTCATAGCCCAAAAAAAGTGAAGAAAGCCATCAGCCTTCTTCAGAAGAATCCTAACCTTTCAGGACAGAAAGTGGCCCAAATAGTGGGTTGTTCGCAGTCAACCGTTCAGAAAATCAAGTCGAGGTGTGGGCTTAGAACATACAAAGTGCAGAAAGTGCCAGACAGGAACGCTGTGAAGAATCAAGAAGCGAAATCAAGAGCAAAGAAATTAAAAAGATTTCTTGAAAAATTTTTCCTGTTGCGTGATGGACGACGAAACCTATGTCTTGGCTGATTTCTCGCAACTTCCTGGTCAGGAATTTTATACTGCAGATTCTCGTGGAAATGTTGACGAACAATTTCGCGTGAAGAAACAAGCAAAGTTTCCTAAAAAATTCCTGGTTTGGCAAGCAATTTGCACTTGTGGGAAAAGGAGCAAATATTTCGTTGGCCAAGGCTCTGTTGGCTCGAAGATATACATCGAGGAAGGCTTGGAGAAGCTACTTTTACCATTTTTACGTGAGCACGATGTGTCAACAATCTTTTGGCCAGATTTAGCTTCATGCCACTACAGCAAGGCCACCAAGAAATGGTACGAAGCTAATGAGGTGGTTTTTGTCCCCAAAGAGGCCAATCCACCAAATTGCCCAGAACTCAGGCCAATCGAAATATATTGGGCCCTGGTAAAAAGAGAATTGAAGAAGACTAAGAAATCAACGAAAACATCAGCGGAATTCAAGCAAAAGTGGAAGACAGCATCTCCAAAAGTGACTGAGAACACTATAAGAAGCATGATGGGAAGAATTCTAGAAAAAATCCATGAGTTTTGTAAAAAATAGTTTTGGTTTTTTTATTGTAAAAACAGTTTTCATTAGAATTATAAGATGATTCGAAAATGAGTTTGATTTTCGAAATCGGTCCAGTGGTTCAAAAGATGTAAGCGTTTTTGTTATAGCGAATTCATTCTCGTTCAGTCCTTATAGGATCTTTCAGCAAAGAGGTGGCCATTCTTCGGTGTTCTTTTCCCTTAATATTTGAATGTCAACCTTCCTATAATTGAGCTGAAGAACTGTTGAAAGATCCTATATGCACTACATTTAACATGCTGCTTATCAAACTGCAGTTCTTTTCCAACTTTTCTTGGTTCAAAATCAAAAGCAGGCAATTCCTTGAGCTGAACATTAGAAACCCTGTACTCATATTCTAACTAAGTAAAGATAACCTTCCTTAATACTGGAACATTAAAAAGAAGAGATGGCAGAATTTGAAGAGTTGAAATTTTGCACCAACAACCCCCAAAAGGATTTACTCATTTTGTTTGAACTTTTTTTCAGGAAATCAAGTCTACGTCCAACTCATGTTTATCTTCTTTTTGGGTATAATACCGGCGATAGCCATTTGCGCCTTCGTCTACCTCTATCTAAAGAGGAATAGCGTCTACGGGAGCCACATGAAGAGCCTTCCCTCAATGTACGTAGCCTTAAATTGTATCGAAGACAGTTTTCAGCATGTTTTCGTAGCATGTGGGTGTTTTGACAGCTTTAGAAACACTAGTGGTGGTGGTAGTAACAATACTGGTGTCGATACCATTAACCAAGTCGATTCTAATTGTCGTGGTTGGGATAAAACGCCTCCTGTGGTCATCCACCAAACGGGTGTAGTTTCGACCACGAATCCCGAGGGAATCATTAAAAGTTCCGCCATTAAAGATGGCAGGAAGAGTTTGAGAAATAACGGAATTGTGGGTGAAGATAATTTTCCTCAAATATCTGTTATTACTTATTCTAGAGTTGGAAGTGGTGCAGTTAATGTCAAAGAAATGATTAACGGTTTTGATAATCGAAATTTTACGAACAATTAGTGATTGCCCATTTTTTAAGGCTTCCTAATCTATTTCATATTGAAGAATTGGCTTTTTTGGTATTTCAAGTGGAAGAAATGATGTAAAATTCAAATAATTAGTCAAGAACAGTGTTTTAACTTTTCTTACTCGAATCTGATATTTTTAATACTCATTTACATCGAGCAACTCTAACCAAACTGAATAATTTTCGTACATATTTAATACTTAATATTTTCACGAGGTATTTAAGTCTCATTCCTCACTTTTAAATGCATGTTTCTGTAGTTTTATTTAATAAAAACAGTTTTGCCATAATCAACTGTACTTTTTCTTTCCAATCATCATGTTACCTCCATTTCCAAATGAGGATATTCTTTTAGTATTGTTTTCTTATCTTCATTGAAATGATGGTAAATTATCATTTTTAGTTTATTTTATTCGTTTTCATTCCCACATCCTTGTTGGTTTCGTGTATTTGCATGTTTTACAACACATTCTGTGTGCTTTAGAAGTATCCTCTTGTAAGTTTTGCTAATTTTGGTAAGTATATTTTTCTCAGCTTCACTCTCAACTTTCATTACTTATACTTGAACAATAAAGGGTGTTTTAAACTCAGTTGCGCTCTTGTTAATTTGTTACAATTGATATCATTGTCAATAAAATGATATTCTGAATGAAAACAACTTTATATCGTATTTCTTTTTGTATCTAGTGAACCGATGAAGATATTCAGAGAAATAAAAAAGCAAAATGTTGAAAATGAAATGAACTTTGAAATAAAACATATTCAAATGAGTCCAGATCACTAAACCACTCTACAGTGTGATTCAAAAATAAAAAATGCACTGTTTTCCTGTTGAATGAGTTTAAAATACCCTGTGCGCTCTGCATATACTTCAAAACTAATCAGCTTCTTCCAATACATCAAATACGTCAGGTTGCTTCAAAAAAAAAGTTTTCTCTTACAGATCGACCTCACGGCAGTTGAAAACGATAGAAGACGGCAATGGAGGTAAAGGTTTCATGGACCCGACAAAAAGAACGGAAGACAACCATTCCCTTCTTCACGGAGACTCCTCCAACCCCGTAGGTTTCCAAATAGGCTTCTTCGGTCACTTCAAAATCTCCCTGACACCTGCCAAAATCGACGGTAACAAGCGGAAGGCACTCAGGCCTCCACCTCCTATACCTTCAGCGCCTCTTGAAGTGAATTTAACGAACATTGAGCCTGTGAGGGCCGCTCCAATCCCTCCCGGTGTTGCTCTTAAAGAGATAGAGCCTGTGAGGATTGCTCCGCCCCCTCCTGTCATATCAGCGCCTGCGCAGAATAATATTGTGCCTCAGAGTGTGGTGGAGAGTTGTTCTGGTTACACACCGTGTCAGTCTAGCACTGCGTCTTCAATCAGCGCTTTGAGATCCAGTTTTTTTAATAAACCAGCAAGGACGCCATCTTTCAAGAAGAATGTGATTACTACCGCGTTCTCCCAAACGTCTGCAGCTCCAAGTTTACCCCCTCCAAACCCCAATTCAACCGCCAGACCGATTATATCGTCACCTGTGCTCGAAAGTTCAACCTCAACAGCCAAAGAGCTTCTGTCCCCTCCTAGAAAAACCCCAGTGATACCAGTCAAACCGCAAATAATCAATTTGGAGACCAGCGATCAAAGTAAGGATGTGGTGGACAAAGCATCGCCGATTACAAGCACGAATACGGTTTCTTTCGCGAACACCAACACTCTGAAGAAGCCCCCCAAAGATAATCCTTTATCTTTGAACAGAATAACATCGTTTTTGAAACCTGCAGACAAAAAACCTACTTTACAACACAAACCATCACAAATCAAAGCTAACAAAATAGGAAGAGACCAACTTCGAACCATGGAAATCTCAAATCCGATCCCACAGGCCAAAATAGATGTACCTCTGGCTGTACCAGTGGATTCCCAAGCAGCTGTAGTCATGCGTTCCAAGAGCATGAGAAGCGGAGATGTCAGTAAGAGACCTGCGATTCAAACCTTTGGGTCAATGCGTAATCCAAGTGGTTTTAAGAGACCGGTAAGCATACCTTGTGGTGTTCGACCCAAAATTCCTCCTCCACCAAGACCACCACCGTTCGCCCAAAACGAGTACGATGACTGTTTGAATAAAGAAGACGGCTTGCAGAGCCCGATGAGTACCGATAACATTTACGCTGTTATCGAAGAATCTCCCAGTAAAAGTCCAGAAACAAATGCTAACGATTCTCTTGGACTTCTTGGCGAGATCGTTTCTGAAATTCAGAACAGAAACTTCGATTCTATCTACTCAACATCTACAATTGCCAGAAAGAAGAAAGAGGAAGAAATGAAACAGAAGGAAGTTAATAGAGAGAGTGTATCAACAGAAGAAAACACTTATAGCAACATGGGTAACATGAAATCCAGCGCTAGTTCCACTTCCAGTGGGTACATACAACCGAATAATCAAATTTCTGGAGGTTATGTTCAACCTTCCTCACTTCACAAACCGGTTGAAGGGTCCAGTGTGATTGCTGAAAATAAAGAAGTGAAAGAAACGAAATTAGAACCACCAGAAAGAAAGGTGTTGAAGAAAATGAATTCTAGAGATAAACTAATGGAAACTAATAATAAAACTAAACAAAAAGAAGCTACAACAAGTAAACAAACAACAACGCCAGTGAATTTAAGGAGTAGAAGACCGTCCCCTAGTGGTGCTACAAATAGGAACAGACTGACCAACAACAGTCCGGATTTAGTGACTAGTTGTAGTTCGAAGACAAACAACAAACCCCCGGATGTGTTAAACAGAGCCAACACTCCAAAAAAGCCTACAGTTAGCGTGAAACCTAATGTAAATAATGCCCCTAAGACTGCCTCCAAAGTTGGTGCTAAACCTGTACCAGGAAGGGTTTTACCGACAAAAAAATCCAGTGACGACTTGAAAGCGGAAAGTAAGAAAACTGACGCAACTTCAGGGAAAGAATCCAAAACGGTTGGAAAAAATTTGCCAAATCGTAGTAATTCTAGGGTAGCTGCATTACAGCAGAAATTTCAACAATAATACTCAATTATCACAGGGTGATCTTGATGAATTTGGAAATAGTGTTCAGAATGTTTTTGCGACAATACTTTTTGATGAGCGTGAAAATGATGTTGACGACGAATTATTTGGAATTTGCCGGTCAAACATGCATTTTCATCTGTGATTTTTACATCCGAAAGACTCGAGGTTAAAATTAGAAAAAGAAAAACTATTTAGTTTGGAACTCTTGATCTTTTTTTCGGATCTGTCGCTGATTTAAATTATTATAAAGTGATATGAAATACGTCCATGAATTTTTTCATGACATCACATTTTTATTGACGATATTGTGTAAATGTTCTTCATTATCAAATACTTTAATCACCAGGTTTTGATGGAATGTTGATAGTATTTTTCATTATTTCACTTGATAAGGGCTGGTATTAAAATATTTTTTGTATTAAATAAAAAATCCTTAAATATGAGGCGAACATTATTCTGACCATGCCTTCAAAAACTGTGATATATTTTTTCAATTATATTTGGAACTGTAAGGAGTCACCATTCGATCAAAATCTTGGTCTAAAATCTTAAACGACTGCATCAAATTAGATTGATAACGGTTTGAATCTCGAATTATTCCATTTTTTCAACGATGCATTTAATATTCGAAACAATAATTGTATGTATTACATTCTTCGAATTCTATAATGATAGCTGTGATTTCAGAAGGTTCGTTTTGAATCTGATTGAATTTTTGGTTTAAAACAATCTATGGCTTGTATATTCCGGTATTCTATCATCTATTAGTATTTAGACGGTTTGATGGAACATATTTTAAAATTTACCCATGGCAACTTAGCGAATTTCAATTGTGGAGATAATTTTTCGTTATTCGTTTTCATTCTTTACTCTTTGTTTATTTATAAGACAATCAAAACGTCGGATTATTCTTAAGGTTGTACATTCATGTTATACATATAGCATTAACTGTCCGAAACTTTTTTGTATATAAAAACCAAAGAATTAGTTTCTGATGTGAATAGGTACGTTATTTCATTATGAACATTTGTAAACATAATTTAAACGAATATATATTTATTGCAAATAAGTGGTTTATTTTCTGGTTCCCCAATTTCAGGTCCAACCCCTAGTTAAAAAATTTTTGCTGCCTCATTGTGAAAAAAAGATTCAAATATTATTTTTATTAAAATGTAGTCAATAAATTAATTGTTTCTCTATCGGAATATCACAAAATATGGATCTACGTCCCTTTAAAACAGAAGAATGCCAGCAGGTGCGTTGTCCTCAACTTCTACTTTATGCTGTGGTTCCCTTGCCAAAAGGACACTCCTCAGATATAAAACACCAACTGAACTTGCGTACAATAAGAGCGAAAACATGTTGATCCTGCAAAAAACCATTCATTTAGACAATCATCTTCAAAGACTTATTGGACTTACCAATAAGACCATCCAAGTGACACACTGTCAGACTCCAAATACCCCATAATTGACAGAATGAAAGGTGGATGATCTGCAAATGTACTACAGAACATTATGCCCCAAATCATAACAGCAATCAACAAGCTAGTGAACGCTACAGCGTTATAGATGTAGAGGCCGAAAATGTTGAAATAGATCTCAACAGGATTGGCAGCTGTGTTCCACACCGATAGTCCCGCGCAGCCCAAACCAAGAAGACAAGATATTATAAGAAATATCATGGTGAATAAGTATGCGTAAGCGTTTATGAAGTGCCTCTGATCTAAAACCAATGCACAAAAGTTAAATCATTCGTTGTTTTCACAAATGAAATAGACCCCGAAGGGAACCATGAGGAATCCCCATAAACTATCAAAATTAATTATTCTAATGGAAGTATCTCACCTTTTGTGTTGTAGAGAGATCTAGCTAACCTCACCCTCATCTCTTTTTCCCTCAGCTCAGTCAAGGATACAGTTTGTGAACATTCGGCAACAGTCCAAACTGTCAAAGTGCCGTCATACAATTTGTCCAGCAGTTGACTTCTTCTGTCTGAGCTTTTAGCGCACAAAAGTGCACACACGTTATCGGAGTAGGAACATGTCACTGAAATCATTCGAAAAAGTAAATCAAAAATTTAAAAGAAAATTAATTTTGATTTTTGAACAACGCCCTGTATAGGCTTTTAGACTGCCAAAGATCTATACCAAAATTCAACTGTATACACCATTTACTTTTATAAAGTATCGAGGCCATGATATTCTGACACATTTCACCCTGTATATTTTGAAAATGTGAGGTTATAGTCATTTTCTTGTTAGAAAACCAAGCAACGTTGTCCTTTCTACATAGAGGTCGTAGTAATAATTACGTATTTATCGAAATGTGAATGGAGTATATGTGAATCATTTACTGTATTCTATCTTGATTAGAATTCTCATTGTTGTTGATTTCTCGATATAAGTTTTAATGATAGTTACCTATACAGGCTGGCCATTTGAAAACGAAACAGACGAGATTACAGACGAAATAAATTTTTTCGATAGAAATGCTCGGACAGGTCGATTTCTGTTTCGAGGGGGACAACTTAAGATGTAGGTTACGGACGCATAGCGCTTCAACCCTTGCTGCTACAACCCCCACCCCCAATTTTTGAATAGGGAAGATGGGGTGAGTGATACCTCATTTGAAATGTATTTTTATACTCATTTCAGCACAGTAATTGTTTTTTCATTTTATGCATTAGTTCTCGAAATATTCTTAACTAAGTATTTGAAAATGAAGTGGTGTTTTCATGGCACTTGTAGTGTTTTTGTGTGAAAAATCGACACCTTGATTAAAGATTTCTATGTAGTGGATTGGAGGAAGGAAGCCACAGTCATGGTTGTTTGAAGCTCAAAATGTCGATTTTTCACAAAAAAACACTACAAGTGCCATGAAAACACCACTTCATTTTCAAATACTTAGTTAAGAATATTTCGAGAACTAATGCATAAAATGAAAAAACAATTACTGTGCTGAAATCAGTAAAAAAATACCTTTCAAATGAGGTATCACTCACCCCATCTTCCCTATTCAAAAATTGGGGGTGAGGGTTGTAGTAGCAAGGGTTGAAGCGCTATGCGTCCGTAACCTACATCTTAAGTTGTCCCCCTCGAAACAGAAATCGACCTGTCCGAGCATTTCTATCGAAAAAATTTATTTCGTCTGTAATCTCGTCTGTTTCGTTTTCAAATGGCCACCCTGTATATCTGTGAATTTCCTGGAATTCACTAAGAAATGAATGAAAAAATGTGCAATCAATCTTTTATCTTAATTTATTCCAAAGAAACTGGGGATTATATTAGCTCAAAGTGCAACATGAAAGTATTAATATGTAAAAAGAAATTACTTGAAATATCCACGGTTTTCAATCCTCCATATTTCTGGTAATAGGTCCCTCCAAATAGCCCAAAATTGAAAGAGGACATAGTTTTGTCCGTCTGATTCGAAAATCGTCCTTCGAAGTAGACATATCCTTGGGTGAAAAGGGACACAAAAGAAATTATACTGGCAGTCCCCGAAAGAAAGCAAGTACTCAACACCAAAGATCTTTTGAACTGCACCATTGTCTATTTACAACACAAAAAAGGCGAACACAAACGGTTATAACAACTTTTGTGATAATCATTTGGATCATGTCGAAATATTATCTACTTATCTTTTATCTGACTTACCTGTATGTATTCCATGGGTTCCGCTTTTAGAAGGGACTAGGAAAAAGTGCCTTTTCATTCATTGCTACAATTAAAACAAGCAACTGCAATGTTTACCTTTTCGACATAAACATGTTTTTAATTTTCGGATTCAGGACCTGAAAAGCTTTATTTTTCTTAATATTTAAAAAACTAGATTTCTGTTCGAGATAAAATTTGGTGATAAGCTGTGTGTGTGTACAAAATTTCTAGAAGATCCTAAGATTACAAGGCCTACAAAAGTACAAAAACGTCAAAAACTCATTGGAAAAAAATCAATATCTCCAAAACACAAATAGACTTAAATTCCTCATGTACGCCAATGAAATAGACAAAATGAGTTACCCCAAAAATATCATGGCATAAGGAAATCTGAAAAAGTTTATCAGGAAGGGGCACAAAGACAATTTTATGGCTTTTAATCAATGTATTTTTTTTAATGTATGAAACCTTGAGTATTACATCGCGGATACGCCTATGTAAGAGCAACCTCCGTTCTTCGTATTATACCGTACGTAGACTGAATCTAAAGAAGGTGGTCATCAAGGTTGTAAGAGAAACTTTCACAATTCACTATTAGTGAATAATTGTGTGGTTTATCCATAGTCTATTGTCACCGTTTTTCTTCGAAAAGTGCAACATTTATAAAAGTTTCGACAGTGTGTTAAATCCGCAGTGTAGAAGAAGATACTGAGTGCCAAAAATGATACAGTGAAACTAAAGAAAAATGAACTTTTTGTGGATTACCATATGTTTATTACATGCCTCTTTCTCAGGTAAGTGAACTTGAAACTCTTAGTTGATGGTCCCAATAGATCACTCTTTCTAGATATATAATTTTTCCTGAATATAAAAAAAGAAAACGCTTATATTTGCTCAAAAACATTTTAATTCGATGATATGGATAAAAACTAAAAAAATTTAATGAATAATGATTCCATTTATTTTACCCATAAATCAAGCTTAATTTATCACTTTTTCGAATGTTTTTTCGATTTAAAGAATGCAAATGAATTGAAATCATTGAATCAGTTTTAAACTTCGAAAGTAAATAATAAAAGAAAATACACACAACCAAACTAATACAAAACTACAAAAGTCCCTGAACAAAAAGGATCTATCAAAAACAGGCAAACAGGAAGATTTTAGAGAAAGGTATCAAGCATACATGATTCATCATTTAAAAATGTTTCAAATTCCCTAAATAACAAGATAAATTTGTTCTTTTTTGTAAGAGTTTTTTTTATTTAATGTAAAAACTTTTAGTGAATAGCCAGGAAGATGAAGGTCCTTACAAGGGGAAATATCTAGGTAAACTAAACTCCTACCATCACCAAGTAGCCGGAGATATTTATGTGATAGATGAATATTCAATTCTTCTATCATCCTTCAGCTATGATGGAAATGGAGCAGACACCTTTTTCTGGGCTGGTTCATCCAACAGACCAGGCCCTCAAGGATTTATAGTACCCGATGAATATGGATAGTAAGTCCCAAACTCTGAGTTATAATCTCAACTTCGGTTCTACACAATTTGTAAAACACTGTCATTTCAATTTCACACATTTTCTTCAGTCTTTCCATCAGATTGATATCATTTAGTCAATTCTCCCTTCAAGAGAGATTTATAAACATTTAATAGACTCTATTTATTGTATATCCGTGGGCTAACTCAATTATTAAATCATAAAATAGCCTCTGGTTCTTCAATCAGGCTCTAATATTGCTATATAGAATAATAAAATAGAAGCAGTCAAAATAAAAGGATCCATGGACCCTTCTAGAGCCAAATACTAAATATATCTGCCTTTCATTCTCCAAAATCTGCAGCACAAACGTGTTAGAACGCTACCTGAACAAAGACTTCACCCTCTCTTTGCCGGACAAGAAAAAAATAACGGACATCAGATGGTTCGCAGTCTATGACATCTGGAGTCAAAACACCTTCGGCGACATCTATATCCCTGAAGAGTTCGAACCGCCAACGGTTCAAAACGTCGGTCAGCTGACCGGGAAGAAGAACAACGTATCTTCTGGAGATATACAGATTTTGGATGCCAAAACCCTCAGGATAAAGTTCTTCGAGTATGACGGGAAGGCTAAAGATGCCTATTTTTGGGTGGGGGTTGGGCCACAGCCAGGACCAAAAGGCTACAAAGTACCTGACGAGAACGGATAGTGAGTATGACTCTTTTGAAGACCATAATATAAATAGACCAGGTATGTTCACAACGGCAAGAACATAAAACACGTTTGCCAAATCTATTCCATATGGACTGGTGCAGTAACTGGCTTGGTCTGTTCATATCATAGTTTGAGGTTATGCGGCCATGTTGAATAAGCACATCTTCCACAGCTTGGAGCCTATAAGACGATATAAAGAACAGACCATAACGTTAGAGCTGCCAGGAGATCTAACCATATTTACCATCGATTGGTTCAGTATCTACGACCACAGTACCAACGAAAACTTAGGTTCTTTCATAGTACCAGACGGTCTGAACGTACCGCCGTCTCTAGTCAAGATAATCGTGAGTTTTCAGTGAACTTGAAGAGTATATTTCCATTTCTTCTTCCAACACCCATTACTGTCCACTCTTTGCTGTTTTAGTACCACAAAAACGACCTTCCGAACTGTCTCCAACTGCACAAGGACTTCCAAGTGTCTTGGGAGATATTTGGCCCTCAAATAACCATCCAGCTGGCTGGAAATGTGGCCGAAAACGAGTACATGGCTTTTGGTACCTCAGGGTCGGACAGCCAAAGTCAAATGTTGAATTCTGATGTTACAGTGGCTTACATAGATGGCTATAGAGGTTTTGCAGCGGACTATAACATTTCAGCTTTGACCCCGGTGAATAGGTAGGAAATTATGTGCTGTGGTTGTTACCTTAACTATTCTGTTTTAGTGCGTTAAAATTCTGGGACAGTATAAGGGAGTTTGTAAGGACGAGTTGGTAGGAGGTCAGGATAATAATCAGATGCATACTGCTGTCAGGGAAAATGGAATTAATATCATCACTTATAGAAGATTCTTGATTTCACGTAAGTATGAGTCAAACTTGAGTTTATAGAGCTTTTTCCCGATGATTAGCGAAAGATTTAACGACATGCAGACAATTCTTGAAATTCCGAAAAAAGTTACACACCGAGCGGAATCGAACCTGCTTCTCCTACTTTCCGGGCGGGTACTCTTGCCTCTAAGCTACTAGTGTTTCTTTTACAGCCGACAATGGAGATAAGGAATATGTAGCAGATCAACCTCTGTACATAATATGGGCTCTTGGCAAACTAGATAAGAACAAAGAACCAGCTTTTCACGACAAATACCCCAAAGCTAATATTTCGATAGTGATCAACCCCAAAGAACCACAGAATAACTGCTTCGCATTTACCAGAGACGAAACCGGCAAGAAAAATAAAACCGAAATTTGGGACAAGGGAGAACTTGACGGAAAAGCTTCAAGAGTGTTCAACGCTTATCTAGGGCCCTCTGGAGGACTTAAAGGTTACCAGGGATTGACAGGTAGGTAACCTCATTAGTTATTTCCAGAATGATGCGATCTAACCAAAGATATTCCACAATTAAAAGATATTCCAGAATATCTTTGGATCTAACTACCTGTCAAATAATTTTGAGGTTAGTGCTGGTGGTCAAACCATTAGGGAATCCAACGACCTGTCAAATATTTTTTTGAGGTTAGCTGGTGGTCAAACAAACCAAATTTAGCTTTGTTCATGTGGACATTAAAACCGTTTATTTGCTTGAAAAATTGTTTTATGTGGAAATTTTTTCGATATTTCTAGTCAATCTTACTCTTAGGAATATCAGACCAGTGAAAATTATTTAAATTAAGTGCATTTTCAATAAAAAATGCCATAAATGTGTGCCAAAGTTGGATGTGCAAGTCGTTCAAATTATGAGGATTTTCTTGAATATTTTGGAACACCCAGTGTGTGTAACTTGGTGTATTATACACATATTAAGTGACTTATCAGGAAACAAAAGGAAATTGGATCAGCAGTCATCAAGACTTGACAATATCGAAGATAAGAAACTAAAGTGAATGTGTCTTCGTAGACACTGAAATAAGCAATATTCAGTTCATGTAAAATGTAAAACTGATGAATATTTAAATTTATATCATATAAAAGGATAAAGAAGTTACAGGGACAGAGCTCTGATTAATATTCCTTCTCCAATACTTTCTCTTCAATCTCTTCGGGCTCCGAATACTAAAGGTTGTAATCATATGATTGAGTGAAATTTTCTTCGTCAGTGATACTTCAGGATACTTTTTGATATTAGAAATCATAAAAACTCACTCGTTCACTCATGAAATGCATATAAGATAATAAAATTCCTCGTATTTACTGCAAGCCAGCGACCTGTCAGAAAATTTATAGGTTATCTGGAGGCAGGGCGCCACGTGGTTTGGATTGCCTAATTAATAAACGGTTATTAGGCAATCCAAACCACGTGGCGCCCTGCCTCCAGATAACCTATAAATTTTCTGACAGGTCGCTGGCTTGCAGTAAATATGAGGAATTTCATTATCTTATATGCATTTCATGAGTGAACGAGTGAGTTTTTATGATTTCTAATATCAAAAAGTATCCTGAAGTATCACTGACGAAGAAAATTTCACTCAATCATATGATTACAACTTTTAGTATTGGGAGCCCGAAGAGATTGAAGAGAAAGTATTGGAGAAGGAATATTAATCAGAGCTCTGTCCCTGTAACTTCTTTATCCTTTTATATGATATAAATTTAAATATTCATCAGTTTTACATTTTACATGAACTGAATACTGCTTATTTCAGTGTCTACGAAGACACATTCACTTCAGTTTCTTATCTTCGATATTGTCAAGTCTTGATGACTGCTGACCCAATTTCCTTTTGTTTCCTGATAAGTCACTTAATATGTGTATAATACACCAAGTTACACAAACTGGGTGTTCCAAAATATTCAAGAAAATCCTCATAATTTGAACGACTTGCACATCCAACTTTGGCACACATTTATGGCATTTTTTTATTGAAAATGCACTTAATTTGAATAATTTTCACTGGTCTGATATTCCTAAGAGTAAGATTGACTAGAAATATCGAAAAAATTTCCACAAAAAACAATTTTTCAAGCAAATAAACGCTTTTAATGTCTACATGAACAAAGCTAAACTTGGTTTGTTTGACCACCAGCTAACCTCAAAAAAATATTTGACAGGTCGTTGGATTCCCTAATTTGCTTGAAGAATTGTTTCAAAGGGGCATTTTTTTGGTATTTTCAGTCAATCATACTTTTAGGAATATCAAACCAGTGAAAATTATCAAAAATAAGTGCAATTTTATTAAAAACCCAAATAATCTTCTCGATATCAAAATAAAATTTCACCGTTCTTGTTGTTAGACCAACAAAATGATCTGCAGAGTTCTATCAGAGAGGAAATTATTGAATTCTGATAAGCTATAGTTTGAATTTTAGCTCAGCCTGCAACGTCTTTGGCTTGGTACATCAACGGCATGCTGGTGCCTGAAATTTGGTTGAGAAGAGGTTTGACCTACGCTTTTAGAGTAAACGGGGGCAATAACCCTCACATGGCAGAATTGTACCATCCCCTGATTATAACAGATGAGCCGAATGGTGGTTTTGATAAGTTGACTGACGAACAACAGTCGAAAATAAGGGTGTTGGCAGGTATCGAATATTCTAGGAGAGGAAGACCCAGACCAACTTCAGGTAAATTTAAAATAAGGTCCCAGTACATCTTAACATACGTATGGTATTTTCAGCTGGTCCTTTATGTCTTGCTAGTCACGCAGAAGACAGAGACCGGAGGTTGGATGACGATTTTTCCTCCTTCAAAAAATTCAACCGTTCACTGGTTTACACCTGCGAAAAAGGCGAGTCGGCCATTTTGGAATTCACGCCAAATACGTCGTGGCCAGATATTGTTTACTACAATTCTTTCACGCAGTCAAATATGGGGTGGAAGATACACATAATAGATACCTTTTCGAGTTTTTCGAAATCGTCCGGTGGTCAAAGTAGTGTATTATCGTTTTTTCTTCTGACTTTATCTCTTTATTTTAGTTTTTATCCGCGATTGTTTAATTGAGTGTATGATATTGACTGTTGTATTTATTCCTGTATTTTTATGTGAAGAAAGTGATATTTTGAAGAGAATAAATTTTATTTCCATACTCTGCGTGTTTTATTGACAAAAAAGAGAACTCTTCGTGAAGTCAGGACCTTTTGAAGGTTCCACCTTTTTTTTTCAGTGCTAATGAGATATTCAAGATATTACCTGACAGATGTCAAAACTGTTGATAACAGCTGCCAAAAAATTGACAGCTGCTGTCAAATAAATCAGCCATCTCTCTGTTGTATTGGGATTTTTGCGATTTAGGCTTGTCTTTCCATCTCGATCGAATCTGTTGATTTGATCCTATCGGAAAAACCATTTTTCGAACACTGATGTTGTTTCATTCAAACGGTAGTTGTATTTCGAAACAATGATAAAAACAGTATCCACAACAAATCTCGAGTAGGTACATATCCCCGCATTTCGATAGATAATCAAAATTGAAAGCATTATCATCATCTATAGATTAAAAATATAAAACCGAAGTTCAGTTATTCTAGATCCTCCAAAATTCACCCACCTGTTTTGTATTCACCATGAAGGGTATCATAATAGGATTCGCCAGATATATCATCTTTGTTTTCAACTTTATTTTCGTGGTAAGCTTACAGAATTACAAAACACAATGAAATAGGTGCATTAATCATCAATTCTTACATCTAAACTAAACGTTAAACTTCAGACAAAAATGAATTTTGGTACTGGAACAACTGATATAACATTCTTTTTATTCAAAAGTTTGTGAATTTTGAAATCGAAACCATTCTCATCCCTTTCATCTAAATCTGCACCATTTTTAATCAGAAATTTGACAATTTCTTCGTCGGTTTCCAGAATAACTGAAACATTTTTGGATTCATTCTATTACTATCGAATAATCTTCGAATTGCAAATGAAATAATACCTGCTCTGAGCAATGGAGTCAACCCATTCCTATCCTTCTCGTTTATATTCAATCCCAAGTCGACAAAATATCGAATCATCTCAAGATTTTCGGAATTTACAGCAGAATGAATGACCCCAACACCGTTTACATCCACATCTTTCAAAGAAGCACCTTTATTCACAAGAAATTTCGCTAAATCGACAAAACCATGTGAAACTGCGACCAGTAACGGTGTTTTTCCAGAGTACATCAATGGGTTATTAATATTTGCGCCCAAATGAAGCAGTAGATTTACCATTTTGGTATCATTCTCGGTTATAGCTTGAATCAAAGGGGTGTTAGACTTTTTGTTCTCAATTTCGAGTAACTCTGACCTAAAAACTTATCAAAATGACTAATAATACATTTTTTCAACATGTTTTCACTGTCTACTATGGGCGTCTAATATAATTACTTCATAATCACCTCATTTTCACGATTTTCCGAATCATTCCATATTTCTGAGAATGCATCGCACTGTATAAATGCCTGGTAGTGTATGGGATGCCTTCATTAGTAGCACTTGAGAATGTGTGCCATTCAGACTCAGCAGATTTGATTCTGAATGTGTATACTTCAGAAGGCGCTAGGTTTTGTACATTATATGATGTCTTAGGTCCTCTGTAAAATCTTTGTTTTGATAGCTGTCGATATTTCTTTATTATCAACAGTTGTAATGATTTTAAATCAAAGTAAAATGAGTAATAACCTGTATAAAGTTTTCCATTCTTTGAAATCGCTTAGGACTTGAAGGCAATATTCAGAATTTTGCCCACCATCCCAAGAAACCAATAAACTGTTTTCTTTTTGTTCGACAGTCTTTGCTTTAATCATCTTTGATCTTTATTATTATTTGCTGTTATTTCTGTTTGAATTATCTTCAAAGAAAACAATCAAGTCAAGCTTAATATTGATAAAACAGCAGCAAAAAATCAATATCACCAAGAGAACAAGAACACAAAAGCTCCTAAATTCAGGTAAGCACTTCATAAATTTCAAATTGTTGTTTCAGATCTTTGGTAGTTTGTTGATCTTGTACGGCCTTTTACCGATTGTTAATTTAGGCTATGATTCCACCTACAGCAAAATAGCAATTGCTGTAGGCATCATAGTTTTCGTCATATCTTTCCTCGGATGCTGTGGCGCTGCCAGGGGAAACAAGAACCTTTTAACTGCTGTAAGTGCATAAAATGGTCAATCTCTTTACTGCAACTGCTGATTAATAATTATTTCAGCATGCTGTAATTCTCATCGTATTGTTCGTGATCCAAATGATTGTAATAATGGTCGTACTGGCAGCAGGTTTCGACAATTACAACATAGACGACTCACTTAGCAAGTGGATCTATTCGAAAAACCACGGCGATGTGAAAGTAATGAACGACTTGGAAAAATGGGTAAGAAATGTCCACAAAAGAGAATTAAGATAAAAATAAATATATAGGATGCCCCAACCAAGTGAAATCTTCATCACAACACTCAAAAATCAATTTTGTGACAACTCATGAAGGGTGACGAGTTTTAGGAGGAGCACCCTGTATATCTACATCTCGAGCGTAATCTTGAACTAATGGTTTTCTAGCTGGAGTGTTGTGGTGTACATAACTCAACGGACTACACCAATAGAGGATGGCCACTGCCTGGTTCTTGCTGTGGTGCATCTGAAGACATTGATTCGAACAATGAGAGGACTTGTACCGTTGGGGTGGCGTATAAAGATGGATGTGCGCAGCAATTCAGAAACTACATTGGGGATAATTATGAAGTAGTCAGTCTCAGCGTTGTTGGGTCAGCAATGTTTGAGGTAAGACCATATAACCTTTAATTTAATGTAAAATCGAAAGTACAGTTCATTAAAACTTGGTTTATCCCAATTTCAGATATTCGGTGGTATTTTCACGCTGTGGACTAGGGACCATCTCTCATCAAGGACTTGAAGTATAATGAATGTGTCAAACTTCAGTATTCAAATAAAAATTCAATTTTAGTAATTTTTGATCATCCACATTCAAGAAATAAACAAATTGCTTAACATCTGTTCAATTTAAAAGTTCATAATAAAATAGAGGATATTTTCTCTAGGACAAAGCATGATAAATGAGGAAAATAGACAGTAAGGGTTATATGGCACTGATGAAAAACCGGTTCATCATTAACCTGCTGTTGTGTGCTTTGGAAATTAAATCTCTGCCATTAAAAGTTCATGTCTTGAAATCGAAGCCTTTTTTATCTCTATTATTTAGATCTGAGACACTTTTAATAAAAAAATATAAATAATCACATCACCATTAGAACAATCTTTGAATTAAAGTACACATTTACCCGCTTGAAACAATGGATTTGATTCAAGTCCAAATCTTTGAGTAACTTTACGAGAAGCAACAAACAAAACTTGAACTGACCCCCCTAGTGTTATATTTATAACAGAAATTGTCACAACATGCCACTTTTATAAGGAAATTTTGAACTTCACATACACAGGCTCAGCAACAACATCAAGGGTAGAGGTATACCTGGGCTATGGAAAAAGTAGTTAATTTTTTTTGTTCTATATTGTAGTAACTTCAGCATAGTTCAGAAAAAGATCGAAATAAAATCCTGGTATAGAAACAATACTTTAATGATAGTTCAAATCAAAACATATCTGGTCAGTCGTCTAAAATGATAAATTTCAAAGGTTTCCAAAATCCAGTCCACTTGCTTGAAACAATAATAGTAAAACGCAATGTATAAAAACTACTTTAATGAGATTAATTATTTACAAAACAACCAAAACTGGAATAAATTATGAAGAACATCGAATGACTTCGTCACAAGTATCAATTTCACAATCAATGGAATTTTTCAACAAACTACTCAAAAGAGTTTGTTACGATTTAATAACTATGTGAAAACAAATATGCAGTATAAAATAAGATACATTCTGACTTAACATAAAATGAAATTAAATACTAGGGTACCTTACTTCTTGTTAGGTTTGTTTTTGACTGGAGTTTTACCCTTTGTGTTATTTGTTGTTTTGGCTTTTTTACTTTTGGGTTCTTCATCTTCCTCATCTTCTTCCTACAAAACATTACTCAAATGAAACACACAACTCTAAAAACCCTCCACACAAGCACAACACCCGAGTTATACTTTTGTATGGGGGGAAATTAAGATAATTCACTGAATTCAAGCACCTATTGCTTAAAATGTTCACTGAAGACACTCATGCATACAAAGGCACAAATTAAATATCGATCAAAAAAAAAGTGGACTTATCACCAAAGCTCAATAAATGTTTACTCAAACTGCACCAAGACAACATTACAACTTGAAATTTATTTGAATGACAACTGGAAAAAGTGAGGTTAGGTTAGCTACATCTAGAAACTCCCAAAATTTGAATATGCTACTTCAAGAATTAGAGAAAAGTGAATAATATTGCTAAACTTTCTCCGTGGAGCTAACTTCACTCACTTTGGTGGAGATTTAGGGTATTTGTTCATTGTTTTCCGTTTTTACTTACGGCTCCTTCTTCACCCTCTTCATCTTCGTCCATTTCATCAATAACTTCTTCCATATCGTCAAATTCCTCCATTGACGATCCAATAAGGTGATGACCAATAATGTGAACGGGTCCGCTACCTTGTACAAGAGTAAAAGTGACTGGGGGGTCGGGGAAAGACAGGTCCAAGAGGACTTGGTTGTTGGCGCCCCCGGCTTTAAGGGTAGCTACCGGGATTTTAACATGATCTTTCCATGTCATTGCTTCAACTTGGATAACATTTACTTCTCCTTCGGTGGCTTCAGGTCCCAATAAAGCTTGTTTGATGATAAGTTTGTGTCCACCATTGAAGTCTTCGGATCCTTTACCTTCTGGGTCCCAAACTTCGCTAGATTTAGCGCCTTTGAGGGTTAAAGCTGCAAATTTGAAAAAAATGATGAGCAAGGTTGTACATGACGAGAACTCAATAATGGCGCGCAAAAACCGGCATCACAACAAAGCTTAATTTGCGGCTTGCTATGAATTTACATCAAAAATACTAGCGGAATCGTTAAAATATGAAAAAATAGGTGCTTTACTTACCATAAAAATATTCATCGGCCATGATTTCTAGGAGATGTTAGTTGATTATGAAAAATTTACACGTGATGAAATTAAGGCTTGATGCTAGAACGGCAAGGAGGACGAATATTGTGCGCTGATAATGGCGTACAAATTGCTGTGGCGCGTTGAAATTCAAGCATGCGCTCTGCCGATGGTGGGGAAAAGTTTGACAGTGGACAACTGAATTTGACATCCGATTTTTTTCTGGGCTATAAAAAAGTTTCGACTAACCAGATTTTTTTTTAAATTTCCTGACGTGTTCGAGAACAAGATTCATTAGAACGTAGACGAAATATTCTGAGAGTGGGAGCTTGTTGAAATTCGTAGCTAGCGATTCTTGGCCTACAGATGAAAAATTTGGCTAGGGGTTTGGTGAATATATTTGCCGGGACGATCTATTTGACACCTGCTGCCAACGTTTTCTTGGATGTGAATCTACCTCCAAGGTGCCATTAGTGCCGTTTTTATTCTTGAAATCACTCTACATATTTATTTTCTGTGCTAATAATTGTCAAATTATTGATCTGTGAGTGTCACTTGTCAGAATCTCAAATTCTAACCTAAAAATGAACAACACCGCAAATTTGATTTCAAAATTTTCATAAAACTTGCATCATTTCGAAAATGAATTTCAAAATTCTGCTTTTATTCGTTGTATGTTTCTTCACAGCAATTTCCTGTGATAACGACAAGGAAGATGATATTTTCGTACCTACTTCAGAATGGAAAGAAATCAAACAAGGTAGGACCAATTGGGTAAGAAAAAATGAAATGTTATGTTTTCCGAATATTCGTACAGGCTTATTAATTTTCCGTTTTTCAGGACAAAAAATTCCGGCTGGCCTTCACGTTAGGATAAACCTACAAACTGGTAAAAAAGAAGCTAAATATCCTGATAATGAAGAGAAACAAGCATTGACGATTACAGAAAATGAACAGATTGATGATCCCCCTGTTAATCGACTTCCAATAAGGGAACTCAAGGAATCTTTGAAGAAAATCAAAAATGACCCTATTTTAAATCCTTTGAAAGGGTTGAAAACGAACTTTAGAAGTTATGACGAGATCAAAAAGGAACTGGGTGGTCTTCAATTGACCCCTAAATTAGACTCTGAGATTATCAGAGAGTTACTAATTGAATATAAAGAAGAAATCAGTGGTACCAAGAATACTACGAGAATAAAACATATTCTGGAAGATTTAGAATACTTGTCACATCAAATTGATAACGCCTTAGAATTTGTAAATCAAAATGGTTTCAAAGACTTGATTTACCGAAATTTAAATCGTACAAACCTTAACATCAAAACTATGACTCTCAGACTTATGAGCTCTTTGATGCAAAACAACCCAAAGGTTCAAATTCACGGCTTAGAAACGGGGTGTATCAATGAACTCCTCAAACTTCTCAATTTGGAGAAGAATAATGAAGTTAAGTATCAAGCTGTCGGAGCTTTGAGTTCGGTATTGAGACGTTTTCCTTTAGCACAAAAGAAATTTTTGGAGAATGGGGGACTGACAGTTTTTTCTAAAATTTTTGAGGAAGCCGATATAAAAATGAATGTTCGGATAGTCACATTACTTGTTGATTTAGTAAGTGAGCATCATTATTCTTCAACAAGTGAAGAAGGAGCAGAAGCGTTGAAGCAGTATGAGATGATTAACATAGAAGAGAAACTTATAGAAAACAACTGGTGTTCTTATGTTAATAAGTTACTGTATTCCATTGTAACCGCAGATGAAGATAATCATGATTATGTTGAAAAATGTTTGAAGTCTATGAATATCCTGAGGGATAAGTGTGGAAGCAGCTACGATCCAAAGATTCTGAACTATTTGTATCAAAAATATAATAGGTTAGGTTTGGATGATATTGAAGAAGACGAAGAGTATAGTTTAAGTAGTTATTTTTCAGAATTGAAGGATTTGTGCCACGATTTGTTGTGGGTTAATAAATCGAAACAAAAGACTGAACTCTAATGCAAATTTTTTATTTCCTCGAAAACATCCTCGTTCGCTCAAAACCATTCGTTCATTTACAGTTTATCATTCGTTCAAATTGAACATAATTATAATACATTCACATTAATTCCAAGAAGTGAGATACAAATTTCTTCATTATTCACGAAGTTAATCTGAATCGATTCTAAATAATGAACTCCACGTAAAAAAATCACTAAAAATAAAATTAAGACGAAGCGTCCAAACTTCAGGGACACTTTCGATCAATCTGGGCCTTCCCGCATTCCTGATATTCTTGCATAGACATCCACATTTGTTGGAAAGTACCGATAGAGGCTAGAATCGAGCCACCTACCCAAGCTCCAAACCTCCTTTCAACCGTACCGTTCGCAGCAATCATTTTAAGTCTCATGGACCCTGGAGTTCTCGATGAGAGATCTTTGCTAAGTCTGTCACTGAATCCCTACAGAACGGCAAAGTTACAGGTACTTATGGTGGAATGTTTCAATAATAATTACCTGAACTAGGGAATTTCCCCCGGTCAATACCACAGAGCTGTATAAAGCGGGCCTAATGTCAACGTCGCACATTCCAGCACTGGTGGCAGCTGTGAAATTTTTTCTTTTTCAGCCAATAGATAAGAATCGAATAAGAAAGATGAACATGCGCAGAATCACAGAAGATAGCCTACTTTCATTTTTTCAGGACATTTTGTATTATTTTTATTTGGAAAATGACAATGCGCATGTCAGAACGTCAAATCACAGACTACGATGCTCTGTGGACAAATAACACAGAACATCTAGAAACTTACAAAAAGCTAAACATAGACGATGAATGCAAAGTTTCTATGCATCTATCATAGACGCATATTTCTCTTCTCTGTCAAAAAAGCCGTGATGGATTTGGTCATTTCTTAATTTATTCCAGTCATCAAAAACCAAGGAGTAGTTCAAAACATAAAAATCACCAAATCTATGACTTTAACATTTTGTAGAGATGTGAGCGAAACCAGATATTTACCGATGTATCCTGCGCCAAGCATGGCATGGTCAAATAACCCTTCAGCTAGTTTGAAACGCTCTGGACCGAAATCCTGATGGTAACCCGTTGGGAATTCATGATGTACCATAGGAATGCTTGCTGCGACTCTTTCATCATACGGTGATTCCGAAACCTAAGAAATCCATATAATTTCTCTTTTACGATTTGATGCACAAACTCACCTGCAAAACGCTCTGTTGGAAATCTTGAACAGTTTTTCTCGTCATATGGGTCATCCAACTATTCGTTATTTCGAAGGGAAACGTTTTTTTAGTGTACCTAGGCTTATCTTTATCTCTAATAACTTCTTTACTGGCGATCATCACCGAAGGTGTCATGTCGATTCCTAAACTTTCCAGCATTTCTCTGGCCCTCAAAACCAGATAGTCTCCACCTTCAAAACCAACATTAATATCTTCCGACACATCCACGTAGAAATATTACCTAAAGGGGATTTCACAACTGCATTTGAAATAACGTAACCGTCTAAAACTGGTACAGCTGAAGTGTGAGTGGCCCCACTGTCAATAACAAGAGCTGTAGCTCTTCCGTTAGCAAACGCAGCTAGAGCTGCATTTTTCACCAGGTAAAACGCTGGCACTTTGTACTTTTCGAACATGATTTCTGTTAACTTTTCACGTTTTTGCCTCTGATTCCAAGGTGATTCAGAGAAAAGCACTGGATGGAAATGTGATTCAGATTGAATGATCTAAAAATAATTGATTTGGAAGCAATAAATCACATTTTTTGATGAAATAGATACCTTTGAATAAGAATAATCCATCATTTTTTCGAAATAGTCCCAGTTTTCAATCATACCGTCCTTCATATAACTATGAAGTTCCATATTTGGTCTTGGTTTATGTAAATATATGGTATCAATGTAATATTTCCATGCTGGAAATGATTAACATCCAATGAATGATTTTATTATCATTTGGGTGTTTATGTCTAAACCTTTTCATCGAACTTACATGAAGGTGTTGAAGATACATTGCTATCGTCCGCTTTTGCTTCTGGTTCCAATTTTACTTGTTCCGGCGCTACCCCAATAACCGATGGTATTTCAGCTTTTGGAGTATCCTCTTGTGCATAACCAACACGTAAGGAATGGTGCCCTGGGTCAAAAACCAACGCTCCGATTTCGTCTCCACCATATAGCATCCCACTACTCATCTTATCTATTTAGATTTATTGTTGAAATTAAACAATAAACGCTTAATGCTAAGTTGTTTGATTTTAAAAATTGAGGTTAAATTAGGTTTGTTTATAGCTTTGGCCACAGATTCACTTGTCATTAGTTTTGTGAATACAGAATATAGAGCTTAGGTTTAGGATCCGAAAAAACTCATAAGGAGTAACCAATGGTATTTTCAAGATATTTCAACGGAAAAAAGTACTAATAAAACTCTTGAAATGAAATTCCTAGGTTGTTGGTAGTGAGAATCCACCATTTACCCAGGTTTCACACTTCATGCCGATGACAGAAACCATAGACAACTTGAAATTAGAGTTTCTTGTATTGTTGGTTGCTGACATCCGTAATTTTAGGCTTCGTGCTTACACCATTTTCGATTAAACTTTTATACCGATTTTATATCGATTTAATTATGGTATGAAGCCGAAATAGAAGCAAAAATAATATCCAAGACCAACAACTTAATTACTTATTCATTTCGTTACTAGATTCATATTAAAATGTAAATCTCATTGTTGATATCATACATTTATTAATTATTGATGATCTCCTCTTCTACACGAAATATATCAATCAAAATTAAAACCATGACATATAATAATGACGCCACCATAGTCTGATTCTAAACGGAAAGCAGGGGTGTTTTAATATATTGTTAATTGTTTCGTGCGTTGTGTGGTTTCCATTATAACTTTCTACGTAAGACCCATTAATAACAGTGTGAACTTCCGTTGGGGCTTCTCCGTTTTGCTCATTATTCTCCCCAAAGGAGACAACCCCACAGTTTAGGGATATTTAGCGATTTAGGAAGCATTAAAACATTACTCTAATGGTCTTTGAGCAACCCCTCTGCCTTTTATCGATTTGTGAAATATAATCTAATAATTTTTGGGGTGTGATAGCTCTGGGAGGTTGAACACAAGGGGTGTTTTTCTGGATTTGGAGCTCACATTATTTAGGACGAGAATCGAAAAATTGATTCACGATTTTTTGAGCGCTAGTTCTACTTGAAATAGGGCTATATCATTTTCTTCGTCGCCAATTTGTAGTTTACACACCTAAGCACCGTTAACTTTTAGCCCCAATGATTCACTTCTATTTCAATTTCATTTATTTAGGATATAATGAGCATGAATTTGAGAACTGAAAAAAATTTGGGCATAAATAGCAACCTTTCTTGAGACCTTTTGTTGTTTCTCTACCATAAAGAGAAAAGTCATTACTTGCTGGATATCAAGAAGGAAATTCTCAGGAATCAAGGTTTTCAAGATACAGAGTGTTGAATTTCGAAGATGCATAGAGGTGCGAGAAATTTTTACGAAACTGTTGTTTGTAGTTTTTGTTTTAGTTCCGACAACATCCGCAATATTTTTCGGTTATGGCGCTGTTGTTGAGTAAAATAGGTTATGTTTTCAGAAATATTTGTTCTTTTTTCAGGAAGCAGCTAATTTTTATAAAAAACGAGTCGATTTCCTAAGGCTTTCACTGAAACTATTGGTCCAATATCTATTACGTTGATTACAAGTAGGTATGGCATTTTTTGCAGTATTCTAAAGGACTTTCCTGAAGAATGGGAGAGAATTGTTAGCATTTTTCTCGAAAACGGTAGCTAATATAGAAAAAATGCCAGTGATGTAGAAGGTTTTAGATGAAATAGTTTTTCTTTCCTTTAATTTTTCAAATTTCATTGGTGTACCACAAAAAATGAAGAAAATAGGACGCCAAATCTAAAGATCACCTAAAAAATCTCTTTCCGGCTGTCATCATCGAGAAAATAAGCGAAAGTTTCCGTTTTTATCCGGCCCAAAGGACCAAAAGTCACCATCCGACAACGCCGTCTCTCCAGGTCCTGCTCCTGCACGGAAACCCCGCAACAGTAGCGGAAAGAAAGGGGGTGTTGCAGGCCCGGAACCGCCTCTCTCTCCCGCCCCCACAAGCCGAATTCTGGAAACAGTCTCTCGCCAGCGCCCGCCAAAAACGCCGCCGCCGCTAGCGAGGAGAAAGCTGCCGGATCACTTCGTCGTGGTGTGAATGATGTAAGAGGCGAAGAACGGAACCTATAGCACCTATTTTGTACGCACTCCGATGCCGAAGATCGTCGCGAATGAGTTGCTGAAGAGCGCGAGTTAGTTTTTTTTGGTGATCGCCTTCGCTGAGGCCATTGGAATAACATGGTAGATAGAAAACAAATGGTTTTGGCGGCAGTGCTTCTTCTGTACGAGGGTGAGTTGATGGAAATGAAGAAGATTAACGCGCTTTCTGTGAATTTGCAGAAATCCGCTTCGGTCGCCAAGAAAATACAGTTTTATGATGAATCTTTTCTCAGCTCCTGCCCCAAATACCTTTAGTTGTCAAACTTGGCGCCGACAATGGCATTAAACGTTTAGGTTGGACTCACTGATGAAGAATTGAAAGTCAAACTTAATTCTGCCCATGTTTTTGTAGGAAAACGGTCCAATAGTTCTTCGTTTCGTTGAACTCTGGCAAGAAAGGTAGTTTCATTTTTATACTTGACTGAAATGATGAAAAAGTGGGTCCAGAAGAATCTGAAAATCGCAGCAATGCTGCAATTCCTTGGGAAAATTTTTATACAGTCGAAAAGAGGAATAATTGATTCATACTAGGGTGAAAGTTCAATTCTCTAGGCGATTTAGAAGTATTTTTAAAAAATTCCCGAAAATCGCGAAAAAGTCCGGCAAAAAGGGCAATTTTAAACTCGATGAAACTTGTTTCCCAGCTATCCTTGCCGTGATGTGAATATACGGATCGAAAGAGGAAAAGTCAATGCCAAATAGCTTGGTATTCATATTTTCCATAAGTTTCCCATTTTATCAGGAAAATTGATCAAACTTTGACATTTCGCCAATAAAACCAACAGAGTTCTAGCGATAAGGATAACTAACTAGGTAGATCTAGGGGCTCTGCTATAATATTATGATTGCCCTGTTTAAGAAAGAAGTATTTAAAACAGCTCGAGCTGCAATCAGGAAGAAACTACAAGAAAATCCATATAAACTTGAGCCCAGTTCAGTTTCGTTGAATTTGTCTGCAGTTAATAAAATAATATGATGAAAATATACTGCTCCACAAGAGTTAGGGATATCGTATTCAATCGTTTTTAAAAGTATGTAATCTTCGAGAAGATCGCTGTGAAATCATTTTTAACTCAATAACAACTTGAATCGATCCAATAAAAATCAGTATGAGACATTTCGTCAATCTGGTCGCCTTTTTTCTGAAGTTTGGTTCTTTGCATATGCTTCATGTGTTCTTATTTTGAAATGAAGTCAGTTTATCAGCGGCTTCGATTTGGAACGAGTTTTCTGAAGATGCCAAGACGTAAATTAACAAACGCTGAGGCTAATAGGGCTATCGGAATGCTACAGGGTGCAGGGTGGCCTAACTCAGGTTGTTGTAGCGGAAAGGCTCCAAGTCAGCCAAATTGTGATATCTCGACTTTGGAATAGGCTCAGGGAGACAGGTTCCGTGTTGGAAAGACCAAGGCTTGGTGGGCGACGAAAAACAACACCTGCTCAGGATCGTTTCATCACCGTTTCGGCGAGAAGAAACCCTACATCTACGTGTAGAATGCTGCGGAATACTCTTCAAAATGCAGATGGGGTCCAAGTTTCCATCGAAACCATCAGACGACGTTTGTGAGAGGTGAATCTAGGTTCTAGACGTCCATTAAGAGGAGTTCCATTAACACATGACCATAAGCGTCAAAGACTGGAATGGGCAAGGCAACATTTCAATTGGAACGATCAATGGCGTAGTGTCCTTTTCACTGATGAATCCAGATATGGACGATTTTCAGATTCTCGAAGAATAAGGGTATGGACAATCCCACGCATACCCCGTCATCGTCGCTATGTCCAAGAAGTCCATCCATTCCGAGGGGGTAGTGTTATGGTATGTGCCGGGATATGTTTTAACGGGCGCACAGATCTACACATTTGTCCTGGGAATATGACCGCCTTACACTATAGGGAGCATGTCATTGACAATGTTGTGCCAAATTTTCACGCTGCTATTGGTGAAACGTTTCAATTTCTAGACGATAACGATTGACCGCACCGTGCAGCCATAGTTGAGAATGCGAGCGAGGAGCTTGGTATTCCACATTTACCAATACCTCCGCACTCACCAGATATGAATTGCATAGAGCATGCATGGGATATGCTCCAAAGAAGATTAGATAATCATCAACCCACCCCAGAATCCTTAAATGATCCGAGAGAGCTTCTGTCCCATTTATGGAACCAAATTCCTCAAGAAATGTTCAACAACCTCGTGTGTAGTATGCAAAGAAGATGTCAAGCTGTTATTGATGCCGGAATTCTCTGGGAATAAAATTTCGATATTTTACTCGATTTTTCTTAACCACCCTGTATACGCTGCAGACCTACAGGCTAAAATCAATTTGCAACTTGAAATCAGATTAATATGAATTTTCATCACAAAAATCTTATTTTTACTATATTTTTTTGCAATTTAAGTCAATATCCCTAACCCATGTGGAACAGTTTAAATACTCCTGATAGTCTTCTGCGTAAATTTACCACATTGCTGCTGAAGGATTAGGTTGGCTAGAAGGACTGGCTATTGCTTGTCTGGTGGATTTGGTTCAAATCGAGAAAAAACGATGATTCTCAAAAAAATTGCACTGAATACAATCCGGTTTTCAGTAAAACGTGCCAAGGTGGTTCTAAAAGCTGTACAAGTAGTAAATGGTTGGTTTCCAACAGTGAAAGACAAAGCTGACCTGTAAGTCTTTTGCATAAACTTATATCAAAACAAAACGACATCAATAGGCATTACCTCACCACGACTTCTCTTAGAACCAAATAGACACTGGAAAAACGAAACTGACAAATGGCAAGATAAGTTGGAAGAAATACTATAAATGGATGGACCAAATCTGCTGCTGAGACCATTGGCTTGAATGTAAAGGACGAATAGATAACAAATCACTCGAATAGATCGACTGCTGTTAGCTACAACCCACTGTTTCGTTGTGTCGAAAATTCTTCTTGCCATGAAATTTTCCGCCCAATATCTATCGGATTTTCACAAATACCTCATCAGTTTATGTGAACTTCTCATGACATTTTCTCAGCCTTCAGCTTCAGGCTGTCCAAGGATATCACTACTGAAAATAACCTTAGGAAAATTTGAATTCTTGAAGACGTTTATTCTTTACCCATCACTTCACATACATTCGCCCTAACTTACACATAAGCTATCAACAATACACATGAATCTTACATCTCCTACAAATTCACGGACATAAGGACCTTCACCAACAATAAGACATTCACAAATTACATTGGGACACTTACATATCAGATCGAAAGACAGGGACAACCTCAAATTCTTTACTGATATACCCTAACAAATCTTCTTGTCATTCTTGCATTCCGGAGGACACCCAAGGGTAGGCATGAAAACGCAGATCTTCTGGTCTGGCACTTTGACTGCTGCACCATAACACTGATAAGAATAGCTCTCAGGACCTTCATCTTCCTTTCCAGACTCGTCAGATTCTTTATTAGAGTACTTGTTACGTAGTTTCTTCACCAGATGCTTGCCATTGCAGTATCTGCTAGGTAGGCAAGTGGGGGGACTCTTCAGACAGTCAGGGGACCCTTGGCACCCTGTCCTGAGGCAGTTGTCCTGGAGCCCGTTCTTCCTTTCGCAGTCACAGCCCACGTAGAGAATACCAGCTCTCAATTCTCTCGATTTTGATTCTCCCAGTTCTTTGCCCAAGTTGACCTTGTTGGATTTCTTCTTGTCGCCGTTGGTTTTGCATTTGTAACAGACCTGGGTGTTGAGAGAGGATTAGAGTGTTAACCAACCATCAGCAACCACAAATGGGTGGATGTAACCACAAAGAAACAAGACTTCGAAATGATCTTCGTCCCAAAGCTTATGGACTAGTATAAAGAGTAAAGACTGATACTGCTGGATACCTACAAGTATATCTGGAGTATGCAGAGGCTCTGGAGGTTTGCAAGATGGCGGACAGCACGGCACACACGTGGACACACAGACAGGGGTGTAGCAGACAGGTTCAGCCTTAGGGGTGAGTTCGTCCTCCAAAGAGGTCATCAGGCATTTCAGATGGCCGAGAAGTTTGGTACGTTTTTCCGTATCGCATTTCGTGGGGACCGCGAAGCATTCTGCCATTTTACACGAGAAATTTGGAACCGAAAGTGGAGTAAATACTGAAATTTGGAGGAAGAAATCCTAAAGTGGAATTGACGTGACTGAAATTTAGACTTTTGAATGTGTCATTTCTGGTCGACTTGAATGTTTGGAAGGCCTTGATTTTTTTTGGATTATCAATCTGTGGTCCTAAATCCTTGATCAGTTCCTGTGCCACCATGTAATTCTGGTCTATCTGGTGAAATTTAAGGGGTCTTCTTCCTCTGCTTTCCATAATTTATCTAATTCTAGCAGTTTCTTTGGTTTGGTGATTTTCTTCTTCTTCTTTTTCCTTTTCTCTTTTTTGTCTTTCTGATGCTGAGGATCCTGAGAATCACATTAATCTTTGTTCAACTTACGTTCACTATCTTTCTTAACAGTCTAGAGTACGTCTGAAGGCTTCTTCTTTGTCAGCAGACAGTTCAGTTCTTTCAGGACTAAGTATTTCTCATTAGAAACTTCTTCTGTATTTTGAACTATATAGGAAGTTCATGTTCACAAATATTTACAGAGTCCACATCAATTTTCTATTTTGGTTTTTACTTCAACATTTATTTTGATGTCACATTTTCTTCACTTCTTTTCATTTCCTCTTTTAACTCTTATTGTATTACCACATTGGTTTAACTTGTTTCCTGTATTTTTTCAGCTCCAGTTTGTCGTATTCAACTATAGTCATTTCTTATTGCTTGATGGTCTTTCTTGTAGGAGAAATAGTATAATTTCTTGATCCTTATTGCTTTGTTTTTTATTTGACTGCTTCATTGGTGAATTTTTTGAAAATTCGAAAAGTTACTAATGAATTTCAGTTTCTTTTGGGAGCGCAGTACCTTTTCGGTTTGCCCTTCTAGATATATTTTTTAAGTTGATAATATACACTGCGCAAAAAAATTAACGCACAATATGGAAATCTCTAATTTATTCTACAACTGAAGGTGTTCTCAATGATAATTATTATTATCAGAATTATGCATGCACATGTTATCCACTTTCAACGTTTTTCTTCAATACAGATGTTTTCTCCCAGCAGGAATAAAAAAAAGATGATATTATCAGATTTTGAATGTATTGGCTTCATTCTAAAATCAGTTGTTCTCGATCAATTCTAGTGATCAATAGTTTTTCTTTCGTTTGATTTTCTACACTCGATCGCTATGCAACGCGAAACACGCAATTTGACCCAAGAGGAATGTGCCCAAGCGGTAGTTTTGCGAGAAGAAGGGTGGACATACACAAGAATTGCAGAAAGGTTTGGAGTTTCCCATACAAGTGTGTCCAGAATGTTGCAGCGATTCAGGGAGACAGGCATGAATGTCCGAAGACCAGGACAGGGTAGACCACGGGTAACAACTGCCATTCAAGAACGTTACTTGAGAGTTTCTTCGTTGAGACAACGGTTTGCAACCGCTCGCCTCCTTCAAAATCATCTTAAGCAAACTCATGAGGTGCAAATTAGCACTCAGACAATAAGAAATCGCCTCAGAGAATATGATTTAAGGCCTCGTGTCGCGGCAAGAGGCCCAGCTCTTACCCCAGCCCATCGAAGGGTGCGTTTGGATTTTGCGAGAGAGCATATCCATTGGGAAGAGGCCGATTGGGAAAGAGTTCTCTTCACAGATGAGTCTACATTCTGCCTCTACCATTGTGATCGACGTTCCTTGTATACAGACGTCCACATGAAAGATATGCCCAGTGCTCGCACAGACCTACTGGTCGTTGATAATGGAGCTATGAATGCTGATAAGTATATAAGGAACGTTCTTGAAGAGCATGTAGTGCCATTTGCCCCATACATTGGTGAAAATTTCATTTTTATGGACGATAGTGCCATCGTGCGCGCATCTTTCAGGAGTACCTTGAAGAGGTTGAAGTCTCTCGAATAGAATGGCCAGCAAGAAGTCCAGATCTCAATCCGATTGAGCAGGTTTGGGACAACCTCAATAGAAGGCTGAGAAGTTCAGAAAATCATCCAGCTACTCTTAATGACTTAATAAGGAATCCAACTCGGAGAAATCTGGGAAGGATTAGATCAGAACATGTTAAGATCACTCATTTTGAGTATGAACCGTCGTTGCCGAGCTGTTATTAACGCAAGGGGTGGAAATAACAAGTATTAAATCACTTATCAGCATTTCAGTATTTTGAAAATTGTTCATTTCTCTTCTTTCACATAAGATTCGGTGAAATCCTGAATTTTTCTTCCATTTGATGTGTCTTGTTTCGTTCGAAACCTTCCCGAGAGAACATAAAAAATAAGTTATAAAGTCAATGTAGAGTTAACTTTCATTAAAATTGAGATTTTCAGAATGTGCGTTAATTTTTTTGCGCAGTGTATTTGTTGATTCAAGACCTGGATGGATAATTTTCCAAAGGAAAGAACCAAGAAGTCAGAACATCAAACTAAATAAATAGTACCTATGGGATGTCTGGGATCATTTGACAATTTTTTTGACAACTGTCGTTTTTTGACAGCTGCCATGGAAAATACGAATTCACCTACAAGTATGGCTGAACAAGACATTTGCCCTATTTTATATGAAGATTTAACACATGTTACTTCAAAATCACTTAGATGTGAACACTTTATCTATGATTTCCGTTAATTTATTGAATGATTCTTCCTCGGTTTGTTGACTTTAACCTAGATTCATTAGAGGTGAAAGTAAAGCACATATGCGAAATGATACGTGAGAACATTTAGCGATTATTGTTTTCTGATTTGTTAATCAATTGAACTGGTAATACGCACATCGTTATTACTAGGGCAACCACGCATAACAATCGGACAATACCTCCATATTTCATACACTAAAAAGCAACGATTTGTAAACCATCTTTTATGTGTCAATATTGATTGAAATTCAGGGAAGTACTTCGAAAGAAAGTTTGATCCAAAAGAGGGGCTATTACCATTTTCATTTAGATGATTTGTCCACCTAAAATTCGCTGATGAAACCTAATTGGCCATTGGGTTTTCAGGTTAGCTCCATTTTTGTTATTATGAATTTTATTTTTATATTTATTCTCACGTCAATTCAACGCTCTGTGTAAGACCTATAAGGTGAAATGAACACTTTTTTGGGATAAACTTACATGATGTACATGCGTTAATTTTTTACGGGGGTAACCTATTTAGTTTATTTGAAACTTGCGCATGCGATTTTGCTATCGATTTTCCCATTGCTACATCTGTCTTCCAGATAGATTCTGCTATTGTTGAATATCACAATGGAAAAATGCAATGAATACAGGCAGTATTCGGAAATATACCTTCTTTATAACGAAGTTTCATTCTCTGTGATTTTCTAATCATCGACGATTCACGTGACATTTGCTGTCAAAATTGTTTCTCGCACAGGCAACTGCGAAACTCTAATCTACCTACAAGGTGGACCGATTTACAGGGCTACTAGTGATCCGTTTTCAAAATGTCGTTTTACGTCAACTAGAATTTTGTCTGTATGTCTAAATTTAACCAAAAAGGAAAAAAGGATGAATATCTAACCCGACAGGAGCGTAATGAATCAAATATTATTGTCAGGCGAGCATCCTGACCCTGGGGTGGTTTTCTATAGGGTGGCGTGTATGTAGGGGGAAAATAGGGAGCTAGGCATTATGGGGAATTTTACGACCTTGTATCGACGTTTGGCAGCAATGATTGGAGAAAGTGGTAAATTGATTTTGTAAGGCCGTTAAAGGCAGACACGTTATGGAGGTAGTTCGTTAACTTTGTCTTCTTTCTTCTGTGTTCTTGTTTCACAATCAGGGGAATTCACTGAAGGAATAATTTACCGAAAGGAAGCTTAAAGATTATGAAATTTAAATTAATCGAAAATAGGTCAAGCCAAGTTCAAATCTTCTTAGCATATGCAATGAACAATGCATCAAATTATCTTGAATAATAATTGTTGTCTAGTACAGTTACCCATGCTGGAAAATACACTGCGCAAAAAAATTAACGCACATTCTGAAAATCTCAATTTTAATGAAAGTTAACTCTGCATTTACTTTATAACTTATTTTTTATGTTCTCTCGGGAAGGTTTTGAACGAAACAAGACACATTAAATGGAAGAAAGATTCAGGATTTCACCGAATCTTATGTGAAAGAAGAGAAATGAACAATTTTCAAAATACTGAAAAGCTGATAAGTGATTTAATACTCGGTATTTCCACCCCTTGCGTTAATTACAGCTCGGCAACGACGGTTCATACTCAAAATGAGGGATCTTAAAATGTTCTGACCTAATCCTTCCCAGATTTCTCCGAGTTGGATTCCTAAGTCATTAAGAGTAGCTGGATGATTTCCTGAACTTCTCAGCCTTCTATTGAGGTTGTCCCAAACCTGCTCAATCGGATTGAGATCTGGACTTCTTGCTGGCCATTCCATTCGAGAGACTTCAACTTCTTCAAGGTACTCCTGAACGATGCGCGCACGATGGGGTCTGGCATTATAGTCCATAAAAATGAAATTTTCACCAATGTATGGGGCAAATGGCACTACATGCTCTTCAAGAATGTTCCTTATATACTTATCAGCATTCATAGCTCCATTATCAACGACCACTAGGTCTGTGCGAGCAGTCAAAGATATTCCACCCCATACCATAATCGATCCTCCCCCGAAACCAGTAGTATTCAGGAAATTGCACTGAGCATATCTTTCATGTGGACGTCTGTATACAAGGGAACGTCGATCACAATGGTAGAGGCAGAATCTAGACACATCTGTGAAGGGAACTCTTTCCCAATCGGCCTCTTCCCAATGGATATGTTCTCTCGCAAAATCCAAACGCGCCCTTCGATGGGCTGGGGTAAGAGCTGGGCCTCTTGCCGCGACACGAGGCCTTAGATCATATTCTCTGAGGCGATTTCTTATTGTCTGAGTGCTAATTTGCACCTCAGGAGTTTGCTCAAGCTGATTTTGAAGGAGGCGAGCGGTTGCAAACCGTTGTCTCAACGAAGAAACTCTCAAGTAACGTTCTTGAATGGCAGTTGTTACCCGTGGTCTACCCTGTCCTGGTCTTCGGACATTCATACCTGTCTCCTTGAATCACTGCAACATTCTGGACACACTTGTATGGGAAACTCCAAACCTTTCTGCAATTCTTGTGTATGTCCACCCTTCTTCTCGCAAAACTACCGCTTGGGCACATTCCTCTTGGGTCAAATTGCGTGTTTCGCGTTGCATAGCGATCGAGTGTAGAAAATCAAACGAAAGAAAAACTATTGATCGAGAACAACTGATTTTAGAATGGAGCCAATACATTCAAAATCTGATTATATCATCTTTTTTTATTCCTGCTGGGAGAAAACATCTGTATTGAAGAAAAAAGTTGCATAACTCTGATAAAAATATTTATCATTGAGAACACCTTCAGTTGTAGAATAAATAAATAAAATAATGTGCGTTAATTTTTTTGCGCAGTGTACATCTCTTAACTCTTTTTCAAACCATGAATCCCATGATTCTCATTGTGCAAAACAAGGCCATTGTAGCTAATCTTAATCAGATTGAATTCAATTTTATCCTTCAATTATATATGGCATCATTTTTTCTCGGGCATTGTTCACTGAAAATTCCTGAGATGTACCATCAGAAACATTTGCACTTAATTTTATATCTGAGGGGAATTTTTTTGATTGCGTTTTAATGATAATTTTCTTAAGGAATGTGTCTAAATCGAAGCTTGAACAGGTTTCAATATATCCAATAGAAATGATCAAATCATTTTCTATCACTACATTCTCATTCTTTGGTATATTCCAGAAACTCATAGGGGTTTCAGTAGAGTATCATATCCCTTCAATCATCCCTCAACTTGGGGGGAAATACGTATTTAGGGAATTACAGAAAGACCAAGGGACGTTATATCGATTACTCAAAGGCCTTTGCTTATCATTTTCGCACATGAATAGTCTTATGGTGGGGTGAACCCAACAAATGGATTGTCTTACGAAATATTGCTAGGGGGATAGGACTCAGGGGTAGAAGCTTCACTCTCATCGCCCTACCTGTAGAGCACAAAGAGGGAACAACTCATATATTCACGATAGAAACAGAGATTTTAAAGCTTTCCATTTCGATTTGTTGTTTTCAACATCTTTGGAATAGAGCAAAATCCTTCTAAGAGTACACATCATTCTACAATCGTACACATTAAAATCTTGTCAAGGTCTTCTTATATAAAGGTCCTTTGTCCTTTCTTTGATTCTTCACAACCACTCCTCTTTGGTATAAAAGCAGATGAAATTCAGGACGAAAACCTACACAAAAAACCCCTATCTGAAGATCTACATTTCTCTTCTTTTTTATTAATGCTATCTCTATGACCCAAGCCCGCCTAACAATATTTTAGGGTTAGACCCATCGATTTCTTCTTCTTCTTCAACTAATCTTACATAATCGACAATAAGAACGATCTTTCACGAAATTGATTGATAACATGAAGCCAAAGTGATATCCCATCTCAAATTCTATATAACGTAATCGAGTATGGCCCATTTTACAGATATATGGAACAGTTCATTCTCATCCTGACAGGATTGAAGGGAACGATGACCTAAAAACGCTGAAATTGTTTGCTCTTAAAGATTTCCTCTCCTTATCTCGTTTTCCATTAGGATTACGATAAAACTGAGAGAAATATGTTCTTTGATCATTTTTTACATTTGACAGGATCTATAACGCTTTCTTATTTTGTTGCAGGAGCACTATGCATCAAACACCCTGAGCCCTATTACGGAAAGTTGATAGGAACCCTTAAAAATTTTGCCCATGGCATCAAAGGAACCGCATATGCCATCGATGAAAGTACAATTTTCATCAAGAAGTTCTCTTACGATGGCATGGGTCCTGATGCCTATTTTTGGGTGGGCAACTCTCCCAGGCCTAGTCCAGAGGGTATTATTGTACCGTATCCAGAAGACTACATGGGGAGGTAAGTTGAAATAGGAATCATTCACATTTGACTTCTTGGGTTTTCGAAAAATGTGGATACAGCATAAAACATTCATTAACGATAAGTTGTGGTTGATCAATTGTCGTCTTATCCTATATCCCAAGGGACAATAAGTAAAATAGGGGGATAGGAATGGCCAGCGCGATTTTCTGATCTCAACCCATCAGATTTATTTTTATGGGGATATCCGATATCGTCTTGAAAACCTGTCCTATATCAAACAATCGTTTTCTACAATATGTATAAATTCTAAAAACCCTTAGTTTCTTTAAAAGTTAAGTTATAAATTTCAGTCAGTTATCATGCGATTTTATAGTCTTGTAACTGAAGATAATGACTGTATCGTACAACTAGCAAATTAGGGTGTCAGAGGGAGTAGCAGCAAACATTTTAAAGGGAAGTTTGTTCCCCTCCTCAATTAAACTAATGGCAATAACCGTATCCTTTGAATGATTTAAAGAGTATCTGAACATTACGGAGATTTGGAAACTGTGGGGGAGGAAATTCGCACTGGGAACAGAGGCGTGGGTAGGGTCTGGTTGTGTGGGCCTTCAAGATTAAAATGAATCAAAATGATCAAGTTGTGAGTTAATGTATCTATTGGGACCATTGGGGGTTTATTTGGATTTTTAAAAAATTGAAAGGTTATGAATAGATCATCTAAGGCGTAGCAGAGACCGAAAAAATCTTTAAAATATAAATGGCAGCTATTTTTTCCAGTTCATAATGAAGCTTCAACCATATTAAATGCTGGAAATACTTTGAGGATATATTGAGAAATTCTTAGCCTACTATAGAACCAAACAAAATTTCAATGTCAAAATATTTTATTACTCAGCATATTCTCCTTTCAATTGAATACATTTATTACAGCGAACCTGCAACGTCTCTAGACCTTTCAAAAAAAATGTTTCTTCTTGCTCTGCAAACCAGTCCTCTACAGCTTTCATTACCTCTTCGTTGGAAGAAAATTTACGACCTCTTAAACTTGTTTTCAGTTGAGGAAAGAGATGATAGTCGGACAGAGCAAAATCTAGTGAATAAGGGGGGTGTTCTAGTAATTCTAACCCTAAATAACGATTTTTTTGCATGGTAACATGAGATTTGTGTACTGGGGCGTTGTCCTGCAAAAATAAAATACCTTTGAATAGTTTTCCGCGTCTTTTCTCTTTGATTTTTTCCCGCAGAGTGGTCAATAATGTCGAATAGTAATCTCCAGTTATTGTTCTACCTTTATCCGAAAAATCAATCATGATTACTCCATGGCAATCCCATAAAACTGAAGCAAGAACTTTTCCAGCAGATTTTTGGACACGAAACTTCTTAGGTCTTGGAGTGTCGCCATTCCATCGATTGTTGCTTTGTTTCTGGATCGTAGAAATGTACCCAAGTCTCATCCATAGTAACAATTCGGTTTAAGAAGTCTACATCGTTTTCAAATCGAGCACAGATCGAACGCGATGCTTCTACCCTTGCACGCTTTTGGTCAACATTCAAACATTTGGGGATCCATTTTGCAGAAATTTTTCTCCTGTCCAAATTGACGTGAACTATATGATGAACGCGTTCGTATGAAATCTTCAGTGCTTCAGATATCCGTTTTAGTCCAATTCGACGGTCTGATAAAATCATGTCATGAACTGCATCGATATTTTCGGGGACTGACACAGAAACTGGCCTTCCCGATCGGTCATCATCTTCAATGGAAAATTTACCTCTTTTGAAGCTTGCATATCAATTTTTCACGGTCGCAAATGAAGGACATTGATCACCAAGGGTATTAAGCATATCTTCGTAAATCTGCTTAACTCTCAACCCTTTTAAATAAAGGTACTTGATGATGGCTCGATACACCAATTTTTCGATTTTTACAATTTCGGTGGACCTCTTTCTTTTTAATTTATTGCGAACTCTGGTCTTTTTTTGATACAAAACCATGCATGCTGCTCAAGAATCATGTTTTACTTTCGATAAAGCATAAATCCAAGAATACTATCCAAAAACATATTGAAAAAATTCCTTCATATGGAGTCTTGTCTTGTCACCAATAAGAGTGGTAAAAAGTGTAATTTTGTATATTCCAAAAGGAAATTGAGTTTTTTGAAGACAAAACACCAATTAATTCAATTTCCACAACTCTTAATGAGCTGCAGTTCTTCTCATGGTGTATTATATGAATTTGAATTTCCCATCCCTTGGCAAAACCACCTTTGGCTCCGACGGTTACCAGAAACAACCGTTTTTATCGTTGTTCCTCCCTTTGTCAGCCTTACAAAGGAGCTGACGGAACATCTGCGAGAGAAATCTGGGTAGATTGTGGAGTGGGGGAAGTAAGTTTGGGAGAAAGATACTCAAGTTATATCCAGGGAGCCGCATCCTTGTTCCGTTTATGTTTTCTGTCTCGCAGTTTTCGGGGAGATTCAGGGAATGAAATCGGAGGGAGCCCATGGCTTTGCAGTTTATTTAATGAGAGAGAGACAGGGGGAGATGAATGACGACGATACTCTTCCCATTTGCATCTAAATTGATACAATGGAACTACAGAATAAGGCGTGCCTGTCAGTCATTGGTGATGTGAAGGTTTTAACTGTTTGGAACATTTGTGTAAGTTTCGAAATAGCATTGAGCAAATTTTTTAAATGGCTCTTCTATCCTCAGAAATACTTCCAGCTATGCTGATCAACATGATGTAACTAACTAGTTGATGCGATGAGAGGAACGGAAGCTGTGACAGTTTGAAATTTCCGATTTTTCAAAAAATGCCATTCGACTGGTCAAAATCTAAAAGGCGATAGTTAGGGCTTCGAAATTTTTTTTATTGAATTCAGAGACCTCGAAAACCTACATTTTGATACCAAATCGTCCATGTAGCCCTCATAACTAATGAATTATTTCGTTTTAATTTTTTCGATATTTCAGTTTCGAGTTTTGTTCTGAAGCTCATAGCACTCAAAATATGGGTGATATGGATCACCAAAATGGGTATTCTGAATGCTTTCAATGGGTGGAAGACTTTATCGATTGAATAACACTATTAGATTCTCGAGGGAATCCGTGTTGATGGCAAATATGGTGTTTTTAGGGGGTCTTACCCCTTATGCATTTTTGACCAAAAAAGTTGGAATTTTCGATATCGATTTTATTGATTATATAGAAACTTTGGACAATGCTGATTATTAATATGCAATCCTCATCAGGATACGACCAAAGAATAGGGAGCTATGACGATTTTAAATTTCGATTTTTTGAAAAAAGGCCATTTGACAGGTGAAAATCTAAACCATAATAGTTAGGGCTCTGGAAAGTCTTTTATTGAATAGAGCGACCCCGAAAACCTACATTTTGATACCAAAATCGTCCATGTAGCCCTCATAACTAATAAATTATTTCGTTTTAATTTTTTCAATATTTCAGTTTCGAGTTTTGTTCTGAAGCTCAGAGCACTCAAAGTATGGGTGATATGGATCACCAAAATAGGTATTCTGAATGATTCCAATGGGTGGAAGACATTATCGATTGAATAACACTATTAGATTCTCGAGGGAATCCGTGTTGATGGCAAATATGGTGTTTTTAGAGGGTCTTACCCCTTATGCATTTTTGAACCAAAAAGTTGAGATTTTCGATATCGATTTTATTGAATAGAGCGACCTCGAGAACCTACATTTTGATACCAAAACCGTCCATGTAGCCCTCATAACTAATGAATTATTCCGTTTTAATTTTTTCGATATTTCAGTTTCGAGTTTTGTTCTGAAGCTCACAGCACTCAAAATATGGGTGGTATGGATCACCAAAATGGGTATTCTGAATGATTCCAATGGGTGGAAGACATTATCGATTGAATAACACCATTCGATTATCGAGGGAATCCGTGTTGATGGCAAATATGGTGTTTTTAGGGGATCTTACCCCTTATGCATTTTTGACCCAAAAAGTTGGGATTTTCGATTTCGATTTTATTGTTTATAGAGATACTTTGGACAATGCTTATTATTACTATGCAAACCTCATCAGGATACGACCAAAGAATAGGGAGCTATGACGATTTGACATTTCGATTTGTTGAAAAAATGCCATTTGACAGGTGAAAATCTAAACCGTAATAGTAAGGGCTCTGGAAAGTCTTTTATTGAATAGAGCGACCTCGAGAACCTACATTTTGATACCAAAACCGTCCATGTAGCCCTCATAACTAATGAATTATTTCGTTTTAATTTTTTCGATATTTCATTTTCGAGTTTTGTTCTGAAGCTCAGAGCACTCAAAGTATGGGTGATATGGATCACCAAAATGGGTATTCTGAATGATTCGAATGGGTGGAAGACATTATCGATTGAATAACACTATTAGATTCTCGAGGGAATCCGTGTTGATGGAAAATATGGTGTTTTTAGGGGATCTTACCCCTTATGCATTTTTGACCCAAAAAGTTGGAATTTTCTATATCGATTTCATTGTTTATATAGATACTCTGGAAAATGCTTATTATTAATATGCAAACCTCATCAGGATACGACCAAAGAATAAGGAGGTGTGACGATTTGAAATTTCGATTTTTTGAAAAAATGCCATTTGACAGGTGAAAATCTAAACCGTCATAGTTAGGGCTCTGGAAAGTCTCTTATTGAATAGAGCGACCTCGAAAACCTACATTTTGATACCAAAACCGTCCATGTAGCCCTCATAACTAATGGATTATTTCGTTTTAATTTTTTCGATATTTCAGTTTCGAGTTTTGTTCTGAAGCTCAGAGCACTCAAATCATGGGTGATATGGATCACCAAAATGGGTATTCTGAATGATTCCAATGGGTGGAAGACATTATCGATTGAATAACACCATTAGATTATCGAGGGAATCCGTGTTGATGGCAAATATGGTGTTTATAGGGGGTCTTACTACCCCTTATGCATTTTTGACCCAAAAAGTTGAGTTTTTCGATATCGATTTTATTATTTATATAGATACTCTGGAAAATGCTGATTATTAATATGCAAACCTCATCAGGATACGACCAAAGAATAGGGAGCTATGACGATTTGAAATTTCGATTTTTTGAAAAAATGCCATTTGACAGGTGAAAATCTAAACCGTAATGGTTAGGGCTCTGGAAAGTATTTTATTCAATAGAGCGACCTCAAAAACCTACATTTTGATACCAAAACCGTCCATGTAGCCTTCATAACTAATGAATTATTTCGTTTTAATTTTTTCGATATTTCATTTTCGAGTTTTGTTCTGAAGCTCAGGGCACTCAAAGTATGGGTGATATGGATCATCAAAATGGGTATTCTGAATAATTCAAATGCGTTGAAGACATTATCGATTGAATAACACGATTAGATTCTCGAGGGAATCCGTGTTGATGGCAAATATGGTGTTTTTAGGGGGTCTTACCCCTTATGCATTTTTGACCAAAAAGTTGAGATTTTCGATATCGATTTCATTGTTTATATAGATACTTTGGACAATGCTGATTATTAATATGCAATCCTCATCAGGATACGACCAAAGATTAGGGAGCTATGACGGTTCGAAATTTTGAATTTTTGAAAAAATGCCATTTGACAGGTGAAAATCTAAACCGTAATGGTTAGGGCTCTGGAAAGTATTTTATTCAATAGAGCGACCTCAAAAACCTACATTTTGATACCAAAACCGTCCATATAGAATTCATAACTAATGAATTATTTCGTTTTAATTTTTTCGATATTTCATTTTCGAGTTTTGTTCTGAAGCTCAGAGCACTCAAATTATGGGTGATATGGATCACCAAAATGGGTATTCTGAATGATTCGAATGGGTGGAAGACATTATCGATTGAATAACACGATTAGATTCTCGAGGGAATCCGTGTTGATGGCAAATATGGTGTTTTTAGGGGGTCTTACCCCTTATGCATTTTTGACCCAAAAAGTTGGGATTTTCGATATCGATTTTATTGTTTAGATAGATACTTTGGACAATGCTGATTATTAATATGCAAACCTCATCAGGATACGACCAAAGAATAGGGAGCTATGACGATTTGAAATTTCGATTTTTTGAAAAAATACCATTTGACAGGTGAAAATCTAAACCGTAATAGTAAGGGCTCTGGAAAGTCTTTTATTGAATAGAGCGACCCCGAAAACCTACATTTTGATACCAAAATCGTCCATGTAGCCCTTATAACTAATAAATTATTTCGTTTTAATTTTTTCGATATTTCATTTTCGAGTTTTGTTCTGAAGCTCAGAGCACTCAAAGTATGGGTGATATGGATCACCAAAATGGGTATTCTGAATGATTCGAATGGGTGGAAGACATTATCGATTGAATAACACTATAAGATTCTCGAGGGAATCCGTGTTGATGGCAAATATGGTGTTTTTAGGGGGTCCCCTTATGCATTTTTGACCCAAAAAGTTGGGATTTTCGATATCGATTTTATTGTTTATATAGATACTTTGGTCAATGCTGATTATTAATATGCAATCCTCATCAGGATACGACCAAAGAATAGGGAGCTATGACGATTTGAAATTTCGATTTTTTGAAAAAATGCCATTTGGAAGGTGAAAATCTAAACCGTAATAGGAAGGGCTCTGGAAAGTCTTTCATTGATTAGAGCGACCTCGAAAACCTACATTTTGATACCAAAACCGTCCATGTAGCCCTCATAACTAATGAATTATTTCGTTTTAATTTTTTCGATATTTCATTTTCGAGTTTTGTTCTGAAGCTCAGAGCACTCAAAGTATGGGTGGTATGGATCACCAAAATGGGTATTCTGAATGATTCGAATGGGTGGAAGACATTATCGATTGAATAACACGATTAGATTCTCGGGGGAATCCGTGTTGATGGCAAATATGGTGTTTTTAGGGGCTCTTACCCCATTTGCATTTTTGACCCAAAAAGTTGGGATTTTCGATATCGATTTTATTGTTCATATAGATACTTTGGACAATGCTGATTATTAATATGCAAACCTCATCAGGATACGACCAAAGAATAGGGAGCTATGACGATTTGAAATTTCGATTTTTTTGAAAAAATGCCATTTGACAGGTGAAAATCTAAACCGTGATAGTAAGGGCTCTGGAAAGTCTTTTATTCAATTGAGTGACCTCGAAAACCTACATTTTGATACCAAACTTGGCCATATAGCCCCTCTTCGACTCGATTTTTTTATGTTTTTTACTTACGATATTTCATTTTCGAGTTTTGTTCTGATGAAGCTCAGAGCACTCACAATATGCGTGTTTTCGATCCGTAACATGACGTTCATTCAGGATTTCGATATCTCGAACATCTTTCCTATTCAGTAGAACCTTCGGATCCTCTCATATCTTTTTTATTGACTTATATGGCGTTTTTAACGGAATCATACCTCTTGGTCATACCTCACCTAATATTTGAGATTCCTCAATTTTAGTTAATGTTGGTGGCGATTTCGTGGAAACTAGTATGTAGAAGCAGACCTCAAAGCCAACAATTTACTTTTTTTTTCAAAATTCAATGTTGCCAAGTGAAAGCATCCCGCAAAAAGAGAAAAAATCGCACATTGTGCGATATGGCATTTCGCGGTGTAGCCATATCATTTTCTTTTTCTCCACATCTGGACGGAAACAATACTCCCGGAAAACAAATTGAATAGATCGCGAAAAAGACCCATTTAACAGCCTGTTGAGGAGGGCTATAGAATTTTGGCAGCCTCAGGATCACCTCCGTATTACTGTAAGCCTTCAATTCCGGTGGATTTTCGCTGGAACAAAGCAGAGATTTCCCGGAGAAAAAAAACTTCCGAGCAAAACAGATCAATTTAACGGCATGTTGTGGCTGGTTGGGAGGAACATGAGGGCGTCTATATCGTTATTACGACGACCACGATTGAATTTCGTGGTAGCAAACGACACCGGGAGCAGGGAACATCCACATACGGGAGTTGTTCCCTGGGGAAGGACCGATGACACGGCAATCCGGTAATATCGAGCTCTGGACAGGCCCGTACCGGGACTATTTCCAAGCGGATTCCGCCTCAGATCGGCAGGAAACTTTTCCTGAGTTTATTTCCATGACATCTCCCTCAATTTTCGGGATAAATGTATGAAATTCAGTATACATGCGGAATAATATACTGCTCCACAAGAATTAGGGATATCCTATTCAGTCGTTTTTAAAAGTATGTAATCTTCGAGAAAATCGCTGTAAAATCATTTAAAACTCAATAACAACTTGAATCGATCCAATAAAAATCAGTATGAGACATTTCGTCAATCTGGTCGCCTTTTTTCTGAAGTTTGGTTCTTTGCATATGCTTCATGAATGTTCTTATTTTGAAATGAAGTCAGTTCATCAACGGCTTCGATTTGAAACGAGTTTTCTGAAAATGCCAAGACGTAAATTAACAAACGCTGAGGCTAATAGGGCTATCGGAATGCTACAGGGTGGCCTAACTCAGGTTGTTGTAGCGGAAAGGCTCCAAATCAGCCAAAGTGTGATATCTCGACTTTGGAATAGGTTCAGGGAGACGGTTCCGTGTTGGAAAGAGCAAGGCTTGGTGGGCGACGAAAAACAACACCTGCTCAGGATCGTTTCATCACCGTTTCGGCGAGAAGAAACCCTACATCTACGTGTATAATGCTACGGAATACTCTTCAAAATGCAGATGGGTCCAAGTTTCCATCGAAACCATCAGACGACGTTTGAGAGAGGTGAATCTAGGTTCCAGACGTCCATTAAGAGGAGTTCCATTAACACGTGACGATGAGCGTCAAAGACTGGAATGGGCAAGGCAACATATCAATTGGAACGATCAATGGCGTAGTGTCCTTCTCACTGATGAATCCAGATATGGACGATTTTAAGATTCTCGAAGAATAAGGGTCTGGAAAATCCCACGCATACCCCGTAATCGTCGCTATGTCCAAGAAGTCCATCCATTCCGAGGGGGTAGTGTTATGGTATGGACCGGGATGTTTCAACGGGCGCACAGATCTATACATTTGTCCTGGGAATATGACCGCCCTACACTATATGGAGCATGTCATTGACAATGTTGTGCCAAATTTTCACGCTGCTATTGGTGAAACTTTCCAATTTCTAGACGATAACGCTAGTCCGCACCGTGCAGCCATAGTTGAGAATGCACGCGAGGAGCTTGGTATTCCACATTTACCAATACCTCCGCACTCACCAGATTTGAATTGCATAGAACATGCATGGGATATGCTCCAAAAAAGATTAGATAATCATCAACCTACCCCAGAATCCTTAAATGATCTGAGAGAGCTTCTGCCCCGTTTATGGAACCAAATTCCTCAGGAAATGTTCAACAACCTCGTGTGTAGTATGCAAAGAAGATGTCAAGCTGTTATTGATGCCCGTGGAGGCCATACATTGTATTGATAGTCTTAAAATGCTTGAATTCCCTGGGAATAAAATTTCGTTATTTCACTCGATTTTTCTTAACTCAACCACCCTGTATACCCTGCAGAACTACAGGCTAAAATTAATTTGCAACTTGAAATCATATTAATATGAATTTTCATCACAAAAATCTTATTTTAACTATATTTTTTTGCAATTTAAGTCAATATCCGTAACTCATGTGAAGCAGTTTATTTTGCAAAATGTGTATTACTCTCTTTTCCGTTCTCCTCGTATATTAGGAAAAAAACCTGGTTGAAAATATGACCAATAAAGTTCCTACTTTATAATTTATTTAAAAATTCAGGAGACAATAAACAGAAAAACTGATTGATACACATTCTGCAAAATATTATTCAGCATGTATACTCAAAATTTCATACATTTATCCCGAAAATTGAAGGAGATATCATGGAAATGAAATCGTTTATTCAGATTTTTATGAAATTACAGCTCAGCAGGTTTTTTTTCTAATATGCGGAGAAAAATGGAAAAGCGAGTAATACTTATTCTAGAGAAATGATTAAGCTTTAATTTAAAAAAAATTGTTGGCCTACACCGCATACGGACTGAGATATCATGGACATAAAAAGCCCAATTTTTGAAGGAAGCTCGCGAGCTCGGACGTGTAGCAGATCCCCTTAATAGGTATAAATCTAGCGGCCCTACAAATAATACGAGGATATATTGAAAAATTCTCAGCCTACTATAGAACCAAACAAAATTTCAATGTCAAAATATTTCATTACTCAACATATTCTCCTCTTAATTGAATACATTCATTCAATTCAATTCAACCTGCAACGTCTCTAGACCTTTCAAAAAAAATGTTTCTTCTTGCTCTGCAAACCAGTCCTCCACAGCTTTTATTACCTCCTCGTTGGAATAAAATTCACGACCTTTTAAACTTTTTCAGTTGAGGAAAGAGATGATAGTCGGACGGAGCCAAATCTGGTGAATAAGGGGGGTGTTCTAGTTTTTCTAACCCTAAATCACGAATTTTTTGCATGGCAACATGAGATTTGTGTACTGGGGCGTTGTCCTGTAAAAACAAAATACCTTTGGATAGCTTTCGCGTCTTTTCTCTTTAATTTTTTTCCGTAGAGTGGTCAGTAATGTCGAATAGTAATCTCCAGTTATTGTTCTACCCTTATTCAAAAAATCAATCATTATTACTCCATAGCAATCCCAAAAAACTGAAGCAAGAACTTTTCCAGCAGATTTCTGGACACGAAACTTCTTAGGTCTTGGAGAACTAGAGTGTCGCCATTCCATCGATTGTTGCTTCGTTTCTGGATCGTAGAAATGTACCCAAGTCTCATCCGTAGTAACAATTCGGTTTAAGAAGCCTACATCGTTTTCGAATCGAGCACAGATCGAACGCGATGCTTCTACCCTTGCACGCTTTTGGTCAACATTCAAACATTTGGGGATCCATTTTGCAGAAATTTTTGTCATGTCCAAATTGACGTGAACTATATGATGAACGCGTTTGTGTAAAATCTTCAGTGCTTCAGATATCTGTTTTCGCCCAATTCGACGGTCTGATAAAATCATGTCATGAACTGCATCGATATTTTCGGGGACTGACACAGAAACTGGCCTTCCCGATCGGTCATCATCTTCAATGGAAAATTTACCTCTTTTAAAGCTTGCAGTCCAATTTTTCACGGTCGCATACGAAGGACATTGATCACCAAGGGTATTAGGCATATCTTCGTAAATCTGCTTACCTCTTAACCCTCTTAAATAGAGGTACTTGATGATGGCTCGATACTCCAATTTTTCGATTTTTACAATTTCGGTGGACATCTTTTTTTAATTTATTGCGTAACTCTGGTTTACTTTTTTGACGTCGAACTCTACACTGACACTTCTAATAAGTTATTGTTCGTTGATATGTTATCGCAATATTTTGTTTATGCATGGAACTGGTCTAGGCTAACTAGATATCAATACATCCTCGTAAACCTAAATTACCAACCAGCAATATCTCCCTGATTCCTCCCTGCCTACAGAACGGAAGCAGAGCCACAGAGGGAAATCTAGAGGGCGGCGACCGCCCCCTCCGAGGGTCTATTTCGATTGTGATGATCAAGTCAGCTTAACGTCTTTATTAACTTTTCAGATTCCACCCCTTCGTCCCTTGTCGCTTGTGTAGTGTCGGTAGAAGGCATGGAGGGTCCCTCCGCGAAAACGCTTTAACGTTTTTGCTTCGCTTTATGTCGAACCCCCAAAACATCTCCATCTCCATGGATTGGTATGTTGGAGGAGAGATCCAGACTTATTGTGTTGGACGTGGATTATTCTTCCTACGTCCTTCAGTTTTTAGGAGGATGTATTGATATCTAGTTAGCCTAGACCAGTTCCATGCATAAACAAAATATTGCGATACCATATCAATGAACAATAACTTATTAGAAGTGTCAGTGTAGAGTTCGACGTCTGAAAAGTAAACCAGAGTTACGCAATAAATTAAAAAAAAAGATGTCCACCGAAATTGTAAAAATCGAAAAATCGAGCCATCATCAAGTACCTGTATTTAAAAAGGATTAAGAGGTAAGCAGATTTACGAAGATATGCTTAATACGCTTGCTGATCAATGTCCTTCGTATGCGACCGTGAAATATTGGACTGCAAGCTTCAAAAGAGGTAAATTTTCCATTGAAGATGATGACCGATCGGGAAGGCCAGTTTCTGTGTCAGTCCCCGAAAATATCGATGCAGTTCATGACATGATTTTCTCAGACCGTCGAATTGGGCTAAAACGGATATCTGAAGCACTGAAGATTTCATACGAACGCGTTCATCATATAGTTCACGTCAATTTGGACATGACAAAAATTTCTGCAAAATGGATCCCCAAATGTTTGATGTTGACCAAAAGCGTGCAAGGGTAGAAGCATCGCGTTCGATCTGTGCTCGATCTGAAAACGATGTAGACTTCTTAAACCGAATTGTTACTATGGACGAGACTTGGGTACATTTCTACGATCCAGAAACAAAGCAACAATCGATGGAATGGCGACAGTCTGGTTCTCCAAGACCTAAGAGGTTTCGTGTCCAAAAATCTGCTGAAAAAGTCCTTGCTTCAGTTTTTTGGGATTGCAATGGAGTAATCATGATTGATTTTCTGGATATGGGTAGAACAATAACTAGAGAATACTATTCGACATTACTGACCACTCTACGGGAAAAAATTAAAAAGAAAAGACGCGAAAAGCTATCCAAAGGTATTTTGTTTTTACAGGACAACGCCCCAGTATACAAATTTGATGTTGCCACGCAAAAAATTCGTGATTTAGGGTAAGAATTACCAGAACACTCCCCTTATTCACCAGATTTGGCTCTGTCCGAGTATCATCTCTTTCCTCAACTGAAAAAAAGTTTAAAAGGTCGTAAATTTTCTCTCAATGAGGAGGTTATAAAAGCTGTGGAGGACTGGTTTGCAGAGCAAGAAAAAACATTTTTCTTGAAAGGTCTAAAGACGTTGCAGGTTCGCTGTAATAAATGTATACAATTGAGAGGAGAATATGTTGAGTAATAAAATATTTTGACATTGAAATCTTGTTTGGTTCTATAGTAGGCTAAGAATTTTTCAATATATCCTCGTATATCGGGGTAGATGGTTTTGGTGTATTTGGTAAAGGTCGAATACCTCAACTTTTGAGGCAAAACCTTAGACCATAGAAAGAGGAGACACATCATCTCATTATAATAAATTCGAGAATTGGCGAAGCCAAAATCAGTTTTCAATGAGTTGGACGAATATGGCATAAATGATAACAATATCATTAAATACTGCCGTGACAACATTGCAGTATCTAACTTTGGAAGGTCCAGTGGCGTGGTGTAATCGGTATTGAGGAATGGAAATGAAATTACAAGTGAATTAACTCTTTCTGAAGAATTCATACAATGTTCCGTACATTGAAACATAGGAGAACAGAGTCAACTAAATTCAGAATTGATTTTCCTCCTCTCAATATCAGGAGGGAATCTGAAAAGTGAAATTCAAAAAATCGAAGAATCTACGACACTGTCACTTAGAATGATAAGAGTAGAGCATGTGTTAACTCAAATCAGGATTGAATTTATCCAATTTATCACAAACAAGACACGTACGAACCATTTTTCAAAGTATTTTGCTTATAATATTCAGAAAAAATCCATATTTCACTTTTCCTACGCGATATTCAGATGACAACACTGTTCAAAACGTTATTAGTTACACAAAATTAAAATTGCGGATTGAAATGATTGAATGATAGAATTGCTCGTGGAATATCTATCCAATAAGAAGCGAAAAAGCTAATTTCTACACTAAAATGTTATAAACTCGACACTGCACTGTCATTAACACATTAATTCACTGAAATTCCTCACAAAATCATCACGAGATCAAAGAAGAACACTTGAAATAATCTGTTTTACATATCAAAACAACGTATCCTTAGAAAAGATTACTCATTTTCATCCATGTTTGTTTAGAGTTGGCAGCTCCCTCATCGGGGGTTGAAATCGCCAATAATAATACTAATAATAAGGCCCACTATTTACAAACCAAAATTTACAGTTTTTTTCATTGTTTCAGCTTCCTGCCCTACTCTGGTTCTAGCAGAGATCCCCCTGTATTAAAGGCGTACAATAATACGGATGTTATCCTCAGGCTGCCTGGTGGAAAAAGAATCAGGGATATCCGATGGCTCTCTGTATGGTGCAGGCGATTCACCGTAAGTATTCCATAGGGTTTTATCAAGATTCTTTCGATGAGAGGTGCTTTCTTTCAAGAGGATTCAAATATTTGTGATTTTGTGCTGAATAGGCTGAAAGTTGATCCACGCGGCTACTCTTTTATAGATATGCTATGCATGTCCCCCTCTCACACTTCGGTGCCCTCTCCTAGCCGCCTACTTACCACGGAGACGCACTTTGGTGCGGTCGTGCGGTTTAATCTTCAACACTTCAACCTGCCATATCTTTTGATGTACTCGTTGTAATTGTATGATGTGAAGGGCAATTTCGTTCTAAATTAACTACTGGGGATAAATAACGTATTAAGTTGGATGGGGATCAATACCTTATTCATAAAAACACACTCCCAAATAGTGCATAATTTTGGTAAACATCTGATTACCATAAACAGGTAATAGCAAGTCAATCTTGAGAGATAGATATATGCTATCGCGAAGTATTTAAGAGGTACTTTTCTGTCATACATTGTATCCACGTAAGTCTTACGGTTTTTGCAGCGCACGTGAAAATAGCTGATTATGTCGAATTTTTTTGTAATTATAGAAGTTATAGTAGGTATCCTTTTTTCGGGTGAAAAGTATAGCCTGTGTCACTCAGGGATAATGTAGCTTTCTAAGGGTGAAAGAATTTCCGAAATCGATCCAGTAGTTTTTGAGTCAAGTCGTATCAAACACACAAAAATACAAATTTTTCCTCTTTATAATATTAGTATAGAACTATAGAGATTGTATAGAGATATACTGACCGGGAACAGTGCCGTACCTCTCAATACCGCTAGAATTCGAATTCAAGGGATGATAGCTTCGCTATGTTCAAAGTTTTATACAGGAGATTAATGGTGAAATGGTTTATTTTGAAGAGTTCTACTTTCTGTTAGAAATTGAGACTGAAAACTCTGAAAAAATCCTCTATAAAATAAATTATCGTTCCAAAAGGAAAAAGTATTGATACCAATGACATGATGACCGTTTTGTTTTTGTATTAATGTAACCATAATTATCTTATCAATTGTCGTAAGACATCCCGCAATGGTTGTATAGCCAATAATTTTGCTCTTCGATGGTGTAATAGAGGTGCCATTGTTGGTATAATTGATAATAAATCCTCCACCCTGCAAGAATTATGACGATCGGAAGAATATTATAAGATTCCGAGAATGGAGTGGCCACCGTATTCACCGGAAATGAACTGCATTGACCAAAATGTCCTGGTAATAACGCCGACTCATACAGTCACAACAATTGGCGACGAATTCCAAACAAAGTAACAAAATTAAGATGAAGTGTGGTGCTCGTGCTATTAGAAAAAGATGGAAAATAAATATACTCCATTCATTTCAGGTCAAATTATCGTTCCGAAGATTTAATTCAATGGTGAGGAATATCAGTCACAAGGAACAGTTGTATACAGTTTATTCAATGGCAACGTTTCTGAGCATTTAGCTCCTTCATCAGGCTAAAAACAAAAAACCAATTTGGAAACAACAGCATGGATCATACAATTGGTGTAGCAATAAAGACAAAAATAGATAAAGTGACGTCGCTATACAACAATAAATATGAAATATAACATAGTTGACAAAATAACAATGAATACAAATATAAAGCAAAACACATAAACAATTCACGCCAGGTCGGCCAAGGAAACAATAAGATCAAAAGAAAAAAGCAAACTCACCCCATGAATAACGGTTATAAATCATTCGAATACATCGAAATCATCAAATAAATGTTCATACAATAAAATTGCATTCTCAGGATAGTATTAAAACCACACCAAAAAAGACGTATCAGTATGAACAAAAGCATCGGGCAAGACAGACTTCATTAAAAAGTGTGAGACATACTAAACACTCGATTCAAAACGAAACACGAACTACCGCGCAATAAAATTATCTACATTAACCTTACTAATTAAGTTAAAATACACCGAACTCAAACTACCAATATCGGTGCGTGTATTCACAGAATCTTTTATTCTCTTGATAAAAACCATCTCCTTAAATGTTCGTTTAAACCAATTCTTTTCTTTATTTAAAATTTTTACGTTATTAAAATCAAAGGAGTGGTCATTAATTTTTGCATGCTGTGATAATGCTGTTGCTTCACTACGATTTTTGCAATCTCTCTCATGTTGTTTCAACCTAGACCCTATATACTGTTTTGTTTGGCCTATGTAACTGCCAGCACAATCTGAACAATCTATTTTGTATACTAAATTAGAATGTCTCATCAGGGGATTGCCATCCTTTAGTCGACTGAACAATTTGCCCACAGTTTTATTATAATAAAAAACTACTTTGTTTGAGAGATTGCTCATTATTCTTGCCAATTGCTGAGAGCATCCCGGTATATAGACTAATTTACAATAATGTGTCGTTTGATCAACATCATTGGATGATCGAGAATCACTTGCACTAACAGATGAATGAAAAATCTTATATATTAAACTACTGGGATAACCATTCCTGACAAGCAGAGCAGCCTGATCACGGAAATTTTTTACATGGAATGACTCATGAGAGAGGTTTAGAATTTTATATTTTACATTCTTTATTATAGAATGGAATACTCCATTCACTTTTATAATGTGGCTATGGTTTGGGTTTATCAAGTTTTTTTTTACTTAAAACTGACGCAGGTTGATATTCGTGAAATGTCAAATAATTCTCAGAGACGTTGTCAATGCTTATTTCTATTTACTCTTTTTTAACTTTGTAAAGTTAGTTCTTTTAAGGTATAACTGTGACACAGGTTTTTTAGTACTGATACATTTTCATACTGGAGTATTTCAAGTTGTGCAAAAAGGTATTCAAATGTCTTCTGTAGACTTATTTCTTGAGAATATTGAATAATGGGGAATTCCATAGGTCCGTCTGTTCGTTTAGAAGTTTTTGTCGGGATATTCGAGTAGTTTTATTCTTATTTCGAATGAACTATCACAAAGTAACGGGCTATTCTGTCCATTATTTTTCAGTAAAATTTCAACCCTCGATTCTTGATTTCCGTACAAGAAAATAGCATAATTGAATCTTCCAACCATATTTATGTACGTGAAGTATTTCCAGTATTAACAGAGAAAAAAGTTTCTTCAACATTAGCCAGATCTTTGGAATTTGAATGCTCATAATATTTTCTAAAATTCATTATTTTCCCAAAGTAAATAAACATTTTGATAAATACGTAATAACTACAACCTCTAGGTGGAAAGGACAACGTTGCTAAGTTATCTGACAGGAAAATGACTATAACCTAACATTTTCAAAATATACACTATACACTTCTGCTGAAGTTATTGCTTTGAAAATTGTTTTTTTTTCGACTCAACGTTCAAGAATCTGGAAGAGTGTTCTTGCATCCCCTATTTCTCCCTTTGGGGTGTCACTTTCACTGACTAATGTGTGCAGTCCATTATGTGCTGGTGTCGAAGCCACGTCACGCTAAACTGAGTCCATTTGTTGCAGGGGGTGGTAGATACATCATTCTTACGTGCTACATTAAAACCACCCCTTATACGTTCTTGCAAGGATAGAATTTCCACATACTCATGAATTATTCCGATATAAAACGTGCTACCCTCGAATTGATTCGATTTTTTTTATAGAATCTGATACTTTTCTTGGATTTCGAACGAATTGAGGTATCGAAATGAAAGATATTGGAAACTCAGCATCAAAACGTTTTCCGGTGAATACGGCTTTATTCGAGGCCATGGTTGGTCTAATTGAAGGGATTACTTCTTGAATTCAGCATTTAAATTCTGTGGATACCTACTAAAGTCGACTCTTTTATAATTGAAAGATTTGCAATATAAGGACCCCTAATTATTAGAACCTTATTTCCTTCAGTCAATGAAAGGAATCAAAATCCTTCTTTACCATACTTAGGATTCTTGGAATGGCTGAAGATTCATCAATCTCAACTGCACAACATACAGGGTGTAGAAAAGTAATGGCGTCAAAAAGCCCAACATTCTGAAGTCACCAGAAATTTAGCGTCAAACATTTTTAATTTTTTAAATTGTCTTCTTAAGAATGTACTGATAGAACAAGTGGAGAACCTGTATAATTTACTTTCAGATTGACGGGGTATGCGTGGGATTGTCCATACCCTTATTCTTCGAGAATCTGAAAATCGTCCATATCTGGATTCATCAGTGAAAAGGACACTACGCCATTGATCGTTCCAATTGATATGTTTCCTTGTCCATTCCAGTCTGTAACGCTTATGGTCACGTCTTAATGGAACTCCTCTTAATGGACGTCTAGAACCTAGATTCACCTCTCTCAAACGTCGTCTGATGGTTTCGATGGAAACTTGGACCCCATCTGCATTTTGCATTCCGTAGCATTCTACACGTAGATGTAGGGTTTCTTCTCGCCGAAACGGTGATGAAACGGTCCTGAGCAAGTGTTGTTTTTCGTCGCCCACCAAGCCTTGGTCTTTCCAACACGGAACCTTTCTCCCTGAACCTATTTCAAAGTCGAGATATCACCTATTGGCTGACTTGGAACCTTTCCGCTATAAAAACCTGAGTTAGGCCACCCTGTAGCATTCCGATAGCCCTATTAGCCTCAGCGTTTGTTAATTTACGTCTTGGCATTCTCAGAAAACTCGTTTCAAATCGAAGCCGTTGATAAACTGACTTCATTTCAAAATAAGAACATTCATGAAGTATATGCAGAAAACCAAACTTTAGAAAAAAGGCGACCAGATTGACGAAATGTCTCATACTGATTTTTATTGGATCGATTCAAGTTGTTCTTGAGTTTTAAATGATTTTACAGCGATTTTCTCGAAGATTACATACTTTTGAAAACGATTGAATACGATATCCCTAACTCTTGTGGAGCAGTATACTTTTCTATTTCATTTTATAACAAATACATATCTTTAACCGTTTGATATGATTTTCCCAATCGGCAAGGACGAAAAATTTCATTAAAATCACACCAATCTTCGATTTTAAAGATCCATTAAAATTCCCAGGACGAAATTACGACTCCAGGAATCACCACCTTCAATTACAGCGTTTTATACAACATTCCTCCACTCCCTGCACCCCTCAGTCCGCAATTCCCGATTCCTTTCTATGAATATGGCATCATCCTGACACTAATTCGTCCTGATTTTCGCAAAACCTCTTGAATAGTCGAAATCCGGTTGGAAAATGCTCCCGTGAGACATGGGAGGAATTACGGGTCCTAAAGGACCCCATACACTGCGAGGAAACTCGAGAGGAGACTAAATTCCGACGTTTCGTCTTTATAGAGAGTCTTCCAATCTCACACTGAAGAAAGACTACTAGTTCCATAAAGAAAGTTATACAGAAGACAGGTGCGACAAGGATGTAAAAACAGTGGTTGTTCTTACCAAATCCATTTGTTAGGGTGATATAGAAGTAAAAACGATGACTAGTCCTGTACAGGGTGTATATGAATAAGATAAAAAAATCTGAAGGTTTGGTTTCTTGTCAAAAAATAGGGTGGGTCTTTCATATAAACTTTTCCTTTTTGAGCCCCCCCTATTTAGTTACAGTCCCTCAAAGATGGCGCCCGAAAAAATGTTTTTAACTTTTTTCTTGAAAACCAAAGAACTGACTAGAATGAAATTGAGCAAACAATTTATGGGAGCGATGAGGCAATCAAAACATTTTGGTGGTGATCCTCTATGATTGCAAGGGGTAGAAAAAGTCACCCACAAATTTTGTTTCGCAATAAAATTTTATCTATATTCATATTTCAGAATATAAAAATTAATTTGAATATCTTGATCCGTTTTCAACAAATAAGCTCTCTTGTAATTTCCGGCTAAAGTTGACGGTTTTCGATCAAAAAAATAATTAATCAAAAGATAATACTTCTGAGTTGTGGAAGCTTTAATTATACTCCATTCACTTTTATAAAGTATCCCGGTTGGCCATGAAATTCTGACACATTTCACCATCTATATTTTAAAAAGTTTGGGTTATAGTCTCTTTCACGATGATTAGTTCAAAAATATAGCTTTTACTCATGAAAAACGAAAAACATATTCATTAACCCAAATATTGCAGAGATCTAACGATTACCCTGTTTTTTTTCCACTCTGTATCGAAGTTATGACTTTTTTCAAAATATTTTTATGTTCCAAGTCAACACTATGTTGCCCTTCCTACATTCTTAGCGTATTTCTCAGAATGTGAATTTATTCGGAAAATGAATGAATTGGAAAAGATGTGATGGACGAAAATAATTAACGTTTATATGAATTGATAGAAAATAGAAAGGATTCCTTTTCTAGTTATTTGCATGAAAATAACAAGAGATCACTGTTGAAATATATTATTTTTCGCCATGGAAGAAAATTGCATTGCTTTCACCTAATTTTCATATGCAGGCTTGTGAAGATTTAATGTTTATTATTCTCTTGAACTGAAAGTTCAAGACTTGACGACATCAATTGTTGATTCTAATCAAGAATTCATTAAAAAAAATCAACCCAAAGATATAAGATGAATTGATGGGTTGTTACAAGAATCAAGAATAATGTCAATTTTATTTTTTTGATAACTTTCTTAGAATCAATGTTGGGATATAAAACTCGGCTGCGTTTGTTCAAACAACATCTAAAGAATACATTTTTCACCATCTCGACCTCCGACAAGCGTTTCTTATAGGAGAATTAGGTCTAAGTTCCACCTCATTAGTGAGGTACCTAACTTTTGCAAATCTGCTCAGATATCGCCAAATTTCTTGGAAAACCTAAAAAATATCATCCTAATCGACCTCTCGAGGCTCCATCCGATCCATCTTCTGCGATATCTTTCCAAATAACAGCTTTTTCAACGAAATTCCCGTGTACCCCTTCAACCTCGAAATGTAAACATTCGTCCTGGTCTTGAAAATCGTCCTCACGCTCCAAACTGGTGCTAAAAACAATAAACATACGTTAATCTTGGATATTCGACGAAAAACTCACCTGCAAATATCGATTAAATACCAAAAATCTGCGAACAATTTGTAAACCTATAATGTGGTATATCTTTGATACTTTTACTTTGATTTAAACAAAGAAACTGGCAACGTCGTTTTGTCATTAACGATATTTTCTGTGCGCGCACTGACTTTTCATCAAATGTTCTGTGCTTTTCATCAGGGGCACCAACTCCTGAAAACGAAACCATGACCTTCTATGTGATTAAATAAAAGTGAATGGAGTTTATATTATATTCGATCTTATGTCCCTAGATGTATATTTAGGCGTACGTCGAGTTGACATTATTATTGAGAACTGGTACAAATGAATATAACAATAACAAAATGAACAATTTTCTACTTTTCAGAAATATAATTTTAAATAGAAAGAATACATCACAGCCTCTACGTCTTGTAAGTTGATTTTTTTCTCAAAAACCGTGAACTTTAACAAGAAATTACAAGAGACCTAATATGTTAAGAATGGTTCAAGCTATCCAAAATGTTTTCATTGTGAAATATGAATATGGAAGAAGGTTTTCGGCGAAACAAAGTTTAGGGGTGGTTTTTCTACCCTTGCAATCATACAGGGGCATCACCAAAAATTTTTTTGAGAGCCCTCTCACTCTCATAAAATTTCTGCTTGATTTTATGCTTGTCAGTTTTTGGGTTTTTAAGAAAAAATTTAAAACGTGTTTTTTTTTGGACGTCACCTTTAGGGGGCTGTATCTTAGCAGGGAAGGCTCAAAGAAGAAAAGTTTATAGGAAAGACCCACCTTATTTTTTGTCAAGAAATCACCCCCTGAATTTTAGTAGCAATTTGCACCCTGTATACTAATTTTTGAGGAAGTTATGCAAAAAAAGTAGTTTTTGAAAATCGCGGTGTATGGGGCCCCTAAAAACCTCGTCTGCGGCCTGTTAAACAGTTATTCATCCCTCCCCCCACTCCCGTCTCCAACCACATACGCTGTAGCCGCAAGGGTGGTGCCTCCAAAGTCCGGACCCGGAGTTACACAGTAGGTATCGACCTGCGCGAGTCGTTCGAAAATGTTTCCAGAACGCCGAAAATGTCGAGTCCGGGTCCCGTTCGTAGATTTCTGGAGGTTTCGCTGCCAAAATGGCCGCTAAGGTCTGGCTGATTTATTGGAGTGGGTCTCGCGAGCGAGGAATTTCGGGAGTAGGAGATTCCTGTTTACGCTCCAGGTGACGGAGTCAATCGGGGTCTAATCGGGATCTTTGGAGTTGAAAGAAACGGTTTTAGTCGAAGTGGCCATATTGTTTTTGTGAAAGGCATATTTGTCAGGCGTAATAGGTCGATTTTTCTCGAGAAATCGATGGGAATTTCGTTTATTGGCAATTTATTGAAAAAACTATCCCTGAACGTAATTTTCGCAAACACAACATGGGAACAAATATCGGGTGTTTTTTTTAGGGACACAGAATTTTCGATTTGACAGAAGGTAGAAGCCATGTTGTTTTGACATTTCTGTTCATTAAGCATTGACAATTAATCATGGAAAGATGTCTATAAAGTTAGCAGTGCCACTTGCGAGAAAATCAATGAAACCTATTGCATTAATTGTCGAATAATTGTCGAGAATTTGTCGTGAAAGAAAAAAATTTGTCGCGTCCTTAGTTTTTTTTCTACGGGGTGGCTTTGCTAACTTAACGTTAAGTTAGCAGAACCACTTTCTCAATATCTACCGAATATCATGAAAATGGTTATAAATAATTGTCGAAGTCCATACGAAGTAAAAAACACACAAAAAATCCATTCCTTCTTGTTTATTTTACGTCTTTTTCCCGCGAGTTCGAGATATTTCTGGAATTATCCCATTTTTGGCAACAGCACATTCGTTATTGACTTTTTTCGATTGCATTAATTGTCGAATACCTGTCCCGAATCTGTCGTGAAAGAAAAAAAATTGTTGCGTCCTTGATTTTTTTTTTCTACGGGGTGGCTTTGCTAACTTAAAGAAGGTCGTGACAAATTTTTTTCTTTCACGACAAATTCAAGGTGGGTATTCGACAATTATTAATGCAAATTAAGTGCAAAGCCACCCCGTAGAAAAAAACTAAGGGCGTGACAATTTTTTTTCTTTCACGACAAATTCTCGACAATTAATGCAATAGGTTTCATTGATTTTCTCGCAAGTGGCACTGCTAACTTTATAGTCTTAAGGGGCAGTATCACCTTTTGAATCGTGGTAAATCTCCATTCAAAAGTGGTCTCTTTATTTCACGACTAAGTACCCTAATTTACGACGTAGAAACTTGATTTTTTTTTTAAATTGAAGTTGAAGAACGTCCCGAGGGCAAATAGTTTTCTTTTTTCGATTTAATTAGTTTTTCAATCAAAAAAACCAGGGTAATCGTTAGATCTGGGGTTATTGAATATGTTTTTCGTTTTTCATGAGTACAAGCTATATTTTTGGAATAATCATCATGAAAATTTTTGTAGTTTATAGAAGATTAAATTGCCGAGGGCAAATAGTTGCGCTTTTTTCCAAAAAATGATGAATAACCGTCGAAAAAAATCGTTAAGTGTAGTTTCCAAAACGCTGAAGTTCAAACTGTTTTTTTTAATTAAAAAACTAATTGAATCGAAAAAATAGCAACTATTTGCCCTCGGCAATTTAATCTTCTATAAACTACAAAAACTTTCATGATGATTATTTCAAAAATATAGCTTGTACTCATGAAAAACGAAAAACATATTCAATAATCCCAGATCTAACGATTACCATGGTTTTTTAATTGAAAAACTAACTGAATCGAAAAAAAGAAAACTATTTGCCCTCGGGACGTTCTTCAACAAGTCTCTACGTCGTAAATTAGGGTACTTACTCGTGAAATAAAGAGACCACTTTTCAATGGAGATTTCCCACGATTCAAAAGGTGATACTTCGCCTTAATGGAAAACTCTTTATAAGAGTGAAAGCTACGAAAAAAAAATGGACAAATGGACCTTTCTTTGAGCTGGATCCACAGTTGAAATGAATTCGTTATGTTATGATGGACACTTAGACAGATACGTTTCGAAGTTATTAGGTCTCATCAGTGAGATATGTCCCTAGATCCGCCCCTGGTGAGAAATAATGGCAATAACCGACGCATCCACCATTCTGTGTAATTAGAAGTTTAACTCTATCGTAATCTAAAATGGGTAGATCTATTCTTTTGAGACGATCAGTAACAATTCTCGTAGAGAGTTTTACGTGTTCTATACAAACAGACTGTATTCTACGAGTCAATCGACAATGATTAATGTACCTACCTCCTGACGATATGAAACTAATTAATAATAGCATATTTCGATGAACAGAACGGCATCTTGATAGCCAAGTTGTGGGCGTCACAATCATAATTACGAATCTTAATTAATATTCCAATATTCGACGCTGTGTATACTGATTGTGAATGGCAGAAACTATATACAGCTGCGCTGCGCCCAACTTGTGTACTGCACAGAAATTCTAATTTTAAACTCCTTTGCACCACCCCTTATTCATTATAAAGCCCACATTCAAGCTCATCGATCAACTACTGCCCACTCCATTCAAGACGAACTTTTGGATATTAAATTTTTTTTGATTGAAACGTGGGAGGAGGGAAAATAAACGGTGAACTTTCGTAATTTGAAGAGTGTTTTCATTGAAGCGTTTCTTAGAATCGCGAATGCTAGGATGGGAATTCTTGTTTTTAATCAAGAAAGCAATGGAAGATTTGTAACTAATTACAAGTCAACCTAAAGACCACTTTTTCAGTTGGTGGACTGTGAAGTTAGTTATTTGAAAGCATCTGCTGGTAAAACAGATATTTCTCTGTATCTGCCCGAAAGGGGCAGTATCACCTTTTGAATCGTGGTAAATCTCCATTTAAAAAGTGGTCTCTTTATTTCACGAGTAAGTACCCTAATTTACGACGTAGAGACTTGTTTTTTTTCTAATTGAACTTGAAGAACGTCTCGATGGCAAATAGTTTTCATTTTTTCGATTCAATTAGTTTTTCAATTAAAAAAAAACAGGTTGAACTTCAGCGTTTTGGAAACTACACTTAATGATTTTTTTTCGACAGTTATTCATAATTTTTTGGAAAAAATCGGAACTATTTGCACTTGGCAATTTGATCTTCTATAAACTACAAAAACTTTCATGATGATTAGTTCAAAAATATAGCTTGTACTCATGAAAAACGAAAAACATATTCAATAACCCAAATATTGCAGAGATCTAACGATTACCCTGTTTTTTTTAATTGAAAAACTAATTAAATCGAAAAAAAGAAAACTATTTGCCCTCGGGACGTTCTTCATCTTCAATTTAAAAAAAAAATCAAGTCTCTACGTCCTAAATTAGGGTAGTTACTCGTGAAATAAAGAGACCACTTTTTGAATGGAGATTTAACACGATTCATAAGGTGATACTTCCCCTCGCGAGCTCCCTTCAAAAATTGGGCTTTTTATTTTATGATATCTCACTTCGTATGCGGCGTAGGCCAACAATTTTTTTTTTAAATTAAAGCTTAATCATTTCTCTAGAATGTGTATCACTCGCTTTTCCGTTTTTCTTCGTTTATCAGGAAAAAACCTGGTTGAAAATATGACCAATAAAGTTCCTATTTCACAATCAATTTAAAATTTCAGAGGGCAATAAACAAAAAAACTGGTTAATACACATTCTGCAAAATATTATTCCGCATGTATACTCAAAATTTCATACATTTATCCCGAAAATTGACGGAGATATCATGGAAATAAAATCGTTTGTCCAGATTTTTATGGAAATACATCTCGCCAGGTTTTTTTTTTCTAAAATACGAAGAAAAACGGAAAATCATGGAAATAAAAAGCCCAATTTTTGAAGGTAGCTCACGAGCTCCGACGTCTACTATTTCCCCTACAAATTAAGTACCTTACTCACGAGTACTTTGTTACAATCTGGTGAATGCGCAGGTTACAGCCACCAGTTCTCGCCAGGGGTGGATCTAGATTCTAGAGGCATATCTGACTGATGAGTCCCAATAAGTTCGAAACGTAGTAAGTGTGTACCAAAAAAATTCTCATCCTTTTCAAATGCGAATCCACCTCAAGGGAAGGTCGATTTCTTCAACTTCTCTAATAACTTTAACTCTTATACACTATTAGCTGGCCCGGCGAACTTTGTTCCGCCTAAATGATACTTACGGTGGATTTCACAAAGCGTAATCACCGGTGATCGGAGATCAACAGCTTGGTTCTCTGATTTTTAAACTGTCGAATCGAGTTGATTCTATATCAAGCTCCGATCACCGATGATTACGCTTTGTGAAATCCACCGTTAAAGTTGTATCAAGTAATCATTGCTATTTTTCAAGCAGGAGATAAATTAGGCAAAATATACAAAACTTTAGTAACATTGTTATTCGCACGAAAAGAATTCTCTTTATTTAAGAGGTATCTAATTATTGTTGAACATATAATTTTTCTTTGAATGCTTTACAGTTTTCTCATTGCTGTACCTAAATAAAAATATTAATCACGATCGAATTATATGGATGAGAAATAGTTCCAATGATTAATTACCTCTGATCACTGTAGAAACCATACTAGTTCTCCCAATACAACGCTGAAAATTCGAATTGAAGTACTTTGTCTATGGTACTTTAATTTCACTTCACAGAATACAAATACGCTAAGTCGTTTTCTTATTTTTTTTCTTGACTAAGACATTTTGTTTTGGTCCACAGCACAGAGTTGGAGGCAACTCAAATTACACACTATTTCTTTACATCGTCATCTAACGGGGAGAATATCAAATAAAGTACCTACGAATAAGCTGTAGGGTAACTGTAACTGTAGCGACACCTAGTGGCCTTACTCAAAAGAAGGAAAAGCATTTCCTGTATAAGTAAACTTTTCATCGATTTTTTTCGAAGTTTTGTTGTATTTTATAATAACCAGGCCGTAGACGAATCCATATATGAACTTTCATAACAATCAGTCCATCCGATCTCGAGTTATAAATGGTGTAACCAACATCTTTCTTCTATATAGATAGAAATGAATCCATTCTTCTCTTTCTCTTCCAGGTAGACTTTGGAGAGGTCTTCATTCCTCCAAACCTTGAGGTTCCAAAGCCTCGAGTACTGCCAGAATTCAAAAGACTGGCTCATGGTCTGCGGTCTGACAATATAAGCATACTAGACGCAAAGACTTTTTACATACCCAATTTACACTACGACGGAGCTGGACCAGATGCGTACTTCTGGGTGGGCAATGGGTCAGAACCCACACCCTACGGCATCAAGGTAAAAGAGTTCTCTAACACTCCAACTTCCATTTGGTGAAAACCAAAAACTAAAAGACAAATTTCTCCCTTTCCTGAATTGTCTTAAGTTTGGCAGATGACAAATTAACCCTAATTTTCATGCTATTCAAGGTGCCAAACGAGATGGGCTCTCTTGACGTACTCAGAGGATACCAGGGTGAAGATATCGAGATCCAATTGCCAGGATCTCTAACAGTATACGACGTGGACTGGTTAGCAGTTTGGTGTGTTAGGTATAGACACAACTTCGGCCATGTCATGATACCGAAGGATTTAGATGTTCCCCCAGCTCTTGGACAAACCAAAATATCGGTAAGCGATCAGATTTTGTTTGGTATGAGTTGCGTAGGAAGTTAAGGAGAAATGTACTCAACTTGCAAATTTAGGTAGTCCACCCTGTATTGAATTTGCTTCCTAGTTTATCAGTCAATGAAAAGTTGAGTGTATTCCTCCATTCGAAGATGAGTATTTCAAGTAATTGTCCATTCTCCATTATTTGGACATTTTTGAAATCTGAAATATTCTCTGTCTAAACTATTACCGAAAGAATTTTTTGGTTTAATTATGAATATTTTATTGTAATCCACACAGAAGTAGACATCCTTGATTGGAGTGCCCCAGGGTTCGATACTTGGCCTAATATTCTTTGGTTTTCTCACCTAATTGTGGGAAAGCATAGGTATTTTATGCCTTAGTAGGATCAGGTACAATAGTAAGGTCTCAGAGAATATTTCGGAATAAATATCAAAATTGTGAGCCCAAAATTAAGTGAACTTTTTTATTTTCTCCATTCTACAGGAAAAATCGAAAGAAGAGTAAGTTATGGACATATTTAAAATAAACGAACGAATAAATAAGATAGATATTCATTCACGAATATGTGTCTCAAGATAATTGTCCTTTAAAATATTGATGCGAGTGAAAATGATCAGTTTTTTAATTGAATTAAGTATATTTTGATAAAATTTGTTGAAATTTTTCATAAGTTGCATTCTTTTAATTTATTTTCGTCTCTGAACAATTGTAATTCGATACATCATGTGATTTCGAAATCGACATTTTCTATTCTATCTTGAATTTTATATCTCAATTGTTGAAGTCTCAAAAATCTTTATTTTGGGGGTGAATGGTACTGAAATGTGGTATTAATTAACCTTAATTTTCAGTACCTGGTTGCTTGTTTAATAGAATTTCAGTAGAATGAACATTTTCGAGTTTCAATAAGAATACTTTCGGTTATAAGACATGAGTGAATTTTTAATGATGAGAAGCTGTAATATTGTTTAAATTTTGCTGAAGAAAGTTTTATTTTATCTAAGTACACCTTTTGTTCTTCAAGAAAAAGATGTCCATTTGCAAGCTTGATATCTATACTCCATTCACAATTATAAAATCACAACTCTGGCCTTGGAAATTTGACACATTCCACTCTGTATCGAAGTTATGACGTTTTTCAAAATATTTTTATGTTCCAAGTCAACACTATGTTGTCCTTTCTACATTCTTAGCGTATTTCTCAGAATTTGAATTTATTCGGGGAATGAATGAATTGGAAAAGATGTGATGGACGAAAATAATTAACGTTTATATGAATTGATAGAAAGGAATCCTTTTTTAGTTATTTGTATGAAAAGTACAAGAGATCACTGTTGAAATATATTATTTTCGCCATGGAAGAAAATTGCATTGCTTTCACATAATTTTCGTATGCATGCTTGTGAAGATTTAATGTTTATTATCCTCTTGAACTGAAAGTTCAAGACTTGACGACATCAATTGTTGATTCTAATCAAGAATTCATTAAAAAAAATCAACCCAAAGATATAAGATGAATTGATGGGTAATTACAAGAATCAAGAATAATGTCAATTTTATTTTGTGGATAACTTTCTTAAAATCAATGTTGGGATATAAAACTCGGCTGCGTTTGTTCAAACAACATCTAAAGAATACATTTTTCACCATCTCGACCTTTGAAAGGCGTTTCTTATAGGAGAATTAGGTCTAAGTTCCACCTCATTAGTGAGGTACCTAACTTTTGCAAATCTGCTCAGATATCGCCAAATTTCTTGGAAAACCTGAAGAATATCATCCTAATCGACCTCTCGAGGCTCCATCCGCTACATCTACTGCGATATATGTCCAAATAACAGGTTTTTCAACGAAATTCCCGTGTACCCCTTTAACCTCGAAATGTAAACATTCGTCCTGGTCTTGAAAATCGTCCTCACGCTCCAAACTGGTGCTAAAAACAATGAACATACGTTAATCTTGGATATTCGACGGAAAACTCAACTGAAAATATCGATTAAATACCAAAAATCTACGAACAATTTGTAAACCTAACAAAATGTGGAATATCTTTGATACTTTTACTTTGATGTGAACAAAGAAACTGGCAACGTCGTTTTGTCATTAACGATATTTTCTGTGCGCGCACTGACTTTTCATCATATGTTCTGTGCTTTTCATCAGGGGCACCAACTCCTGAAAACGAAACCATGACCTCCTATGTGATTAAATAAAAGTGAATGGAGTATACAAACATTTTTTCTAATATCTGTAGAAGCCAATATAAACGAGTTCTGTATTTTTATAGCCGCCTTGGTGGTATAATCCTGTAAGTATTATTGAAGAGTGTTCTGTAGACATTTTCAGGTTTTTCAGGAAAACAAAAATTACGTGTAACTTGATAATTTTCCTTTTTTGTGAAACATCGTTTTTATTACACAGTTTTTGAACCTTTTCTTAGATATCGGAACTTTATAACTTATTGTAGGTATGGAAGGTAGGTATAAATTTTGTTTCAACTAGATTTGAAGAGTTGAAACTTGGATATTTCGATATTTTTAAGTCGCCATACTTCCATGAAACATATGAGAAAATTTAATATTTTCAAGAAGGTATAATTCTATACTTAAGGTGGGCGTTTAAACCGAGTAGGAAAGATCAGCCGATAGAGGCGCCACCGTCCATTTTATGAAATATCCCCATAGAACTTACATTATCACTATAAGTTCTATGAATATCTCCATCGTTATGAATGAAATGTACAATGGCGCTCTCTATCCGAAAATCGCCGAACTATGAATTACGTCGATTTGTGGGTAAAGCAGGAATTTTTTCCCGCCAAAATTTGAATTTGGCCATTTTCTGCCAATTCCGTATTTCAAGTTGATCTTGTGAACGAAATTATCATTAGATTCACTTTTAATCGGAAGTTGAACTATTTTCATGGATCTTTCTGTTGAAATAAAACAGAAGCATGGGTTGGCTCATTTTCTTCTATTTTTGAAAGAAAAAAAATTGACTGTCGGAATGAAATCGATTAAAATTATTTCAACAAAAACCCTAATCCTTTCTGAGTTCACACACAAAATTTCAGTTCTCAAAGTGAAACCGTTTTCGAGATCAACTTGAAATAAAAACACACTACATTGAACGCCCACCTTAATTAAAGATCTCTCACCTAATTTTTGCAGTTCAGCGATGCATTTGTGAAATCTTAAGGTATTTCGTTTAAAATGTGACACATCCATTATATTTTTTTGTAGAAAATGAGGGGGCTGTTTCTATATGGTAAAAATTTGTGGTCTTTGCATAAATTGACTTTCAATTCGAACTCCTAATTGAAAATCTGTTTGGTTTAATCTTTAATCATCAATTCTTAATGAGATAGCAATTAATATAACAATAATTTGCTCTTCACTTTCAGCCAGCTAGTGAAACTTAAAAAAAAATGATATTAAAAAAAATTGAATGTCTTTAACATAAAGCATGTATATTAGATGCCACACAATTCGAAAATAAAACCATTACGTTTTACTTAAACTCTCCTCTTTCTCCTTGAAGACGAGCACTAGTCCGAAGCCCACAGGAGCCACGAATTGCAGGGAGTTTTTGGACAAGAGATTACAAGTGAAATGGGAGATGATTGGTGATTCGATCGAGATAACACTTTCGGCCAAAATGAGAGAAGATCAATATGTAGCTTTCGGATTATCTGGAGCACAGGGAAAGGCTCAAATGGTGAGTTTTTCACGAACAAAATCGCGAAATATTTATGAATATTTATCCACTCTCTATACAGGATGTACCTGAATTGTAGGTACAAACGAAAAAGGGTGAGGTCAAGAATATAAGTCGATAAGTCCCATTAACACTGTCCGCAAACGCTTTTGAGAAACAGGGTCTTAATGTTTGAATCTTCTATATTTTTTTCTGGAGCAATGCCCCTTTTTCCCCCCAGAACTTTTTTGTGGTGCGCCGCTGGAACTTTACAAAGTGAACAATACAATCCCTGTTTTATGTAAAAACTTTCTGTTCCCCTGTACTTTTTTCGTATCTGCCACCGTTATCGAGAAAAACTGTTAGGCAATTCTCGTCTTCAGGAAAATTCAATTTCGAATAAATTACGTTAATTTGACAGATCGGTGGTGACGTAACGGTAGCGTTCTACGATACGAGCAGCAGGACGTTCAAGGCCATCGACTATTACATGACACACACCGCGCAGTGCGACGGAAAATCGGGAGTATGCCCTGATGATAGGATAGGAGGACGAAACGATGTGACCTTGATCTCTGGAAGGAGGGACAACGGCGTGACCACCATCGCTTACAGGAGACTGCTGCAGACTAACGAGGCCGTCAATGACAAGTAAGTTATTTAAAATTCATTCTAACCTCAAAATCAAAAATGTTTTTTGTAGACCGATACCGTCTAGCGGAGAGGTAAGCGTGATAGCAGCTTTTGGTCCATTGAACTCGAGGAAAGAAGCAAATGCTCACTCTATGACGGATAAAACAACTGAAGACTACCGAATAGACTTCAGCACAATGGACGACAATGATTGTTCCGTTAGTTTGGTGGATTTGAACGATAATACTGGACCTAAACCTTGGCCACCTGCTACCATCATCGGTGAGTGATAAAAGTTATGTTCTTCTTCTTTCTTCTGAACAGTGTAACGATATGAACTAGAGTCTCTCTAGAAAACACTCCGGATAAATGTATAAATAGTGAAAGGTGCAACAGAAAGGGTTTTGCTGGCGTCGCGAGAAAAGGGAAAAGGCGTAAAGAAGTACCGGTGTCACTTGGCAATAGAGTTCGGTCGGTACTCGCGAATGAAAATTGCAGAATTGACAGTCACTACTCTTCTCCGATGGCAGCACGATCCTAGCGGTTTATTTTCGAATTATATATCCACTTTGATTATTAAATGGACTATACAGGGTGTTTGGTAATTCGACGTGAACCTTGAAAAGGGAGATACTAGACGTCATTTGCAGTGAATTGCGTCGAGTGAAGCATGGTCCGAAAACCTATGGTTACGAAGATATCGCGATTTTTCAACTTTTTTGAAATTCTCTGCTTCGTTTTCGAAAATAATTAATATTGTGAAAACTACTCGACTCTTAATATTCAATGATTATTTTTTTCAAAGCTGAGGAGATGGGTCCATTTCTTGCGAAAAAGTATTCACTAAAAATTCAGATAACCCGAGATATACAGGGTCATTAATGGCTGCACCTGTTTTCCTCATAAAATCTTGATAAAACAATTGAGAATTACTCGAAAAAAGTATTATGAACTTGGTGTACAAATGTAAGGAAAAACTTCCCTGTTTCATCAGCTTTTCAAAAAGGTACATATGTCAATAATTCCTTCATGCAATCTAAAAATATGGCCGGAAAACCAAGCAGACAACAGACTTTTTCGAGTCATTCAGATATCCTATTATCCTTTATTTCACTTGGCGTGATTCGTAAGCCGTAAGCGGGCCATGGTTCGATCACTAAATGACTCGAAAAAGTCGGTTGTCTGCTTGGTTTTCCGGCCATATTTTTAAATTGCATAAAGGAATTATTGACATATGTACCTTTTTGGAAAGCTGATGAAACAGGGAAGTTTTTCCTTACATTTGTACACCAAGTTCATAATACTTTTTTCGAGTAATTCTCAATTGTTTTATCAAGATTTTATGAGGAAAACAGGTGCAGCCATTTATGACCCTGTATATCTCGGGTTATCTGAATTTTTAGTGAATACTTTTTCGCAAGAAATGAGGACCATCTCCTCAGCTTTCAAAAAAAAATTCATTGAATATTTAGAGTCGAGTAGTTTTCACAAAATTAATTATTTTCGATAACGAAGCAGAAAATTTCAAGAAAGTTGAAAAATCGCCATATCTTCGTAACCATAGATTTTCGGACCATGATTTACTCGACGCAATTCACTGCAAATGACGTCTAGTATATCCCTTTCCAAGGTTCACGTCGAATTACCAAACACCCTGTATAATTTCGATATAATTCCAGGTGAAAACACCCTTTATGCAAAGATAGGACCGACTGGCGGAAAGAGAGGATACACCGCAATAACTCATTTCCCGTCTTGGGGAATAGCCTGGTACATCAACGATCTCCTCATCCCAGAGATCACGGTAGAAAGGGGTCAGACTTACACTTTCATCGTGGAAGGGGGCAACGACAAAACCAACCCTTCCAAATATCATCCCTTCTACATAAGCGACTCACCGGAGGGTGGTTTCGGACAAAAGAGTCCCGAGGACCAAGTGAAACAAAAGGTGGGTGTACAGGGTGCGCCCAGAAAAATTCTGATTTTATGAACTTTTTTCGATAGATTTTCGCGGGAGTTGACTACGACGCCAATGGTATCCCTTTCCCCACCGCAGCAGGGAGGTACTGCGAGTACGTCCACAAGTCCATAGACATGTCCACAGAAAGCGAGACTTTCGAGGAGTACTTCAAAACTTTGAATTTGGAATGCGAAGATGGGGAACCGGCATTTTTCAATTGGACTGTACCGATGGACGCGCCCAATAATCTTTATTATCAGGTAGGAAAAGCTTTCTGGTCATTTTCATGCAGGAAAATTCCTCATCTTTGAGAATTCTGCGCTCAGAAAATCGATCATAGATAGTTTTGACGTTTATCCACGAGAATGACGTCTGTTTAACGTCAAATCGTGACAGGTGACGGATAGAACGACAAATATACAGAAAATGACGTTTATATAACGTCATTTTTCTTCATCCATCAAGCTGTACCATAGAAATGGTAAATTTACTTTGTTTTGTAGCCTTTGTGATCTTGGAACAATAAATTGTCATCGAGATTGATTGCTCACATGAATTCGTTTTTCTATATCGAGAATCTGATTAGGTATTTAGATCAAATTATGTTTCCCAGTGTAATTTAGAAATGGCGTAAATTTTCCAATATCAAATTATGAATCCTATCCTCTCTTGTAGTGCTACACCCACAACAACCTAGGATGGAAAATCAAAGTGGTTGACCCAGGTTACAATTCTCAGCATAACGCAAAAGACAAGGCCAACAATATTCACCCTAAAAGTATCTACGTCTTTATTGTAGTTATGGGTTTTCTGACAATAATATCTTACATTGAAACTAGATGCTATATTTTTTAATATTGTGTACAATGAAAACCATTCTTTTATATGAGAATGTTGGGGATATATCATATTTAAAGTGTTGACTGACAATAAGAAAAACAACTTTATTTACACTATGAAAGAAAGAGAAAATGGGAAACCCTTCGTCGAATGTGACAGAAGTGATTTTACACAAGTTAGGTTTTTATGAGAAGTGGAATTTTTGAGATGATATAGTTATGTTTGAACTAGTTGGAATTCGCTTAAATTTTTTTTCTTCAATTTCGATCAGTGCAATTTTCAGTTACAACTTTGTCCATAATGCCAACAAAGTACAAGGAGTTCCAATAATACCTACATACTCACAATGATGAGAAGAGAATATGACAAAAACATTTATTCATAAGAAAAAGTTTTTATCTGTTAGAAAATAGTTGCAAAGAAAATGGATAAAAAAAAGAAATGAAACAAAATGTGATTAAGAGATAAAAGAACAAAAGTTATAAATCTTCTGGATTAATCGAGAATTCTTGGCTCTTATTTTGTTTCTTTGGAAGGAATGTCAAAAGTCAGATCAATGTTTGAGTTGAAGGTTTTACTGGGACACCCGGTACATTTGGCGAATCTGTACATATCATGGTAAAGCAAACATTTCACGTAATAATCCAGAGTAAATAAATACGACACAATAATTTGAACAATAGGATTATCTAGTCAATTTTTTCGCTAAAAATACTGAGCTTTCGCAAATGCTTCTGATATGTTAACGTTTGGATGTGTACCTATTTAGAATCGTACCTTAGGATGTATTGAAGTCAATTTTTGAATCTCTGACAATAATATATCATTCAGATAAAATGATAAATTATTAAGTGTATAAGTAAATTAAGCTGATGTAACTGTATATTGTGAAATAATGTGCACAAATACCGACAATAATTTTTAAATTTACATTTACCTTGTAAATCGCTTTCAATTGTGACAATAATGATACATTTTTAATATTTATAGGGTTAAGTACTTAATCTGATAAGGATTTTTATGGAACTTTCTGCCTCTTCTTTTGAGGAATTGATCGAGGGTTAAGAATTGAAAGGAGAAAACATTAGACAATTTTCCAATCGTTTTTGGTTGTTGAGGTTTATATTACCAGAATAAAAGTTAATGAATAGTTCAAGAAAAAACAAATCAACAATCAAACATTTTTGATTAGTTAAAAGTAGTTCAAATCAACTTAGACACTGTTAAAGCTCCTTTTGTTGAATGTTTTGATATTTTAACTATATTTCCGAAATTTGTTATATTGTCATCAAAAGAGGAATTATTTTGAATCTTTTATGAAATTGTTTGTTGAATATTGAATATTTTATGTGACTATTTTTATTAGCTATAACGATAAAACTGTATATAATATTGAACTTTACTCAATATGAATTTTTGCATTTTCAAGAGTTCACATACTTAATAATACACTGTGTATACATCATTTACATACTGCTTCACAACGAAACCTGAAGGTTGTTTTATAAAAATAAAAGATCTTTATTGAATTCAAGAAGATAATGAGTGAAAATTAAAATTAATAGAACTGTATTAAGACAATAAAATTTTCGAATAATTTTTAAAAGGACAATAATGATCAAATAATTCTTGGAATTGTAAAATGTGTTTATTCGATTGAAATCTTCAACATATGAATATTATATTGACATATCTGAATCAACCTATTAGGATAAAGGGATGTTGAATAAGCAACTTATTCAGATAAGTATTTTCTCATCGTTTTTTGTAATTTGTCATCAGTCTTAAATAAATCAATTGAGAATCAGTATGGTTTTTTTTCTCACCACACTTGATCAAGAAAACTAACTGAGGCGACAGGTAAAACGTAATTTTTTGTAGAGGAAACAATTATTTTATGTTGTTGCATTTTCTGGGTGAAAAACCTGGTAAATCCTGGATCATAGACGATTTCTTCGACAGCTGTTGTCAATTTTTTGACAGCTGTTGTCAATTTTTTGACAGCTGTCACTTTTTCTGACAGCTGTCATTTTTTTCGACAGCTATCAATTCACAAATGAAATATCGAAATGTTAAAAATGCAACGAATATATTTTTCATCATTTTATTATTACAATTCTCATTTCGTTCCTTAAAATAACAATAAATAAAGGTTGATAAGATACAGAAAGTGATATAAATACATAAAAATTTCAGTCAGATCTCCAGAATCAACGGTAACCATTGACGCGGATTCAATACAGCATGATCGCTCCATTTGTCTTCTCCTCTACTACTGATATTACTTGCTCTACGTCGTCATCGCTATTCGCTATGCAGATGATGAAAATGTTGCATAAAATCGCTGCGGCCGCTCCTGTGACACACCTGCAAGATCGGGAAATGCAAAAAAAATTGAAGCTGCCATATACAGGGTGAGTCTTTGACTCGTACATATATTAGATTCCTCTCATCAAACGAAACACTTTTTTCCTATACCATTTTTCAAAATTCGGTTTGGTTTGGAAGATACAGGGTGTCGAAAATCCATGAAAAAAACACTTTTCTGTTTATATCTTCGGAACCGTTATTTCGAATGAACTGAATTTTGGTTGAGTTTTTACTCTATTCATGGTGCATATTCCTCAATCGAAACCTATTCAATATCTTTACTAGTATAAAAGTTACAGGGTAGTCGACTCATCAATACACGCTAAAACACCATAAAACCCCTTTAAAAAGATAAACGGTTCATTTTTTCGAAAAAATCAATCATTTAAGAAACTAAAAGTATTCTTATTTTTTTCAATAAAACGTGTCATTTTCGAGTTATTTCCAATTTTACCCAGAGAAATTTGACGAAAAAATCATTAATTTCAAGAATAATCTGAATGCGTCTCTGAATTAAATATCATCGAATATTATTCCTTCTCTGGTCTTTCAACGAGCTTACAATGTTGTCACAATATTTATCAACTTTGTCGAGATATTTTCATAATAAAATCCCCCAAATGTGGGAGATAAAATTGAACACGCACAGTTTCTATTGAAAATTCATAGTTACCGGTCCATATTGAAGTTAAATGTCGATGAAATACAAAATTCGGATATGAATGATGAATCTCGACACGAACTACTTATTAAATTGAAATTAATGAAACGATATCTGATAATCTGTGGCGATGTTTCTATCTAAACTTCTAGACAACATCCTCTTGGAATTTTATGAACTCGACACGGTTGAAATTATATTAATTCACTTCACATAATAATCACATTAGAACAATAATTCACTGAATGTATTCAGAACTCCACATTATGTTTACAGTTTGTTCAGAGACTCTGGTTTGTTATTGTTTATAGTTGGCCTTCAGATAACCAATATTTCGTTTCTCGCTCTACGCATGCGTGGTAGAATTTGGCGGCAAAGTCGATTTATGATGGAAACGGCAGAATTCATAGATATTTATACCACGGCACACAAATGTATCGTGATTTATACTATGTTTCGTAAAAAATCCTTAACCTCAATGAAAATATCAGCAAGCTGACAACATCTTCTTGAAATTTCTGTGCAAAAATTCACAGAATCGATACAAATTAGATTAGGTTAGGTTGTTTGATAATAAATCTGAATGAAAAGTCTTTATTCATGATATTGTTTGGGAATTTCGAGAAAAATATGAACAAGTTATTGGTGTTTACAAACTAATCTGCAGAAAAATCGAAGAAGGAACTTATTTTGGTGGAATAAATGTGGCTTTTTAGTTGCAGATATAATCCGATGAAACTAACTGTTTTTGTTGAAATTATCGTGTTTGCAACATTTTTATTCCTACTTGTAGTATTTCCTAAATGTATAAACTCAATTTCTATCGAGAAATATGAACTTTGAATCAATTCCACAGTATCATTTCAGGGACGTAATTAGCCCAACTTAATTTTTCAAATGGCTATATCTTTTTAACAGAGTCGAATTCGGAAAAATGGAAAATGAAAAAAAGATTTCTTTTGACCTCAAGAATCTTCAGTTGAAATATATGTACAAGTCAAAGACACGCCCTGTATAACATTTTTTAAAACATCTAACCGCCTCATCAATTTAAAACTGTTCGAACTTGATACACCCTATATATTTTTTAAGTTAAAAACCATACTATATCCTTACCAAAAGGAGTACCCAAGTTCTGCCATACCGTCAGAGGACCACATGTTATCTTTGTCTTCCCTGGACAACACGTTGTACTGAAGCTTCGAATAAAACTGTACCAACCACAGAATAACTGCAGCTAGTTGAGAAAGTACTAAAAAATAACAAAAACGATAAATAAACAAAGAAAACAATCTTACGAATTCGAAAAAAATACCACTTTTGGTACTCACTAGCCAGAAAATTCCATAGGTACAATTTAACAGATCCCTTATTGTATTTGGACCTTCTGGAAGCTGTTACAATGGCAAAGACAGCTGCCAGCGCTGAAAAAACAAGGCTGCCACAAACTGCCACCACTATGCCCAACCAAATGCCGTAGCTCATGAATTCTGGCTCATACTTCAGCAAGTGCAAAACTGTAAAAAGAATAAAACCACATAATTCATTTCCAAAGACTGCCAAGCTGACCAGTTACTCAAAAAGACCATGAATGAAATGGAAAAATTCATCTTATGGTGAGTATACCAGTTGGTTCACTATCTGGACTCTAACAGACGATAGAAGATCGCATTTAGAGAAAAAAATGTCTTTACAACATAGGCCCATAAATCCTTCATTATAAAGCGTTGAAATTTTCGAAAAAAAGACGTTTCCACCTCTAAATCTAGGAGCATAGAATAACTGGAGAGAAGGCTCCCCTACGAAAATGAACTGCCAAAAACGTCCGAACTTGTCAGTTCGCCGCAAGGTCACGAGATGGCGACAACGTCGTTTCTTCCTACAACATGGCTATCCTTAATAAAATTATCTTTAATGGTTATTCGTTGTTATTACTTATTAGGTCCCATTTATTACTATATCATAATATATATTCTTTTGAAAGAAAGCAATACATACTTTTTTTCGTAAATCCGACAATATAATGCATATAACACGTGTAAAGAAATGGCTACAAGGATCAGATTGAAGATAGGAAGAAAAATCTGTTTCCCGCTCCGAATCTAAGTGTTAGCAGAGGGAATGTAAACGGGGTACCATACTGCGTATAATACACGAGAACAGATAAAACCTCAGTCTTTCCGTATAATAATAATAATACTTACCTGAATGTTCGCTTTTTCCGATAAGGATATTGTTTTGACAAATTTATTACCGATCACAGACTTCCCATAAAATTGCGCATAAAAAGTTGATTAGAATAAAGCGATGATATGTCATCAATATTGTCTATGTTATTATTTATGGCCATTTTCAATTAAAAAGAAGCATAAATGTATCAATAACAATGACAGCCACATTATATTCTTTGCAATTGTAGCGCCATAGAACAAAATATCTGACATGTTACTGAATAAAGGATCTCAGCGTTATCTATCGGGCGTCACACGAAACTCTAACCTCCGCCGTTATTGGCAGTTCAAAATGATCTGTCGAGCGTATGAAGCCTTCCCTCCAGTTATTATATGCTCCTAGTCTAAATATTGAACAATCAGCTTTTTCTTTTGTGGCGACTCACTGTACACAGCGTGTGTAGCATTCTACCCACGCCGCCCACGCTTGAGCTAGTATTCTGTAGAGGGCGCCATCTCGAAAGTAAAATGTACAGTTTCCATTTTTACCATTTTACCAAGAGAAGAGATTGAAGAGAAAATAATGTAAGATGGGAACAATTCAAAGCTGATTTTTTACCATCTATATCGTACGACCTCCATCCATAGGCCACGTTCAGCTCCTTCTTCCCGTCGAAAAGTCCAAAATTGACGATGCCATCGCTCTCCAAAGGATTGGAAGTCCTCTTAGCTCTCGAAGTAACCCAAAATTTGGTACCCAAGCTGACTATCGTTAGGGCCATGGCTAGACACGACCCGAAAAAGGTGATGAATATCATTCCTCTCTTCATCAGACTCATGGTTTCAACATCTTTGCCGTATCTGAAACGTAAAGTTAAAGTAGCAATTTATTTTATGAAGCGTTGGACGAAAGAAGGTCAAGCGGGCCTTGAGAATTCGAACGCAGCGATTAATTTTACGATCGTAATTATGATCTGTGATTAAGTACCTGGTTCTGTGCATCTTGAATACTGTCATTAATTTTCAGTGGAATTTTATTCAAAGCGGATTCGATGCGTCAATGGAAGATATTCCAACCTTAGACCATAGAAATGTCTATAGTGTAAGATTCGAACATTATTTGTATTTGTCCTGGCGAATATTACTAGGTATCGGGAAATTAATATTGAATTATGGAGTTAAAACAGTCAATCGCCATCCCTTCCGAAAATTCCGCGCGTGTTCATGCACCTTTTACGTAGATTCGCATTTTCCAGTTGGAGAAATCAACAGAGAATTTTTTGCTGTCAAGGATATTTGACAGTAACTATTTCCGTAAATTCGAATGATTCATATGAGATGAGGAAGTTCTTGACCACGTCCATAGTTCTAGGTCACAAAGAAGCGGAAGTAGCATTTTTTCAACGCTCAGTTGATTTCAATTCAATTTCACCATGTGATGACTGCACAATTCGATCTGGGAAACGCTTATTGAGACAATAAAAGCCGTGAGACACAATGGTAAAACTTACAAATTACGAAATGGTTATGTCAACCGTATTTTTCATCTTTTTACAATAACAACGAGCTGTTTCGTAATTGTTTACCGGTGTTGATTGCATTAATTGTGAAGCGAGTGAGACACTTATGATGACGGTTTTCTCAGAAGAACGCCAAGGTTAGAGAAGAGGTATTATGAAAGTTACACCACGTAAGGTTAAAATAAAGGGTTTTCCAATAAAAGGTGTTATTTTGAATGGCCTGCTATTTCGGTAGATGTCACTTTTGAAGCTGTCATTTTTTGACATTTGACAAGTGAAAACTACGCCATTAATAAAAATGGAACTATACAGACTTCAACAACGCATTGAAATTATTAAAATTTACTATAAAAATGGTGAAAATTTGGCGGTTCGTAAAACTCGAACTTTTTTGGGTCGTCGTGAAGCACCTTGTCAAACCGCAATACAGAAATTGGTGCAAAAATTTGAGCTGTTGGGACAAGTTGGTGATTTTATAATAAAACCCGTGCACGTCGCTCAAGGACAGCCGAGAATATTGCTGCTGTAGCCGAAAATATTGAAGAAAACCCAGGTTTGTCCATTCCTCGTCGTTCTTTGGAATGAGGTATTCCACAAACGTCATTACAACGTATTTTGCATAAAGATTTGGGTCTTGAGGCGTATAAAGTTCAGTTTACAGAACTCAAGCCGGCCGATCATCAACAACGTCGTGTCTGGGGCTCGGAAAACCAAGAGTTATTGTTAAAAAGCATCTTTATCCTCAACGAGTGACTGTTTGGTGCGGTTTATGGCCGGTGGGGTCATTGGGCCTTACTTTTTCGAGAATGAGGCTGGAGCAACAGTTACGGTGAATGGATTGCGCTATCGAGAGATGATTAATGTTTTTATGGCCGCAATTGGATGGTATTGATCTGGAGAACGTTTACTTTCAACAAGACGGCGCTACGTGCCACACGAGCAACGAAACCATTTATCTTTTGCGGGAAAAGTTTCCGTTTTATCTCTCGAAGAGGTGATCACAATTGGCCATCGAGATCTTGTGATTTAACCTCTTGTGACCTTGGGGCCATGTGAAAGAGAAGGTTTACGCCAAGAGCCCAGCGTCGTTTCAAGAGCTCGAAGATGGAATTCGTGAAGCTCTCGAGGACATAGAGCAGCCACTTTGCGATTTGGTTATGGAAAATTTCATGAAAAGGATATGGTCCTGAAGTTGTGGTCGTGTGGTTGTAATTTGGCTGATGTTAATTTCCATTATTAACGGCATACCTTCCTGTTTTTAATGAAATAAATATGAGATCATTTATCCAAAAAATGGCATTTTTCTTTGAATGTCAAAATAACACCTCTTAAGGACTGAACGAGAATAATTTCGCTACCACAAAAACGCTTATATCTTTTGAACCACTGGACCGATTTTGAAAATCAAACTCATTTTCGAATCATCTTCTAATTCTAATGATAACTGTTTTTACAATAAAAAAACTAAAACTATTTTTTACAAAATTCATGGATTTTTTCTGGAATTCTTCCCATCATGCTTCTTATAGTGTTCTCAGTCACTTTCTGGGATGCTGTCTTCCACTTTTGCTTGAATTCCGCTAATGTTTTCGTTGATTTCTTAGTCTTCTTCAATTCTCTTTTTACCAGGGCCCAATATCTTTCGATTGGCCTGAGTTCTGGGCAATTTGGTGGATTGGCCTCTTTGGGGACAAAAACCACCTCATTAGCTTCTTACCATTCCTTGGTGGCCTTGCCGTAGTGGCATGAAGCTAAATCTGGCCAAAAGATTGTTGACACATCGCGCTCACGTAAAAATGGTAAAAGTCGCTTCTTCAAGCATTCCTCGATGTATATCTTCGAGTCAACAGAGCCTTGGCCAACGAAAAATTTGCTCCTTTTCCCACAAGTGCAAATTGCTTGCCAAACCAGGAATTTTTCAGGAAACTCTGCTTGTTTCTTCACGCGAAATTGTTCGTCAACATTTCCACGAAAATCTGCAGTATAAAATTCTTGACCAGGAAGTTGAGAGAAATCAGCCAAGACATAGGTTTCGTCGTCCATCACGCAACAGAAAAAATTTTTCAAGAAATCTTTTTTTTTTAATTCTTTGCTCTTGATTTCGCTTCTTGATTCTTCACAGCGTTCCTGTCTGGCACTTTCTGCACTATGTATGTTCTAAGCCCACAACTCGACTTGATTTTCTGAACGGTTGACTGCGAACAACCCACTATTTGGGCCACTTTCCGTCCTGAAAGGTTAGGATTCTTCTGAAAAAGGCTGATGGCTTTCTTCACTTTTTTTGGGCTATGAAACCCCTTTTTCCTCCCGGTTCCTTCCTTGCGGTTAATTGTAAGATCTTCGTTGAAGCGCTTAAGAACTCTTTTTCGATTCTTTTGAAGCTCCATTTTTGATTATTTTCAAAAAGTTTCACTATAAATTCTCGTGTTTTCACTTCACTTGACATTTGGCGACAGAGAATCGGAATATCTATAAAGTAAATCAAGTAAATGTTCCACATGTTTCTGACATTCATAACAAAGCTAACTATGATCAAATTTTGATTTTTTCTCAATTAGTTCAAGAGATATAGGCGTTTTTGTGATAGCGAATTTATTCTCGTTCAGTCCTTATTGGAAAACCCTTCATTTAAACTTTTCATGAAACAGTTAGTTGAATCACTCTGTATTTAATTTTTAATGGTGGAATGGTGGAAATTTCGAGAACTTTTGTTGATGACCATTCAAAGTAGGCCAAGATAATTGGTAGGCATCTTAAAATTAATTTTAAAACCCGTTAAAAGAGAAATCACAATACCCTCAGGCTCATAGGTACTTATTCAGAATGTTCTCAGACTTTAATAAAGAACAAGTGACCTTCAAAATCATTGAGATTGAAATTGATCATTGATGTCTTAAAAAAAGTAGTTTAAAGAAATCTGATTGCTTTAAACAAGTGTCATATCTTCACTAATCATATTTATATCATAGATATTCTCAAAGAAATTAAACCTGCAGTTAAAAATAATGATTTTCATGAGATACAAATGTCGATAATTCTAGAAATTTTCCGTAATTTCCATCTAAATATTTTATAGTTATTTCGCAAATACAGGGTGTCCCAAGTTCGAGTGCCTATTAGACGTTTCTGGAGAACTGGACATATTTGAAATCTGAAATTTGGGATTATGATATTGTTCGAAATTCTCTACAGACCTAAAATATTTTCATAGCCAGAGCACTTCCGGTTATACAGGGAGTGAAAATAAATTTGCTCAAAAAATTTTTTTTTCAATGTTTTCGTTTCTGATATGATTGAGTATTCAGTGCTGAATACATTTCTGTTGAAACCATTGTATTCATTCGAATAGTTTTCAAAATATCGAATAAAAACCTGAAAAGAAGTAAAATATTCATAGTCAGTATAATTATATTATGTTCATTTTTCTTATTCTGAACATCCTGAGTGTTAACCGTTTTCACAACGTCAAAGAAGAAGGATGTGGAAAGGTCATGCATCTTTTGAATTTCATAAATATCATCACAGGGTGTTTCAAATTTCGTGTCAAAAACTGTGATCCAAAATTGGCCATAACTTCTGTTTTTCAAATTAGAACCCTATTTTTTTATTATTGCGTTGGATTCTGCGGAGAAAAATAATGATAGCACTCCCAGATGCTCTTGGTCCTAAATTCAGTTATTCCCGAGTTATTTGAGCTTTTCTGGATTCATGTCGTACGTAGAGTAAAATTCATCGAATCTAAACAGATTCTACGTACAACATGAATCCAGAAAAGCTCAAATAACTCGGGAATTACTGAATTTAAGAGCAAGAGCATCAGAGAGTGCTATCATTATTTTTCTCCGCAGAATCCAACGCAATAATAAAAAAATAGGGTTCTAATTTGAAAAACAGAAGTTATGGCCAATTTTGGATCACAGTTTTTGACACGAAATTTGAAACACCCTGTGATGATATTTATGAAATTCAAAAGATGCATGACCTTTCCACATTCTTCTACTTTGACGTTGTGAAAACGGTTAACACTCAGGATGTTCAGCATAAGAAAAATGAACATAATACTGACTATGAATATTTTACTTTTTTTCAGGTTTTTTTTCGATATTTTGAAAACTATTCGAATGAATACAATGGTTTCAACAGAAATGTATTCAGCACTGAAAACTCAATCATATCAGAAACGAAAACATTGACAAAAAAAATTTTGAGCAAATTTATTTTCACTCCCTGTATAACCGGAAGTGCTCTGGCTCTGAAAATATTTTAGGTCTGTAGAGAATTTCGAACAATATCATAATCCCAAATTTCAGATTTCAAATATGTCCAGTTCTCCAGAAACGTCTAATAGGCACTCGAACTTGGGACACCCTGTATAAGATATGTATCTATTTGCGTATGATAGGTACCAACTAGTTTTCTAATGAAGAGTTCACCTTTTATTCGATCATTATTAAAGCATATTTTAACTACACTGATGGTTATATCCACAATAGGTCAAGATTATAGACGAGTAAAACGTATATAAATTCGATACAACGCTTCAAATATTAACCTGAACATCAAAATATTCGATCTGCTCAAAAAATATGAGCTTTTCCTTCAAATTGCAAGAACAACTCACCGCCTTTCAAAAATTCCAAGTCAAGAAAGATGTCATCTCACGCAGCATCGAAATCACCATCACACTCCACTAATTATCCATTTCTACTGGACACGAATATCCTCAATAAAATCGCCAAACAACTATTTCCCTCGTCCTCAAACTTTCCTCGAAAAACTTTCGAACACACCCACGATATAAATCATAAAAAAATCAACTTTTCCTGCTCATTCGCACCTGTCAAGCGGTACCCACTTCTGGCCAGTTGAGTTCTCACTGGTCAAAAGTACTGAGCGTAAAGGTACGCCATTTTCGTGTCCATAACCTTAAAAAACATGCACCTGTACGCAGGTATTCGATCGAGGTAGGCCAGGTGAAAACAATCGTCGTGTCCATTCACCGTGAAATCGTAGATGGCCATGTGTGATCTCCATGGAGAGAAAGGTATGGGGAGTATTTGATGCGTCACCCGGTATAGCGAGGAATGGGGCTGTTTGGTTGGGGGTAACCATTTTTAAGGGCCACCTGTGAACCTTTTTGGGTTTTTCCACTTTGAAAGGTGACAATACCTGGATATTATCGCGCTATCTGTTTTCGTTGAATTCATTCTGATTCAATTTTCACTGACAGCATTGAAGTCGACTACAAATAATCAATAAGTCAATAATTTTGCTTCTTCTGAGAAATAATGCTTGAATTATAAAAGGAACGTGATGGAAAATGGTGGATGCGCCAGTACTTTGGACGACCATATTTTTTCTTGGGGTGATAGGGGTAAATACCTTCCGTACCCCCTACATCGACGCCTTTTGTCCACCTTAATCGTTTACGACCATTTTCAACAGAAAATTCAAGAATTACAGACATTTGGCAAAAAAAATTGATAAAGCCCTTTTTGGAGCGATAAACCTCATTCTTTTCTGGAACTTGAATGCCACTACAGCCACATATCGAGCAGATTCGAAGCAATTATTCGAACAGGAAGTGAAAGTCATGAGTAGAGACAACTTGTCTCTAACCAGGTTCAACAACTTGTCTCCAGCCAGTCAACAAGTAACAACTTGTCTCTAACCAGTAACCAGAGATAACAACATTTCTCTGGTCATAACTCATAACCAAGAAAAAATGACAACCTACTCGGTGATCCCCAATTTGACATGCTGTGGCCTTTATTTGACAACTGGTTCGATTCATATCAATTTAAAAACACCAAATGACGAACAGCAATAAAGTCTGTTGAAAACAAAGAATATAAGCGTGGAAGCCTTCAAAAAACTGAGAAAAATGTGGGAACTGCCTAAATTGGGTAATTTACACGATAAGGATATCATATTCCTCACATTGATGAACGAATGTAAAAAACTGGCTCCTGGATCGAGACTTTCATGTAATCTGAGGAACAAACTGTCTAAATTAACACTACAAGAAAGATCTGAAATTGTTAATAGATCGGATGGGGGGTGCTCTCCCTTGTTTGTAGTCTGTAGAAAAGGCCAGACTGAAATTGTTGAATATCTGATAACCTATTGTGGTGCAAATATAGAACAGATAGGTTTATATGAAGTTGCAGATGACAGGTACATATTTTCTACAATTTAATCTATAAGATGCTCAAAACTACCTCCCATTATTTTATAGATCCACCCATATGGTAACACCACTTTGGTGTGCTGCTGTGTCAGGAAAACTTAAAGTTGTTGAATTTCTCCTAAAGCAAGGAGCAGATATAAACGCAGTATCTGATACTGGGTCAACTCCAGTTAGATCGGCATGTTTTATGACACACTTGGATGTTGTGAAGTATCTGGTAGAACATGGGGCTAATATAAACTTACCTAACTATAACGGAGGCACTTGCTTGATAAATTCGGTACAAAGTTCTGTGTTGTGTGAGTTTTTGTTACGAAATGGAGCTGATGTTAATGCTAGGGACATACAGAATAAAACAGCTTTACATTATGCTATTCAAGAGCACAGGTATGTCAATAAATACTTTTTCTTTTACAAAAGCTTCACAGGAGTCCAAACATTTTAGGTTAGAAACCACCAGGCTTCTATTAAAGAATGGAGCAAACATTCATGCCAGATCAAGATATGGTGATGATGCTTTACAGACGGCTTGCCTGAAAGGTGCAGCTCGAATATTTGAATATCTCATAACAAACTTCTCGTACAGTTCTGAAAAATTAGCCAATGCACACGAGTTGCTCGGGGCCACGTATTTGGATGAACATAACGATACATTTAAGGCCTTACAGTACTGGAAAGACGCTTTAGTTCTAAGGGAAACAAACGGTACGTTTCAGCTCTTAACAACTTGAATAATGTGTGAATTCGTGATTTTTTCTAGGATTATTTCCGAAACAACCGGTTATGCCTTTGTTAGAAAGTTATAGGTTCCAAATGGAGTTTCAGTCAACGGAGGAACTGGAAAATTTGAGCGGTGATTTGGATGCAATTCGTATTCAGAGTTTGTTGATTGCGGAAAGAATTCTAGGATCTAATCATAAGGACACTATATTCAGGTAGGAATGATCAAGACCATACTTTTTGTTCAATAGCTTCATTTCATCATCGAAGTCCTGATTTTCAATAAATAATGAGTGATCAAATAGGTTAGATTCTTTAGAACAGGGTCGGAATTTGAGTTTGGAAATTGAGGGTTACTACAGTCGCCCCTGGGAATATTTGGAGATTGTGTCATTAGTTAAATGTTATAGGTTAATGTATCGAGGGGCGTCGTATGCAGATATGGTGCGGCATCAACATTGCATCCATCTGTGGCGTAGAGCCTTAGAAATCCGAACCAAAAAAGACACCATCCTTTATTCAGACACATGTTTCACCGCTCAAGCCCTCGTAAGACTCATGATTGATTTCAACGAGAAACATTTGCCTGCCGATGGTTCTGAAGCCCTCCAGAGGTTCAAGGATATCTTCGAAACATACAAGTTGTTGACTGATGATATTGTAGGTCAGTGAACGTAAAGATTTCCCAGAATTTCATGTAATATAACTTGAGAGAAACACTTCCTTTTCAGAAATAAGAAACTTACTTACTGTACGTCCAATTTACAAAAGACAAGCAGACTTTTTCGATAAGATACTCAAGTGCGTGACCCATTTGATCTTTCTGATGATCGAGAATGCCAGTTCGAAGGAGCAGAAGTATCTGGTGGAGAAACACGTCAAGGCTCTCGTACAGATAGATCCGAGAACGGTTTCGACGCAAGACAGTCTGCTTCATCTTTGCGTTTCGAAGAATAACACCATTTGGTCCAGCTACTTTATCGAAGAAGACCCTGTGGTGAGCTTTGAGATGAAATTGAGGAATTTGGGAAGGAACCAGTTTCTGGCTTGTTAGCCTTCATCAGTGCCAGTTGGTTGCTACTGCAGTGGGACTATGTGGCACTGATGATGGCTAACAAGCCAGAAACCGGTCTGGCTTTGTCTTGCTGTGGTGGTTGAACCAGTGGTGTGCTTTGGATCTCTAGTAGTCGATTTCCCTCATAGGTTATCAATTTTTTTTTCAGACGATATTTCCAAGGAGAAAAGTTCTGCAGTTACTCTTAAAAAGTGGTGCTTCTCTTACTGCTAAGAATAAAGATGGGTCTACACCCCTACATATAGCGACATTTGGATCTAGAGACCAGGTGTCTACTCGGGTGAGTTTATCAACTTTTTGGTACTGAATTATGCAACCAACGTTTGGAAACTTGACGGTTTGTGACTTGATTGAGAGAAAACGAAGAGTCAATATTTTTTTCAGCACATCAAACTGCTGCTGGAGTATGGGGCCCACATGGACCAGCCGAACAGGAAGGGATGGGTGCCGACTCCCTCGATAATGGAGCACAACATTTTTGCAGCTTCCCCGATCACAATTCTGGACTATGTGAGCCTGAAGTGTCTTTGTGCGGCCGCGATATCGAAGCATAAAGTACCTTACAAAAATCAAATACCTCGAGCTCTTGAAGAATTTATGCATTTACACGAACCCACATGAAGGTTGTTGAGAGATTAAACAGTTGTAAATATGATTGTTTATTAAATTGTAATTATGGATAAGTAACGTATTGAGATTGAACATAGAGACTTGAAATTGAATGTGAGTCGATAATGAATAGAAACAAGTTAATTCGATTAATTGTATCAAATGAAATGTAGGAAAATAAAACTCCCGTTTACTGTGGTAAGTGGCGACTGAAGTTTTTTCAATAACAAGCTTCCATTCCAAAAAAAACGCTCCAGCTAAACTTGTGAGGTTATTATTTTTCCTCGGGAGTTGAATTTAGGTTATGTTTATGTGTCAGGTTCGCGCTGTCATTCGCTCAGTTGAGTACACAGAACTTTTAGTTACTATAAGTTCTATGGTTGAGTACCTTGGAACTATCTTGCGGGTGAGTTCCGTTGTGGTTGTCGGTTTATGAATTGGGGATTGTGTATTTTTGAGTATTCGTTCTACTTGAATGAGTGAAAAATCATTCTGTATTTTTGAATTTTGAACCAGTAATCGTTTCAAACCATTAAGTTCGACTGTTGTAAGTGGCGACTGAAGTTTTTTGAATACCACGCCTCCTTTCCAAAAAAACGCGCCAGCTAAACTTGTGAGGTTAATATTCTTCCTCGGCAGTTGAATTTAGGTTATGTTTATGTGTCAGGTTCGCGATGTCAATCGCTCAGTTGAGTACACAGAACTTATAGTTACTATAAGTTCTATGGTTGAGTACCTTGGAACTATCTTGCGGGTGAGTTCCGTTGTGGTTGTCGATTTATGAATTGGGGATTGTGTAATTTTTGAGTATTCGTTCTACTTGAATGAGTGAAAAATCATTCTGCATTTTTGAATTTTGAACCAGTAATCGTTTCAAACCATTAAGTTCGACTGTGGTAAGTGGCGACTGAAGTTTATTGAATACCACGCCTCCTTTCCAAAAAAACGCGCCAGCTAAACTTGTGAGGTTATTATTCTTCCTCGGGAGTTGAATTTAGGTTATGTTTATGTTTCAGGTTCGCGCTGTCATTCGCTCAATTGAGTAGACAGAACTTTTAGTTACTATAAGTTCTATGGTTGAGTACCTTGGAACTATCTTGCGGGTGAGTTCCGTTGTGGTTGTCGGTTTATGAATTGAGGATTGTGTATTTTTGAGTATTCGTTCTACTTGAATGAGTGAAAAATCATTCTGTATTTTTGAATTTTGAACCAGTAATCGTTTCAAACCATTAAGTTCGACTGTTGTAAGTGGCGACTGAAGTTTTTTGAATACCACGCCTCCTCTCCAAAAAAACGCGCCAGCTAAACTTGTGAGGTTATTATTTTTCCTCGGGAGTTGAATTTAGGTTATGTTTATGTGTCAGGTTCGCACTGTCATTCGCTCAGTTGAGTACACAGAACTTTTAGTTCTATGGTTGAGTACCTTGGAACTATCTTGCGGGTGAGTTCCGTAGTGGTTGTCGGTTTATGAATTGGGGATTGTGTATTTTTGAGTATTCGTTCTACTTGAATGAGTGAAAAATTATTCTGTATTTTTGAATTTTGAACCAGTAATCGTTTCAAACCATTAAGTTCGACTGTGGTAAGTGGCGACTGAAGTTTTTTGAATACCACGCCTCCTCTCCAAAAAAACGCGCCAGCTAAACTGTGAGGTTATTATTTTTCCTCGGCATTTGAATTTAAGTTATGTTTATGTGTCAGGTTCGCGCTGTCATTCGCTCAGTTGAGTACACAGAACTTTTAGTTCTATGGTTGAGTACCTTGGAACTATCTTGCGGGTGAGTTCCGTAGTGGTTGTCGGTTTATGAATTGGGGATTGTGTATTTTTGAGTATTCGTTCTACTTGAATGAGTGAAAAATTATTCTGTATTTTTGAATTTTGAACCAGTAATCGTTTCAAACCATTAAGTTCGACTGTGGTAAGTGGCGACTGAAGTTTATTGAATACCACGCCTCCTTTCCAAAAAAACGCGCCAGCTAAACTTGTGAGGTTAATATTCTTCCTCGGCAGTTGAATTTAGGTTATGTTTATGTGTCAGGTTCGCGATGTCAATCGCTCAGTTGAGTACACAGAACTTATAGTTACTATAAGTTCTATGGTTGAGTACCTTGGAACTATCTTGCGGGTGAGTTCCGTTGTGGTTGTCGATTTATGAATTGGGGATTGTGTATTTTTGAGTATTCGTTCTACTTGAATGAGTGAAAAATCATTCTGTATTTTTGAATTTTGAACCAGTAATCGTTTCAAACCATTAAGTTCGACTGTTGTAAGTGGCGACTGAAGTTTTTTGAATACCACGCCTCCTCTCCAAAAAAACGCGCCAGCTAAACTTGTGAGGTTATTATTTTTCCTCGGGAGTTGAATTTAGGTTATGTTTATGTGTCAGGTTCGCACTGTCATTCGCTCAGTTGAGTACACAGAACTTTTAGTTCTATGGTTGAGTACCTTGGAACTATCTTGCGGGTGAGTTCCGTAGTGGTTGTCGGTTTATGAATTGGGGATTGTGTATTTTTGAGTATTCGTTCTACTTGAATGAGTGAAAAATCATTCTGTATTTTCGAATTTTGAACCAGTAATCGTTTCAAACCATTAAGTTCGACTGTGGTAAGTGGCGACTGAAGTTTTTTGAATACCACGCCTCCTCTCCAAAAAAACGCGCCAGCTAAACTGTGAGGTTATTATTTTTCCTCGGCATTTGAATTTAGGTTATGTTTATGTGTCAGGTTCGCGCTGTCATTCGCTCAGTTGAGTACACAGAACTTTTTGTTCTATGGTTGAGTACCTTGGAACTATCTTGCGGGTGAGTTCCGTAGTGGTTGTCGGTTTATGAATTGGGGATTGTGTATTTTTGAGTATTCGTTCTACTTGAATGAGTGAAAAATTATTCTGTATTTTTGAATTTTGAACCAGTAATCGTTTCAAACCATTAAGTTCGACTGTGGTAAGTGGCGACTGAAGTTTTTTGAATACCACGCCTCCTCTCCAAAAAAACGCGCCAGCTAAACTGTGAGGTTATTATTTTTCCTCGGCATTTGAATTTAAGTTATGTTTATGTGTCAGGTTCGCGCTGTCATTCGCTCAGTTGAGTACACAGAACTTTTAGTTCTATGGTTGAGTACCTTGGAACTATCTTGCGGGTGAGTTCCGTAGTGGTTGTCGGTTTATGAATTGGGGATTGTGTATTTTTGAGTATTCGTTCTACTTGAATGAGTGAAAAATTATTCTGTATTTTTGAATTTTGAACCAGTAATCGTTTCAAACCATTAAGTTCGACTGTGGTAAGTGGCGACTGAAGTTTATTGAATACCACGCCTCCTTTCCAAAAAAACGCGCCAGCTAAACTTGTGAGGTTATTATTTTTCCTCGGGAGTTCAATTTAGGTTATGTTTATGTGTCAGGTTCGCGCTGTCATTCGCTCAGTTGAGTACACAGAACTTTTAGTTACTATAAGTTCTATGGTTGAGTACCTTGGAACTATCTTGCGGGTGAGTTCCGTTGTGGTTGTCGATTTATGAATTGGGGATTGTGTATTTTTGAGTATTCGTTCTACTTGAATAAGTGAAAAATCATTCTGTATTTTCGAATTTTGAACCAGTAATCGTTTCAAACCATTAAGTTCGACTGTGGTAAGTGGCGACTGAAGTTTTTTGAATACCACGCCTCCTCTCCGAAAAAACGCGCCAGCTAAACTTGTGAGGTTATTATTTTTCCTCGGGAGTTGAATTTAGGTTATGTTTATGTGTCAGGTTCGCGCTGTCATTCGCTCAATTGAGTACACAGAACTTTTAGTTACTATAAGTTCTATGGTTGAGTACCTTGGAACTATCTTGCGGGTGAGTTCCGTTGTGGTTGTCGGTTTATGAATTGGGGATTATCTATTTTTGAGTATTCGTTCTACTTGAATGAGTGAAAAATCATTCTGTATTTTTGAATTTTGAACCAGTAATCGTTTTAAACCATTAAGTTCGGCTCCCCGATCACGATTACGTGGTCAAATTCGATTCTGTCCGTCCGTATGTAAGCACGATAACTCTAGAACGAAAGAATCTAGAGACTCGAAATTTTCAGGTTAACTTCAGATCTCAAATGCAGAGGTGGAGTTCGAAAGTGAGCGAATTCGAAGAGGGGTTCCGCAAATATGGCCGTTCAAAATTTTGTTTTCGTGATACTTTGGTGACAATTTATTGAGTCGAGATGAAATTTTGCATCCAGATAAAGAATGAAAAATATCCGTAAAAACAGATTCGGGATCGTAGACGATTTCTCTGACAGCTCCGTCATGTTTTGACAGCTGTCAAATATTTTCTTCTACGGATTCTAGGGAATCTTCCTACAAGGTGAATAAGTATTGAATAAAAGCTTTTGAGAATCATACTAATAGTTTATTGTTTAAAATACCCATTCCAACATTAAAACACAAGAATTTACATATTTAGCATAAAAAGCATGAACAATTATAACTTTTATTCAAAGTTAATTGAAAAAAATTATAATCCTTTTTTTCACTAATAAAATGAACAATGAATAGAATGAATAAAGATACTAGGTATATAATAGAGATAAAAATATTGAATCGAGTATTCAGCGACGTTTCTGTACTCTGGACCAACCATCAGCCTCTTCCTCCACTTTCTCAGGTTGCTCGCGAGCTGTAAACAAAATTAAACTAATCCCCGCCTATTTTCATAACTCAGATAGATAAATAATAAACACACCCCTCCGTTCCTATCCTATCCCTGCTAAAATACCAAAAACTCACGTTTCTCCTTAGGCGGAGCCTCCTTATCGTCACCCCCACCCCTCTTCTGTTCGTCACCGCCCACCTTCCTGGTGTTCCTCCCCCAATCGTTGCTATCACGCTCCTTCGGCGCTTCCGCTACCCTCGGTCCGTCCCTGTCCCTATTCATCCCTCCCCTTGCAGGCGGGCGATAGGCGGAGCCTCCGCCCTGCTGCCCCTCGTCGTCCGTTCTCCTCATACTCCTCCAAGCGTTCGAACCTTGCTCCTCCCTCTCGCCGCGCGGTTGAGGCTCTCTCGTATCCCTATCGTCCATCCTACGTCTCTCGGACTGTCCGCCCCTCCAAGCCGAAGCTCCGCCCCTTCCTCCTTCATCCTTGTTCTCGTCCGGACGACGGTAGTCCCTTCTGGGACGTTCGTCTCGTCTGTCGTCGCGTTCTGTCGAAAAAAAACGATAGGTTAGTCGTTTGGGACGATTTGACGATCGAAAACTCACTCTGTTCGCTCCTGTAGCTCGGTTTGTCGTCGTCCCCTCTCTTCGGGGGCGGTCCCCTCGAGTTTCTCCACCCGGACGATCCGGTTTCGGTCGGGCGGGATGGCGCGTCGTCGCTTCTCAGGAATTCTAAGCAAGAAAGTGATAAGTGACAATGGAACGCCCAATTGAAAGTCGTCGAAAAATAGTTCACTTCGAAAAACCAAATTGGTTCCTCATGCTAGTAGAGCCGATAGATCTACCTATTAGGTAGTCATCCTTAAAGGTAGATCTCTGTAAATCGGGTGATTTTATAGGCGAAATGTCAAAGTTTGATCGATTTTTCTGAAGAAAAGGGAGAATTATGGAGAAAATTATTACCAAGTTATTTTGCATTGACTTTTCCTTTTACGATATTTACATCGAGTCCAGGATATTCGTGAAAAAGGTTTCATCGAGTTTGAAATTGCCCTTTTTGCTGGATTTTTCTCGATTTTGGCGAATTTTTCAAAAATACCTTTGCATCGCGTAGAAAATCGAAATTTCAGTATAGAGAGGACACCCAGTATAATGGTAGACTCTTTCAATCGTAGATTCATCAAAGGACGCGCCTCCTATTATTTCCCTTCGAGATTAAACGAAATTCGACAATTTGTTTAAATAATCCCAGGGGCGACTGTAGTTCACATCGAGCCCAGGTTATTCGTGAAAAAAGTTTCATCGAGTTTGAAATTGCCCTTTTTGCCGGATTTTTTTGCTCGTTTTTGGCGAATTTTTCAAAAATACCTCTGCATCGCCTAGAGAATCGAAATTTCAGTATAGAGAGGACACCCAGTATAATGGTAGACTTTTTCAATCGTAGATTCATCAAAGGACGCGCCTCCCATTATTTCCCTCCGAGATTGAACGAAATTCGACAATTTGTTCAAATAATCCCAGGGGCGACTGTAGTTCACATCGAGCCCAGGTTATTCGTGAAAAAAGTTTCATCGAGTTTGAAATTGCCCTTTTTGCCAGATTTTTTCTCGATTCTGACGAATTTTTCAAAAATACCTCTGCAGCGCCTAGAGAATCGAAATTTCAGTATAGAGAGGACACTCAGTATAATGGTAGACTTTTTCAATCGTAGATTCATCAAAGGACGCGCCTCCCATTATTTCCCTTCGAGATTGAACGAAATTCGACAATTTGTTCAAATAATCCCAGGGGCGACTGTAGTTCACATCGAGCCCAGGTTATTCGTGAAAAAAGTTTCATCGAGTTTGAAATTGCCCTTTTTGCCAGATTTTTTCTCGATTCTGACGAATTTTTCAAAAATACCTCTGCATCGCCTAGAGAATCGAAATTTCAGTATAGAGAGGACACCCAGTATAATGGTAGACTCTTTCAATCGTAGATTCATCAAAGGACGCGCCTCCCATTATTTCCCTTCGAGATTGAACAAAATTCGACAATTTGTTCAAATAATCCCAGGGGCGACTGTAGTTCACATCGAGCCCAGGTTATTCGTGAAAAAAGTTTCATCGAGTTTAAAATTGCCCTTTTTGCCAGATTTTTTCTCGATTCTGACGAATTTTTCAAAAATACCTCTGCATCGCCTAGAGAATCGAAATTTCAGTATAGAGAGGACACCCAGTATAATGGTAGACTCTTTCAATCGTAGATTCATCAAAGGACGCGCCTCCTATTATTTCCCTTCGAGATTGAACAAAATTCGACAATTTGTTCAAATAATCCCAGGGGCGACTGTAGTTCACATCGAGCCCAGGTTATTCGTGAAAAAAGTTTCATCGAGTTTGAAATTGCCCTTTTTGCCAGATTTTTTCTCGATTCTGACGAATTTTTCAAAAATACCTCTGCATCGCCTAGAGAATCGAAATTTCAGTATAGAGAGGACACCCAGTATAATGGTAGACTCTTTCAATCGTAGATTCATCAAAGGACGCGCCTCCTATTATTTCCCTTCGAGATTGAACAAAATTCGACAATTTGTTCAAATAATCCCAGGGGCGACTGTAGTTCACATCGAGCCCAGGTTATTCGTGAAAAAAGTTTCATCGAGTTTAAAATTGCCCTTTTTGCCAGATTTTTTCTCGATTCTGACGAATTTTTCAAAAATACCTCTGCATCGCCTAGAGAATCGAAATTTCAGTATAGAGAGGACACCCAGTATAATGGTAGACTCTTTCAATCGTAGATTCATCAAAGGACGCGCCTCCCATTATTTCCCTCCGAGATTGAACGAAATTCGACAATTTGTTCAAATAATCCCAGGGGCGACTGTAGTTCACATCGAGCCCAGGTTATTCGTGAAAAAAGTTTCATCGAGTTTGAAATTGCCCTTTTTGCCAGATTTTTTCTCGATTCTGACGAATTTTTCAAAAATACCTCTGCAGCGCCTAGAGAATCGAAATTTCAGTATAGAGAGGACACTCAGTATAATGGTAGACTTTTTCAATCGTAGATTCATCAAAGGACGCGCCTCCCATTATTTCCCTTCGAGATTGAACGAAATTCGACAATTTGTTCAAATAATCCCAGGGGCGACTGTAGTTCACATCGAGCCCAGGTTATTCGTGAAAAAAGTTTCATCGAGTTTGAAATTGCCCTTTTTGCCAGATTTTTTCTCGATTCTGACGAATTTTTCAAAAATACCTCTGCATCGCCTAGAGAATCGAAATTTCAGTATAGAGAGGACACCCAGTATAATGGTAGACTCTTTCAATCGTAGATTCATCAAAGGACGCGCCTCCTATTATTTCCCTTCGAGATTGAACAAAATTCGACAATTTGTTCAAATAATCCCAGGGGCGACTGTAGTTCACATCGAGCCCAGGTTATTCGTGAAAAAAGTTTCATCGAGTTTAAAATTGCCCTTTTTGCCAGATTTTTTCTCGATTCTGACGAATTTTTCAAAAATACCTCTGCATCGCCTAGAGAATCGAAATTTCAGTATAGAGAGGACACCCAGTATAATGGTAGACTCTTTCAATCGTAGATTCATCAAAGGACGCGCCTCCTATTATTTCCCTTCGAGATTGAACAAAATTCGACAATTTGTTCAAATAATCCCAGGGGCGACTGTAGTTCACATCGAGCCCAGGTTATTCGTGAAAAAGTTTCATCGAGTTTGAAATTGCCCTTTTTGCCAGATTTTTTCTCGATTCTGACGAATTTTTCAAAAATACCTCTGCATCGCCTAAAGAATCGAAATTTCAGTATAGAGAGGACACCCAGTATAATGGTAGACTTTTTCAATCGTAGATTCATCAAAGGACGCGCCTCCCATTATTTCCCTTCGAGATTGAACGAAATTCGACAATTTGTTCAAATAATCCCAGGGGCGACTGTAGTTCACATCGAGCCCAGGTTATTCGTGAAAAAAGTTTAATCGAGTTTGAAATTGCCCTTTTTGCCGGATTTTTTGCTCGTTTTTGGCGAATTTTTCAAAAATACCTCTGCTTCGCGTAGAAAATCGAAATTTCAGTATAGAGAGGACACCCAGTATAATGGTAGACTTTTTCAATCGTAGATTCATCAAAGGACGCGCCTCCCATTATTTCCCTTCGAGATTGAACGAAATTCGACATTTTGTTCAAATAATCCCAGGGGCGACTGTAGCATTCCAAAATTTTCGATCTCAAATAATTCACGATACGAACGTAATTACCTTGAACCGACCCTGTTCTTAAGAAAATAATGTTCTTTCCTCATCATTAAGGGAATTCCGGACCAGTATTCTGACGATTTAAGCAAAATTACTGAAAATCGAAGATGAAATAAATTGATTCCTTGGCGTCCACGAGGTGCTGTAAGGAAAGTAGGGGGTGGAAGGCTCAAAAATTACTCACTAGGTTTGTAAACGTCCCTCTTTCCTTCGTCGGTAGGTGGTGCTGGGGCAGGTTTAGAATCGGCGCGTCTCCACGTAGAATGTCCAGAATCCGTTTCAGATTCTCCAGTTGCCTTCGGTTTCTCTTCGCGATCGACGGTAGGTCTTCTGTCGCCTTCCTTCTCTCTTTCAGCCGTTGGTGGTCGTTTGTCCGCATCTCTTTCCGACGTTTGAGGCCTTCTTTCCGCGTCCTTCTCTCGGTCGAACAAGGGTTTTCTTTCGGAACTTGGTTCGGTCGGCGGTTTCCTCTCCATATTTCTCTCCCTGGACATCGCGCTACCCTTGTTTCGCCAGCTGTCCTTGCCTCCTTCAAACCAAAAAGATACCATTAATCAGTCCGATGAGAAGAGGGAGTTTTCGTATTTACCTCTGAACTGGTCGGAAGACTGCTCTTTCTCCGCCCTCAGCTTCCTCTCGATCTCCTCCTCTTTGGCCCTCTGTTTCGCTGCCACCCTCTCCAACATCTCGTTCTGCTCCTTCATCTTCCTCATCTTCTCCTCGCGCTCCACCCTCTCCCGTTCTTCCTTCTCTTTACGAGCGATCTCTTCCAATCTCTGCCTTTCCTCTTCTTCCTTTCGTTTCTGTTCCTCCCGCTTCATCTGTTCGTATTTCTCCTTTTCCTTCAACCTAAGAAAGAGGTTTGAGAACACCTGGTTTTAGAAGAAACCAAAGACTCACCATTGAATGCGCCTGTCTTCCTTGCGTTCCACCTTTCTCTTCTGCAAACGCTTTTTCCGTTCTTGGGCCAAGTGAGTTTCGAAGTCTTTCAGTTTATCCTCGTACACGATGTTCCTTTCGTTCTTCAGTTTCTCCAAGAAGGCGTCCTGAGGAAGAAAACGTTAACCAAAAGGATAAATATGAAGAATCGACGTCATACCTTGTCGGGTTTCATCCTCAACAACCTGTCTCTGGTCTCTACAGCCACCTTTCTTTCTTCTATAGCCAAAGCGATCCTTTCTTTCTCTTGCTGCTCCCAGAAGCTCTGGTCTTGCTGCTGCCTCTCCTTGATGGAGGCTTGGAGCAAGGGAATCTCCTCCAAACGTTTGGCGCGCTCGAAGTAATCCACCTTCTTCTCCTGGGACTTCATCTTGGCCTGCAACTCTCGCCTTTCCTTCTGGAGCTCCTCCGCTTCTTTGGCAGCGATTTGGTCGGCGTCCAACTTCTTGATATCCTGGAAAAACGTAAGAGTTTGTGTGGAGATGAGGGAATACCGTCCCGAAAAGATAGAAGCGATAGAAATGAAAGTAGTTCAAATGTCCCACTCACGTCTTCGTCCATCTTCTTGAGCATCTTCTGCCCGTGCCCGGTCTGACTGATCTGCTGCAGCTTCTCCTTCAGATGCCTGTCCTTGATCTGCTGAATCTCGTTCAGCGCCCTCTTGCGTTCCCTCTCCTCCCGCTCGTGCTCCAGCCGTTTCTGCTCGGCCAGCTGGGTCTGTCTCTGGATCTCCTCCAGTCTCCTCTGTTCCTCCTCCTCCCGGACCGTGTTCAACCTCTCGATGTACTCCTTGCGGTCCTCGATGATCTTGTGACGTTGCAACGTCTTCTGGTGCTCGCGCACCTTGTTCTCGTGGTAGTTCTGCACCATGATGGTGCGCAGCCTGTCTCTCTCGGCCTTCTTGCGTTGCGGATTGATGACCCGCATCGCCTGGTGGAGGACTATGGACATGTTGACCAGCTGGTTGCGGATCTGCTCGCTGGGCATCACCTGGAGGGTGGGACCTTCTGGTTTCTCTTCGCGCTGGCTCTCGCTGAGGTCGATGCCGAAGTGGATGCATCTCTTGCCTGCGGATCGGGACAAATTGCGATTTCGAACAAAACTGGTGAAAAAATGGTGCTTACCGTGATCTATACGGATCTATATTATGTTCAATCTTATTCATATTCATGTACTTAAAATAATAATCAAATTAAAATATATTTCGACTACAATGTTCTTGGCTGTAATAAGGAAATATATCTGAATTTTGTTATAACGCAATAGTCAGGTTTTGTAATACCAAAATTCATATTTCTTATAATTCTAATGTTTTCCACTTAGGAATAGTGAGCCACGATTCGAAAGACAGCCTAAAGCAGGATTCACTCATGTCACTAAACAGCTCGGAAAGTAGAATGTCCCTTTCAGAAAGTACCATAAAAATTGAAGAGGACGCTTGTATATCTCAGAAATCAACAGATTCTAATTCCAAAGCGGAATTACCAAGTGAGGAAAAGATTAATGTTGAACAAAGCGTGGAAATCAAAGAGGAAGCTATAAACTCCACTGAAACGACTTCAGAAAAGACTGCGGATGAAAGTAGATCCAAATCTAGTGATAAAAAGAGAGATAAACATCGTTCGTCCTCGGACAGATCAAAATCGAGAAGTGACAGAGATAAGGATAGATCGAGATCTGATAAAGATAAAAAGGAAGAGAAAGACGCGAAAAGTGAAGAAACAAAATACCTAAACTTTCTGATAAAAGTAAAGATAAGAAATCGAAAGATAAAGACGATAAGTATAAATCAGACAAAGGAAAAAGTGAAAAAGATAGATCAGACAAGGATAAAAAATACGATAAAGACAGAAAATCAAAACATTCTTCGGAAAAAGAAAGTTCCAGTAGTGATAGAAATAAAAAGGATAAAAGTGAAAGAAGGGATGAAGATGATAAAAGGGATAAAAAAGATTCTTCTAGAAGTGACAGAAGCAAGGATGATAAGAGAAGTTCATCATCATCCTCTTCAAAAAAAAGAGACAGTAGCTCATCTAAAGACACTCATAGAGATAAAGACAAAGAGAGAGACTCCAAGAGTAGTAAAGAAGACTCATCTGACAAGAATAAAAACGGACACAGCTCATCAAGTTCAAAAAGAGACTCTAAAAGTAAGAAAGACGACGATAAATCCAAATCATCTCACAAAAAGGACCACAAAGACAATAAAGAAGATAGAAATAGAAAACGGAAGTCAAAAGACGATCATAACAGTTCGAAGGAAAAAAGAAATGGGGGAAGGTCTTCAGATAGAGACTCAGATGGCCCATCAAGCAGTGAAAGACCTTACGTTTCTCCAGATAACACCAATGGCAACTATTCAACGCAACAGACAAGTCAAGATTCTTCCGGCTTGAACTCCGAAGGCAGTTTTGGGTACTCTGGAAATTCCGATAAAGCTGAAGATAAAAACGAAGTTTGCAACGTTTTAACGGAACTACAAAAGATCAAAGTGCCAAAATTCGCATCGAATTTCAACGAAGCGAAAAAGATAATGAAAATACAGAAGATCGTTAAAGTTATTAAAGCCAATCCGAATAATCCAGAAGTGCCTAACTTGATGAAAGAACTTGAAGAGTTAACTAAAGACGTTAAGAAGGAGAAGAAGGATGAAGAGACCAAAGAAGTGGAGGAAGAAGAAAACGCAGTTGCTTCAAAAACTGAAACGATCAATATAAAGGAATGTATTTTGTCGATGAGCACTGAGAAATACAAGGAGATGGAGGCCAAATTGATGCAACAAGTGGATTATAATTCTTACGAGAGTCCTTACGTTGATGAAGAAGAGGTTTCGTTTGAAAAAACGGAGGTTGTGGAAACGCAAGAAATCAATAAATCGGAAGTTGTTTTGGATGGAGAAACTGAGGTTCCTGAAGAAGAAGCCCCAAATGAAACTGAAGAAGAAATAATACTAGATTCTTCCAACAAATCTTTAACGGAGGATGCAAATGAAGAAATCGATAAACCGAAGAAGACTTCCATGATCACCATGCAGAACCAAACGTTTCAAACCATACTGAAGTTGCGGCTGTTTACGATCCAACAACTTTAAGCAAATCTACAGAAAAATCGGAAATTGATATTGAAGAAGATGTTGAAAACTTTGATCCTAAGAAATTCAAGGATTTCAAACAGAGGGCTATTATAGTGTTGCTTCATAAACATGCTCTGACTAAAGAATTGATTATTATCAAAAACAAAATTCGCTTCGAATTAAAATCTGATTTTAAAAAAAGGTGCTTACCGTGATCTATACGGATCTGCATGTCGTTGTAACGGACGCAGTTGACCAGCAGCCTCTCCATGTGGAAGTGGGTGCTGAACTGGGACAGTTCGATCAAACGGTCGAACTCGATGGTCTGGTACACCTGAGCCACCTGTCTTACTAGTCTGACCAGGGTGACGTCTTGCAACGGCACGATGTACTGCTGCAACTGGGAGTTCTCCTCCTGCATTATAGCCTTGATGACCGTCTGTACCCTGGAGCATAGGAGGAGGGGGTGGAACACCACCTCCAACCAGTTGTACAGATCTTGGAGCTGGGGGGTAGCGAGCGCTACGACGTTGACGCGAACCTACAGAAAAGGGGGAGTTAGAGCTAGTGGCTGGTAGAAATATCACTGCTATTTTCACATCTATCACTCATCCGGTTGAAGTTCAACAATCTCCAGCTTTCCCTACATGCAGGGTGAGTCTTTGACTTGTACATATATTTTAACTGTAGATTCTTGAGGCCAAAGGAAACCTTTTTTTCATTATCCATTTTTCCGAATTCGGCTCTGTTAAAGAGATATAGCCATTTGAAAAAAAAAATTAGGCTGAGTACGTGCCTGGAAACATTCTCTGGAACCAATGCAAAGTTCATATTTCCCGATTAAAATTAAGTTGATATATTTGAGGAAACTCAAGTACTAACCTTATTTGAATACGAATGTTAAAAACACGATATTTCTTAACAAAAACACTTTGTTTGCTCCGATTATATCGGCAATTGAAAAGCCCATCAGAATAAGTTCATTCTTCGATTTTCTTGAAGATTAGTTTGTAAACACTAAAAACTTGTTCATATCCTCCTCGATATCCCAAAATTATCTTGTAAATTGTGGTTTTCAATTCAATTTATAATTTCGATCAAGCTATAACCTACTAAAACAATGTCAATAAAACCTTCCGGAAATCACTGTAGTGAAACAGTCAGAGAACTTGGATTTTGTTGCCAGTTTCAGCAATATTCCTGAAACTAGGGAATAGTTATTTTCCTAACAAGTGCGGAAAGTGATATTTTCCCGCACGAAACTGCCGTTACCCGAACGACGCGAAGCGGAGTTCGGGTAAGCAGTTGAGTGCGGGAAAAACACTTTCCGCACGAGTTAGGAACAATATTTTTTCTACAAGCGCTTATACGAGATCGATTTCAACACACAGATCAAATGCGAATTGATCATTCTAAATACACATGAATGACAAAAGTCTCTGACAAGTCGTTACCATTGTACTCTCATCGTTGACCTTCGGTCCATAGAGACTACAAGCCTATGAAATAAATTTAAACTGTAATAATATTCATAAATTCTTTATTAATTGAAAAGAAAACTAGACTAACAGCACATAGAAATGAATTTTGATGAGGAATCTATGTACATTCTGTTTCTTCCCATTATTATCAATATATTCATTAGAAATATTCAGTTATTAGTTATATTTATTGTAAACGTGCTGTTGGTCGCGTTATGCAAATTTATAGCAGAAGCCATCATATTGGTCGAAGTCAGCTGCTCCTTGGAAGATAATGATTCTGTATTACAGTTTGAAGAGGAAGAACCATTCAAATTAAGAATTTTAGTGGACATTTTTTTTTCTGGTTAATAGATTCTTCCAAGTATCCCTCAGCAACAGCAGTTGACTTCCATCCTCCTAGACGTTTAATATTAAGATACCTTCTCCACAATTGGCTAGGAAAGTAGCCGAGGAGCGCCTAAAACTGTGTCCTGTGTATAATTCCGGATTTTGTAGGCGTAAGTAAGCTGCAATTTCGGACGGTATTTTTCCTATTGTATTGATTCTGACAGGTTGAATCTTACATTTTCCCCGATTATACTTTATGAAAATTCGGCGATGAGGTATTTCCTTTGGACGTAAATTAATATATTTTCTGTATATGTTCAGAAAATGTCCATTATTGGTGTCTTGGGATATAACAAACGATCTTGGTGAATGATTTTTGGAGTCCTTAATATTGACGATGATCAAGTCTCCTTTATCATCTATATCGTCGATGGTGAGTTTTGTAAGTTCCTCTCGTCTGCAGGCACCAGCTAATCCAAAAATTGTTACCAACTTCATCATCAAGTAAATTTCATCAGATGCCTCACTCATGAATTTTGTTATTTCCTCTTCATTAAAAGTTTTGGCCTTTTTTGGACGAAATCCTATATTCTGTCGTTTAATGAAGGCAGTTAATTTATGGAATTTTCCAATATCCAAATCCTGTTTCAGTTTACAAACACTCTTTATCATTGAATATCGGGACCATAATGTGTTTGGTCTCCAAATTTTGGACATTTCCAAAAAATACGCCGAAAACACTTCCTCCTTCCTCGGTTGAACCTTTTTAGAATTACACCAATCAATGAATTCTGAATATTGCTTCTCATATTTTATCTTCGACTTGGCCGGTAACAAATTTAAACTCGCTTCATAAGAAGCTGCTAATATTTCTTCGGGCAGGCCATCATGAGATCCCGAAGTATCCATTTTACCGGAGCGTACTGATTGAATTCGAGTTGATATTATTTATAGTAGTAACTGTGTTTTATTGTAGCAATACAAATGGCCATCGACCAAGGGTCCTTCAGCCTTATTATTTATATTTAAACACAATTTCATGATATAATGACAATGTATTAATTCTTATTCACATGCCGTTTCCATAGTAACGTCGTCGGTGGCATAGAGATATATCATTATTCAGTTTATTCTTTAGAAAAAGCGTGCGAGAAAAGCCCTTGCTAATCCATTACCACACGCATTTGCGTGCGGTAATGGAATAGCAGGGGTTTTTCCCACACTATTTGGCAATGTGACTCTTTACGAATTGAAATACGTGCGGGAAAGAGAATGAAAGTGCACGCTTGTAGAAAAATTGATTTTTCTGATTACATTACTGAATAAATATCTATGAATTCGACCATAGATCCTTCCTTAACATAAGACCCATCTAAGATGTCTAGAATAACATAGAATAATATTCTAGTCATCTTAGACCCATCTCAAACGACTTCCACTATTCTGTTCTTATTCGCGATTCAGGGGTAGGCAGCGCCCTCTACTACACGTGTATACGGGAGTGGGTAAGATTTGTAAACATTAGTTCTGGCATAAGGTAATTTGAGGGGGAAAAAATAAAATGGAAAGTGAAAAGAGTGTTTTTCTGAACATAAGCGAGTATTTCCGATATTTGGAAGCAACTCCAAATAGTAGGAAGGCACTTTGGGTCTGAAGGAACGAGTAGCGTTGAGATTATAAAAGAATTCAGATAGCTGAAGGAAATTGTACTTAGGTATTTTGTATTGCATAATAAGCTTTTACTCTTTATCAAGAAATATAGATATGTAATATTAATATTTCACCAAATATTCACGAATAAAATTCAAGTTCTAATCTATAAAAACTTTATTAACATATCCTGAAAACCTACCCACTCCCGTTAATGCTGTTTCTGCCGCAAGGTGTCTTGGGAGATGGACTTGAATCGCCAATACTTCACATATCTGTGGTCGTTCGCCTTCATAACGTATGACGTGAGATATCTCTGGATTCTCTGGTTTAGTTTAGAGGTTAGAATGGGTTATGATTTGATTTATTTGACGAATCATTATATTAATTTGACGAGTAGTTAAATTAATATCTAGAAATTATGATGTATTTCTGCCAGAGCCCGGAACTGATGGAATAAACTAGGTGCATCAAAACATATTTTATAGGACGAGATATCACTATTGTCAATTTATTCAGAGATTGAGATTGTACCAACTTTCAATATCGAAGAAAATGAGTAGAACACATAGGTCAAAAGCAAATCACTACTGATAGATGGTAAAGTAAGCAAATGTTGAAATTTTATATGACAAATATGAATATTCGATAAATGTTCCGGCAACATTGTTAACATTTAATTCGATTACAGAATATTGATACATCTTTGATTCGGTGATCTTTAGAATGCAGTAAGGTATTCAGATAATTCTCGAGATTTATGATTTTCTCGTCAAATTTGATGGGATTTAATTAGGAATAATTTTATTTTCTAAGGGCCGCTTGCACCGTATGACAAAACTGTAGATTAAATCCAAAACCTCGATAAGTGTCTATGATTCTCTTGCACCGTGTCGTAATCCTAGTTTAACAACCTTAACTAACGCTTAAAGATAATCCTCCAAATTGAGAGGATTAAATGGAAGTTTAACGATAAACTTTGAATTGTAGGTTACATTCATGGATGACAAATGTCAGGCTTGTTTCAAAAATGATGTTTAATTATAAATCAAATTGAAAAGAATAATGGTTGAAGTAGAAATTATGGATTTTGGTTTTCCTAGGTGCAGATATGAAAGATCAAATTGGTGTGGAAGGAAAAGCACACACAAGAATGAATAATTGAACTGAATATTAACGGTCAATGTGAAATATGAACTGAACAAATTCATACATGTCTAATAAAATTGGAGGTTCAGTTCTTCTGATACCTATGCAGAATTATTCTTCAATTTACAGTGACAAATGATATCATTCAATCGGCATCAATGTCATCACCTATGTGTTGAAATAAAAGTGAATAAATATTAACAAAATTCCAAGATGCATGTTTATTGAAAAAAATTCAAATCACATATTTTCTTGTAGATGTTTCCCTATTATCGAAAATCAGGTTTGTTCTTGCTTTTCGATCATTCTATACTATACTAAACTGGTTTCTTCTCTATTTGCCTCAGTTATTTCCATACTAGAATCCATTAGTTTATCATATTTTACATCCAAATCTGAAGTGGTTTCTAACCATCAGGTATATTTTCATTTGAAGTAGAATATTCCAAAGAAAGATGTCAACTTGTGCAATGAATGTTGCATCGGTTTTTACCAAAGAAATTCGTTATTACAAACTCTTTTAATTTGCGAAATGATCGATATCAAAAAATGTCTAAACAAAGAAACTGTCAAAGCATAAAAAGGGATAAAATAAACAACGTGAAGTTAGGCACAAGTACCAATTTACGTAAAAATAACTAGATTTGTGGATTAACTTTAATCCAGTGACATTCAGCCTTGGTGTAAGCCAAATATTTAATCCTGGATTAAATAAATTATTCGACGCTTAACTAACTAACGATTAGAACCAATACGGTGCAAGTGGCCCTAAACCTATTGCTTTTTTCGAAAATAGGAAACATTCTTCTTTTTCGCGTGCTTTTATAGTATTTTTGTGTGGATTTATAAGTTGGTTACGCTGTAACTTTCATACTGGGAGGAATATTGAATAAGTTTTGATTTGAGAATATGCATCGTGATAGGTATGACTACTTCACCAAAATTCAGTTCATTCGAAATAACGGTTCCGAAGATATGAACAGAAAAGCGTTTTTTTCATGGATTTCCGACACCCTGTATCTTTCAAACGGAACCGAATTTTGAAAAATGGTATAGGAAAAAAGTGTTTCGTTTGATGAGAGGAATCTACAGTCAAAATATATGTACAAGTCAAAGACTCACCCTGTATAGGACAAAGAAACACTCACCAAATCCTTCAGCAAGCTGGCTCGGGTGGGTGGTTGGAACAAACCAAGCAAAACTGCCAATTTCTGGGCCTTCTCCAGTGGCGACTTGTCCGTCTCGATGAACCTATCGAATTCAGGATGAGCTGACGGAAGAGGGATGGACAAAGTCGCCAGTAAAACTCTGCAAGCCATCCTTTGTAATTCCTCGGGTGTTATATTCTTCTTCATCTCCTTCGACAACTGGAAGAGTTTGATCAAGGCGGCTGCGTGAAAGAGATAATTTCCTGCTTTCCAAAACACCATCGCTAGTTTTTGGTAGTAATTCGCCATTGTTTTCGGAACCGGCATTTTCTTAGAGATATTCATGAGGTTGTGGATGTCTTCGATTGCCTTGTAGGCTTCCTGCCATAACTCCATCTGGATGGCGAAATCCAACTGATGGAGACGAGTTTCCAAGTTCAGTTGCTGGGTTTCCGGTTTTGAAATGCTAACGTTTGCGACCTGAGTAGGCAGTTTGCAGATGTCGTCTAAATGCTTCCTTAACTTATCGCACAACTTTCTAAACTCGGTCTTTCTGTTATATTTGAGACAAAACTGGAACGCCATCCTCGCGATGTCATGGTACAAATTCTCTACATGGGCGTTCGTTCTCAAGAGTTCTAGACATTGGCAGTATGATTCCCACAAGAATTTCACCCAGGGAGTCAAGATTGTTCGATCTGAACGATCTTGCGCATCCTCCCCAGATACCGCACTAAAATATGGAAGAAAAAATCGTTGTCACACAAAGAGAAATGGCAACATTGAAAAAATGTTAATATATCCCAAGCATGCACACAGGATAAAGAAATTAAGGAAGAAAACTCTGAAAAGATTGGGAATATTGCCCTTCTCATAAACTCAATTTTTTCTCTACAGAACATTGTACTCTATAAACTGGCAATAAGTACCTCAAAAGTATGCTTTCTGGCGTCGCCAAGTTATCCAAATCATCAATATCGATGACAGCTTGTGCGGACTGCTCCCTAGCATTTTCTGTCCGCTCTTCTGCCATCCGCAAATACCCCCTGATAACATTTTCGAGGGAGCCGACATTAACGGACTGAAATAAGTTCCTGTATTGGAAGAGACCTTCTTTGGCTATATGAGATTTCTTAAGATCCACACATAGTTCCAAATATCTGAACATAATCGGCTCCAACACCGATTCCGACCAGTTGTAGGCCCATTTCTTGTTCCTGAAGACTTCTTGGAGGGTGTCCAAAGCTCTGGCCGGTTTCCCGACTCCAATAAACTCTTAAATTTAGAAATGCCGATGAAGTCATGGTTCCAACAAAGCAGTTTCATATGGGAGAACATGTGCACTTACCGTTTGCTCTTTTAAGAGCATTTTCCGGCCTTTGACCGTATCTAGCCATATCTGAGATTTATGCTCAATCCTCTCCTAACATCAATTATCCAAAAAAGCTAAGATTTGGGTGTATTTTTCGAATTTGCGACAATCGCAAACCTCACGTTTTCCTTGGCAGGAAAATGGAATCCAACATGGACGCGGTAATCACAAAATAGTAACCACAGAAGTCTGAAAATGTTTGCTTTTATTTTTTTAACATTGTTTCGTTAACATATATTTTCATAATGCAAAGACAAATGATACATAAACAATATACACATTTAAATTCGCTGGATTAATACTGGTAGTATTTGAATTTGAAAAAATGATTATTCTTCTGTAAGTCAAGTAAGAAAAAAAGTATATTATTGCTCTATGATAAAAAAAAGCTCTTTCTATGGACCTACTTACATTTTTTGAAAATAGGTTATGTGATGAAAGGTTTTTGTTATTCTGTTTCTTGTTTGGAAGAGTGAAAATAAAAGTTTCTCATAATTTAGTGTATTAAGTGGTGTTGTTTCACCAAAAATGGATATAATGTGTAGTTTCCTTCCGGGAGATCCCAGATTAGTTGAACAAATAGTGAAAGAGTTGAAGTCGCAAGGAATTTTCGATCAATTTCGAAAAGAATGTATTTCAGATGTGGATACTAAACCTGCATATCAAAATTTGAGGCAGAGGGTAGAAGGTAGTGTCTCTACTTTTCTCAAAGATCAAACTTGGAGCCCTGATATGAACAAGAATCAAGTTAGAGAAATGCTTCGGAAGCATATCAATGAGTAAGTATTTTCTTCATTTGAATTAACATTATTTCTTGACAATGTTTATTACATACTTATTTTAAATTCTTCTGTGCAGCTCGGATTTCTTGGAAAAAGGAGTTGAAAGAATTGTAGATCAAGTTGTGAATCCTAAAATAAATACAGTTTTCATGCCAAAAGTGGAGGATGTTCTATATAGTTATTTGGGGTATGAGAAACCAAAGATTAATACTTCCAACAGTCCTAAGATGACTACTGTTCATGATTTGTTACCTAAAGATCTGGAAGCTGTTTCTCCTGAACCACCCGAAGTAAAAGTGGAAACAGATTCTAAATTAGAAGAAATATCTTTGAATTCCGATGTAATCAAAGATAAAATTATGCAAGAGGAGAATTCAGTTGATTCACAATCTTCTGTTATTTCAGGTGAATATTATGCACAATCTTATTCATATTCATGTACTTAAAATAATAATCAAATTAAAATATATTTCGACTACAATGTTCTTGCCTGTAATAGGGAAATATATCTTAATTTTATTATATCGCAATAGTCAGGTTTTGTAATACCAAAATTCATATTTCTTATAATTCTGATGTTTTCCACTTAGGAATAGTGAGCCACGATTCGAAAGACAGCCTAAAGCAGGATTCACTCATGTCACTTAACAGCTCAGAAAGTAGAATGTCCCTTCCGGAAAGTACCATAAAAATTGAAGAGGACGCTTGTATATCTCAGAAATCAACAGATTCTAATTCCAAAGCGGAATTACCAAGTGAGGAGAAGATTAATGTTGAACAAAGCGTGGAAATCAAAGAGGAAACTATAAATTCCACTGAAACGACTTCAGAAAAGACTGCGGATGAAAGTAGATCCAAATCAAGTGATAAAAAGAGAGATAAACATCGTTCGTCCTCTGACAGATCAAAATCAAGAAGTGACAGAGATAAGGATAGATCTAGATCTGATAAAGATAAAAAGGAAGAGAAAGACGGGAAAACTGAAGAAACAAAATACAAAATACCTAAACTTTCTGATAAAAGTAAAGATAAGAAATCGAAAGATAAAGACGATAAGTATAAATCAGACAAAGGGAAAAGTGAAAAAGATAGATCAGACAAGGATAAAAAATACGATAAAGACAGAAAATCAAAACATTCTTCGGAAAAGGAAAGTTCTAGTAGTGATAGAAATAAAAAGGATAAAAGTGAAAGAAGGGATAAAGATGATAAAAGGGATAAAAAAGATTCTTCTAGAAGTGACAGAAGCAAGGATGATAAGAGAAGTTCATCATCATCCTCTTCAAAAAAAAGAGACAGTAGCTCATCTAAAGACACTCATAGAGATAAAGACAAAGAGAGAGACTCCAAGAGTAGTAAAGAAGACTCATCTGACAAGAATAAAAACGGACACAGCTCATCAAGTTCAAAAAGAGACTCTAAAAGTAAGAAAGACGACGATAAATCAAAATCATCCCACAAAAAAGACCATAAAGACGATAAAGAAGACAGAAATAGAAAACGGAAGTCAAAAGACGATCATAACAGTTCGAAGGAAAAAAGAAATGGGGGAAGGTCTTCAGATAGAGACTCAGATGGCCCATCAAGCAGTAAGAGACCTTACGTATCTCCGGATAACACCAACGGCGACTATTCAACCCAACAGACAAGTCAAGATTCCTCTGGCTTGAATTCCGAAGGCAGTTCTGGTTATTCTGGAAATTCTGATAAAGCTGAAGATAAAAACGAAGTTTGCAACGTTTTAACAGAACTACAAAAGATCAAAGTGCCAAAATTCGCTTCGAATTTCAACGAAGCGAAAAAGATAATGAAAATACAGAAGATCGTTAAAGTTATTAAAGCGAATCCGAATAATCCAGAAGTGCCAAATTTGATGAAAGAACTTGAAGAGTTAACTAAAGACGTTAAGAAGGAGAAGAAAGATGAAGAGACCAAAGAAGTGGAGGAAGAAGAAAACGCAGTCGCTTCAAAAACTGAAACGATTAATATAAAGGAATGTATTTTGTCGATGAGCACTGAGAAATACAAGGAGATGGAGGCCAAACTGATGCAGCAAGTGGATTATAATTCTTACGAGAGTCCATACGTTGACGAAGAAGAGGTTTCGTTTGAAAAAACGGAAGTTGTGGAAACGCAAGAATTCAATGAATCTGAAGTTGTTTTGGATGGAGAAACTGAAGTTCCTGAAGAAGAAGCTCCGAATGAAACTGAAGAAGAAATAATACTAGATTCTTCCAACAAATCTTTAACGGAGGATGCAAATGAAGAAATCGATAAAACCGAAGAAGACTTCCACGATCACCATGCAGAACCAAACGTTTCAAACCATACTGAAGTTGCGGCTGTTTACGATCCAACAACTTTAAGCAAATCTACAGAAAAATCGGAAATTGATATTGAAGAAGATGTTGAGAACTTTGATCCTAAGAAATTCAAGGATTTCAAACAGAGGGCTATAGTGTTGCTTCATAAACATGCTCTAACTGAAGAAATGATTATTATCAAAAACAAAGAAAACTTGGGAGAATCCAACACTGATTATCCTACAAAGAAAATAGATGTTCCAGATGTTGCCAAGGAGAATATTGAAGCTAATACAAGAAAAGATTCAACACAACAAGGAAACGAAGAGAATCACCCTGACAAAGATAAAGAAACAATCCTGACTAAAGAGCACACTGAAAATAATTTAGCAATGGAAGAACCCATATCCCAAGACATTGATATATACAGTTTACAAAATTCTTGCGATTTATGCTCCGAAAATAACTCGGATGTATGCAAAGGTTTCGAAGAGCCCCAAAATCTAAAGTCCTTGAAGTTTATGCAGTGTATAATCAATATCTTGGAGAAGGAAATCAAGAAGGCCAAAGAAGGGAATCTGCAATATTTCGGTGTAAAACAAGAGTTCCAGACCAGGAAGAGAAAGGTTATTGAGAAAAAAACTGATGTTTCTAATAATAATCTTGGAAATTCAGGTAAGTCCAATTTATTACATTCGTGAGTTGCAGAAGAAAAACTACGCTTTCTATGGTTTCAAAATTTTTTGGTTAGATATACATTGATGTCTTGTTTTCAATTGATATCAATCTTTTCTCAAAACACCTTGTTTATGTGCAAAATGAGCTGAAATATCAAATAGTATATGTATTTTTATTCGTTTTCAACATAACCTACAGTGTCAATTTCATTTTTGACGAACTGTCACAAGCTTTTTGAGGTTGACACTGGTGGAATAATCACATAGTTTGGATTGCCTTATGTGTCAGAGTGAGGTAGAATTTTTATTCTCAATAATAATTGGAATTATTAAATTTTATGTTTCAATGATTAAACGAATCTTCTCGAATTAACAGTTTCAATTCTTTTCTCAGCGTCTAAACGACTGGAAGTGGAAGTGAAGAACCAGAAGAACTTGTCCCCAACGTCCAAGAGCACAAGTATGAAATTCTCAATTTTATTAGAATTTGCCAATTTTCAGAAAAAATCGTTTCAGTTGGTAAATCAAGGACCAATCTGGGTAGTGCAACCGAAAACGCTAACCTTGATAAGGTGAAAGCGGTAGGTCGAGCCTCGGAAGTAAAAAGTAGACGACAGAGTGGCATCAGCAACAAAACAGCGGACAAAGCCGAGAATCAGGTTCATAGTGGATCTAGCGAGAAGAGAAATAGTGAGTATGGCACTAAACTAAAGGCTTTACTGAAAAAGGTTCCGCGAAAGTTATCTCAGGTGAAGATAATGCACTCGAGCTCGGTAAACATGGAGAAGAAACGAAGATAAAATATTGAGAAAAATCAAGAAACAAAAAATTTCCTGCATGCTTTTTATCTGTTTGTATCGGTGTTTAGTGTAATTAATCACAACAGTTCGAAATGAAGCTGTTTAAAATGAAGAAAGGGTCTTGTATTGCAATGACTCCCTCCGATCAAGAGACTGAAGCGAAAATTGAAGGCTGTATCAAAGAGATACCGAAAATAAACTATTTTTTCCCTTCTTTATCGTGTATTTATTGATTTAAAATATGCAAAATTGAAATGAATACATAATTATGATGTCTAATGTGATGTTAATGTTCTCGAATTTGTCCCTGTTTGTATATTATATTTGTTTTCCAATTTATTCTACCTTTATTTCTGAAACATATCTATGATCTATTCATTATAAGAAAGGATCACAAAATTATGGAATTTCCTTGTGTTTAACAACCTTTTTGTTGTTCACATTTTGTTTTTGCTTGTTATCAACAGCATTTATATTAATAATTGGGAGGTATAGGGTTTTTTGATTAAATTGATATAATTGGTGTTGGTGTGCTTGTATTTTTTGGATATTTTATTTTTACATTCACATTTTTTCGAGGTTATGGAACAGTCCAGATTCCATCTATGTTACTGAGTTTTTTCAGAAAACTCCAACACAGTTTCTGAACGAATCCTAAGTATTGAGATATTGAAATTCTATATCAGTTGCTTATAGGCAGTAATTCACTTCCCTTTCGATGTTTTAATCAACATTTTGTAGCACTTCAAGTATGGCCAAAGATCTTATGCAAGAAGTGTTACAAAATGTTGATGAAAACAGTGAAAAAGAACTTTATATCGTCCAGAAGATAATGATAAACGATTTGAACATCTCCATACTTTGTATTCATTCAGAAACTCGACCACTTAGTGCACTTAACAAATCCGTTTCAACGAAGGTCAAACAGAAATAATTTTTTTGATAATCATAAAGTGGAAAAAAACTTCAAAACGATGTGTCACTCAATCCCTTTTGTCTTTTTAAGATCCTTAATAATTTGCAAACTTTTTCAATTTTTTAAATAATTTCTCTCAATCCATTTTCTAGTCGAATTGATGACTAATCTAAGCTTTGAGTATTATTCAAGAAAACATTTTTTTTTAATTCACTGTCGTAAGTTTCAAAACGTTTTATTAAAATTACAATCATGGACGAAAACCAAATTGATAGTTATTAAAGTTCCTATTTCCTTCTAAGTTGTGTGAAATAATTGAAAAGAAATTAAAACCAGTTTCGGTACAGGGAGTTTTCAAAGGTGAGTCTTTATTTTGAAAGGGATCGCCTTTACAAAAAATTCAAGATGGCGTAGATTTTAGATATTAACAAATGAGTAGAATTCTATATTATGAAATTAGAAGTGCTGTCTTCTCCTCGTAGATTCGTAGCTTATTCGTATTTGCATGTAGTTAATAGATCATTTTTTCAACTTTCATATGGGTTGAAAAAACTAACCTCTAAAAACACCCTGTATATCAATATGAATATTTTGTACTGTGAAGAACTCCAAGTTCTATTTGTCAATTTATTCGTCGAGCTACAAGAACCCAAATGGCATGCAATTCAAATTTTGTTTGATGGTCAATGCCGAAATTTTTTTTATTGCAGAATCCAATCAGAGATACTCCAGCGACGATTTGTATAAACCTCGTATTCAACTGAGAAGGAGCGGAAGAGATTCTAAAAATCCCTGATCATCATTATTCCGTATTATTTACATATTTTTGTTTGTAGAATTCATAGAAGAATGTATATAAATTTAGATATCTATGTGATAGTTGCTTACTTATTTTCCACAAGTATATTAAACACATATTTGTATATATTACAATAGTTTTAGAGAAAGTAGAATGTATATAGTAGTTGAATAATAAAATTATTCAAAAGTTAAATAGTTTAATTTAAATTGTTTCTTAGGGAGAATTATCGATATTTCAAAGCGTGAAATGGAAATATTTTGTTTATTATCCTGTAGATATTTTACTCCGTATTTATTTAATAATCAGAATCACCTCTCGTAGGTCAATTTTTGATAAGTATGATGTAAACAGATTTAATTGGTAAAATCCCCAATAATTTTTGAGGATAGTCAATTGTTGGTATTTACATTGATATCAGATCATTATGTGAGTAATTGTATCAGACAATTCTCAAATGCGTAGTGAAAGATATTGTTTACCTAAAGGAAAATTCATATAACAACGTTAAAAAGTCGAAAACAAGAATGAAATTCATGGAATAAAGATGTAGTAATGAATATTCATCTTGAAGAATTTTAATTTACATTATTCTTCCATGCTATAAATATCAGCATGAGAATTATAAATACACCAATAATGTATATGAAATGAAGAGACTCATTGTACAATCGCTTATTTTTTCGTCCGAAAAGCGTGTCCTTGAATTTACTTCGATATACACCAAGTTTCCTATTAGAACATTTCTGACTTTATGAAGAAAAATTACGAATTCCTTGTTCAATGGAAGCAATGAATAATGCGGGTGTATTTTTCGTAAACAATTTTCCAATAAAAATCAGCGATGATGATTTTCCTTTGAAGCTGGGTTTTTCCAGAAAGGTCATCAATGAGATATTTGCACACAATCCATATTTTATAGAATAAATCATTCGATCCTTCCTAGAACTCGTGGCGATAAGTTGAGGTCAATTAAATATGATCTCCTTTATCAATCTTCAATAGACTTCGCATCCAAGTGTTCAGTGTTTCAAGAATATCCAAAATGAAGTTACTTATTCTTTCTGTCTGCTGCTTCGCAGGTAAGAATGCACCATTTTTTATTAAATGCTTTTTAAAGATTCGACTCAGAACCTTTCAAAACATTGTTCTAATATTACAAAAAGATTTTTAGAAAATTTTGTGATAATTTCAATTTCCACTTGTTGATTTCAAATATTTTCATGTACCTATTACTTGAATGTTTTTTTATATATGGCTCAACGGTTCAATGAATAATCAAATATTTTCGGTTTTAATTTTACGATTTATTCAATTCCGAAGATAATTACAAATGAACTGGATATGTGGCAACATTGCTTTTTCTAGAAGAATTTTCGTTATGGAACATTTAACCGGTTGAAATTTTTCTGAGGAATTTCAAGTATTTCAACAGCAAATATTATATCCTACCTTTAACTCCCCTTGCAGCTTTCAACTGTGTTGCCTCCACCAACAGCAATGAACTCGTCAACAAGTTCAAATATCTTGAGGGATACCTCACAGAAAAACAAGCAATTGACGAAATCAGCTCCAGGGTTGAAAGGATTTGTCCTGGTTCAAAAGCAAAGTTTGAGGTAAGTCATAGAACTTATAGTATAAGTTCTATGGGTAAAGCATAAGCTGTGGTCCATCAGGGATTGATCTATGCTTCAATCACAGAATACCGGCTATCTCATTGTTCTATGAACTTATTCAATATTCTGAATTTCAGAATGCTATCGACGAAATGAAAACATGCGCCGATAACATCGACGAGACGGCCGAAACCTCCTGTTCCATCATGAAGAACAGAATGCCGAAATGCGTAGAACCCATGATTAAGGTGATCAAGGACTGCATGCCCGAAGAAAGCAAAGAAATCCCAGACTTCGTTTTAAAATCCTTCCTTCAGGGTATCGATTATATTTGCAAATCTGACGGCGAGCACATTTTCGGTAAGTCTTCCTACTCTTCTATGGTCCAAACCATAGAAGCACATAGAAATATAGAATTTCGAGCTTTTTTCCTTCTTGAAACGAATTTATTATGATCATAATTTATCTCTTGAAGAACTTGGAAATACATGTCTGTACAAACCAAACCCAACAATGGAAGTATGCAGTCGCAAGTTGCGCATGAGGTTCCTAAGATACGAAAGGAATGGATTGGGAGTCGAAGACCTTTGCAGTACATTGCAATACATGCGGCCATGTTTGAAGTCTCACCTGAACCTATCTTGTGGCAGCCCTATTTCTAGGGAGGCTGTTCTTGGTTTCTACGATGCTTTCTCCTCAAAATGCAAGACAATTGCCGATGCTTCATCCAATGAGCTCAAAGAAACTAAAGATGTTAGAGTTTCCCAGTAAGTAATATCGATCAGTGTTCTTCTTCTTATATCGAGCAGTGTGTAATTTTGTTTTTCTGTGGTTTACAATTTACATCATAAATTCAAAATCTTTTTTTTCCTTTTAGGTTGGAAGATTTCGCATAAGCGGCATAAGCATTCCAAAGATTCGTCTGAAGGATTTGAAATGAAGCTTTGTTGATTAAATATTTGAAAAAAAATATGAAGATGAATTAAAATTGTATATCTTTATCATAAATGTAATCATATGAAAACCTTTTATGTTTATTGAAAAGAATGCTTATACTTTGAAGAAATATAAAAATATACACTTGAAAAAATTCCGTAGGTAGTAATTAATTTGAATGTAATCGGTCTATTCCACTTGATTTTAGCTGTTTTCTTTTCAATTTCCACTTACCATTCCATCAATCTCTTCGTTACGGCACAGAACATCGATATATGGCGGGAAATATCTACATGAATGTCTATGTTTTTTATCATAGAAAAACCTACCAAATGGTGAAGGTTAAGATGTCTAGACTCTAGAGCATAGACAAAGTATCAAGAGATACTTTGTCACTTTGTCTATGTTTTCTGTGACGTTTGCATTTCAGAGGTTATGTTTTGCAAAATATATTTCGTTGAACATCAGTTCCCTTTCCATTCCAATTAATGCCCCAAAATGACTTTAACGAATTTCGAGTTGGACAATTTGAGAAAAAATATAACCGAAAATAGCTTTCAAATCAAGGCTATAATTCAAGTAAGTCACAATTTGTGTTCCAACAGAACACTACCAATGCTGGCAAATCATTTCTCTTTTAGGACATAAATGAGTGCGGGGGACCATTGTCAGAACTTCATAAACTGAACACAGCTGGTAGAGTGAAAATTGCATCTCTTAGGGAACATATAGACAAATTTTTGGAAGTGGCTGAAGATAATAATAATGCAGATCTCCTCAAGGAAGTGTTACTTCATCGAGAACAGTTATCAAGGTGTGTTATCTTATCTATTATTACCTGTGGGTTTTGAACTCCTGAAATTGCCTGAATTCAAATAGAATTATTTCAGTACAATGGAATATTTTAAGAGGGCAAACATAAAAGCCATGTTGCAAATCGAAAAAGGCTCAAAAGAAAAGCTGTTCAGGAGAACTGAAGAATCGGGGGTTAGATTTAGACACCAGAAACGTGATAAAGAGAACCTAGTCAAACAATCTTCAAATATAACAGACCAACTATTAGCCGTCAGTAGACAGCTTGCCGATACAACAAAACAGAGTGCTGACACCTTAGATTCACTAATAAGCTCTTCGGATAGTATATATGGAACACAGGAAGAACTAAAAGTAACAGGTAGTGCGATTTCACAGTCAGGAAAACTCCTAGCTAAATATGGGAGAAGGGAGTTCACTGATAAAATCCTCGTCTGGTTTGCGTTTTTGTTCTTCTGTTTTTGCGTGTTCTACGTAGTACAAAAAAGGTTATTTTGATTTTGTCAATGAAAATAATGATGAATTAGCAAATTTGGGATTCGAATGGTGATCACTGTTTTGTTGGATCTATTGTATTAGGGCTTGTGGTTTCTTGAAAAGGATTGTTGGGAGATTTTTTGACTTTTCCTTCAAATTAGTATTGAATTTTATTGTAAATCAAAAATGGAATATCTCATTATTTTGTTATTGTTCAATGCAAATATACCTAAGAAGAATTATATTTATGAAGGAAATAAATTTGTGATGACCAAAACTATCTTTTTAAGTCAACCCTTCAATCATTTCAGGAAATCTTTTCAATAAATAAACAATTCATCTTCATACTTACATATTTTAACTTCATCCCTTTGAATGAATTACGACAATATGGCAAAAAAATGAGGAACATAATTCCACAAACAATTTTCAAACCAAACTTGAAAACAGCAATGGGTTCTATGAATGTCTACATAACTCTATGAACGGACCATAGATAACGTGAAAGTCCAAACCATAGAGATAGAATTTAACTCAATGCTACAAAGTGAATAATATTCTACCTGCAAAAAATCAAAGGGAAATCTCCAAATTTTTGCTGCCAAATCTATATTTTTACTGAAAGGATATTGAGCGTGAGCTTGAGTGTACATTTTATCTTAGTTCTTCTTTCAAGTTATTTCAAAATGAACTCCAACAACGAATGATATCTATTCAAAACACTACTCGGAAGTTCTAAAGTCGAAAATTATTCCCATGTTCATGTTATATCTACAAGGGACTGTATTGCAGGTTTTATTTTATATTGATTCATTTTCAACATTGTGGCCATGTTGAAAGATGACAAGATGAATTCAAAATGTCTGGCTGTCAACCACATTTTTGGCGACGTTTAAAATTTCTCTAGTCGAATTTTCAAAAGCAAAAGAATTGATAATGTTGCGTCAGGATGTAGTAAGTCTTCAACTGCCTTCAAAAGCTTCCGTCTGTAAGCACACATTACAGGATGAAGAGGACCTACGAACAGAGATTTACAGCTTGCGTAAACACATAGCTCGCGTCTGTAGCGAAAATCAAATTCTAAAAGTGAAGATACGAAAATTACAGGACGAAATGATAAAGAGGGATAAGCAGCTGGACGAGTTTCTTAATTCCAAAAGGGTAAACCGTACTTCTTCCAACACGCAGTTGCAAAAAACGAAAAATTTTCAGTTTTTCGGGTTCTCTAAGAATTTACAAGATAAAGGGGCTTCTGTACTTATGAATCTCAAGGTGAAGAACGACAGACTGGAACAATCGTTGTTGGAGAAAGACATGACGATCAAGAGGCTGCAGAATACCCTGCAAACGGCCAAACTTTATAACGCTAACTCTTTCAATAAGAAATATGCGTCTAAAGGTAAGCTCCTGTCGTTCTTGAATAACTGGTTGAATGTTTTGACGTTTAACCCCGAAATTTAGAGGTTAACTCCGCCCCTCAAAACGTTAAGCCTTGGAAATTTTTGGGTTTTAGGGGTAGAATGTATTCTTCTTGGCGACAACAACCTAGAGTACCAAAAGAAAGGCAGCATGAACACCAAAATCGAGTTGCACATGCCAAGCTTCGACATGAGTAACTTTGATTCTAACGAGGAACACTACGATAACAGAAGAGATGCTGTCGCACTTAACAGAAAAAACTCGGTAGAGTCCCAGTTCCTTCTAGATATCAACCTGGACGTCAAGCAGACAACGAAACCTTCTTATTACTCTGAAACCAGATACGAAAGGTAATTTTCACCACGAATATTTGGTAGATCTGATGTTTTTCTCCAATTTAAAGTAGGAGCGCTTCATACCGCGTAGAAGCAAAGGGATCAAAATCTGAAGCGCTTATTGAAAGGTTATCCGAGGAGTACATACCAATAGGAAGTCCAAGAAATAGGAAGAAGGAGCTTCAAGATCAGTCGCCTAGAGGCGTGGAAGGGGATTATTGCGTAGAGCCGACTTTCAAGAAAATCCTTCGGAACATCGAAGAGCTGATGTCAAAAGGGACCAACACAGATTTAAAAATATCCAGGACTATGACCATAGACGAATCTGTACAGTTTCCTTTCGGTGGTAAGCACAGAATATTCTAACTCTATGAATATAAAATTGTGACGCAGGACACTGTAATTTTTCTCCTATGACGTTTATGGAACTCCCATAGAAATCATAATATATATACTTACTCTAGAATGCTAAATCAATTGGACCGAAGTGTTATAAAAATTTCAGTGTGGTCCACAATGCGCATACGTGCCATCAGGTTGTTTCTGAACAGGGTCGGCTTCAATAAAATTTTATGCTGTTATTGTTGCATTTAATCAATTCATAATTAGTATTCGACACTTACTAGTTGTTTTGAACATATTGATAATTTTCAACAGCTATTTGAATGGTATATTTGGAATCATCAGCGACTGGAATATAAGTTGAAAATCTTTCATTATTCCAAAACCTCTTCAGGCGTTGAAAAAACCCGGTTTCGGTATAAAAATTAATTCAAGGATCAAGGAAGACAAATTCTGGTTAACAAACAACGAATCTTTTGGTAAAGTACAGAAAAAAAAATCAAATGAGCAAAATATACTAATATATCCCTTAAGGACAGTTCTATTCTTCGGCGTTCCTGAATATAGTGGAAACATGAAAATGTATTGTACATTTGTACATCTGCCAATGCGTTACTCTGCATCGTTTCATGAGTGAATTCTGATACCTACATTCATTCTTCAAGTCATTTGTCTTTTTGAGTTCCGAGTATATTCCAAAATCAATCTGTTATCTGAATGAAACTGCAAAGTTTTACTTCAACATATTTTATTTTCGAGTTCGAATTATCCATTAAAAAATGGTTTACTCACAAGAATTCATGATTTTTCATAATGAATTGCGTTCTTTTGCTATATAAAGAACCAATCTCATGGTGCGAGTGGATAGATATGTGTCAATCGAATGAAAAGCAAAGCGTAAATCATAAATTTTTAACAGTTTATATGAATGAAAATGTGCACATACTTTACATACTTAAGTGGGAAATGAACAGGTCAAGACAAGGACACCACAGCACTATACAGTTCATTGTTAATCGGATACGAAAAAATCCAAATCGAACACAACACACGACAAAAGCAAAATGCACACGAAGAATATCAAACACGAAAATAACAGTTAAGAACCAGTGAACTAGTTTGTCTATGCAGTAAACTAAACTGTGGCTGCAGACTGACACTAGACCCGTTCCTGCCTATACTTTCACCAAGGTCATTTCAAAGTCATTTGCCATGAGACAGAAAAAGCGGTGTTGCGCGGTCTATATCTATTTAGTGAAACCTACTACATAACTGCTCTAATTTTCTCACCAATTCCACAAATATTGCAATTCACTTATGATATTAATGTGTCTAATAGTCGTAGGAAGTCGCGCATGAGCTATAAAATGAGTTTGTTACTCAATGGAATATTTTTATTGTTTAATTATATTGAACTTAAATAGAAGCGACAAAACATTTAGGGACTTGGCATCGTTCTACGTGAAATTTCCTAATGGTGAACATGCGCACATTGTGAATCAGTTGCCTATGCGGCACGTTTTTCGCTGCGGAACTAGAAGGAATTAGCATTCTAGAGTAAGTATATATATTATGATTTCTATGGGTACTCCTCGAAAAAATCGAAGCAAATTGTTGAATATTTGGAAACTCAGTTTTCGAATCAAATGAAGTTTGTTTATTGGTTTCTATCGTTTGGCGCTTTGTTTTCTCCACAGACTCGGAATTACTGGAAATTGTCGATACGCCTTCTGATGATCTCACACGTGAAAGCCTCGTTTTGACCTCGTTCAGATCCGAAAATCAGAATTTCGAAATGGACAAGATTCTGGAGAATGAACAACCCCCCAGTATATTGGATGAAATACAGGTGCTTTAAATTCATTTGACACATGACAGTATTGACAGTTGACAGATGTTGACGCCATTATTATTTTCGAGTGACTGATATTGCAGGGCAACGACCAATCGGATCAGGAAGCGTGCAGTGTGAGCGAAAAAGTAGACGGCATGGAAAAGTCAGAAACTCGCGTCGAACAGCCCAAGAATCTCATAGACAAGGAGATGCCTCACGAGGAGATCAAGCAGCTTCACGTCTACCTCCTGGACATGATTTCCCAGGTGGACTGCCTGAAAGACACCATTTCACAGATGAAGGCCGACCAGGAGAGGACGGAGACCGATTTGAAGACGAAAGAGTGAGTGGTTTATCTTAAAATCAGTGCACCAACGCGTTTAGCAGGATCTAAAACAGCTTCCGCAAAAAAAAACGCCTCGGTGCAACACGCGCCGTCAAATGTGAATGGGGCTTTAGAACCATAGAAGCATTAAGTGAAAATTCGATGTTGCAGCGAGAGCATCGATAAGCTGGCTAAAGAAATCGAAGAATTGAGGGAATTCAGGTCGCTTTCTTCGTTGGACGTTGGGAAACTGAATAATCAGTTAAAGTCGACGGTGGAGGTGACAGAAAAGGATAACGTTTCGGTCGAATCGTTCGAAGTCATACAGAAGGCGACGCAGTAAGTAAAACGGGAAATTAAATGACCTTATACCTGTATTGGAGCTCTCTGCACTTAATTTACCTCGTTTAATCGTCGAATTCACCACAAATTCAGACAATTTAGGTTATATCCGCCGTATTTACTGTCTTATTAGTGGCGGGAAGTCTGACTTGTCATTTGTGGACCACAGAGTATTCTTCAAAATAGAATATTCTTCTCTGTATTTGGTCTCAGCGTTTAATAAGCGAGATGCTAGTTTCGGGATGTCATAGACAGTGATATACACCGAAGTTTTTCGTGTGTCGTAGACAGAACATCAAGAAGATAGCCGGGAAGATGAAGCACCTCAGGGATGCCAAGTCCAAGTCCTCCATTTCCAGCCAGAAGGAGAAGAAGACCTCTAGGAGTTCCTCGAAGAACAGCAAGCCGGAAAAGAGAAAAACTTCGGAAAAACCCGGTGGCAAAAAATCAGACGTAAGTGATCTCGATTCGAAACTCGTTCTGAAATTGATAATGATCAGCTTCTGGTGCTTGGCCCTGTACAAGAGCAGGGCCTTGCACGAAACGGTGGGCTATCTGTCCGATCTCTCCTGTAAGAATTACATACTCAAAATGGCGGTTTTGTGCGCGCCCGTCTATAATTTTTGTAAAAACTGAAGAGAATTCCGAAAATAAACTGTCACTATGCAATTTAGAATCTAATCAGTTGTTTTGCGTGAGAACCCCACCCTGTATACACGCGGTATTTTCTAAGGTGAGTCTTTAACAGGAGAAAGAACCATTTCACCAAAAATCACCTAAACGAAAGTGTCAAGGTGATGGATCGTCAATTAAATACACTGCGCAAAAAATTAACGCACATTCTGAAAATCTCAATTTTAATGAAAGTGAACTCTACATTGACTTTATAACTTATTTTTTATGTTCTCTCGGGAAGGTTTTGAACGAAACAAGACACATTAAATGGAAGAAAAATTCAGGATTTCACCGAATCTTATGTGAAAGAAGAGAAATGAACAATTTTCAAAATACTGAAATGCTGATAAGTGATTTAATACTTGGTATTTCCACACCTTGCGTTAATTACAGCTCGGCAACGACGGTTTATACTCAAAATGAGTGATCTTAAAGTGTTCTGTTCTAATCCTTCCCAGATTTCTCCGAGTTGGATTCCTAAGTCATTAAGAGTAGCTGGATGATTTTCTGAACTTCTCAGCCTTCTATTGAGGTTATCCCAAACCTGCTCAATCGGATTGAGATCTGGACTTCTTGCTGGCCATTCCATTCGAGAGACTTCAACCTCTTCAAGGTACTCCTGAACGATGCGCGCACGATGGGGTCTGGCATTATCGTCCATAAAAATGAAATTTTCACCAATGTATGGGGCAAATGGCAATACATGCTCTTCAAGAATGTTCCTTATATACTTATCAGCATTCATAGCTCCATTATAAACGACCACTCTGTCTGTGCGAGCAGTCAAAGATATTCCACCCCATACCATAATAGATCCTCCCCCGAAACCAGTAGTATTCAGGAAATTGCACTGCATATCTTTCATGTGGACGTCTGAATACAAGGGAACGTCGATCACAATGGTAGAGGCAGAATCTAGACTCATCTGTGAAGAGAACTCTTTCCCAATCGGCCTCTTCCCAATGGATATGCTCTCTCGCAAAATCCAAACGCGCCCTTCGATGGGCTGGGGTAAGAGCTGGGCCTCTTGCCGCGACACGAGGCCTTAAATCATATTCTCTGAGGCGATTTCTTATTGTCTGAGTGCTAATTTGCACCTCATTAGTTTGCTCAAGCTGATTTTGTAGGAGGCGAGCGGTTGCAAACCGTTGTCTCAACGAAGAAACTCTCAAGTAACGTTCTTGAATGGCAGTTGTTACCCGTGGTCTACCCTGTCCTGGTCTTCGGACATTCATACCTGTCTCCCTGAATCGCTGCAACATTCTGGACACACTTGTATGGGAAACTCCAAACCTTTCTGCAATTCTTGTGTATGTCCACCCTTCTTCTCGCAAAACTACCGCTTGGGCACATTCCTCTTGGGTCAAATTCAGTTGTAGAATAAATTCACCTTCAGTCGTAGAATAAATTTGAGATTTCCATAATGTGCGTTAATTTTTTTGCGCAGTATAGATTATAATACGGTCCTGAATCAGCGCGTCAGTCAAGGAATGCCTGACCTTGACAGTGCTGAGCCTCAAGGGACAGCCGCGCTCCGCGCTTTTCATTGAAAGATCAGGGCCGTAATGCATTGATTTCACAGGATGGAATACGATTTCAACGGCTTATAACATCTCGCCATCTCGAACGTTTTATATGGGTTATTTTTGGTGATTTGGTTTATTGTAATGAGTTGTGGGTAACCTGAGTCATTCTTCAGAGTTCAGTGAAGGAAAAGAACGTTTTATTTTCAGAGGAAAGCCCAGGAATCGTCGGAATCGAAAAATGTGTTCGGAATTGGAAACGGCGACGTAGTAGATGTTCCTTTTTACAGATGCGCTTTTGTTCCCGGCTCCCCTGTAAAAACGGCTAAAAACGAGTACGACGAATTAGATTGACCATGCCCGCTTTTGTGTCTGTAATTTTGTTTTGTTTTATGCTGGAAAAGTAAAATGTTTTTGTTGTTTGAGATTAAATATGCTTTTTTTTTGCGGAACAACTTCAGGAAAAACATTTTATGATGTATGGAGGTGTAGGGTCTGTTTTTATAAATTGTGTGCTTCATTTCCGACGTTTCGGCAACTCTTAGGTAATCATCAGGGTAGTATCAGACCGATTTTTGATTGAGACAGGTGAGTCTGGAATATTAGAAATTAGGTAAGTATAGGGTGATTTTTTTAAGAACTCTAGGAAAGTTTTTCAAAAAAAAAACATAAAATTCAGAAAAATGCATGAAATCTATTCAATAATCTGCAAACGTTGTTCTTTTGTAAGACGATTATTCATGGTTAAATTATACAGGGTGAGTCTTTGACTACATATATTTTAACTGAAGATTCTTGAGTCCAAAAGAAACCTTTTTTTCATTTTCCATTTTTCCGAATTCGGCTCTGTTAAAAAGATATAGCCATTTGAAAAAAAACATTGGGCTAAATACGTCCCTGAAATGATACTGTGGAATTGATTCAAAGTTCATATTTCTCGATAGAAATTGAGTTTATACGTTTAGGCCCAATTTAGGGAATACTCAAGTAGTCAAGTACTAACCTTATTGGAATAAAAATGATAATTTCAACAAAAACAGTTAGTTTCATCGGATTATATCTGCAATTAAAAAGCCACATTTATTCCACCAAAATAAGTTCCTTCTTCGATTTTTCTGCAGATTAGTTTGTAAACACTAATAACTTGTTCATATTTTCCTCGAAATTCCCAAACAATATCATGAAGAGAGACTTTTCATTCAGATTTATCATTAAACAACCTAACCTAATCTAATTTGTATCGATTCTGTGAATTTTTGCACAGAAATTTCAAGAAGATGTTGTCAGCTTGCTGATATTTTCATTGAGGTTAAGGATTTTTTACGAAACAGTATAAATCACGATACATTTGTCTACCGTTGTATAAATATCTATGAATTCTGCCGTTTCCATCATAAATCGACTTTGCCGCCAAATTTTACCACGCATGCGTAGAGCGAAAACCGAAGTATGGTTATCTGGAGGCCAACGTTAAACAATAACAAGCCAGAGTCTCTGAACAAACTGTAAACATTATGTGAAGTTCTGAATAATCTGAATACATTCAGTGACTTATTGTTCTAATGTGATTATTATGTGAAGTGAATTAATATAATTTCAACCGTGTCGAGTTTATAAAATTCCAAGAGGATGTTGTTTAGATAGAAACATCGCCACAGATTATCAGGTATCGTTCCATTAGTTTCAATTTAATAAGTAGTTTCTGTTGAGATTCATCATTAATATCCGAATTTTGTATTTCATCGACATTTAACTTCAATATGAACCGGTAACTATGAATTTTCAATAGAAACTGTGCGAATTAAATCCTCCTTGGTGTTCAATTTTCTCTCCCACATTTGTGGGATTTTATTATTAAAATATCTCGACAAAATTGATAAATATTGTGACAACATTGTAAACTCGTTTAAAGACCAGAGAAGGAATAATATTCGATGATAGTTAATTCAGAGACGCATTCAGATTTTTTTTGAAATTAATGATTTTTTCGTCAAATTTCTCCGGGTAAAATTGGAAATAACTCGAAAACGACGCGTTTTATTGAAAAAAATAGGAATACTTTTAGCTTCTTAAATGATTGATTCTTTCGAAAATATGAACCGTTTATCTTTTTAAAGTGGTTTTATGGTGTTTTAGCGTGTATTGATGAGTCAACTACCCTGTAACTTTTATACTAGTAAAGATATTGAATAGGTTTCGATTGAGGAATATGCACCATGAATAGAGTAAAAACTTAACCAAAATTCAGTTCATTCGAAATAACGGTTCCGAAGATATAAACAGAAAAGTGTTTTTTCATGGATTTTCGACACCCTGTATCTTCCAAACCAAACCGAATTTCGAAAAAAGGTATAGGAAAAAAGTGTTTCGTTTGATGAGAGGAATCTACAGTTAAAATATATTTACAAGAGTACAAGTCAAAGACTCACCCTGTACCTATAGGGGTTGTTTTTATAAACTGTGTGATTGATTTACGACGTTTCGACAACTCTTAGGTAATCATCAGGGTAGTATCAGACTGATTTTTGTTGATTTTTTATTAAGACAGGTGAGTCTGAAATATTAGGAATTAGGTAAGTATAGGGTGATTTTTTTAAGAGCTCTAGGAAAGTTTAAAAAAAAACATAAAATTCAGAAAAATGCATGAAATCTATTCAATAATCTGCAAACGTTGTTCTTTTGTAAGACGATCATTCATGGTGTTGCCAAAAAGAAAATAGGTAAAAAATCACCCATTTTGGGTAAAACAATAAGTCAGTTCATTTGGTAACCAAATTTATTTTGAAAAGGTCGATCTTTACAGAAAAATAATTTATATTCCCATCGAAAACTTCATATGGGACAGGATAAATGGAAAAATGTGTTGTATATGCCAGATAAAGATATCCTTGTGAAAGTATTCTTGCAATTTTTCGTAGTAACGTTCAAGGTACACTCAGCATTGCGCTCAGAAGACCTGAAAAAATTCATGATGAGATGAAAAAATACGAATATCAGATCAAGTTGAAACTTGTTCATCTACTGAAAACTCTCAATTTAGCAAAACCAAAATATTATTGAACCATAGAGTTTTAGGTTGTTTTGCGAATATTTATTGTTGACATAGAATCATTAATAAGAATAAAAATATGTAGCACATCAAATGGAAGCTCCCATTATACAACAGATATTTTTTCAAAATTCGTTGATAGCATTTCTATTTCGTACTTACTCATTACATCCTGAAACTTTGCAGTACAAACAAAATCTTTGGATGCGACTATAGTCTTAATAATCAATTTTGCGAGCCCCTCAATTTTTGTTCCATTCGCTTTGTCGAAAATTAATTGGAGAGGACGCATACATCCATTCATATTGCCATCTGTAGCTCCACATATGAGTTCTCTAGGTCTGAAAATGCATTTCACTGTAGTTGTGAACAAACCCTGAAAAAAAAAACGATATATATATAATAATAAAATAGAAGATAACGTCCCTAGGAACTAGGGAGTAATATAAGTTCTGCCGTTTCAGTTGGTTGCTACCGCAGTAAGTGTTATGTGACTGATGATTAGATCTCTGCTGGTCCATTTTCCTCATTGATAAATATAATATTCAGAGCTTGTAAATGCCAAATTTCGCTTAATTCATAAGAAAACAACTATAAGCCTAACCTTCTTTTTAATTCTGCGTATTTGATTTTGAAGAAATTATTGGGTGAATGATTCTAAATTTCCAAATACCCATGGAAGATCAAATTATGGTAAATATTGTAACATATCTGAATTTCCTACCCTGCAAATAAAATGCACCGTTGCCATACTCCAGGGCTTCCAACTTTGCAACGTCTGTTGTCGAAACGTGGAACTACGTTGAATGAACTTATTTGATATTATTTTATAATTCTATGAATGATGAATATTAGTACGACTTCAATCAATACTTTAGGCAATTCGCATCTCTATAAATAGGAGATTTTAATCATATCGAAGATCCACCAAGAAGTAAACTCGTTCTTCTGTGACCATCGAAGAAATACGATTCTGTGGAAGAAAAACTAACCTCCGAAACAGGGCCCTCTTGTTACGGCACTTTCACTCGGCGGCTGGCTGTTTTCACTTTCATTCTGGTTCACAATAGTGTCCCTTTGAAATGGAGTTCCTCTTCTAGGAATCCGCCATTTTAGTATATTTTAAAGACGCTTCTTTGTTATCTGATATGTACACGATCTCCATTTAAATAACTGTTTCATTTCATAGGATTTAATCTCATGTAAGCTTGTTCTATTTTATTATTGCATTTTTATTGAATATTGTGGAACTCTGTTCTGCTACCAACCCATTTGGAATATTCTTATACTGTTCGTAAGGTCTACTGCACATTTAACTATTCACTCGACACGATGGTATAGGCATTTGGAGTTGTTGCTTTTAGTATAATATTTTACGTACAATAATCAATGGTTTGGAGGCCTAGGGTAAACTGTTTATATCGTCTGTGCCAAGGAAAACATCCCCCACAACAGTGGCAGTGAGAAATCCTCTGGGAGTGCTATAACGAACGTCCCCAGTAAACATAGCCTCGTCTTCGGGCCATGGCGAGCCAGGCAAGTGAAGGATTGCTTCGACCTGGTTCCACCGTCCATCAGTTAACAGGAAATATAAAGAGTTTATCGTCACTTCCAAACGAACGCGACTGCTAGGATCTCACACGTAACACTTAGGAGGAAGGATTCTCACACTAGGAACTACAAGGATACTGCTTATGAATTTCATTAATAATCAGGTGACACACTCTTTATGCCTATAACCTTTGGATAACTTTGAATGTATTGGATTCTGCTTTTTATCACAATTGTGCCAGTAATAACCTTACCGGAGTATAGGAAGCTCCATATTGTACATATCAACAGTGCTCGTCTTATTAATAATTGTTCTATGGATTGTAAACGTATCATCTGTAATACTAGAAGGTTTTTTGCTTTGAGTTTCAATTGATTCTCGTTCGTTTTTCCTTCATATAGCTGTGGTTCTTCGAACTATGGCGCTGGACGAATAAAGAATCTTATTCCATCTTTATATCCAATCTAGTGTATTATTTATCTATTTTATCTGATTGCATGTCATAATGACAACGTTATGTCACTCAATTTTGATGACATAAGGAAGCTCATTATGGGACTAAGTACCATAATGAATTCATTATGGGACTAAGTACCATAATGAATTCATTATGGTACTAAGTACCATAATGAGCTTCCTTATGTCATCAAAATTGAGTGACATAACTTTAAAAATAGTTGTCATTGTGACATGTCGAAAATGCAGTTTTTAATTTTTCGAAAATGTATTGATATAAATGCCATCAGATAAAATTTTGTATGTAATACGAATCATAAACAATCATTATGGCACACGCCGTGTTATCGGACTCGGCTACGCCTCGCCCGATAACATTCACGACTTGTACCATAATGATCGTCTTTATGATCCTTATTACATAAATAACTATTATCTGATTGCATGTCATAATGACAACGTTATGTCACTCAATTTTGATGACATAAGGAAGCTCATTATGGGACTAAGTACCATAATGAATTCATTATGGGACTAAGTACCATAATGAATTCATTATGGTACTAAGTACCATAATGAGCTTCCTTATGTCATCAAAATTGAGTGACATAACTTTAAAAATAGTTGTCATTGTGACATGTCGAAAATGCAGTTTTTAATTTTTCGAAAATGTATTGATATAAATGCCATCAGATAAAATTTTGTATGTAATACGAATCATAAACAATCATTATGGCACACGCCGTGTTATCGGACTCGGCTACGCCTCGCCCGATAACATTCACGACTTGTACCATAATGATCGTCTTTATGATCCTTATTACATAAATAACTATTACCTCATTATTTCCCATCCTTTATTTCACTAATCTGAGTTATTACGAACCTGAATTACTACGACATAACATAGAGTTCTACCAATCTAGACGATCACATCACAAGCCAAAAATATAAGTATAAAACCCCCTTTAACGTAAATCTACCCTCAGCTCTCCAGAGCAGGGTTGCCCCTTTTCTCCTTTTCATAATGTTCCTAGGATTTACAAACTTGGAATGTTACAATATAAAAAAGGAGGGATGATCATCTTTGTCAAACTGATGAGTACTTACTAAAAAGCTGTCGTCTTCATATGGGCCATATGAACCTCTCTCTACACCCTCTTTTATCATACCGTATGTTGGATCATCTTCAGGCATGGTCGTTTGGGGCTTTAACTGTATGAAACCGAACTGGTAGCAAGCTGAAAGGTATTAAGATGAAATTTTGCATTTGAATGATAAAGATGGCCTTTTCAAGCTATGTGCAAAATTTTGTCCAGTTCGCTCCAAAAGAAATCATGTAAAATGCTACCGAATCATTGACAAAGAAATCCCAATATTTCTGTCATAGACGATTTATTTGACAGCTGATGTCAAATTTTTTTGACAGCTGTCAAAATTTTTCGTTGGATTCTTCTGGGCATTTCCTGAGTTCAGGTAAGTGCGTTTATAAATTATTATTTCTTTCGGTAATCAAATTATAGGTACTCACTTATGATGAAAATTGTCAAACATGAGAAAAAGCTTTTCATATCGATTGGCTGGTATTAAATTTCATCGAATGAATGCGAAATAATTGGCATATCGATTTTTTCAGGTTGCTTGAAATTTATGTAGCATTTACCACTGGTTTATTATCGATAAAGATCGAATAAAAATCGGTCAATTGGTGAAATTTTTATTTGGGAACTTTTATGACTGTTTGAAACGCTTTTTTGTTTCGTTTCTTTTGCGCCAATTCTCAACTTAATACGATCTGATAAGTTTGTCGAAGAAAAATTTTAGGTAATTACGAGCATGTATTGATATCTAGTTAGCCTAGACCAGTTCCATGCATAAATATAATATTGTGATACCATATCAACGAACAATAACTTATTAGAAGTGTCAGTGTAGAGTCCGACGTCAAAAAAGTAAACCAGAGTTACGCAATAAATTAAAAAAAAAGATGCCCACCGAACTTGTAAAAATCGAAAAATTGGAGTATCGAGCCATCATCAAGTACCTGTATTTAAAAGGGTTAAGAGGTAAGCAGATTTACGAAGATATGCTTAAAACCCTTGGGGATCAATGTCCTTCGTATGCGACCGTGAAAAATTGGACTGCAAGCTTCAAAAGAGGTAAATTTTTCGTTGAAGATGATGACCGATAGAGAAGGCCAGTTTCTGTGTCAGTCCCCGAAAATATCGATGCAGTTCATGACATGATTTTATCAGACCGTCAAATTGGGCTAAAACGGATATCTGAAGCACTGAAGATTTCATACGAACGCGTTCATCATATAGTTCACGTCAATTTGGACATGAGAAAAATTTCTGCAAAATGGATCCCCAAATGTTTGAATGTTGACCAAAAGCGTGCAAGGGTAGAAGCATCGCGTTCGATCTGTGCTCGATTTGAATACGATGTAGACTTCTTAAACCGAATTGTTACTATGGATGAGACTTGGGTACATTTCTACGATCCAGAAACAAAGCAACAATCGATGGAATGGCGACACTCTGGTTCTCAAAGACCTAAGAAGTTTCGTGTCCAAAAATCAGCTGGAAAAGTTCTTGCTTCAGTTCTTTGAGATTGCCATGGAGTAATCATGATTGATTTTTTGGATAAGGGTAGAACAATAACTGCAGATTACAATTCGACATTACTGACCACTCTACGGAAAAAAATTAAAGAGAAAAGACGCGGAAAGCTATCCAAAGGTATTTTGTTTTTACAGGACAACGCCCCAGTACACAAATCTCATGTTGCCATGCAAAAAATTCGTGATTTAGGGTTAGAATTACTAGAACACCCCCCTTATTCACCAGATTTGGCACCGTCCGACTATCATCTCTTTCCTCAACTGAAAAAAAGTTTAAAAGGTCGTAAATTTTCTTCCAGCGAGGAGGTAATAAAAGCTGTGGAGGACTGGTTTGCAGAGCCAGAAGAAACATTTTTTTGAAAGGTCTAGAGACGTTGCAGGTTCGCTGTAATAAATGTATTCAATTAAGAGGAGAATATGTTGAGTAATAAAATATATTGACATTGAAATTTTGTTTGGTTCTATAGTAGGCTAAGCATTTTTCAATATATCCTCGTAATATTGACAATAAAAATATGACTTTCGTCAGTTTTCTAAAGATATTCAAAGAAATGGGAGCAGCTGCATCCGCCTTGCAAGTAGATGCACCTTGTAGGTAGACTCGCTTTCAAGAATCCAACAGAATCGGAAATCAATTCAATCAAAATTGACATTTCATTCAGAATTAAAAAAAAATTCGAGTGGACATCCTTCTTAGATGTTAGTTTATTGCACATACACTCAGAATACAAAAAATTGGGTATAGAAACATATGAATCAAAACATTATTTATGCACATGGCTTGATGATTACAGCTTCGTAAAGGTCGTTGAAGCTCTTCTTGGTCAAATCGTTCTTGCAGTTCTTGTTGATTTGCTCGAGGATGCAAGTCTTCTGTTTGACGGCTTCCCTGTTGGAAAAATCGAGAAAAATCAGTAGTGTCATTCGTTCGAAGTATGTTTGAAGTAAATCGAGATTGCATGAGAGAAAAAAATTGTTACTTACCCACAAATTTCAGTCCTCAAGTTGGTCACTTTGTCGAGATTGTTGATTTTTTCCTTCAGTCCACTGGTGCATGTCTTCAGGCTCTCAACGTCGACAGCTGCGCATCTGTTGCTCAACTCTGCAAATTAAAAAAATGACCCCATTGAAAATATCACCATTTAGGGATGAAACTTCATTGTTGATAAATATTGTCGTGTGTGGAAGCCTTTACAGTGAATTGACGTGCTAAAGGGTTACCCGGACGGGACGTCTTGTTGTACCTACCTACGATGTCTCTAACTTTAGAGTTGCAGAGGTATTCGGTGGTGGAGGTGACAGCGTCGATGACCAACTTAGGGATGTCGTGGAATTTAGCGTCCAAACATTCCTCGAAGACTTTTTCGATTGGTTCAATGCATTTTTTGAATTCACCGCCTAGACTGTCGCAGATGATCCCTTCGCTCTTGGATTCCTTGGCGCATTTGATGGATTTCAAGGCAGCTTCCTGAATAAATATGTAAATGAGAAACTATCTTGTATACAAGGTGACAAGAAAAACTTCGGACAAATTTTGCTGTGGTCTGGAACAAAAGTATTTCAGCGCAGCCAAATAATTTTTATTCTCTTGGTTTCTCTACACTTGTCTGTACTAATCTGTGGATTTTCAGTTTGATATAATTTCATTTCACAGAGTTTCAGAATGTCAAACAAACGTAGTGCGATTGTGGAGCTGTTTCGTCAAGGTAGGCGTCAATGCGAAATTGTTCGTTTGCTCAATGTGTCTCGACAAACCGTGTCCGATGCAATTCGTCGTTTCAAGGAGCTTGGCCATGATGGTCGTCGTTCAGGAAGTGGTAGAAAACGCACTGTCAATACACCTAGCAATCGCAACATCGTCAAGAAGCGAGTCAATCGAAATCCGAGGGTTTCCATGAGGAAAATAGCCTGTGAGACCGGTATCAACCGCGAATCAGTCCGTCAAATTGCCAAAAAGGAGCTCAACCTCAAGCCATACAAGCCCCAAAAAGTTCAACTCCTCACGGAGGAAAACAAGCGCGTACGACTCCAAAGGTGCCGCCAACTCCTTCGTCTCGCCGCCGGTCAGCAATGGGAGCGAATTCTCTCCACAGACGAGAAGCTTTTCACCGTAGAACAATCCCACAACCACCAAAACGTCAGAGTCTGGTCCGTAGAGGCTCCCGGTACATCGACCATCGTCGAACACCGTCAAAATCCGCAATCCGTCATGGTCTGGGGCGGAATTTGCGGCAGTGGTAAAACTCCCTTAGTTTTCGTGGATCAAGGGGTGAAAATCAATCAAGAAGTCTACCGCTGCGACACCCTCGAGGCCGTAGTACTTCCGTGGGCCAAGCAGCACTTCGGCGATACGCATTGGACCTTTCAACAGGACTCCGCTCCGGCTCACAGAGCGAAAATGACCCAAGAATGGTGTAAGACCCATTTTCCTTGTTTCATCTCATCTGCAGAATGGCCGCCCTACTCACCGGATCTCAACCCAATGAACTACAGCGTGTGGTCGATTTTGGAACACGGGGCTTGTGCTAAAAAACACAAAAATTTGGAGCCGCTGAAGCAATCTCTGCGCCGGGAATGGAACCGATTAACGCCCGAGGAGCTGCGGCCCATTGCCGAAAATTTCAAGAAGCGTCTGAAGCTGTGTATCGCCGCCAAAGGAAGCCACTTCGAAACGGCCTAAATATATTATCAACAAATGTTCAAGCTATTATTATTTGTTGTTGTTTTGTTCAATTCCTTCTGTTTAATAAAGTTAAATGAAAAAGATTTTGTCCGAGGTTTTTCTTGTCAAACAGTAGATCGAAGAAATTGACTTACGTAGAGTTTGGTAGAGTTACGTTTGCAGACAGCCAGTTCAATCTGTCCTGACATTTCTTGGAGACCATCCTTGATGAGATCTTCCAATTCTTCAGAGGAGTTTTCTGCGGTTTCGATTCTCTTGGAGTAAGACTGGATTCTGTTGACAATCGAGTTCAACTCGATACGCCTGGAGTAGGCAACTGAAAAAAAATTGGTACTGTTGAATTGTAATGCTTCGACATAAAACATCAAGTCAATGATGAATCTACTTTCAGCATTAAGGACTGAACGAGAATGAATTCGCTATCACAAAAACGCTTATATCTTTCGAACCACTGGGTCGATTTCGAAAATCAAACTCATTTTCGAATCATCTTCTAATTCTAATGAAAACTATTTCTACAATAAAAAAACCAAAACTATTTTTTACAAAATTCATGGATTTTTTCTGCAATTCTTCCCATCATGCTTCTTATAGTATTCTCAGTCACTTCTGGGATGCTGTCTTCCACTTTTGCTTGAATTCCGCTAATGTTTTCGTTGATTTCTTAGTCTTCTTCAATTCTCTTTTTACCAGGGCCCAATATCTTTCGATTGGCCTGAGTTACAGGCAATTTGGTGGATTGGCCTCTTTGGGGACAAAAACCACCTCATTAGCTTCGTACCATTCCTTGGTGGCCTTGCTGTAGTGGAATGAAGCTAAATCTGGCCAAAAGATTGTTGACACATCGTGCTCACGTAAAAATGGTAAAAGTCGCTTCTTCAAGCATTCCTCGATGTATATCTTCGAGTCAACAGAGCCTTGGCCAACGAAAAATTTGCTCCTTTTCCCACAAGTGCAAATTGCTTGCCAAACCAGGAATTTTTTAGGAAACTTTGCTTGTTTCTTCACGCGAAATTGTTCGTCAACATTTCCACGAGAATCTGCAGTGTAAAATTCCTGACCAGAAAGTTGCGAGAAATCAGCCAAGACATAGGTTTCGTCGTCCATCACTCAACAGGAAAAATTTTTCAAGAAATCTTTTTTTAATTTCTTTGCTCTTGATTTCGCTTCTTGATTCTTCACAGCGTTCCTGTCTGGCACTTTCTGCACTTTGTATGTTCTAAGCCCACAACTCGACTTGATTTTCTGAACGGTTGACTGCGAACAACCCACTATTTGGGTCACTTTCCGTCCTGAAAGGTTGGGATTCTTCTGAAAAAGGCTGATGGCTTTCTTCACTTTTTTGGGCTATGAAACCCATTTTTCCTCCTGGTTCCTTCCTTGCGGTTAATTGTAAGATCTTCGTTGAAGCGCTTAACAACTCTTGATACCGTTTCCGGACGAACGCGAGCCTCTTTTGCAATTCTTTTGAAGCTCCATTTTTGATTATTTTGAAGAAGTTTCACTATAAATTTTCGTGTTTTCACTTCGCTTGACATTTTGCGACAGAGAATTGGAATATCTATGAAGTAAATGTTCCACATGTTTCTGACGTTCATAACAAAGCTAACTATGATCAAATTTTGATTTTTTTCTCAATTGGTTCAAGAGATATAGGCGTTTTTGTGATAGCGAATTTATTCTCGTTCAGTCCTTATTGTACAGAATGGGCCTTGTGTTTCTCTATTTGGCGCCCACTATACAGGTTGTATTTAAAGGTGGGGACAAGATTTCTTCTAAGAAATCACCCAACTTCGCGGATGTTCATAAGCCTGGTGCAGAGATGTAGGGATATGATGAACAAGAGATGCAAATTGAACGTTTCATAAACGAAATTTTCGGTAAAATTACTTATTTTGATGAGTTCTATCACCTGTTGAAAGAAACCTCACCTTGAAACACAGCCTGTATTTTTTTACAGCATGTTAGGTTGAACCCTATAAAAAAGATATGGCAAAACGTGTAATTTGAGCTGGATCTCTTTTAAAAAACAGTGAAACTGAATTTCACAAACGAATCAATGGGTTATAATGTTGTTAAATAATGAATTTGACTCACCTGCAAGAACTGCAACAAGAACCACTAAGAATTTCATTTTGACAAGCTTCTTTCAGTCAGGTACTTATGAGAAAGCCAAGGTCCCAGCTTTTCCTTTATATTTATACGAAACCCCTACAACCGTTGTTTGATTAATGGAAAATAATGAGATAAATAATTTGATTCGTAAACAGAATTCTTCCAGATAACCCTATATATCTCTGAAGACCATTCTCTCGGAGGAGGATCAAAAGTTCAACAGTAATTACATGAATTTATCAGTTTTTAGTTTTTTCACCGAGAATAAAATCGCCTTTATCAGATCGAAAGGGTCTTCTTGGCAACATGGATGAGCTGAACTTTTATAAATATCTTGGAGTCAGATAAAAGAAATGCATCGCCTGCAACTTTTCTCTCATCGACTCGATCAATTCTTAGAAATCTGCTGTTGATGCATCGATTTCGTCTAGGTTGGTGATTGCCAGTGGCGTTTTTGAAGAATATTCGGGTTTAGATCTCTTTACATTCAATAATATGTCAATCTGTTGCTGATGTATACCAAATTTGGTTCGAATATTTTCAGAGGATGAGGTATTTTAATTTATAAACTATATTTTTTCTTTTTTAGTGCTGTGGTTGAAAATTTGAACAAAGTTGTTAAATCCAGAATATTGCTTTTGAAACTTTTTTCTTTGAAATGTTAAGGAGTGATTCCTTGTTGAAAATAAAGAGTAGTTTGTTATACAGGGTGACTGGTGACGTAAGGGACAACGGCTAAGTGGAGATAGAGGACCTCAAACTGAATGAGAATTAGGGTTTCAAATGTCCCATAAGGGTATTCGTTTCGGAGATATAGGGTGATTTATGAAAAAATGCTAAATCTATGAACTCCCATATCTTCGTTAATATGATATGTTTTTCTCTGATATTTCACATGTTTGTTCATACAGGCATTCTCTGTTAGCACAAGAAAAAAAAATTGAAAAAATTGCTGGCCCGTACTCGAAAATTTCAATTTACATGTCAAGTGAGAAATATCACACGGTATATGAGATAAAATAAAATCAAATAGAAATTTGGAAAGAGGGAAAAAAACTGATGAAATATCTGTTTTTTGTTTGAATGGCACAAATTTTCTTTCGTTTCTATGATATGTTGAAGTAAGAATATTACAATATTTTTATATTCAAATCATGAAGATTAGTACTGCTGATAGAAAAAACCTTGAATTCGAGGCGCTAGAATGAGCCTGGCATCAAAATATTCCTTCAAATCTTGAAATCTATTTTTATCAATTAATATTTCGATGCCATATAAAATTTCAAAATAAAATTTGTTGTAGATGGGGTGATGAAAGAGTTGGATACTCAAACACAAAAATAGAAAAAGTCGCAAATATGATTCATAAAAAAATCAAGTAAGCAAATGTTCGAAATGAGAGCCGTTCACCTCCATACATTTATTGGCTCTCTTGAACAAATGAAGCACATCTTTTCTAATCACAGGAATATTTGTTTTAATTTCTTCGCATGCTTCAGTTATTCTGCTCTTCAAAATGTTCACGGCTTGTTATTGTTCCTTTATACACCGTATCCTTAAGATGACCCCATAGGAAATAATCCAGAGGAGTTAGATCGGGTGATCTAGCAGGTCAATTCCTAGAACCTCCCCCACCAATCCACCTGTCAGGAAACTCCCTATTCAGAAAATTCTCTACTTCATTTGCAAAATGAGGAGGTGCACCATCATATTGAAAAATCATACCTCTCTGATTAATATTTTCTAAAAGACGAATTCAAGGTTTTTTTTCTATCAGTAGTACTAATTTTCATGATTTGAATATGAAAATATTGTAATATGCTTACTTCAACATATCATAGAAACGAAAGAAAATTTGTGCCATTCAAACAAAAAACAGATATTTCATCAGTTTTTTTCCCTCTTTCCAAATTTCTATTTGATTTTATTTTATCTCATATACCGTGTGATATTTCTCACTTGACATGTAAATTGAAATTTTTGAGTACGGGCCAGCAATTTTTTGAATTTTTTTTTCTTATGCTGACAGAGAATGCCTGTATGCAGGGGCGCAGCCAGGGGGGGGCCCGAGGGGCCCGGCCCCCCCCCGAGATTTTTCTGCTTGCAAACTTCTCTACCTGTATATCAGTAGAAACAGTTGAATTTAAGCAGATCTTCAATTTTTTATTTAAAATAGCTGAATGGTATTCATGGATACAGTCAATTTTCAGAACCTAATTGATTCTGCTTCCCAGCAAGAACATAATGATCAACCTTTTGAAAATGAGCCTAGGTACACATATATATTGGAAAGGTATTTTAGAAATGATCACCAGATTTCAGAAAAGATATTGTGAATTGGACATTTTTTATCAACCAGAAAGAGAATAACAGAATAACGATTTTTATTCCGTTTTTGCATGGCATCATAACAAATCTCCAGAATCGGTTTTCAAAACATAAACAGATTATAACGAATTTTGAATGCCTATTTCCTGATAACGATCAAGACTTCGATAGCCAGTTGAAGTCTTTTTTGGAACTCCACAGCCTCTATACAGATCTGTTTATCGAGGAGTTTTGCAGCCACATATCATTAAAAACAGAGCTTCAGATGTGGTATAAAATTAATGCCAACAAAAATTTGAGAGATGATCTTCTTCAAAGGTATTCTGAATGTGATGCTAATATATTTCCAAATATAAAGAGGATTTTACAAATTTTCTTAACTTTCCCTATTTCAACCGCATCAGCTGAGAGGTCATTTTCAAATTTGAAGTATTCGAAGAATTATCTTCGTAACACCATGGAGGAGGAGAGACTGAATAGTTTAGCGGTTCTTTATACCAATCAAGATATAAATACAGGGTGTCCCAAGTTCGGGTGCCTATTAGACGTTTCTGGAGATCTGGACGTATTTGAAATCTGAAAATTGGGATTATGATATTGTTCGAAATTCTCTACAGACCTAAAATAGTTTCAGGGCCAGAGCACTTCCGGTTATACAGGGAGTGAAAATAAATTTGCTAAAAAATTTTTTTTTTCAATCTTTTCGTTTCTGATGTGATGGAGTATCCCAGGCTGAATACATTTCTGTTGAAACCATTGAATTCATTCAAAGTCAAATATTCATAGCCCGTATTATGCGCATTTTTCTTATTCTGATCATCCCGAGTGTGAACCGTTCTCACAACGTCAAAGTAGAAGAACGTGGAAAGGTCATGCATCTTTTGAATTTCATAAATATCATCACAGGGTGTTCCAAATTTTGTGTCGAAAACTGTGATCGACAATTGGCCATTACTTCTGTTTTTCAAATTAGAACCCTATTCTTTTTATGATTGCGTTGGATTCTGCGAAGAAAAATAATGATTGTACTCTCAGATGCTCTTGCTCCCAAATTCAGTACTTTTCGAGTTATTCGAGCTTTTCTAGATACATGTCGTACAAATTTATTTTCACAAATTTATTTTATTTTCACAAATTTATTTTCACTGCCTGTATAACCGGAAGTGCTATGGCTCTGATAATATTTTAGGTCTGTAGAGAATTTCGAACAATATCATAATCCCAATTTTCAGATTTCAAATATGTCCAGTTCTCCAGAAACGTCTAATAGGCACTCGAACTTGGGACTCCCTGTATAACTGTTGAGGAAATTTTGGACCAAATGGCGACAAAAAAACGGAGAATTTCATTTCAAAATCTTCTTACGGTTTTTATTTTGAGTATGAGTATTTTATTATGTGAAAGTCATTTATTTCTAATAAATCATTGAAATGCCAAATGTTTTTTTCTCCTTGAATATTTGCATCGGGCCCCCCCCGAACGAAAATTCTGGCTGCGCCACTGCCTGTATGAACAAACATGTAAAATATCAGCGAAAAACATATCATATTAACGAAGATATGGGAGTTCATAGATTTAGCATTTTTTCATAAATCACCCTATATCTCCGAAACGAATACCCTTATGGGACATTTGAAACCCAAATTCTCATTCAGTTTGAGGTCCTCTATCTCCACTTAGCCGTTGTCCCTTACGTCACCAGTCACCCTGTATAAATGTTGGTTCCAAAGTCGAACGTCAGAGAGATATCGCGGTTCATAAATGGCAGAAAAATTAGATTAAAAGAAAAACTCACGCAACGACTTGGATATAGAATTAAATTCTGATAACCTGGTTTGGGTAGAAACTTTTTCATCTCTTGTATTTTTCTCGTAAAATGTACCGTTTCGAAATAAAAAAAATAAAATGTAAATCATTACGTGGCGCGAAAGGGCAATTCATTTTTTTATTTTTTTACTAGCTGGCCCGAAGAACTTTGTTCCGCCTAAATGATACTTACGGTGGATTTCACAAATCGTAATCACCGGTGATCGGAGATCAACAGCTTGGTTCTCTGATTTTTAAACTGTCGAATCGAGTTGATTCTAGATCAAGCTCCGATCACCGATGATTACGCTTTGTGAAACCCACCGTTAAAGTTGTATCAACTAATCATTGCTATTTTTTCAAGCAGGAGATAAATTAGGCAAAATATACAAAATTTTAGGAACATTGTTATTCGCACGAAAAGAATTCTCTTTATTTAAGCGGTTTCTAATTATTGTTGAACACATAATTTTTCTTTGAATGCTTTACAGTTTTCTCATTGCTGTACCTTAATAAAAATATAAATCACGATCGAATTATATGGATGAGAAATAGTTCCAATGATTAATTACCTCTGATCACTGTAGAAAACATTTTAGTTCTGCCAATACAACGCTGAAAATTCGAATTGAAGTACTTTGTCTATGGTAATTTAATCTCACTTCACAGAATACAAATACGCTAAGACGTTTTCTTATTTTTCTTCTTGACTAAGACATTTTTGTTTTGGTCCACAGCACAGAGTTGGAGGCAACTCAATATACTCACTATGTATTTGTTTACATCGCCATCTAACGGGGAGAATATCAAATAAAGTACCTACGAATAAGCTGTAGCGTAACTGTAACTGTAGCGACACCTAGTGGCCTGACTCAAAAGAAGGAAAAGCATTTCCTGTATAGGTGAAATTTTCATCGATTTTTCCAAAGTTTTATTGTATTTTATAATAACCAGACCGTAGACGAATCCAAATATGAAGTTTCATAACAATCAGTCCATCCGATCTCGAGTTATAAATGGTGTAACCAACATCTTTCTTTTATAAATATAGATTTCAAAACGGTACATTTCACGAGAAAAATACAAGAGATGAAAAAGTTTCTAACTAAACCAGGCTATCAGAATTTAATTCTATCCAAGTCATTGCGTAAGTTTTTCTTCAAATTAAGTCTAATTCAACTCCCTCCACTCACTCTAAAAATATGAAAAAATATCAAGAAAAGAAAGTGTGTTTTCCTAAAAGTAATACTTCCATAAAATATCATCATTCTATCGCTTTTCGTTTTCAAGATACAAAATAAAAACATCATTTTCGACCCAACATTTGTATTACAAACTACCCTTCATTTTGAACAAGTAATCATCCTTTGAAATCTTTCGCATCAATTCAGAAACACCCTGTATGTCGTTAAGGAATTATGAAGTAATTTTTGATACGATTGTCTCATCCATTTCATTGTGATAAAATAGTTTCGATCCCTGTTGAATATTTCCATGTTTAATTTGTGATTTATTGGTTAGAGAATCATTGATTGAATTACTTTGTTTTTCATCTTGTTTATCATCGTATGCGTTACAACAACATAATTAAAAACAATTAATACTATTTGTGGTATTGTGTACTCAGTAACCGATATAGTAATGTGGTTTAAATTTTTCAAGGATGCTGAATCTAATGAAAATTAATTCTGAGTCATGGTTCAGTTTGGATTTATGGAATTATGTATTTTCAAAAATGAAAATTTCAAGTTGTCAGAAATGCATCATATTGTATTCACTTCGGGGTACGATTTTATTGGAAATTTAGACCACTTCTCTGTCGATTGAAATATTTTCAGAGTTGTGGTCTTGCTGCTTTTTTCAAAAAGTATTAACAACTCTGATACTCGATCCAAATGGAGTGACATAATTGTAGTAGATCGCATTCATATTTCTTTTCAAATGGAATGTAAATTCCAAAAAATCAAAATTGAGAATATCGCCAAATCTGCGTTATAATTTTCAAAAAACGTAAAATGCATATCGACAAACTGAACACTTCGTATATTGTGAACCATATACAGGGTCTTTCACGAGGAACCTCACCCATATTTATACGGAAAACTACTGAACGTATTTTCATGAAATTCAGCACTTATAAGTATTTCACGATGCTGATGAAATCTAAAATATTTTCAAGGCATGAGCACCTCCGGTTTTTCCGGAAATGACGTCAACTTCCGTTTTTCAAATTAGAACACTATTTTTTTATTGCAGAAATAGATTCCTTAGAAAATTTCAAGTTATTTTGATGTAACATTTTTCAGTTTTGGTTGGAAAATTCTCTCTGAGCGGGAAAATTCGAAAAAAAAATCGAAAATAGAGCTCCGCTGAAACGAGAGTAACTTTTAGGTTTTTGGATGGAAAATTTTCATTTTTGGGATTTTTCAAGATGTAAGATTGATGTATCCACTTTGAAAATCGAAATCGCGATTCATGATACAGGGGGTGAAAAAATCGCTTTCAAAGTTAGGGATGACAAAATCGTGAAAAATCAATTTTTTCAAATTAGAACCCCATTTTTTATGGCAGATATTGAATCTACGTTAAAAAATAATGTGAGTGTATGCATCACACCCTTGCCCTAAAGTGGATATTTTCTGAGTTATTCACAAAAAACTGTTTTTCGTCTTGAATTTTCAGCTATTTCTTTTCCCTTCACGCCAAAAAGATGAAATTTTCAGGAACTGTTACTTAAACCATGTTATAGATTTTATTACCCTAATATGCAACAGAAAAAAGTTACAGGTTGTTCCTAAATAGATGGCGAATTTGGATTCGAATTTGTATCGGAAACCTATTTATTTCAACTAATCGGCCATCGGTTTTCTCTCCAGTGATAAATAAATAATTCCTTATGAACCATATGCAAAAACTTACCATGTTTTACATTCTTTTTTTTTAATGATAGATATCATTAATTACATCTGCCAAATTCCTCTTTATTCAGTAGCATGTAATTAATGATATCTATCATTAAAAAAAGAAAATGTAAAACATGGTAAGTTTTTGCATATGGTTCATAAGGAATTATTTATCTATTACTGGAGAGAAAACCGATGGCCGATTAGTTGAAATAAAGAGGTTTCCGATACAAATTCGAATCCAAATTCGCCATATATTTAGGAACAACCTGTAACTTTTTTCTCTTGCATATTAGGGTAGTAAAATCTAAAACATGGTTTAAGTAGCAGTTCCTGAAAATTTCATCTTTTTGGCGAGAAAGGAAAAGAAATAGCTGAAAATTCAAGACGAAAAACAGTTTTTTGTGAATAACTCAGAAAATATACACTTTAGGGCAAGGGTGTGATGCATACACTCACATTATTTTTTAACGTAGATTCAATATTTGCAATAAAAAAATGGGGTTCTGATTCGAAAAAATTGATTTTTCACGATTTTCTCATCCCTAACTTTGAAAGCGATTTTTTCACCCCCTGTATCATGAATCGCGATTTCGATTTTTAAAGTGGATACATCAATCTTACATCTTGAAAAATCCCAAAAATGAAAATTTTCCATCCAAAAACCTCGAAGTTATTCTTGTTTCAGCGGAGCTCTATTTTCGATTTTTTTTCGAATTTTCTCGCTCAGAGAGAATTTTCCAACCAAAACAGTAAAATGTTACATCAAAATAACTCGAAATTTCCTGAGGAATCTATTTCTGCAATAAAAAAATGGTGTTCTAATTTGAAAAACGGAAGTTGACGTCATTTCCGGAAAAACCGGAGGTGCTCATGCCTTGAAAATATTTTAGATTTCATCAGCATCGTGAAATACTTATAAGTGCTGAATTTCATGAAAATACGTTCAGTAGTTTCCCGTATAAATATGGGTGAGGTTCCTCGTGAAAGACCCTGTATATAACTATATCTAAAATTCAACATAAATAACTCAGCAATCACACCTTGAGAATGTGCGCATCAGTTCCGAAACACCCTGTATTTTTTCCAAATACAAGAAGAAATCTCAACCACAAAACAATGTCTTATAGTAAGAATGATCAAGACTAACCCACCTTAAAAATTCAGACTTTAACACTTCTGTATGTTACTCTGTTGCAAAAAAGACTACAATAAATTTTATCCATTTTTGATACTCCTACGTCAACGGATGAAAACATTTACAGGAACTATTATCCAATCAAAACACAAGGGGAATTCATTTTGCACACTTGAAATTGAATGGGAGACAATTTAACATTTATTCTTTGAAAAAATGCATTATTTATCAGTGAATAAAAATATGTTTTATTTATTATATTTCACTATTCATTCTGAGTCTTGAAGAATTAATGCACTAAATTGTATTTTATTGATTTAAGCCTTATTGATTTTTCAATTGGCGAATTTTAATACCAATAAATTTGAAAAAATCGTTGTCTTGCATTGAGAGATATAATTCAGCTATTGCTTCTGTAATTTTATTAGGAAAATTGTCGCCTTTACTGAAATGAATTATTAAACTCCATTTTCTGTGAACAGCTTTCGATAGATAGTCCTGGAAATGAACAAGATGAGAATTCCATCATTTTCTCAGCCAGGGATTGAAGATAATGCGTTATCGATTTATTGAAAGGTTAAGAAGATTACACTTAATAAATTATTAACGTCATTGAAATTCAATTCACAGTCGCTTATGGTGATTATAAACAATATGAAACTTCTTTTGTTAATTTCACTTTCAGGTAAGTACGACAAGAAAATATAGACAATATAATATGTGAAAGATTTTATTATCTTTTTTGTGATTTACCTTTTGAAACATTGAAGAATCATCAAGAATGTTCTAGGGCTGATCACTACACATGCTATATCTCAAGATGACAAGGATAATTTGCAGAAATTGGGTTTTGTACAGTTTTTCATTGTTGAAAATATCATATTGATGGGTGGTCAAAATTGCTCTACCAAACTCAGCACAAGTGTAAGAGTAAGTATGACATTATTTTGAAAAGTGTGGAAAAATATACACTGCTCAACAAGTGAGGTGGATATAAATAAATAAATACATTTTTTGTCGATGTCTTGAAGGTTTTCAAAAACGTACTTGCCAATAGCAAGGCACACACGAAAGGGAAATCTGTAAGATCTGATCGGCAGTCCAGATCTGTAACAGATCTGGACGGCGGATAGGATCGCTTCCGCCGATATGGTCTGTCGCGGATCAATGAGATATATGATCCGCGACGGACCAGATCGGCGGGAGCGATCCTATCCGCCGTCCAGATCTGTTACAGATCTGGACTGCCGATCAGATCTTACAGATTTCCCTTCCGTGTGTGCCTTGCTATTCCTTTATATTTTTTTTTTTGTAGAGAGCAAAGACTGAGGCTATACAATGCATTGATAATCTAGACGCAGCAGGGTCATTTTGTGATTCTCTAGTCCACGACTGGGTGAAATGTTTGACTCCTTTGCGAGAAAAGATAGAAGAATGTAATCAAAATATTATATTGAAGGGTGCCATCGATGCTTCCATCGCTACAACCATTTCGCAAGCTGATTTTATATGTCACAGCGATGTTTCCAATCTTCTAGGTGAGCCAAAAGTATAATAAATTTCCTTTCTAAGATGAGGACGATGAGGTCACAATGTATTTACTGACCCATCTGTCAAATAGAGGTTTTTCTGAAGAAAAATTTGATTATTTATTTGATTTTTCCATTTTTATTATTATTAACAATTACGCTTTTTTCAAAGATCTAGTCAACAGCATACCCTGTACTCGTATACTGTTGAATTATCAGGGCTTACAATGTGAGTTATCATTTCAGAACTGGCCAATCCCTGTTTTCTGGAATCGTTAGAATCTGAAGAGCCTTGTGTGAATAGATTCATGATAGATGTACAGTCAGTATTTGTGACTCAAAAAAAATTGACTGACGCATTTTGCAAGTGAGTAATATTTTCTTTGGAACTTTTAATAAGACGGTTAGAAATTGAAATAATTTTCAGAGCTGCTGGCGAACTAGAAAGCTGTCTAACTGGTACAATAGAAGGGAATTGTCCAAACAAAGTGACTGTTGATACCATAAGAGGGGCATACGACGCCACTGTGAAACCTTGTAATATAAAAAAGAAGAAATTGTGAGAATGAAAGTAATAAAATTTTGTATAGAAATGGGATATTTTTATTCGTTTTATCCTGGGCTCTTCAAAGATAATCCTGAGTATCTGAGCCGTGACTTGCCCAGATGTAGGGGGCGGTGAAGAAGCTACCTAAGTGGGGGGGGGCTTGATATCTTTCATCAATCAGTGTACAAATTTGCTTTATCTTCGTTAATCAATGCATTGATGTGAGATCGATTATAGATTTTGATCTGGATTTGTTTCTGTTTATTTTCTTATTGTCAAATGAAAAACGTTATATGTAGTACTAGCTGGCCCGGCGAACTTTGTTCCGCCCTAATGATACTTACGGTGGATTTCACAAATCCACTCTGATTTTTGAACTGTCAAATGTTTCCATGGATATGAGCTATCACACAGAACAGATACACAAAAATAATATGTCAATGTCAATCAATAATAATGGCAATTTTGGATTCAGTCATTTCCGCAAATATATTTATTACCCAAACAGAAATTCAAAAACGTTTCAAAAATTATGAGGAAAGATGAGAACGGACAATTCACGATTTAAACTGATCGCCAAAATCCGATTTACTTGAAATTTCGATGAAAATTCACTGTGATATTGAACCGCTTTTTGATCTGTTAATAGTCTTTCATGGTACTATAAGCCCTATGTAAATTACACGGTAATTGATGTCATATGTTCTTTTATCGACCATTTCTTGATAGCCCGAGATGTGAGTGTGGGTATGAAGAGCAAACTATTGACCATTTGGTCAATAATTTGTCCAATATATAAATTTCCGGATGGTTTCAACTCTATTCATTCAGTATCTGATTCATTTTTGAGATGGATTGGTACCTTCAAAACAATTTGAATATATTAGTGGATTTTGCTTTTCCTTTTTTTCTCCCTTTGGTTTTTGTTTCAGATTATTTGAAAATGCTCTGTCAACCCCTTCGAAGAAATGAAGAAAGAATTACATTCGAAGAAGATGCCCTCCAATATGAATATTTGTAAACAAATCCAATATCCCTACACTTATACGGGGAGACAGAGTTTTTGCTGAGGTTTTTATCTGTGCTCTTGCATCATACGCAGAACTGTATGGTGCCCCGTTTGACATTCCTCTGCTAATACTGAGATTAGGAGCGGGGAATGGATCAATATGTTTGTTTGAATGATCTGTTCCTTGTTGCCTTTTCGAGACACATGCCATATTTGGAAACAAATCTGTACAGCTCCATTTCATAAGAATATATATATATCGACCATTTCAAACCACGACGACCGAAATGCTCGAAAAAAGAACAGATGACATCAATCGATGGCTGCGAAAGCCTCAACAAATTCATCGTCATTTAGGTAATTGTGATAATGTCAAATATAGTACCTCCACGATTACATTATTTGGAATGAATAAAACTATAAAAATAACTAATAATCATCAGTCATAATGTGTGAATAGCGCTATCTGAAGTGGTAAGAACGAAACATTTCGCATATCTCAACGAAATCTAATCATTTTAGACATCTGTACTCCTAAGCTAAGACATTTTGGTTTTGCCCAACACCGCAGAGTTGTAGGCAACTCAAATTACACACTATTACAGTGACTATAGAGGGAATATAGTCACTGTACACACTATTTGTTCATATCACCATCTAACGCGGAGAATATCAAATGAAGTACCAACGAATAAGCGGTAGCGTAACTGTAACTGTAGCGACATCTAGTGGCCTTACTCAAAAGGAGGAAAAGCATTTCCTGTATAAGTAAAATTTTCATCGATTTTTTCAAAGTTTTATTGTATTTTATAATAACCAGACCGTAGACGAATCCATATATGAAGTTTCATAACAAACAGTCCATCCGATCTCGAGTTATAAATGGTGTAACCAACATCTTTCTTTTATATATATAGATATTTAATAAGTAAAACACCATTCTGATGATAGTCTTTATTGCCATACTATTATGTACTATAAACAACAATCATTTCAAATGTGTTTGCAAGGTTTTGTGATGATGGCATCGTAAACTCCAATCACAGATTCACGAGTTATTTCATTATGGCATGTATTCTTAAAGTCCTTCAAAAGGCAAGTCTTGGTCGTCTCCAGAGATCTAAAACAATTCCAGAGAAATAAAATTGAAGAATGAAAAGTTTGCAGCCAATATTTAACACAACATTTCAGACAATAGATTGAGAGAAAGTCCAGTTGAAATGATATTTCGTTCGAAATACGACTTTACTCACTTGCAGATGTCTGTTTTGACATTGGTGATATCTTGGTCCTTCTCTATATTTTCAATCTTCTGTTTGAACGATTTCAAACAGTCGTCAGTCTTTCTGATCGCTATTTTGGTGACACATGGGTGTAGGAGTTCTGAAAATGAAGAAAAAATGAAATCGGATCGCGGTACCCCGGTATCGCTATGGGTGGCTCCCTCTGTTGAGAATTCGTTAAAGCGCAGGCGTTTTATTTCTAGAACTCTGTAGTTTTCTCGACTTACCAATGAGCTTTTCGCCTTTAGATTTGCAAACGTATTCAGTTGCAGACTTGGCGATTTCCACGATGAATTTGGGGATATCATGGTATTTGGGATCGACGCAACTCTCGAAAGATGTGACAAGAGGTTGTGTGCAATTATCCAAAGAGTGCTTCATGCTTCCGCAAACTGTATCTTTTCCTTTGAAGCTCATGTAACATTTCACCATTTCTTCGCCTTTTTTCTGCAAGGTCAATGAAGAACTTTACCACCGAGAAGCCATGAATGGGTGAAATAGAGTCACTCTTTTGTGAGAATTTTTTTCAGAATATTATTTCCTAAATTTTCCACGGATATTTTTTTTGTATTTTCAAATTTTCTTTAAGGTTGTTATTTTCTTTCAAATTCCCGAATTAGCTTGAAGCACAAATGGCTATTTTGAATAAGAAAATCATATACCTATTTATTTCCTTAATGATGTCAGTAATGGAAAAAGGTAATTTGAGAAACTCACCTGAAAATCATCCTTATTTTTGCAGCTATCTCTTATTTTATTCGAAATTATCGATATGACGGGAATTTCGTTCAAGCGGCTTAGAAGCTCGACAGGAGAATGCTGAGAAGAAACTTCTTGGTAAACTAGAAAATAGTTAATTTTTAACGATTTCTTAAGAGACTAGGAAAAAGCGTGCAAAAATTCAACAATATCCTTACCTCCTAAGAGCAGTACGGAAAAAATTAGTAGCTTCATTTTAACTGGTGCAGAATTGACTGACATTCAATCAGAGGCTCATGAAGATTCTGAGCAAAAACAACTTGTTATCACAGTCTTGTTTACTTGTTTCAAAAAAGGTCACCTCTGATATGAAATCATTCAATTTAATTTGGGAAAAGATCGAAAAATTCCATTGAAATTCTTCTACATTGGCCTTGTGTAAAATCGATGCAAATACTTACAAAATGCGTATTATTTTCCACAAAAAGTTGATAATTTCCTGAAGTATCAAACCTAGGAAGAAACTAGTAACAGATTAGTAATCTACGACCTCGAATTAGTAAATAGAGTAACTTTGATGGCTATCTGAGAAAATGATATTTCTGCAAAATTTCCATATTTCGAGTAATGACCATCAAAAAATCAAAAATTTTGGGGTATAGTCAAAGAATAACATCAACTAAAACAACTATAATCTATCCACAAAAGTGACAAAACCTCTCTTGGTGTCTTGGTAAACTCGTTGTTTATACAAGTGCGAATTGAGCCTGCGTGAACAAATATCGCATGGACAGGTCTCAATGATATCGCTTTGTGAGGTCTCCAAGATATCACATGGAGAGGTCTCAAAGATATCGCATGGCGAGGTCTAGAAGATGCACTGGCGGAAATTGACAATAAACTGCCTAATATTTTCAATAAATCAATTCATGCCTCCCCCAAAAAAAATCACGACCCCTCCTGAAACGCTGTCAGGATCCGCCAGTGACATGGTATCGCAAGGGCACATCAGTCAATCAGTGTGAACTTCGCTTAGTAACAGCACAGTATAGACACCAACTGGTGTCTAGTGTCAATACTGTGGTAACATCACCTAGAGATCTCTGGGACCTAGCTCGCGGTAGGAGCTCGCATTGTGACCTCTCAGAGATATCGCGAGTCTGTGTTACCTGGGTTATAGTATTTCTGAAAATGTAGCTTGTTATCGTTTAGTCTGGAAAATTCTTCGAATTCTCATGGATAAAGTTATCTAATTTATGTTTGAGACCTTGGGTACTTCCCTTTATTTAATAATAACTATGATTGATGTTCGAATTCCAATATTGTGTATACATTTTTATCTGAGGCCATAAGGTTACACTCAACAAATTAAATACATAATTCAAAATATTACTTACTACTTACATGAGTAACGAATCAAAAGCATTTCAAAATGAAGTTGTTTGCGTTTTTATTATTGGGTGAGCTTTCTATAGAAATAAATTCTCATTTTAATTTCTTTTTTCATTTATCGTAACACTACATTGCCAAAAAAGGAACAAAAGTATCTGTCGAAAAAAATCCAATATTTCGGCAACGACAGATTCGAGATTATGAGCGATTCCTTTGACAGCTGCTGTCAATTTTTTTGACAGCTGACAGCAAAAATTTTCTAATTTGTTTGTTGAACTGAACTGGTAATCGCGAATCTGCCTACAAGGTGGATTAGGGATATTATTACATTTTGTCTTCATTGAATCATTCATTATTTGCTATACCCACTTTTTAATCCCGTCGTCTTCACATTTCAAAGACAATTGGGATGATTATTAAGATTAGATTGGGTTAATGACTGGCATTTTAACGTTTCAGCGGGTATTTTCTGCCAATCTCTAGCTGAAATCGACAGTTCAACTACAGATGAACAGAATGCTGGAATTTTCATTGAAACAATTTTGCGAAATCTTTTGGAAATTAGTGGATCTGGATGCTCATCAGTTAGACATGTATTAAATGTAAGAATCAAGATTGTTCCTTTCTTTTTCATGTTTCAACAAAAATGATTTTCCTTTTATTAACGATATTTGAAATAAGCTCTTCTTGCCATTGATTTATTTCAGTCGGAACATAAAAAATCGTTGCACTGCATGGCCAATAATGGATCGAGTAGATCCTTTTGCGATTCAATAGTGAATTATTTTGCCGATTGCACAAATACCCTGGTGGAAACCATAGAATCTTGCGCGGATCCACGTTTTCGTGGAATTGCAAACGCCTTGGTTACTTCTCTAGTCGCTCAAGCCTCTTTTATGTGCAACACAGATGGAGAGCATCTGCTGGGTAAGAATAAAACTCTATGGCAAGCATCAGCCATAGATGCATCTATATATCCTTGATTTTTTCAGAAATATTCAACCCATGTGTTATGGAAACCTTCATTTTCCAAAAGAGGGGAAGTGATTCTGGAAAATGTATATCCACTTTTGTTGGGGAAATAAACCAGATTAGCAGAACAAAAGATAAAGCATTACTTTCATTAATTTGCAAGTAAGTTACCACACTGTCCTGTTAAGCCAGAGTTTTTTCTCTATGCTCTAGATGCAAAGACCATAGAACTTATAGTAACATATAAGAATGTTGTAAGTTCTATGGCAAAGAATCTCTAGCAGTATGTCTATGGTCTAGACCACGGATATTTAGAACCATACTATAAGTTCTATGTTCAGAACGCTCCAATTTTCTCTTCATGATACAGAAGATGTTACAAATTTCATCGTGTTTTCAGAGCTCTATCAAATGTCAAGAATTGCATAAAGGAGCCGTTTGAATCCAACTGTCCCAACAAAATAACCCGGAATACATTGGAAGAGATTTACAATACCAACGTTAAAGTGTGTTCGAATTAAAATGATGTGGTATATTGAAAAAAAAAAAGAGTAGTTGTAAAAATGACTAGTTTTATTATTAGATTTTTCAAGCATAAGTTAACATATTATATAGATGCATCTATCATGTTATATAAAAATAATTATTACATATAAAATTGTCAAGGTACAGCTTAAGGCACATTTATCACATACAAAAAAATATTCGTACATATGAAGCTAAATAAATAACTATCCAAAACTTTCAAAACATTAGAGAATTATTCATCATGAGAATTAATCATATTCGTTACATTAACAATACAACTTTGTGTTAATACTTGATACTGTTTTGCATAAAGCAAATACAAAAAAGCATTTTTTTTTCATTGAACACTAATAATCATTATGGCAGTAATGAAAAGTTCCTCATTGTCCAAAGAAAAATACACATTAAAGAATTCAAGCATATTACAGTTTAGACTAACCTGTTACTCTTATAAATTACCAGAATTTAAGTAGAACCCCTTTCAATTATCAAGTGCTCTGAGCATGTTAAGTTACACTATTTAAAATAGATGATTTACAAAAGTACCAATGATTTTAACGAACTCTGGATATTTTCTTAGCTTTATCAACACAAGGTGGAGGAATTGGGGGCTTGTTAGTGGAATACCTATTGAACAATATCCGGTACTGTTCACTCTTCAGAAATTCCACAAGGTGACTCAAACCAAGCTCTAGCTGTTTCTTTATGGGATTAACCCATTCGTTTCCTTCAAATTTAAAGACAGACTTATTGGATGTCATGTCCAGGTTTCCAACCTCAGGTGGCAATATTGTCAAGCGATTTCCTTGAATATGCAATTCTCTCAAACGAGACAATTCACCGATCTCTTTCGGAAGCTCAATCAAGTCGTTCTCTCTCAGTACTAAGATCTGGAGTTGCTTCAGATTCTTAATGTCACTTGATAGATACTCAAAGTCGTTATCTGCTAAATACAAGGCACGAAGAGTAGCCATCATGAAGAAATTACCAGGTAAGGTCTTTTCGTTCAAATTATTGTAGGACAAATCCAGAACCTCAAGAACTGGGAAGGCGCCAAATCCTCTAGGTAAGTTGTACAAGCGATTCATGGAAAGGTTCAATATTCTCAATTTAGGCATTGAAGACAACGATAATGGTAGTTCTTCAATGATATTATTGGAGAGAGTTAATATCTCAAGGTTTGTCAAGTTGGCCAGTCCAGGTGGTACAACAGCTAACTTGTTGTGGCTCAAAGTCAGTCTTGTTATATGATTCATATCTAATATTCCAGGTAACTCTTCGAATAAACTTATGTTTTTGTCAACAAGATCTATTTCCAAAATGTTGGATTCCACTGCTTCTTCCAAAACCTTCTTTACTTTCGCCATTTTCAATAAGGTCTTTCAAATTTTCTCTTTATTTTATCGGGGGAAATAGGATGCAATTTAATTTAGAAATTTGGAATAAATAGCATCCACAAATTGTTGGGAAACAAAATGCATAGAAGGAGGGAGACAAACTCGGATTTCTGTTAACCAAATATGGTAATGTAGTATTCACCATCCTAGCATCATTAATGAAAAGAATATCTGATTTACTCTTTATTGCAGCAAGTTTGGCAAAATATTAATAAGAATTTCATAAAAAAATTTTTTGATAAAAAGCAATGTTGCCAAATGATTATTCTGAAGATGTAACTAAGATTGCAATACTTCTCCTATAAAAAAATTAAGCATTTATGTATAGCTAGTGAATTGTTCTTATCGATAGTTTTTCAGAAAATTGAAAAGGCAAACCATTATTCCAACAATTTCCTGAGCATTTTCTCCGAAATTTCCCGGCAATGAAGAAAAGTTGTCGCATCTGGCGACAACGTTGAAGCCGGAGAAAATTTCTCTAGAGCAGACAAAAATCTGTCCAATATCTATGGTATCATAGTTATATTTCTCTGGTTTGATCATCTGTTTTGAGGCATGTCACATGTCAGATTCAGACGTCAGAAAATAAATATTTATATAGTGAGAATTCAAGAAGAGAAGTGAAATTCCATTGTTTATATTCGCGAATTGATTCTTTTTACTAAATTATCTCAAGAAAAGCGATGAAATGAACCCTAGGAACCCTTGTCGGACCTCCCATCCAGTTAAATTCAACAAGAATCTACAGGATTTTCTCAGGCTCAGAGAGTTGGGACAAAGTAAACCTCCTGGCTTTGATGACTTTATTGCTGCCAAAGTTTACACTAGAATCGAGAAATACGCGACACTCACACAGAACGAGCCACCAAGAAGGTACGGTGGAGTGTTCAATTTAGAATTCAGCAAAGACGGGTAAGTCTGACTTATTCATTCAAAGGAAAAATGCATACCGATGTAAGAAATTCATTGCAGGCGACTCTTAGCAGCAGCTTGCGAAGAAAAAAGTGTTCTATTATATGATGCTGCCACTCAGAGATGCTTCAAGACGATCTCAGATGCACATTCTAATTGTGTGAATTGTGTAAGGTGAGGATGTACAAATATTGCCAATGATGATGGTTGTAGTGTGGATTCTTGGTTGATATGGTTGTGTGACGTTTTTATAGTGTTTGGTCAATTTATTAGTGTATGTTTAGGTTTTTAGATTCACATACATTTGCCACTTGTTCTGACGATAAAACTATTAAACTATGGGACCTGAGGAATCTGCGAAAGGAAACAAGGTCCTTGTATGGACATTCGAATTGGGTAAGTGAATTATTGAGTATGAGGTGAGTTATCCTTGAGTCGGGAAATATAATGAAACATTTTCCAGGTTAAGAATATTGAGTATTCGGAATCTGAAAATTTGTTAGTCACATCTGCTTTCGATGGTAGTATTTACACTTGGGACATTAAAGGAGACAGCGAAAACAATACACCTCACAATACGGCCTTTCTAATGAACGGCATTATGAGAACAAAGTTATCTCCAGATGGAGAAAAAATGGTCATTTCGACCACCAGTGGATATATGATAATTATACACAACTTACACTTGTCCTCACTTGCAACAGACCTTGGGAATTTCAAAGTGAGTGGTTATTTTTTAAAGTTCATATTCGTCATGAGAATTTTGTAGAATTAATTGGAAATTTCGATTCTACTGATTGAATGATAGTTTTTCGGTGTTTTTCAGCCAGACATATACAGGTTGATGCAACAAACAGAGCAAAACTTCCCGGCCGGCAACATTTACAATTTTTTGTTTCATCCTAGCCGAAGAAGAAATCGAATCGAATTCATCGATGATTTTCCTGATAGGGCTGAAGTTATAAGTTCCCTTCAGATTCATCCCCACGGTTGGAGCGCATTGTCAAGGAATATCAACGCTGATGAGAGTGAAGATGTGAGTACCTTGAAACTAAATATAACTTTCTTTTTATTTTGTCCGGAGTGCATTTTTGAAGAACTTCCCTTGTCCATTATGTATTGGAGTATGGTATGAACCGATTATTGAGAATATTTTCAACAGTGGACCTGCGTACACGACATCCAACTGCGAGAGCCCTCAGAGTACTTGGACTACGTAACGGTGGACGAAAGTAACGCATTGACTGACACAGACGACGAAGGATTCAGTAGCAATAACAAACCGACCGACCTGTGGGTCGGTTTCGTAACAAACGATTTGGTGAACCACGAGAGAGGACCGGGGCCTCGAGCCGCACTAGATTTACCCCCTTTCAGATCGATGAACAGCGGACTGTTGGGAAGGAACGCCTACAAAACTTTCCTCAGACAGTACCCCCATTATCAAAATAAGTTAGTTAGGAATTTGCCTCGTTTGACGCATTTCATAAAGGAGGAAAACGTGGGCAAAGGGTTTATAAAGGAAGTTTGTTTCTCCAAAGACGGGAGAGTTATCTGCTCTCCTTACAATAAAGGGGTGAGGATCCTAGGATTCAGTGAAAGTGCTCAAGAATTACCGGATTGTTTGCAGACGGAAACCAAGAAACTTTACACGCTGGTCGAAATGTCCGATTATCATTTAGACGTTGTTGTATGTTGCAAGTTCAACCCTGTACATATGAAATTGGTCAGCGGGTGTTTAGGGGGTGATATTATTTGGTATGAACCATATCTATGATTTTATTGTAATGTTAGGTATTATTAAATTTTTTCAATATAAATCGTTAAATGAAGTCTTTTATTTCTGATCGAACTTCACCTGAATGAAGAATTTACGATGCAATCTGGCAACATCGTGGTCATAGCTTGTGTTGGCAGGTTTGTGCATAGAACTTACATTATAAGTTCCATGGGTTTGTGTCAATCATAGAATATTCAATCTCTATGTGTCGAAATTCTACCTAGAAACTTGGAATTTTCAATATAGTTATGGATCTCGAATGCCGCAATTAAGTCCGAAAGTATAAACCCACGCATACCGGCTCAACCATCCCATCAATCTAAAGGAATTATATTTTTTTCAATATCATCAAGTGAACCGCAATCAAAAATGGCTGACCCAGGTGAGATTTTGTCCAACAAACTAGAGAAACTTGCGTTAAGTCCTCTATGCCCTCCGTTAAAACATGAGACTACAAATTTCCGAAGATATTGGCTAGGAGCATAGAATAACTGGAGAGAAGGCTCCCCTACGAAAATGAACTGCCAAAAACGTCCGAACTTGTCAGTTCGCCGCAAGGCTACGAGATGGCGACAACGTCGTTCGTTCCTACAACATGGCTATCCTTAATAAAATTATCTTTAATGGTTATTCGTTGTTATTACTTATTAGGTCCCATTTATTACTATATCATAATATATATTCTTTTGAAAGAAAGCAATACATACTTTTTTTCGTAAATCCGACAATATAATGCATATAGCACGTGTAAAGAAATGGCTACAAGGATCAGATTGAATATAGGAAGAAAAATCTGTTTCCTGCTCCGAATCTAAGTGTTAGCAGAGGGAATGTAAACGGGGTACCATACAATTTTGCGTATAATACACGAGAACAGATAAAACCTCAGTCTTCCCGTATAATAATAATAATACTTACCTGAATGTTCCCTTTTTCCGATAAGGATATTGTTTTGACAAATTTATTACCGATCACAGACTTCCCATATAATTGCGCATAAAAAGTTGATTAGAATAAAGCGATGATATGTCATCAATATTGTCTATGTTATGATTTATGGCCATTTTCAATTAAAAAGAGGCATAAATGTATCAATAACAATGACAGCCACATTATATTCTTTGCAATTGTAGCGCCATAGAACAAAATATCTGACATGTTACTGAATAAAGGATCTCAGCGTTATCTATCGGGCGTCACACGAAACTCTAACCTCCGCCGTTATTGGCAGTTCAAAATAATCTGTCGAGCGTATGAAGCCTTCCCTCCAGTTATTCTATGCTCCTCCATATTGGTAAGGATTTTAAAGAGAATTTCAAAATATCTTTATATCTCCAATGTAACTTACTGCCATTTTATTTTCTCTCTAGTTTTCACCTTGTTGAGTGTTTTTATATTAAAGATGTCCACGTTTACGTGAATCAGTTCAAAATGTAAACCCGATGAAGGCTAATAATTACATTATTTTGGCGAAATAATTGTTGTTTAGCGGTTTTGAAATTTAAGTTTGTTTTTGTTGACATTACTTTTCTCTATGATTACTCATAAGTTTTGCAGCGTTGTCAGATCATGACCCTGAGTTTTTCTTTAGGATTAGGATATTTTTCCATGAACTCTACCATCTTCATTTCAGATCAGTATTCTAACCTTATTACAGAAGAAAACATTGGGTAAGCCATAAAAAAAAGAATCTTAGATTTAAACTGTAAGTTTATTGAAAGAACTAATTCTTGTTGACACATCACGTTTCTAGGTTAATTTTAAATTATCACAAATTTCATTCTGAACTCAAAAACAATGACCACAAATCACTTGCAAAATTGAATATATTGCAATCCGTGCACTTTCGAGTTGAAACTAATTTAAATCAGTACAATGTCAACGGCATAAAAAATAAAGTAATACACACACATTCTAAGTTCTTTTTGAAATTTAAAATATCTTACAACTATTATAAAACATGTTGGAATTTTTTAAGAATGTTTACGAGATGAAATGATTCTTAAGGTATTTCATCATCCCGAATGTTCTGAAGCGTTTGACTCCTATAACTTTGAAGAGTGCATCGTCGCAGATTGCAAATTGTTTGTTGTTAGGGTCGTACAAGTTTTTGTCTTTGATGATAGCCCAGATTTCCTTGACCACCTCGTGCCTGGCCATCGACTCTTGGCCAACTAGTGCTGCCAGTTCTTTTGAGAGTGTCATTTGCTTGGTGTAACCACCACCTCCACGTTTAGCTCCACCCTGAAAGAAAAAAGTGAGTAATAAATAATGCACAACACTCCTTTACTATAAAAAAAAAAATTCAATCAAACTCTGTGTTCACTTACTCCTTTCTTTGCCTTTTGTCCTTTGCCCCAATCTTCATCAGAGTCTGATTCAGAGCCCTTCTTCTTCTTGGGGGGCAATTTCCTGGTCTTGAAAGGCTTGCCCTTGGCAGACTTCTTTGGAGAATATTCTTCTTCAGAGTCGCCATCTTTGGACGGCTCACTAGCGTCTGAATCCTCATCTTCGGAATCGTCTTTTGGACGAGATTTTGGGGCAGCCTTTTTGCTCTTCTTCGCTGGTGGTTTCTTTCCAGTAGATCCACGTTTTTTCTTCTTGTCAGCGTCGGAGTCCTGGAAAAATATTAATATGGATAAAGAAGGGATTCATTTTATATTTGTGTTGACTCACTTCCTCTTCTTCCTCCTCCTCTTCTTCTTCTTCATCTTCAGGCTCGTCATCATCCTCCTTTTTCTTGTTTTCTATGAACTCCATGACCATAGTATCGATCTCTTCTTTTCTTGACAAGAGGTTGCAATCTAGTTTCTTCTCAAGTTCCTGCCTCACCTTTTTGACAGATGTTTTGGAAAGGTCCGCATCCTCAAGGATTTCTTTAGTAAAAAAAAATATCAAAATAACTTTCCACATTCATCATACTCACATCAACGATTATTATTAGAGACTGTTGCCATGGCAACCAATTTTAATTTTTAAATTCGCTCATTTTTATTATGAATATGGCCAAAAATAGTGGATGAGTACTTTTTGCACACCAAATGATTTGATTTTGCAGAAAAATCATGTATCCGTAGTCAAATTATAAACCCAATTTCGTTATAAACAAAAAAAATATATTTCTATGGTTTTATTTCGTAATTCAATTCGATTCTTGAAATAAATGATCCCTATCCCTCGTTTGGAACAGAGCGAAATCAGAATTATACAGTCGCAGATTTTCGATCAATATTGACCGAATTCAGGTAGAGGAAAATGGCGATTGAAAAAAAAATACCGCCAAAATTTCTGAAACCTATTCAAGTCCCTAAGAGAATTGATTAATCAAGAAAAACCTGGACGTTTCTTGAATTCTGGAAGAATGTAAACATTTTATGCTATCAGAACAAATGCATCTTTTGCTTTGTGTGTGGGTGCTATGCAAAATAGCGCTTGGCTTCGAAAGCCATAATGCAAGTACAGGAAATCCTTGAAAGTCAGATAAAATTAATTTTGCGAGTGAATCCCCCACATTCACTTGAATATACACGCATAATCATAAACCCTATCGCATTTCATTCAGAAATACTCGATAATATACACGAACATGAAGATAAATACAATTATCGCCCAAGCTTGGGGTCGCTCCAACTAAATTCGCCAAAACATAAACTGTGTAAATACAGTTTTTCCTCGAAAGACACCGATATCAAATTGAAGAGGAAAAAAATCTAAGTCGATTTCATGCGAGCATCACGATTGCACAAAGTGTATTTTCCGAGATATTCGAATTTAAAAGTCAGCTATGCATATTATTGACAGAGCGTCTAGCAGCCATTGTTTACACGGAATCCTGGCAAAAATAATGCTCAAGAGTAAACCCTTCGATTTTCACCGTCAACCCAAGAAATCGCAGAGGAAAAAATTTGTCAGAAAAAAATTAGGACCTTAGTTTTATGCATGCGACAAACAAAAGTATTGTAATTTAGGAATAATATCAACTTACCGGCAATTTCTTTTTGCAGCTCTTCTTCGGATATGTCAGCCATGTCGATGAACAGAGAAGTAACACAACTAACAAGGATAAAAGATCAACAGCGGAATGTTTTTGAAGTAGCGTTGCTCGAATATCCCAATACAGCTCACCACGCAGCTACGTTCCCTCGGTTGTATTCGACTTTTGTTAGACGGAAAGGTCTAATTAAAATTCATTCGAGTACAACAAGGATAGAAAAATACTGAAAACGACAATAACCGATGTTTGAAAACGAGCCTTGCCATTGGCGGTTTCAAGTTAATTCGAAAAAATAAATATCTTCTCCTCAGCGTCCGCACCTTTCCTTTTCTGCTTTTGTTGGAGATATTGATTTTAATTGTTTATGGTTTCGACGAATATTGGAAATATCTACATCAGATTATCACGGGGATGATTTCAAAAGCAATATGCCTGGGAAATATCCGGCATTTGCTTTATTGATCCAGCTCTACGTTCCATATTCATGTTTAAGCCTAGAAATTTATGGGAATTTTGTTGTCATAAATTCTCCAAATTAATTCTGAAGAGCTTTCTTAAGAAACATAAACTCGCATAATCGATTTGTAATTTTGTGAATTTGTGCAAAATGAAAATTTCAAAATGTGGATATTAGCGCAGAATGTAGAAATGATATCTACATTTACAATCAATATTCCTGACCTTATTCGTTTTTGAACACTGCCCCGACTTGACGTTTAATCTTAACCTCACTTTCTTGCCCTTGTTGATGTTTTTGTAGTGTCGGTCGAATTAATTCATGATATTTTCAAAATGAGACCCTATGAGGATAAGGATTCAATAATTTTAGCTTCTGGTGGTTACGACCACACGATTAAATTCTGGGAAACCCACACTGGTGTTTGCAAACGAACAGTTCAACATGCCGATTCTGTAAGAGTAAGAACGAATCAGTTATGAGTATTTGAGAAATGTTTGAATCGAATTACATAGGCGATTTTTTCAGCAAGTTAATGCATTGGAAGTGACTCCAGATAGGGTTTATCTTGCAGCTGCATCATACCAACACATATTCATGTACGATTTAGTTACTAACAATGCTAGTCCTGTTATAAACTTTGAAGGGGCTTCTAAGAATATAACAGATATAGGTAAGGTCTAGGAACCATTTTTTGGTGTGAGCTTTCGTGATATAAGAATCAACGTTCATTGAATTGTTTGGATTCTAGGTTTCCAACAGGACGCAAAATGGATGTATTCTGGCGGTGAAGACTGTAAAGCCAGGATTTGGGACTTGAAGGACTCTGCTTCCCAAGCACCAAGGTGCTACAATGCTGGCAATCCAATTACAAGTGTCACACTGCACCCTAATCAGGTAGAATTGTTTATAGGAGATCAAAACGGTATAATACATCGTTGGGATTTAAAGACTGATCAGACTGACCAAATTGTGAGTAACAGGTCCACCAATATTACAATTGATCAGAAATGGTATCAGTGGACAAAGGATTTTGTTTGGAGACGATATTTTTGTATGCTTTAGATTCCTGAGCAAGATGCAATGATCTTAGGTATAGCAATAGATCCTTTAGGACATTACATGGCAAGTGTAAACTCTAAAGGTAGATGCTATGTCTGGGAGCTACAAGGCAGTTCTGAAGAACCTACAAAGATCAAACCAAAGTTTAAATTCGACGCTCACAATAAATATGCTCTGAAGGTTTTATTCAGTCATGATTCTTCGTGAGTTCCGTTTTTACTAATTAAGTGGATTATTTTTGTATATATGACTGTTTTCATGTTGAAACTGTAGGTTACTGGCTACCACATCTGGGGATCAGAGCACGAAAATTTGGTCGATGAAAGATTTTTCTCTGATTCGAGAGTTGAAACAAGAAGGGCAAAGATGGGTTTGGGACGCTGCTTTTAGCGGGGACGATCAATATATTTTTTCGGGTGAGCATTTTTAATTTGATTATTCCTATAAATAATTGAATTGATGCAGCTTCGTCTGATGGAAATGTCAGATTGTGGAACGTGGCAAATGGGAACATCGAAAGGGAGTATGCCGGACATCAAAAGGCAGTAACAGCAATCGCTTTCAAGGATGCTACAGGTTCATCATGAAACAAACTCGAAAAAAATTACGTGCAAATTTATACTGAGTATAAGACCCCTGAGTTGAACGCTAAGACTAAGATGGATTATTTCAACAGGAACTATCTCGAAAGAAAACCATAATAATAATAAATTATGTATTGTATAATATTCCAGTGCGTTGAAATTTTGTGTTACATTTGTTGATAAATTAATTTTATAATAAATATTGTTTTAACTGTGTTCTATAGTTTCTGTGAGTTCCAGTTGCATCTGCTTATTGTCTGTCCTTCCTCTAAGCCCAAATAGATACTGTAAAGGTTTGGGTACGTTTGTACCGTTCTCTCTCTTGGTCTGAACACCTTGGTCTTTGAGATCGTAAGTTTGAACCTTAGCCGGACACAAGCCAGCGCATTCTTCTGTTTGAGTTGAGGACGTCTTGCAGTGGGAAAGTTTTGCCTGAAAAAGTTATTTTGGCAACGTCGTTCCGAAAACTAAGAGTTTTTTCAGTAAATTTTATTCTGTTCCAGAAAAAAAAGTGTTTGTGTTAAAATAGACAGAAAAATGAAAGAGTTTAGTTTTTATACAGTTCATTATTGCTTCGTAATCTAAACTAATTCAAATATATTTTAATACAAAGTTCATTCTCTTCTTCAACGTTTTACTTCATAATTTGTCCCTATATCTCCCTCAATCTTTAAATTGAGAACGATAATGAGACAAATAAAAGGGTAGAATGTTAGAGAAGGGAATAGACTTTGTAGTAAAATACTAAAACTAAAATAAATACTAAAATTTGGAGGACTAACTCCTTTAAAAGTAATTTTAAATCAAAGTCCATTTCATTCTTCAACATTCTACTTCATTACTTGTCCCTATATCTTTCTCAATTTTTAAATTGAGAACGATGTTAACACAAATAAAAGGGCAGAATGTTTAGGAATGCAATAGACTTTGTATCAAAATACATTTAAATGACTAACTCAGTCAAATGTATTTTAATACAAGGTTCATTCCCTCCCTCAACATTCTACTTATCATTTGTGCCTATATTTTTCTAAATTATCAAATTGAGAAAGATATAGGGACCAATAATGAAGTATAATGTTGAAGAAGGCAATGAACTTTGTTTTAAAATACATTTGATTGAGTTTAGATTACGAAGCAATACTACAGGGTGTATCCAACACAAATCATATCTTCTGAGATATATTTTGTTCCTAAATGTGCAAAATTTGTCGTAGAATTATGTAGATTCATTTTAAGAATATACTTATTTCATCCTTTTCTTTCATCTAATATTCATATTAATATGACCTTGAAGGAATGGATACCTAATGAGTAAAAGTCATATATTGTTAGTTTTTTGTATGAAAATGATATCGTTACCAGAAGAAGAGCTTCTCTTTTGAGGTCCCATATGTTCCACTTGTAATTTGGAACTATAGTCGGAGGAATGGGGTGGTCTAAAGTTTGACACTGAACTGAAAAGGTTTCTGCTTCAACTTCTTCAGGAGGAATCAATCTGAAAATGTTAAATTGAAGAGAATTTTCGTGTTATTCAGTGTTTTCTTTATAATTTCTTCAATAAAATAAATTCAATGTTTTAAGTTGAGAAGAACCCACTCTTCAACATCCTTAATCGCTACCAAATCATCGTAGACTCCTAGGAAATGAATCATTTCAGGTTTTCTCCTAAACAACTCGAGAGCTCTATTCACGCATCTGAAATAAACACGTAAGAACACGTTTGATATTTCTCAAATTTGACTTTATTACATTTTACACTCCAAGTTGAACATATTCATGGCCATAGGTTCCGAAAAAATGTAATGCTTGTTCTCTCCCTCCACGAAACCTATTTTGGGGTTTCCAGGAATCAGAGCGCCATTCGTCATCACCATTTTCCACGGACAAAAACCTAGAAACTTTATCTTACTTGTTAACGATCGAATGGACACTCCAAGAAATTATAGTACGCTTATAGATTCATACAAACCCTGGTGCATCGACTCATAAGAAAAAATCGTGACCAAAAATGGTAGATCAAAACGGCACTCTAGATTTTAGATCGGATCCTACTTCCGGAATAATCCGCAATATTTCACGTTCGTGGCGCTATTGCAACAATGTAAAATAGAGCGACCCCTTTCGAGAGAAATGAAAAGTAACACCTCATCCCAGTGCCAACCATAGAATTCAAAGTAACTATAAGCTCTATGGTGCCAACACCAGGTCTTCTATGCATCTATGTACGCTTGCCAGTCGAATGATTTTACTGACCTCGAAATCTATCTTCTTGAGATTCTCGAACTGCTTCGGCAGCAAGACCTTGAAATCCGGATCTTCCGGAGGAACTATCTCCGTTCCGGACGGTATTCTCATCCTTTCCGCGTCGGTTTCCGGTTGATACCCGCCGAGAAGTTGCTCGATCACCCAGTCTTGCCGTTCGTATTCGGGGTAAGCGATCTGCTTCGCGTATATGGCGAGACTTACCAGCATGTCGTTGTACTTTCCCAAGAGCAACGCTTCATCTTGCATGCGAAACCATATCTTTGCTAGTTCTCTGAACATAGGCTATTTAAAAAAATAGGGGTACAGAAAAGTTTCAAGAAGAAGAAGTCTGCCATGTGTGAACTGAATCACAGAATCTAGAGCAAAGACAAGGTGCATAGACTACCAAAGACTTTTGAAAGTGAGTGTAAATCTATGGCGAAGAAGTGGGCCATCTCTGTGAACTGTATCACAGAATGCATAGGACATCAAGAGCAAAGACAAGGTGCATAGAATACCACAGACTTTCGAAAGCGAGTGTAAATCATAGAGAAATTCTTTTCTCTATGGCCTGAATAGGTGCGTGAGATTTCACTGAAACTTACGAAAACTTGATATGCTGGTACCGCAATCATGTACTGAACGCTTTCGTTTATCCTCTCGTACATTTTCTTCAGTTTTTCCGATATTTCCTCCTCTCTGTCCTCGATTTTCGTCATTTTGGACATCAGTTGTCTATTCAATACACACATTAAGGTAAGATCTGTTTATATTCGAAGAAATGTGAGACATTTGTACCTGATGAAAATCTCGTACTGACGGTACATGACCAGGAGGTTTTTGATGCGTTCCACGTCGTTCGCGGTCACCCCATCTGGCATGTCCACGAAATTTAACTCGTAAGCGTTTGATTTGATTCTCGTTGGGATAAAATGAATGTCCAGTATGGTGGTTAAAACGTTCACTTTCTGCATTATGGTGAGCAGCAACTTCTGCAATTCTTGCTGCATGGCTGCGAGCGCTTTTCTCAGGAGTTTCGGCACTGAAAATGATGCGGCCACAGAAATAATCTATATTTACTGTTTTCGCTCAGGGTTAGGTTATGTCATTTATTTGAATTTTACCCACAGAACTCACATTATAACCATAATTTCTATGATTTTACCGCGCACCTGATGTGAGTGCGGATTCTATGGATTCGAAGCTTGTAGTTAAAAATCGAATGTCATAGTTATTGTTCTTCTGGTTTGATTGTGATATAGAACAGTTACATTATCGAAGAATACAATTCGATGTCGTTTCTTTGTTTACAGGTAATATTTGTTGAAATTAGTGTTAATAGTAATTCTAACCTAATCTTTGTTCTAGGACCACCATAGAAATAACTACAACTACTTCAATCGGGATAGAACGGGTGAGTGACTGTAAATTTTGATCAATTATGGTTTCACTTACGTCAAATCGCGGAATGGGGATGCGAAAATGAAAAATAAAGCTTACCGTCTTCTATTCCTTCGCCGCTTTTCCCGCAAAACCTGTTGAACAGCCTGATTCCAGCGACCAACTCGCTAAATTCGTTCAGTCTGTCTTTCTTGTCGGAACTTGATCTGTTTACGTAGTCTCTGACTTCTTGTTCCGTCAATACGCTGCGAAAAGCAGTCTGAATTTCCCTGAATACCTATAAATGGAGCTTTAACTGTATATATTATATCAGATTCTAAACCTATGACACAGATCAAGATGCATAGGATTCATAGAGTTATCTATGTATAGATCCAATTCTAAATCTGTGGCATAGTTTAAGATGCATAGAGTATTCTATGAAAGTTCGAAATTCAATAATTCCATTTGACAGTTGGAAACCCAACGGGGGCTCTGGATTATGTCACAGAGAATTGTCGACAAGTGTGGGACATTTTACGAAAACGACCCGATAGTTTTCAGCTTCAGGATGTAATTCCGCCGTGAGATAACATCGGATATTATTCCGTCTGATCTGAACCAATACAATCACGAATCAGCGAGACAGATCTCGTTGGCACGTGGCTTCTGAGTAAACCGTGTTTGCGTTGGATTCCGCGAAGTGTAGTTTCGAAATTAACCGTTAATTCCGTATCAAACGCGGCGTTTTATGTCGTTTCGAATTGTTGGGATCGCACTGTTCGAGCGGCATCGATCGACCATTATTAGTTCATCAATTAATCGGATAATTTCTGATGGAAGTTCCGCTTGGGACCACCCGATTCTATACGCGCAGTGGCGGAGCGTGGTCATTGCCCTCTATGATCTCTCCGACTATTCACAGAAATATTTATTTTTATATTTTTTTAAATTTTAATATGTCTACGGCAATGATAAAGGTTATTTATATTCAACAAACTGATCGACTGCTCTCAGTGGTCTTGCTTCCTATATACAGAGTGATTCTTTGACGCGTACAAATATAGTGCCAAATACGTGTGAGGCTCGCGTTGAGAACAAATATTGTGTGGGCGAGCCACTGGAGCGAGCGGATCCAAACCGAAATAAATTCCAATTACGGTTCAATTGGATCCAAATTATATTTATGACGAGATGAGAGCTATTTGTGAAACAACCGTTAAAGGGGATATAAGTGAATTTATCGAAATAATTATTTTGAACGGAAATCTGATTATTGGGTTCATTGCTCAATTTGCGATGTGTTTGTCAACAAGGCGGTCTGTTTATTCGAGGATAAAATTACTAATGAATCTCTCCGAAACATACTTTCTAGAATGGCACTAAATAAAAATATTCCGACATCGATTCGAAAAAATCTCACAAATATACAGGATGTTCCTAATTTGGAGACATAAACGAAAAGGGGAAATTCCTTGCATGATATTAAGGGGCAGTATCACCTTTTGAATCGTGGTAAATCTCCATTCAAAAGTGGTCTCTTTATTTCACGAGTAACTACCCTAATTTACGACGTAGAGACTTAATTTTTTTTTAAATTGAAGTTGAAGAACGTCCCGAGGGCAAATAGTTTTCTTTTTTTCGATTCAATTAGTTTTTCAATTAAAAAAACCATGGTTATCGTTAGATCTGGGGTTATTGAATATGTTTTTCGTTTTTCATGAGTACAAACTATATTTTTGAAATAATCATGAAAATTTTTGTAGTTTATAGAAGATTAAATTGCCGAGGGCGAATAGTTGCGATTTTTTCCAAAAAATGATGAATAACCGTCGGAAAAAATCATCAAGTGTAGTTTCCAAAACGCTGAAGTTCAACCTGTTTTTTTTAATTTAAAAACTAATCAAATCGAAAAAATCGCAACTATTCGCCCTCGGCAGATTAATCTTCTATGAACTACAGAAATTTTCATGATGATTATTTTAAAAATATAGCTTTTGTACTCATGAAAAACGAAAAACATATTCAATAACCCCTGATCTAACGATTACCATAGTTTTTAATTGAAAAACTAATTAAATCGAAAAACAGAAAACAATTTGCCCTCGGGACGTTCTTCAACTTCAATTTAAAAAAAAAAATCAAGTCTCTACGTCGTAAATTAGGGTACTTACTCGTGAAATAAAGAGACCACTTTTTATGTACATATATACCTTCGAGGTCCCTACGCATTCACCATTTTGCAACATGTTTCTTTTATTTACCCCACCAAGAAAAAGAATTTTCGACGCCCCTGTTTTGATAATGGAAAGTGCCAGCCACTATAACTATAAACTACAACGAAAAATTTTTGCTATACCTACATTGGAAACATGTTAAGATAAAATTCGAAGTTTAAAAAAATAATAAGAGACAATCATAAACGGGAAATAGAACAATTTTTCCATCAAAATCAGGGTTAAAAACGTACAACCTAGGAGCATAGAATAACTGGAGAGAAGGCTCCCCTACGAAAATGAACTGCCAAAAACGTCCGAACTTGTCAGTTCGCCGCAAGGTCACGAGATGACGACAACGTCGTTCGTTCCTACAACATGGCTATCCTTAATAAAATTATCTTTAATGGTTATTAGTTGTTATTACTTATTAGGTCCCATTTATTACTATATCATAATATATATTCTTTTGAAAGAAAGCAATACATACTTTTTTTCGTAAATCCGACAATATAATGCATATAGCACGTGTAAAGAAATGGCTACAAGGATCAGATTGAATATCGGAAGAAAAATCTGTTTCCCGCTCCGAATCTAAGTGTTAGCAGAGGGAATGTAAACGGAGCACCATACAATTCTGCGTATGGTACACGAGAACAGATAAGACCTCGGTCTTCCCGTATAATAATAGTAATACTCACCTGAATGTTCGCTTTTTCCGATAAGGATATTGTTTTGACAAATTTATTACCGATCACAGACTTCCCATATAATTGCGCATAAAAAGTTGATTAGAATAAAGCGATGATATGTCATGAATATTGTCTATGTTATGATTTATGGCCATTTTCAATTGAAAAGAAGCATAAATGTATCAATAACAATGACAGCCACATTATATTCTTTGCAATTGTAGCGCCATAGAACAAGATATCTGACATGTTGCTGAATAAACGATCTCAGCGTTATCTATCGTGCGTCACACGAAACTCTAACTTCCGCCGTTATTGGCAGTTCAAAATGATCTGTCGAGCGTATGAAGCCTTCCCTCCAGTTATTCTATGCTCCTAGTATATACCTTCGAGGTCCCTACGCATTCACCATTTGGCAACATGTTTCTTTTATTTACCCCACCAAGAAAAATAATTTTCGACGCCCCTGTTTTGATAATGGAAAGTGCCAGCCACTATAACTATAAACTACTACGAAAAATTTTCGCTATACCTACAATGGAAACATGTTAAGATAAAATTCGAAGTTTAAAAAAATAATAAAAGACAATCATAAACGGGAAATAGAACAATTTTTCCATCAATATCAGGGTTAAAAACGTACAACCTAGGAGCATAGAATATCTGGAGAGAAGGCTCCCCTACGAAAATGAACTGCCAAAAGCGTCCGAACTTGTCAGTTCGCCGCAAGGTCACGAGATGGCGACAACGTCGTTCGTTGCTACAACAATTAATAATATAATAATAATTTAATAAAATTATCATCAATGATTATTAGTTGTTATTACTTCTTAGGTCCCATTTATGACTATATCATAAAATATATTCTTTTGAAAGAAAGCAATACATACTTTTTTTCGTAAATCCGACAATATAATGCATATAGGATATAGCACGTGTAAAGAAATGGCTACAAGGATCAGATTGAATATAGGAAGAAAAATCTGTTTCTCGCTCCGAATCTAAGTGTTAGCAGAGGGAATGTAAACGAGGTACCATACAATTCTGCGTATGATACACCAGAACAGATAAAACCTCAATCTTCCCGTATAATAATAATAATACTTACCTGAATGTTCGCTTTTTCCGATAAGGATATTGTTTTGACAAATTTATTACCGATCACAGACTTCCCATATAATTGCTCATAAAAAGTTGATTAGAATAAAGCGATGATATGTCATCAATATTGTCTATGTTATGATTTATGGCCATTTTCCAATGAAAAAGAAGCATAAATGTATCAATAACAATGACAGCCACATTATATTCTTTGCAATGGTAGCGCCATAGAACAAGATATCTGACATGTTGCTGAATAAACGATCTCAGCGTTATCTATCGGGCGTCACACGAAACTCTAACCTCCGCCGTTATTGGCAGTTCAAAATGATCTGTCGAGCGTATGAAGCCTTCCCTCCTGTTATTCTATGCTCCTAGGTACAACAGGGCGTCATTAACAATTCCTGAAAATTTCATCCTTCTAACTTTACAGGAGAAGTGGCTATGACCATCCAAAAGCTCCAATAACTGTGAAAAGTTACATGATTAAAGTCACATTGAAACTCCATGGGGAATCCAATAACGCGATAATTTCTTGAGGGAAGCCATTTGAAAAAACAAACTTGACACGTTACTTCCGGTTTCACCGGAAGTAACCTGTCAATTTCGTTTGAGGTTAAAAAACATAGAAATCATAATATATATACTTACTCTAGAATGCTAATTCCTTCTAGTTCCGCAGCGAAAAACGTGCCGCATAGGCAACTGATTCACAATGTGCGCATGCTCACCATTAGGAAATTTCACGTAGAACGATGCCAAGTCCCTAAATGTTTTGTCCGTTCTATTTTAAGTTCAATATAATCAAACAATAAAAATATTCCATTGAGTAACAAACTTATTTTATACCTCATGCGCGACTTCCTACGACTATTAGGCACATTAATATCATAAGTGAATTGCAATATTTGTGGAATTGGTGAGAAAATTAGAGCAGTAATGTAGTAGGTTTCACTAAATAGATATAGACCGCGCAACACCGCTTTTTCTGTCTCATGGCAAATGACTTTGACATGACCTTAGTGAAAGTCTAGGCAGGAACGGATCCAGTGTCAGTCTGCAGCCACTGTTTAGTTTACTGCATAGACAAACTAGTTCACTGGTGCTTAACTGTTATTTTCGTGTTTGATATTTTTCGTGTGCATTTTGCTTTTGTTGTGTTCGATTTGGATTTTTTCGTATCCGATAAACAATGAACTGTATAGTGTTGTGGTGTCCTTGTCTTGACCCTTTCATTTCCCACTTAAGTATGTAAACTATGTGCTCCTTTTCATGCATATAAACTGTTAAAAATTTATGATTTACGCTTTGCTTTTCATTCGATTGACACATATCTATCCACTCGCACCATGAGATTGGTTCTTTATATAGCAAAAGAACGCAATTCATTATGAAAAATCATGAATTCTTGTGAGTAAATCATCTTTTAATGGATAATTCGAACTCGAAAATAAAATATGTTGAAGTAAAACTTTGCAGTTTCATTCAGATAACAGATTGATTTTGGAATATACTCGGAACTGAAAAAGACAAATGACTTGAAGAATGAATGTAGGTATCAGAATTCACTCATGAAACGATGCAGAGTAACGCATTGGCAGATGTACAAATGTACAATACATTTTCATGTTTCCACAATTTTTAGGAACACCGAAGAATAGAACTGTCCTTAAGGGATATATTAGTATATTTTGCTCATTTGATTTTTTTTCTGTACTTTACCAAAAGATTCGTTGTTTGTTAACCAGAATTTGTCTTCCTTGATCCTTGAATTAATTTTTATACCGAAACCGGGTTTTTTCAACGCCTGAAGAGGTTTTGGAATAATGAAAGATTTTCAGCTTATCTTCCAGTCGCTGATGATTCCAAATTTACCATTCAAATAGCTGTTGAAAATTATCAATATGTTCAAAACAACTAGTAAGTGTCGAATACTAATTATCAATTGATTGAATCCAACTGCAACAATAACAGCATAAAATTTTATTGAAGCCGACCCTGTTCAGAAACAACCTGATGGCACGTATGCGCGTTGTGGACCACACTGAGATTTTTACAACACTTTGGTCCAATTGATTTAGCATTCTAGAGTAAGTATATATATTATGATTTCTATGTTAAAAAAGAAGAAACCTGTAATTCATTTCTGAATCCCAACGCGGTAATTCCCAAACCTGAGCTGGTTTTTCGCCTAAAATTCGTTTCCGTTGATCACCGAACGAGCCAGCGTCTACCGGTACATAAATATCTGGCCCGTATGGCCGTTAAAATTCGAAAACCGAGATAAGGGAAGCCGACGCCATCAGGTTTTCTCTTTCGCGTACCTACCCCGAAAAGCTCTTACGTTATCGTGCGACGGGTTGCCCATTCCCGAGTGGAGGGCCATGTAATAAATCAGCTTCTTCTGGAATTTTCGCATCAGCTTCGGATCCGCGGTTCCCACGTTCTTCACCCTGAGGATGTCCTTCTGGAGCGGCACCAGCTTGGCCGTTAGCTGGGATCTCAGCTTCTTTATCATCTCCTGCGGATACGACATGCATTAATACTTTCAGGAGGGTTTCTTTCGCGAATAAAACTGTCGTCTTCACTCCCAATTCGCGAAGCTCGAATGGCGCTTGTTACGTCTATGCTCTTTATTATTACTCACTTAGAACATAGAACTAGGAGACGCAGCATCTATATATACTGGGTGAGTCTTTGACTTGTACATATATTTTAACTGTAGATTCCTCTCATCAAACGAAACACTTTTTTCCCATACCATTTTTCAAAATTCGGTTTCGTTTGGAAGATACAGGGTGTCAAAAATCCATGAAATTAACACTGTTCTTTCCATATATTCGGAACCGATATTTCGAATGAACTGAATTTTGGTTGATTGTTTACTCTATTCATGGTGTATATTCCTCAATTGAAACTTATTTCATATTTCTACTGGTAAAAAAGTTACAGTATAGTCGACTTATAAATTCACGCAAAAATACTATAAAAACACTTGAAAAAGATAAACGGTTGACGTTTTCGAAAGAATTAATTATTTTAGAAAACAAGAGTACTCTTATATTTTTTCAATAAAACGCGTCGTTCTCAAGTTATTCCTAATCGTATAAGATTGAATTAGAGGATTAAATCATGAATTTCAAGAATAACCTGAATGCTGTCCTGAGTTAAATCTCATCGAATATTATTTCTTCTCTGGTCTCTCAACAAGTTACCAACGTTATCAGAATGTTTATCAACTTTGTCAAGACTAAAATGCCTATGATGAAAAAACGTTTGATGTAGAGATATGTAATAATAATTTTCCACATTCGTGGGACATAAAATTGAATTCAAAGAAGCATGAAATTATACATTTTATAGGCAGTTTCTATTTAAAATTCATAAAGCGCGTTCGGCAATAGCATCCGAGAGCGGACGGATTTTTTAGTCACGTGATAACAGATTGTACAGATTTGTCAGATTTTTCTGTAATAAACGAACGCTACGGAGCATTTAGATCGATTTTTCTGTTGGACGTATGCAACGCCTTACCCGAGCCAGATATTAAATTAGAGCTTAAAGGTCTATTCGTCCGTAGAGGTAGTCTGGGTACTATTTTAATTCTTTTGTTATAGTTCTCAACATTTCTACACCTTGGTTGAGATGATTCAATATTTTGAATCATTATTTTTTTTATCAAACAACATTTTTTTATTTATTACTACACAACAAATAACATAAGACACGGAAATTCAACAGAGTGTTCAAGAATATTCGAAGCGGGATAAAAAATCCATTCACAAAGGCCGAAAAGTAATTTCTGTTTCTGTTCTGTGGAAAAAAATCCGTTTCCTCCGTCGAAATACACCGAGCAAAAAGATCTACATCCGATTGATCAGATTTTCTTGCCGTCCAGATGTGTACTCCCCTCAATCTGGATGTAATAAACGAACAGTTCAGATCAATCCGACCAGTCAGATGTCATTGCCGAACGCGCTTATTGTTACCGGTCCTTCAGCAAAATATCTATCGAAACAATATAACTCGTCACCAGAACGACACTACTATTACATCAATTCACTGAAAGTCATTTACATAATCATCACCTGTTTGCTCTGTAAATAAATAAAGCGTGAACTATGTTTATGCCGTGTATGGGATCACTGACTAACGTTTTGGGTTGGACTGGTAAACTGGTTGGAGACACAGAACAACGGTTTGTCTTGCGTGGCGGCTACATCCACGGCCTTCTGAAGGGAAGAGTATGCCGTGGCGACTGAAATTAAGAACGTAGTGCTATATTGGCGAGAGTCAGAACTACTCGTTTGGCATTTTCAAAAAGCAACGCCTAGACGCCTTTAGCGGTTGTGATAGTTCATCCGCTAACGATAGGGGACGTACTGCTTTCTTGAGTTCGCATTGTTTGGAGAGAAAATCGGCAATCTGGCATCGTCTTCTCTAGGGTTCTGTGGGTGAATATCATAGAGGATGGGTAAGGTCAGGTCATTGACCCCGGTTGACTTTGGTTAATGGAGTTAAGATAGATTAGTGGGAAACCATTTTTTATGCGATCGTTTTAGAATATCGAGGAAAATATGAACAAATCATTGGTGTTTACAAACTAATCTTCAGGAAAATCGAAGGAGGAACTTATTTTGGTGGGAGAAATATAGCTTTTCAATTGCCGAAATGATCGGACAGAACTGAGTGTTTTGTTAGGAAATATCGTGTTTGTAACATTCTTATTCAAATAAGGTCAGTGCTTGAGTATTTTCTAATTGTCTCAACCAGAACATCTAATAATCACCTCAATTTCAATCGAAAAGTATGAACTTTGAGGTGTTTGCAGATAATTGATCCAGGCACGCATTAAGCTCAACTTTTTTTTTCAAATGGCTTTATCTCTTTAACAGAGCCGATTCGGAAAAATGGAAAATGAAAAAAAGGTTTCCTTTAGCATCAAGAATCTACAGTTAAAATATATGTACAAGACAAAGACTCACCCTGTATATAAAAGAAAGATGTTGGTTACACCATTTATAACTCGAGATCGGATGGACTGATTGTTATGAAACTTCATATATGGATTCGTCTACGGTTTGGTTATCATAAAATACAATGAAACTTTGAAATAATTGATGAAATTTTACTTATACAGGAAATGCTTTGCCTTCTTTTGAGTAATGCCACTAGGCTTCGCTACAGTTACAGTTACGCTACAGCTTATTCGTAGGTACTTTATTTGATATTCTCCCCGTTAGATGGCGATGAAAACAAATAGTGTGTAATTTGAGTTTCCTCCAACTCTGTGCTGTTAATCAAAACAAAAATGTCTTAGTCAAAAAGAAAAATAAGAAAATGTCTTGGCGTATTTGTATTCTGTGAAGTGAGATTAAAGTACCATAGACAAAGTACTTCAATTCGAATTTTCATCGTTGTATTGGCAGAACTAAAATGGTTTCTACAGTGATTAGAAGTAATTAATCATTGGAACTATTTCTCATCCATATAATTCGATCGTGATTTATATTTTTATTTAGGTACAGCTACGAGAAAACTGTAAAGCATTCAAAGAAAAATTATATGTTCAACAATAATTAGATACCGCTTAAATAAAGAGAATTCTTTTCGTGCGAATAACAATGTTACTAAAATTTTGTATATTTTGTCTAATTTGTCTCCTGCTTGAAAAAATAGCAATGATTAGTTGATACAACTTTAACGGTGGATTTCACAAAGCGTAATCATCGGTGATCGGAGCTTGATATAGAATCAACTCGATTCGACAGTTTCAAAATCAGAGAACCAAGCTGTTGATCTCCGATCACCGGTGATTACGATTTGTGAAATCCACCGTAAGTATCATTTAGGCGGAACAAAGTTCGCCGGGCCAGCTAGTCTTCAAATATTAAATAAATACTTCATGCTTTTCTCTCAATTTGAAGGATTGCAACATCACTAAATACTGTCGTGGCAACATCTTAGAAACTAACTTTAAAGGGCACCAGTGGCGTGGTGTTATCGATATTGAAGAATGAAAAAATCGAAACCTCCATTGACGCAGACACGTCTGGAGCCTACAAATCTCTCAAGTGCCACCTCCTAACTTATACCGAGCGTCCTCGAATCGAGGACCAAAAAAATAAAAATTCCGCGTTTGCGTCCTGCATCGAGAAATAACAAGGACCCTTTCCGTGCACCTAAACCGCTTCAAAAGCTCAACTTTCCCTTTGTGTGAACGGATTTCGGGGTGGAAATATCAGCTTTCCGAGAGTCGTTCTCGCCACTTTCCCTTACTTACGTCTCGGTCTTCGCAGTTGAGACTGTAAAACAGTTGCATCTTCAGAGTTATTATGTCCGGATCGAACTGGTTCGCCAGTTTCGTGGTGACGTATTTGACAAACTTTTGTATCTTGTGGCGATTGTGCAGGACGCTCTTGGATATGCCCCATGATGGATCCAGAGATAGCAGGCCTGCCTGAAAAGAAAGAAGCGTCATAGAAGCCTTTTTTACAAGCTTTTATTTAGTTCCACCTGTCCCGGTGTCTGTCTGTCTGTCTGTAATCAAACCTTGCAAGTTAAATTCTAATCGTCTGATTGATTTGAAATTGGGCAGGTGTACATAATTCTGGTGACAATGCATCGTGAAATATTTGTCATGGAAAAAACAAAATATCTGCTCCAAAATGGCGGACGAGTTTCGTAATTATGATCCGATTCTATTCAGAATTGGTATCTGGTGGTTTTCTGGGTCGGAAATAACGATTCTTTAAAATTGAAGAAAGCTTCTTCAAAATGGCGGATGAGTGTTGTTAGTATAAAAGCTTGTCTTCGAAAATAATTTTTATAAAAGCTTGTTTCTGGTGAGAATACAGGATATCATCAAGTTATCGAAAAGGTGATTTTGGATTCTTATAAAACGACTGTTTGGTTGTCTTTTTGACCTTTTCGGAGCAACAATGCCCTAACTGGCGCTCAAGAAGGTTCTTTTTCGCATTTTGGGAAGATTTTCAGTAACAAAAACTGCCCTAAAAACGCTGCTGGTGGAGGTTTGGTTCAGGTTTGAGGATTGAATTCTCGAATCTCATGATGTGATAGCCAAGAGTACTAAGGACGCCTTTAGATTGTCTAACACCAATCTAAGCAGGGTATTGGAAGAAAAAATGAAAAATTTGTACAGGTTTGAATCAAAGCCAATCGACCACAGTAAAGAAAGAACGATATGTCAAAAGAAAATAGACAGATTGATAGAGATTCTGGCTTGGCTAGGTTCTAGAAAACTGTATACTACAGAGTCGAAGAGAGTGGGTTAACCACTGAGACCCAAATCTTCTTCGATACAGACGCAGTCCATTCGCAACTGGGTGGTATCAAGTACGAATAAAAGGGTGATATCGCAGAATGGGAGTCTGAAGTCAAACATCCCTAGCTTTTGTGGAATAAGCATGTTAAAGTTACTGCTAGTGTTCAGAATTCATACTTTTTATTTTATATACCACAAAGTTTATACAGGGTGACTGGTGACGTGAGGGACAACGGCTAAGTGGAGATAGAGGACCTCAAACTGAATGAGAATTTGGGTTTCAAATGTCCCATAAGGGTATTCGTTTCGGAGATATAGGGTGATTTATGAAAAAATGCTAAATCTATGAACTCCCGTATCTTCGTTAATATGATATGTTTTTCGCTGATATTTTACATGTTTGTTCATACAGGCATTCTCTGTCAGCATAAGAAAAAAAAATTGAAAAAAATTGCTGGTCCGTACTCCAAAATTTCAATTTACATGTCAAGTGAGAAATATCACACGGTATATGAGATAAAATAAAATCAAATAGAAATTTGGAAAGAGGGAAAAAAACTGATGAAATATCTGTTTTTTGTTTGAATGGCACAAATTTTCTTTCGTTTCTATGATATGTTGAAGTAAGAATATTACAATATTTTTATATTCAGATCATGAAAATTAGTACTACTGATAGAAAAAACCTTGAATTCGAGGCGCTAGAATGAGCCTGGCATCAAAATATTCCTTGAAATCTATTTTTATCAATCAATATTTCGATGCCATATAAAATTTCAAAATAAAATTTGTTGTAGATGCGGTGATGAAAGTGTTGGATACTCAAACACAAAAATAAAAAAAGTCGCAAATATAATTCATAAAAAAATCAGGTAAGCAAATGTTCGAAATGAGAGCCGTTCACCTCCATACATTTATTGGCTCTCTTGAACAAATGAAGCACAGCTTTTCTAATCAGAGGAATATTTGTTTTAATTTCTTCGCATGCTTCAGTTATTCTGCTCTTCAAATGTTCACAGCTTGTTATTGTTTCTTTATACACCGTATCCTTAAGATGACCCCATAGGAAATAATCCAGAGGAGTTAGATCGGGTGATCTAGCAGGCCAATTCCTAGAACCTCCCCGACCAATCCACCTGTCAGGAAACTCCCTATTCAGAAAATTCTCTACTTCATTTGCAAAATGAGGAGGTGCACCATCATGTTGAAAAATCATTTTGATGCCAGGCTCATTCTAGCGTCTCGAATTCAAGGTTTTTTCTATCAGTAGTACTAATTTTCATGATTTGAATATAAAAATATTGTAATATTCTTACTTCAACATATCATAGAAACGAAAGAAAATTTGTGCCATTCAAACAAAAAACAGATGTTTCATCAGTTTTTTTCCCTCTTTCCAAATTTCTATTTGATTTTATTTTATCTCATATACCGTGTGATATTTCTCACTTGACATGTAAATTGAAATTTTTGAGTACGGGCCAGCAGCAATTTTTTCCATTTTTTTTTTCTTATGCTGACAGAGAATGCCTGTGTGAACAAACATGTAAAATATCAGCGAAAAACATATCATATTAACGAAGATATGGGAGTTCATAGATTTAGCATTTTTTCATAAATCACCCTATATCTCCGAAACGAATACCCTTATGGGACATTTGAAACCCAAATTCTCATTCAGTTTGAGGTCCTCTATCTCCACTTAGCCGTTGTCCCTTACGTCACCAGTCACCCTGTATATAGGATGGGCTTACTCGGTTAAGAATAAGACCGAGATCTTCTGTGCTCTGTGCGATTCTATGGCTGTTTCAAGAATCTCACAAGCATATACCTGCTCAGTTCAACAAGCCACCTGCCTTTTAGTCGCATTGCTTTTTTACACGGCTTAGCTCGAAGCCCTTAACAAATATTTTCCACGTCGTCGGCCTTTAGTTCGCCAAAGTGAATTCTGTGATAAGAACTTTTTCCCTGCACAACACCACATGAAACCAGACAAGAAGCAGATACGTAACTTTTAATCTGAACAACCGTAAGTACCACTCCTTCAGTATTTGCTTTGTGGTATTCATCCTATCAAACAACCATTTTTTTCTTTAATTTCTCGAGGCAATAAGAATTGGTATCAGCAGTCCATTTCTTCTCTCCAAGAGAGCTCGTGTATATTATTCAGCTAGTAAAGCAAGAAGGGGTATAATGGCAGGAAAAAGCCTGTTGGTAAAATTCATGATTTTGAGATCAATAATGACTTATATGGGACAGTATTCTGGTTTGCTGAAGCAGGGCAGACAAGCAAGAGGAAAATGCTGGACAAGGTCCAAATATTTGCCTGTGTTTGCATCACTGGAGCTATGAGAACGGGCCAGAGTAGAGCACTTGAGGTCACAGATCTACATCTAGTGATCAATGGGGTAAAATATCTAGGGAAAGTACAAGTAATGAGAGAATTCAAAGTCAGAGAACCTGGTACTGGCTGAACAAGTACATCTCATCAGCAAACCTAACTTGTGATGTTATGATTGGAAAGGAAAGCATTGAGAGGGACTTTAACACAATGCTATGTAAAAAGGAAGAATGAAAAAGGAATACAGTACCCAAAATTTCAAAGTGAAGTCCATCGAATGGTGAACAGACCTGGTTACAGAATGTCTTGACAATGCAAGCCTGGACTAGAATGTTTCGGACAAGAGAACTACAGGAGGAACGAGTAGTTAACCTCCTTGAAGCTGTCTTATATACTATAGTTCCTTGTAGCTCTGGAGCTGGAGGGCGACCTGAAGATGGCCAGATGAAGCACCAGTCACCAGAGACAATTGCTTCCTCTCGGGAATCTAGATATTTTGACCGACAGCTTTGAAGAAGGCTCTCTTGAAGATGTTTTTGATATATCGGGGGCACAATAGACCTTGAGGAAGCAGTGGGAAGTAACTCCCTCACCAAACTCAAACTTAAACTAGGAGAGCATACAATAAAACGAAAACCTCCCTGATTAGATGTGGAGTTCCACAAGGTTGTGATTTTGGGCCAGTAATATCCATCGGAACATAGGAGGATGTATTGATATCTAGTTAGCCTAGACCAGTTCCATGCATAAACAAACTATTGCGATACCATATCAACGAACAATAACTCATTAGAAGTGTCAGTGTAGAGTTCGACGTCAAAAAAGTAAACCAAAGTTACGCAATGAATTAAAAAAAAAGATGTCCACCGAAATTGTGAAAATCGAAAAATTGGAGTATCGAGTCATCATCAAGTACCTGTATTTAAAAGGGTTAAGAGGTAAGCAGATTTACGAAGATATGCTTAATACCCTTGGTGATCAATGTCCTTCGTATGCGACCATGAAAAATTGGACTGCAAGCTTCGAAAGAGGTAAATTTTCCATTGAAGATCAGTGGCGTAACGTTCCTCAGCCAGGCCCCCCCCAATGATTGTCCCCGGGCCCCACTCCTTCTTCAGCTCCTACCACAATACATCTAATTACCCATTCTCTTGTACCATCTTTTAATTCATTATCAACGTCAATTCTATATTAGGTTTACCTCAATCCTCAATCATTTATTTTATAGAGTGTTCAACAATTCATTTGTAGGTGAAACATAGTACTCTATTTTGCAGAAACTATTAAAATTCCAATAAACCAACTGCATCAATTTTAACCGATATACTTTAACGATTTCCTTATAATTAACATTTTATAAGCTCTTTTACTTTATCATTCTAACTATTATTTGAAATTAATTTTTACACCTAGACTGAATCCGTGTAATCATATCAAACATTTATAAATTTTTGCTCTATGATAAGCCTACCTCAACAATTTCGCTAATAATTTTAAACCTATAAATAAATTATTTCAAAAGAAGAAAACTGGATATGACTGAAATACATAATATGTTAATAAACAATAACGTTGGTTTTAATAAACTCTTCAAAAACAAATTTAATGTTGATAGTGAATTGAACAAGTACTGGGATTTCGTTTATAAATTTTATATATTTGACGCATGAGGGTGATTTTCAGGAGTAGTTTAGATAGGTAATTAAAATTGTTAGAAATGAATGAAGAAAGTTAATCAGAGAATTAATTAGGTACTATGAGTATTTTGTGTTTTATTATAATAAATATTTCTATGATTTAATTGAAAATTGTATGATCTTTATCCCGCGGGCCCCTAGACCCCGTGGGCCCCCACCCAACGGGGGGTCTGGGGGGGTGTACGTTACGCCACTGTTGAAGATGATGACCGATCGGGAAGGCCAGTTTCTGTGTCAGTCCCTGAAAATATCGATGCAGTTCATGACATGATTTTATCAGACAGTCGAATTGGGCTAAAACGGATATCTGAAGCACTGAAGATTTCATACGAACGCGTTCATCATATAGTTCACGTCAATTTGGACATGAGAAAAATTTCTGCAAAATGGATCCCCAAATGTTTAAATGTTGACCAAAAGCGTGCAAGGGTAGAAGCATCGCGTTCGATCTGTGCTCGATTTGAAAACGATGTAGACTTCTTAAACCGAATTGTTACTATGGATGAGACTTGGGTACATTTCTACGATCCAGAAACAAAGCAATAATCGATGGAATGGCGACACTCTGGTTCTCCAAGACCTAAGAAGTTCCGTGTCCAGAAATCTGCTGGAAAAAATCTTGCTTCAGTTTTTTGGGATTCAAGGTCGCAGTGGAGTGTGACCCCCTTTCTAACTATGACTATAACTACCGGCTAGAGTGGCTAGACTCCTGCACACCTTCAGAGCCTTCGTGGTGTCATAAAAGTTCAACATCCTCACGTTCCTTCCGGTAATTGATACACCAGATCGATAAACCAACCGTTTCTGCACCCGTCGTTCGAACCGTTTAGTCCTCGAATTTATGGCCTGGCCCGTAAGGAGCGCTCGTAAAAAAAATTCGGAACTTACCCCCCGCCGACCGGGTCGTGGCGGAAACGGCCCCGCCTCGAAGGAACCGAATTAGAGCCATGTGACTAATTTCCCGAAATTATTCAAATTTCCACGTAATGCCGTGTCGGATAAGATCTGAGGGGGCGGGCGGGCGCGTGGGCGGCGGGGCGAATGAGGAACTTAATTAGCGGAGATATTCCGCACGAGGAGGCCGGCGACATCGACATGCATAGAGGAGGAAGCCGGCCAATTTCGATGACGATATCGGGCCCGCCGATCGAACATGCATGAAAATCGACTGTTCGAGAACAGTGAAGTCAGAGTAGTGTTCAGAACTCGTATTTTCATTCATAAATCATATGGTTCATATAGTTACATTCAGATTCCAGACCACGGTATAAACATCATGCAAAGAACCCGAATCCACATACCGGAAGATAACCATGACTCAACACATGGTACCCTTGCGATATCCATGATTTATTTATAAGGACTGAACCAGAATAAATTCGCTATCACAAAAAGGCTTATATCTTTTGAACCACTGAACCGATTTCGAAAATCAAACTCATTTTCGAATCATCTTATAATTCTAATGAAAACTGTTTTTACCATTAAAATACCAAAACTATTTTTTACAAAATTCATGGATTTTTTCTGGAATTCTTCCCATCGTGCTTTTTATAGTGTTCTCAGTCACTTTCTGGGATGCTGTCTTCCACTTTTGCTTGAATTCTGCTAATGTTTTCGTTGATTTCTTAGTCTTCTTCAATTCTCTTTTTACCAGGGCCCAATATCTTTCGAGCGGCCTGAGTTCTGGGCAATTTAGTGGATTGGCCTCTTTGGGGACAAAAACCACCTCATTAGCTTCGTACCATTCCTTGGTGGCCTTGCTGTAGTGGCATGAACCTAAATCTGGCCAAAAGATTGTTGACACATCGTGCTCACGTAAAAATGGTAAAAGTAGCTTCTTCAAGCATTCCTCGATGTATGTCTTCGAGTCAACAGAGCCTTGGCCAACGAAAAATTTGCTCATTTTTCCACAAGTGCAAATTGCTTGCCAGACCAGGAATTTTTAGGAAACATTGCTTGTTTCTTCACGCGAAATTGTTCGTCAACATTTCCACGAAAATCTGCAGTATAAAATTCATGACCAGGAAGTTGCGAGAAATCAGCCAAGACATAGGTTTCGTCGTCCATCACGCAACAGGAAAAATTTTTCAAGAAATCTTTTTTTAATTTCTTTGCTCTTGATTTCGATTCTTGATTCTTCACAGCGTTCCTATCTGGCACTTTCTGCACTTTGTATGTTCTAGACTCACAACTCGACTAGATTTTCTGAACGGTTGACTGCGAACAACCCACTATTTGGGCCACTTTCCGTCCTGAAAAGTAAGGATTCTTCTGAAAAAGGCTGATGGCTGTCTTCACTTTTTTTGGGCTATGAAACCCCTTTTTCCTCCCGGTTCCTTCCTTGCGGTTAATTGTAAGATCTTCGTTGAAGCGCTTAACAACTCTTGATACCGTTTCCGGACGATCGCGAGCCTCTTTTGCGATTCTTTTGAAGCTCCATTTTTGATTATTTTGAAAAAGTTTCACTATGAATTCTCGTGTTTTCACTTCGCTTGACATTTTGCGACAGGGAATTGGAATATCTATTAATTAAATGTTCCACATGTTTCTGACGTTCATAACAAAGCTAACTATGATCAAATTTTGATTTTGTCTCAATTGATTCAAGAGATATAGGCGTTTTTGTGATAGCGAATTTATTCTCGTTCAGTCCTTATTATTGACAAGCAGCCCGTCCCAGCTTCGCCCGAGTAGAAAAAAAGTTCTGCTTCCGCTTCGTATTTAGTCGACCGCGTGTCTGAATACTCACATATCGGTGCCCTCCTACCCGCCTACTTACCACGAAGACGCATTTTGTGCGGTCGTGCGGTTTTATCTTCAACACTTCAACCTGCCATATCTTTTGATGTACTCGTTGTAATTGTATGATGTGAGGGGCAATTTCGTTCTGAATTAAATACTGGGGATAAATAACGTATTAAGTTGGATGAGGATCAATACCCAATTCATAAAAACACACTCCCAAATAGTGCATAATTTGATTACCATAAACAGGTAATAGCAAGTCAATCTTGAGAGATAGAGCTATGATATCGCGGACTTTTTTGTAGAACTATTCAAGAGGTACATTTCTGTCATATATTGTATATCCACGTTAGTCTTCTGGTTTTTGAAGCGCACGTGAAAATAGCTGATTATGGCTGATTTATTTGTAATTATTGTAGGTATCCTTGATTTTTTTGGTGGAAAGTATATTCTGTAGGAAGAATTCACTGGTCACGAACAAAATACCTTTCTTGTATGGCCATGAACCTCATTCCTGGTCGAAGGGCTTACCCCTTACCCCCTTCCAAACGACACCCATGTCTCGCATCCACCTGAAAACTCCCGGATTCTCCCGGTCTCTTCCCGGAGATGCGGACGGAGCAAGATTAAATTTTCAGTCTTGAATGGCGCATTGTTTTCTACGTCTACCGGCAAACTTGATTATTCCGAATTCGGGACACCCTGTTTACTTTCCCATCCATAATGCACCGGGTATCGATTGGTCCCGGCCAATCGAAGGGATTGCTCCTGGATTTGACGTTGACGTTTGGTTGAAGGACGACCAGATTGACCTTCTGTATTTTTCAAACGCGATATGAGGTGTATTCCTGATATATTTAATTTTTTTTTGGTGATACACTGCGTTCGTTATATCCAGTCCGCAGTGAAGGGAGAAAATACGAACACAGAGCATCTAATCAATTCGGATAACTAGTTTGAAATTTCCGATTTTTCAGAAAATGCCATTTGACAGGTCAAAACCTAAACGGTGATAGTTAGAGCTTTGAAATATTTTTTTTTGAATGGAGCGACCTCGAAAACCTACATTTTGATACCAAAATCACCCATGTAGCCCCCATATTTAATGAAATATTCCACTTTTTATTTTTCGTTTTTTCATTTTCAAGTTCTGTTCACGAGCTCACACCACTCAAGGTTAGGGTGCTGAAGGTCCGCAAAATTGCCACTATTGAAGATTCGAATAGGAAGTTTAACTTCCAGATTCAATAATAACGTTAGATCCTCCCCAAATATATTTTTTATTGACAAATATGGTTTTTTAGGGGGTCATACCCCTTTGTCATTTTTCACCCAAAATTTGAAATTTTTGAAATCGCTCATATTTGGCACAGAGGTACTTGGGACCATGCTGATCAACAACATATAAAGAACTATTGGCGGCGATGAGTGGGATGGAAGTTATGACAGTTTGAAATTTGCGATTAAAAAAAAAATTCCATTTGACAGTTCAAAATCTAAACGGTGATATTTAGGGCTTCGAAATATTTTTTATTGAATGGAGCGACCTCGAAAACCTACATTTTGATACCAGAATCACCCGTGTAGCCCCCATAGATATTGAAATATTCAACTTTTTATTTTTCGATTTTTCATTTTAGAGTTCTGTTCACGAGCTCACACCACTCAAGGTAAAGGTGCTGAAGGTCCGCAAAATTGCCACTATTGAAGATTCGAATATGAAGTATAACTTCCAGATTCAATAATAACGTTAGATCCTCCCCAAATATATTTTTTATTGACAAATATGGTGTTTTTAGGGGGTCATACCCCTTTGTCATTTTTCACCATAAATTTGAGATTTTTCAAATTGCTCATATTCTGCACAGAGATACCTGGGGCTTCGTTGATCAACATAATATAAATAACTATTGGCGGCGATGAGAGGGACGGAACTTATGGCAGTTTGAAATTTTCGATTTTTTCAAAAAATGTCATTTGACAGGTCAACATCTAAACGGTGACAGTTAGGGCTTTGAAATATTTTTTATTGAATGGAGCGACCTCGAAAACCTACATTTTGATACAAAAATCATCCATGTAGCCCCCATAGATAATGAAATATTCCACTTTTCATTTTTCGATTTTTCATTTTCGAGTTCTGTTCACGAGCTCACACCACTCAAGGTGAAGGTGCTGTCGGTCCGCAAAATTGCCCTATTGAAGATTCGAATGGGATGTATAACTTCCAAATTCAATAATAACGTTAGATCCTCCCCAAATATATTTTTTATTGACAAATATGGTGTTTTTAGGGGGTCATACCCCTTTGTCATTTGACAGGTCAAATTCTAAACGGTGATAGTTAGGGCTTCAAAATATTTGTTATTGAATGGAACAACCTCGAAAACCTACGTTTTGATACCAAAATCACCCATGTACCTCCTATAGATAATGAAATATTCCACTTTTTATTTTTCGATTTTTCATTTTCGAGTTCTGTTCACGAACTCACACCACTCAAGGTGAAGGTTCTTTCGGTCCGCAAAATTGCTATTATTGAAGATTCGAAATCATCTTATTGCATCAATGCCAAGATGTGTTGGGGAGTGTGAGTGTATAGAATATCACGGTGGACAAACACATTATTAACAAATTGATGAAAAAACTTGTAAACCCTTCGTTTTTCCAAATTTGAATCATTTACTCCTTGCTATACTATCAATGTTGAACCAGAAAAAAATTAAATTTAAACAGCTCCTTCAGTCAGTTGCAGTTTATTTGTCATCTATATTCTATATATATATATATATATATATTATATATATAAAAGAAAGATGTTGGTTACACCATTTATAACTCGAGATCGTATGGACTGTTTGTTATGAAACTTCATATATAGATTCGTGTACGGTCTGGTTATTATAAAATACAATAAAACTTTGAAACGATCGATGAAAATTTCACTCATACAGGAAATGCTTTTCCTTCTTTTGAGTAAAGTCACTAGGTGTCGCTACAGTTACAGTTACGCTCTTTGAATAGAGAACCTATGTTCTAAGGTTACGCTACAGCTTAGATTGCGTTAGATTGTGATTTAAACATATAGTGTGTAATTTGGGTTGCCTCCAACTCTGCGCTATTGACCAAAACCAAAATGTCTTAGCGTAGGAGTGCAGATCTCTAAAATGATTAGATTTCGTTGAGATATGAGGGAAACTTCGTTCTTACCACTTCAAGTGGCGCTATTCACACATTATGACTGATTGCTCTATACTATACTAAACTGGTTATTAGTTATTTTACAGTTTTATTTATTCAAAACAAAATAAGGTAATCGCGAAGGTACTATATTTGATATTATTACCATTAGATGGCGATGTATAGAACTTATAGTACCATGAAAGGCTATTACCAGAGCAAGAAGCGAATGAATATCACAGTGAATTTTAATCGAAATGTCAAGTTAATCGGATTTTGGCGATCGGTTTCAATCGTGAATTGTCCATTCTCATCTACTCTCATAATTTTTGAAATGTTTTCGAATTTCTGTTTGGGAATTAATATGTTTACCATAATTAGTAATTACATTTTTGTTTCTGTTCTGTGTGACAGCCCATATTCATGGGAACATGGAAATCTCGCTGCTCCACCAACTGAAATGTTTACCAATTATTTTAAGCTGAGCACCAAAAGGCTAAGATGTTTAAAATAATGGTGTGGGCACTAATTAGATTTTGATTAGCCAACATTGAGAATATTAGAAAAGTTTCGTTTTTTCCACTTCAGAAAGCGCTATTCACAAAATAAGTTCTAATTTTATTAGTTGGTTCAAATATTTGAATTCATTCTGGTGAACGTCAAGAAGGAAAATAAGAAAATGTCTTAGCGTATTTGTGAAGTGAAGTTAAAGTACTATAGACAAAGTACTTCAATTCAAATTTTCAGCGTTGTATTGGCAGAACTAAAGTGGTTTATACAGTGATCGAGTGATCAGAGGTAATGCATCATTGGAACTATTTCTCATCCATACAATTCGATCGGGATTTATATTTGCATTCGTGTTGTCATTCATTACAAGATAGGTACTGCAATGACAGAACTGTGAAGCATTTAAAACAAAATGTTATATGTTCAACAATTGGATACCACTTGAATGAGGAGAATTTTTTTCGTGCGAATAACAATAGCACTAAAATTTTGTATATTTTGCCTAATTCATCGCCTGCTTGAAAAAATAGCAATGATTAGTTTATACAACGGTACACCGGTGATCGGAACTTGATCTAGCAGCAAATAGATTTGACAGTTCAAAAATCAGAGGACCAAGGCGTTGATCTCCGATCACCGGTGATTACGATTTGTGAAATTCACCGTATTTAGGCGAAACAAAGTTCGCCGGGACAGCTAGTTTAGTAAATAAAACAAGCTACTCGTTAACTGGGGATGTTGAATAATTTGTGCCTTCTCTTCAAAAACCCTAACGAGTTGTACAAAATATGGTCATCTGAGATTCTGAGTGCCAAATTCTTAATATGAACCGCATTGTATAGAAACTCACAAGCTCGAATGTAGCATTAATCTTATTCCGAATTATGGATCTATCCCAGAAGCGATCGTTTAATTAGATATTAATTAAATCTCTCAGCATGAAGCCTGCCAGAATGGACAAGCTCTCATGGTCCTGTCCAGTGTGCTTTTCATTAACTGATAGGTTTCCCAGCTCCCAACTGTCCTGGGTAAGAACCACCAGTTAATTAATATCGTCTCGTGCAGAATAATATACGGGTTTGATGCAATGTAAACCGCTATTGAGGTCTCTAAATACGGGGAAAAACTTACATAGTATCTGATGAAAATTTCTTTGATGTGGATGTTTTTGTGTCCCAATTCTCTGCTTATTTCTTGAACCACTTTTTTTAGTATATTCTCCAAACTCATGGCTGAATATTTCTGACAGTTTCAGATTTGCGAATGAAGTTTTATCGATACCCTCGGAGGTTACTACGCAACAGCTGTAGCTAATGAAAGGTTGAGATGAAGTTCCACAGAACTTGAGAGTTTTCTTCTACAAGGAGTTCATTATCCATGAAGTTATAGAACTTATAGTAACACTAGTTACTTTAAGTTCTATGAGTTTAGCACGGCGTTAAAAATTATCTGTCCTTGAAAGTAGCACTTAGTTTATAGGATATGGTTGCTAGATTTTAAGTAAACTTTGCATACTCCAAATGTGGAAATAAGTAAGTTATTACAGTATGACAAGAAAAACCTCGGACAAACTCTTTTTAATTTAACTTTATTAAACAAAAGAAATTGAACAAAACAACAACAAATAATAATAGCTTGAATATTTGTTAATAATATATTTAAGCCGTTTCGAAGTGGCTTCCTTTGGCGGCGATACACAGCATTAGACGCTTCTTGAAATTTTCGGCTATGGGCCGCAGCTCCTCGAGCGTTAATCGGTTTCATTCCCGGCGCAGAGATTGCACTCCAAATTTTTGTGTTTTTTAGCACAAGCCCTGTGCTCCAAAATCGATCACCCGCTGTAGTCCATTGGGTTGAGATCCGGTGAGTAGGGCGGCCATTCTGCAGATGAGATGAAACAAGGAAAATGGGTCCTACACCATTCTTGCGTCATTTTCGCTCTGTGAGCCGGAGCGGAGTCCTGTTGAAAGGTCCTATGCGCATCGCCGAAGTAAGCAGCACTTCGGCGATGCGGAAGTACTACGGCCTCGAGGATGTCGCAGCGGTAGACTTCTTGATCCACGAAAACTAAGGGAGTTTTACCACTGCCGCAAATTCCGCCCCAGACCATGACGGATTGCGGATTTTGACGGTGTTCGACGATGGCCGATGTACCGCGGGAGCCTCTACGGACCCATACTCTGTCGTTTTGGTGGTTGTGGAATTGTTCTACGGTGAAAAGTTTCTCGTCTGTGAAGAGAATTCGCTCCCATTGCTGACCGGCGGCGAGACGAAGGAGTTGGCGGTACCTTTGGAGTCGTACGCGCTTGTTTTCCTCCGTGAGGAGTTGAACTTTCTGGAGCTTGTGGTTGAGCTCCTTTTTGGCAATTTGACGGACTGAATCGCGGTTGATACCAGTCCCACAGGCTATTTTCCTCATGGAAACCCTCGGATTTCGATTGACTCGCTTCTTGACGATGTTGCGATTGCTAGGTGTATTGACAGTTTGTCGAGGCACATTGAGCAAACAAACAATTTCGCATTGACGCCTACCTTGACGAAACAGCTCCAAAATCGCACTAAGTTTGTTTGACATTCTGAAACTCTGTGAAATGAAATTATATCAAACTGAAAATTCACATATTAGTACAGGAAAGTGTAGAGAAACCAAGAGAATAAATATTATTTGGCTGCTCTGAAATACTTTTGTTCCAGACCACAGCAAAATTTGTCTGAAGTTTTTCTTGTCAGCCTGTAATATCGAAGTCTGGATCCACCTAAGTCAGCAACTAGCTTTGTATTGGCTCTACCCCATAAAATTTCAACAACAAAAATACTTGTGGGGTTGTTCCCCAATCAACACAACAGTGACAAGAATTCCACATTTACTGCCCAACGCCTCTAAACTGTATACTGTCATTTAAACGAATATCGCCGCAAAAATACACTCTTTCTCTGCAGACACCCTCATTAGCACATTTGATTGCGCGGCGGCAGAGATTCACATGTCATATTTACCGTTTTGTCCCGAAAATGGTGACCATCAAAACACGGAAACGCGCGGTTGGTGTACCTGACAGTTGTTTTCAGGCGACCACACTTTATTAGGGGTCAGCATTTAGCACCCGCCATCGCAAAACCGCTCCTGATGAAGGCATATGAGTTCCATTGGACGAATTAAAATTCGCGTCAATATGAGCAGTCGTGTGTATTGAACTGAGAGCCGATTTCATTCGTTTCCTAATGAGTTTGTGTTGAAAAGAGCGAGTGTTGACGAGAATACTTCGTGGAATGCCTGGATATGATGGTTGGACAGCTGGAACAAGAGCCTTGGGCTGTTTTTGCGATGTTCGCGGAAATGCGTTGTTGTAGGTGTGATTTACGTGTATTTTCCATGGACTTTCGGTTTATTCGAAGTGAGACATGTGGAACATACATTGATTTTTCGAAACTTGACCTTTTTACAGGAATAACATCGACTTATCACATTCCTGGCGTTTTATATCATTCGGAAGCCATTCACTTGGATAGTCAAGTTGCTATTAAAGCACTGAGCTTCTATGTCATTGACTCAGAGTTGATTTGGGAGTGCCGGAGAAAACTGAATGAGGTTGGCAAGAAAAATCAGGTCTCTTCAATCTAGATTCCTGGTCATTCGGGAATAAAAGGAAACAAAGAGGCTAATATGCTTGCCAGAGAGAGCGAACGAACGCCAATCACTGGCCCTGAACCTTTCTCTGTGGTATAGGGAGATGCACCTATAAGAAAGAGTTTCTGGAGAAGCAGAAAACCGAAAGGGAAACACTCCGGCTGAATCTCCCAGAAATGGATCACTCCAAAACTGCAAGATCTCACTAAGAACCAGCTAGATCTCTTTATCGGCTTTCCTACAGGACCTTGACGCCTCAGAAAGCATGTAGTGAGAATGGGTTTATCGGACACTGAAGAATGTAGCTTTTGTGAGGAGACGGAAGAAACTCTTAAGGTGCAAATACATTGTTATCACGTCACGTCACATCACTTCATCTTCCCAAAATGTGCAACCACGATAATGCATGGAACTTAGACCATAGGAAGAGAGACACACCTTTCAATAATAAATAGTGAAGCCAAATCAACAGAACTAAATTGGGTGATTGTACTACTACGGAATCAAAATGTAGTAAAAATTTTTGCAACATTGTATCTGCTGTCACGTTATAGCACTGAAAGCACGCAAGATCTATATTCCGCAAATTTACATTTTCTGAATGCACGTGACATCACGTCTGATATTTTGTGAAATGTCATTCTGACATACATTTGAAACCGATCTTTTTTTTTTATACGCATCTCTCGGGAAAAGACTGAGCACCTTTTCAAGCGTCCCGAGATGAATTAAGTAGAAATCGGTTTCTGCGTGTCTTAACTGCTGTAAGTTGTAACCAAAAGGAAATACATCTTGTGGTAGGGTATTCCATAGCCTTGCAGTTCGGTAAAGAAAAGCCTTTTGATACACTGATGTCCTAGCTGTAGAAAGATGCACGGCAAATCGGTGACTACTATCGGCCAGCCTTGTTTGTCTATCAAATTGTGCTCCTGATGGAATTATGGATGCAATAGCAGCAGAACACCTACCGTGGTAGTATCTGTAAGAAAGGCATAAGTCTCCAACCTTCCTACGGTGATCGAGACTATGAAGATTGGCAGTTAATGTTGGATCTGGGTGCTCATTCAATAATTCTTGAATTAATTGATGGAATTCCCCCACTTCTTCTGTTCGTTGATTCATTGGGTAAATCGAATCCCTTTTATGAGAATCACCAGCAACTGTAAAAGCAGCTAAATTCTCCATATCTTCTTCCCATTTCCTCGCGTGAGCTCACGTGACGTGACAACAATGTGTCTGCACCTTAAAGGTGCAGACACATTGTTATCACATCATGCGGAGAAATGTGAAGAAGATATGGAGAATATAGCTGCTTTTACAGTTGCTGGTGATTCTCATAAAAGGGATTCGATTTACCCAATGAATCAACGAACAGAAGAAGGGGGGTAATTCCATCAATTAATTCAAGAAGTATTGAATGAGCACCCAGATCGGTTTCAAATGTATGTCAGAATGACATTTCACATAATATCAGACGTGATGTCACGTGCATTCAGAAAATGTAAATTTGCGAAATAAATCTTGCGTGCTTTCAGTGCTATAACGTGACAGCAGATACAATGTTGCAAAAAATTTTACTACATTTTGATTCCGTAGTAGTATAATCACCCAGTTTAGTTCTGATGATATGGCTTCACTATTTATTATTGAAAGGTGTGTCTCTCTTCCTATGCTCTAAGTTCCATGCATTATCGTGGTTGTACATTTTGGGAAGATGACGTGATGTGACGTGACGTGATAACAATGTGTCTGCACCTTTATTCTCATAGTCTCGGAATCCATTGCAACCCAAAGGAAAGAATGCTTTGGAATGAAACTTGCAGGAGTGAGGAAATAGCCTCGTTCAAACCTTTCCAGATATTGGATTTCATTAGATCTCTGAAACTGGAAGGCTAGGTGTGAAGTGCGTGTTGAGAACATCTCTGTTAGGGGACACAATTGACCTTAAGATCGCAGTGAACTGTAACCCCTTTCTAACTCTAACTATAACTACCAGCTAGACTTCCAACACCTCTAATAGACTCTAGATTTTGACTTATCAACGTTTAATGAAGAAAAACTTTGTATTCTCCCCCTTCAAGTTTTTATTATTTTGAATATTGGATAATGGCTGTTCATACGACTGCTTCAAAAAATTCATCGATAAAACTTTTCTAGAATCGAATACATTCCCAAACAAACATAGCCACTGACTATACAGGGTCTTTCACGAGGAACCTTACCCATATTTATACGGGAAACTACTGAACGTATTTTCATGAAATTCAGCACTTATAAGTATTTCACGATGCTGATGAAATCTAAAATATTTTCAAGGCATGAGCACCTCCGGTTTTTCCGGAAATGACGTCAACTTCCGTTTTTCAAATTAGAACACCATTTTTTTATTGCAGAAATAGATTCCTTAGAAAATTTCAAGTTATTTTGATGTAACATTTTTCAGTTTTGGTTGGAAAATTCTCTCTGAGCGGAAAAATTCGAAAAAAAAATCGAAAATAGAGCTCCGCTGAAACAAGAATAACTTCGAGGTTTTTGGATGGAAAATTTTCATTTTTGGGATTTTTCAAGATGTAAGATTGATGTATCCACTTTAAAAATCGAAATCGCGATTCATGATACAGGGGGTGAAAAAATCGCTTTCAAAGTTAGGGATGACAAAATCGTGAAAAATCAATTTTTTCAAATTAGAACCCCATTTTTTTATGGCAGATATTGAATCTACGTTAAAAAATAATGTGAGTGTATGCATCACACCCTTGCCCTAAAGTGGATATTTTTTGAGTTATTCACAAAAAACTGTTTTTCGTCTTGAATTTTCAGCTATTTCTTTTCCCTTCACGCCAAAAAGATAGATATCATTAATAAAAAACAATGTAAAACATGGTAAGTTTTTGCATATGGTTCATAAGGAATTATTTTTTTATCACTGGAGAGAAAACCGATGGCCGATTAGTTGAAATAAAGAGGTTTCCGATACAAATTCGAATCCAAATTCGCCATCTATTTAGGAACAACCTGTAACTTTTTTCTCTTGCATATTAGGGTAGTAAAATCTAAAACATGGTTTAAGTAACAGTTCCTGAAAATTTCATCTTTTTGGCGTGAAGGGAAAAGAAATAGCTGAAAATTCAAGACGAAAAACAGTTTTTTGTGAATAACTCAGAAAATATCCACTTTAGGGCAAGGGTGTGATGCATACACTCACATTATTTCTTAACGTAGATTCAATATCTGCCACAAAAAAAATGGGGTTTTAATTTGAAAAAGTTGATTTTTCACGATTTTGTCATCCCTAACTTTGAAAGCGATTTTTTCACCCCCTGTATCATGAATCGCGATTTCGATTTTTAAAGTGGATACATCAATCTTACATCTTGAAAAATCCCAAAAATGAAAATTTTCCATACAAAAACCTCGAAGTTATTCTTGTTTCAGCGGAGCTCTATTTTCGATTTTTTTTTCGAATTTTCCCGCTCAGAGAGAATTTTCCAACCAAAACTGAAAAATGTTACATCAAAATAACTTGAAATTTTCTAAGGAATCTATTTCTGCAATAAAAAAATGGTGTTCTAATTTGAAAAACGGAAGTTGACGTCATTTCCGGAAAAACCGGAGGTGCTCATGCCTTGAAAATATTTTAGATTTCATCAGCTTCGTGAAATACTTATAAGTGCTGAATTTCATGAAAATACGTTCAGTAGTTTCCCGTATAAATATGGGTGAGGTTCCTCGTGAAAGACCCTGTATATACGTTTATTCGCAACAATTAAATTGAAACAGCATTCGCTTCATCCAAAAATAGATGGTAGAAGCTCACAAAACCGTATTCAAAATCTCATATTTCCTCCTTTTCCAGCCGTCATTTCACACCCCTTTCCTCAATTTTCCACAGGTCGGAAATCCTGTTCATCCACCGATTTAATCACTTACGACTGACCATTACGATAACGAAGAAATATGAACAAACATAAAGTTTTATAGTGAATTCACCGATTCAATTTCTAATAAAGAGATACATATCGTTGTGAAATGAGAATAACACAGCGTGAAAAAGAAATAGACATACCTACATACACTCAGGAAACATTACCCTCCACTCCAGTCAATCGCGCTATAGGATTGGGCGGGCTTGCGCTGATCAAACGGCTGGAAATGGACACTTTGGAAACAGAGCTGCGTTTTCAAAGATTGTATACTACATTCACTTTTATAATGTATCCCGGAAGGCCATGATTCAGGTTTATCAAACTGACGCAGGTTGGTACTCGTGAAATGTCAATTAATTCTCAGAGACGTTGCCAATGCTAATTTCTATTCATTCTTTTTTAACTTTGTAAATGGAGTTAGTTCGTAGTACTACTACATTTTCATACTGGAGTATTTCAAGTTGTGCATATACGTATTAAAATGCCTTATGTAGGCCTATTTCTTCAGAATTTTGAAAAGTGGGGAATTCCATAGGTCCGTCTGTTCGTTTAGAATTTTTGTATCGGGTTATTCCAGGAATTTCATTCTTTTTCAGAATAAACTATCACAAAGTAACGGACAATTCTGTCCATTATTTTTGGATAAAATTTCAACACTCGATTCTTGCTTTCCATACAAGAAAATAGCATAACTGAATCTTCCAACCATGTTTATACAGGGTGACCATTTGAAAACGAAACAGACGAGATTACAGACGAAATAAATTTTTTCGATAGAAATGCTCGGACAGGTCGATTTCTGTTTCGAGGGGGACAACTTAAGATGTAGGTTACGGATGCAAAGCGCTTCAACCCTTGCTGCTACAACCCCCACCCCCAATTTTTGAATAGGGAAGATGGGGTGAGTGATACCTCAATTCAAAGGTATTTTTATAGTGATTTCAGCACAGTAATTGTCTTTTCATTTTATGCATTAGTTCTCGAAATATTCTTAACTAAGTATTTGAAAATGAAGTGGTGTTTTCATGGCACTTGTAGTGTTTTTTTGTGAAAAATCGACATCTTGATTAAAGATTTCTATGTCAGTGGATTGGAGGAAGGAAGCCACAGTCATGTTTGTTTTGAAGCTCAAAATGTCGATTTTTCACAAAAAAACACTACAAGTTCCATGAAAACACCACTTCATTTTCAAATACTTAGTTAAGAATATTTCGAGAACTAATGCATAAAATGAAAAAACAATTACTGCGCTGAAATCAGTATAAAAATACCTTTAAAATGATGTATCACTCACCCCATCTTCCCTATTCAAAAATTGGGGGTGAGGGTTGTAGTAGCAAGGGTTGAAGCGCTATGCGTCCGTAACCTACATCTTAAGTTGTCCCCCTCGAAACAGAAATCGACCTGTCCGAGCATTTCTATCGAACAAATTTATTTCGTCTGTAATCTCGTCTGTTTCGTTTTCAAATGGCCACCCTGTATACGTGAAATATACTGCTCCACAAGAGTTAGGGATATCTTATTCAATCGTTTCTAAAAGTATGTAATCTTCGAGAAAATCGCTGTAAAATCATTTAAAACTCAATAACAACTTGAATCGATCTAATAAAAATCAGTATGAGACATTTCGTCAATCTGGTCGCCTTTTTTCTGGAGTTTGGTTCTTTGCATATGCTTCATAAATGTTCTTATTTTGAAAAGGAGTCAGTTTATCAACGGCTTCGATTTGAAACGAGTTTTCTGAAAATGCCAAGACGTAAATTAACAAACGCTGAGGCTAATAGGGCTATCGGAATGCTACAGGGTGGTCTAACTCAGGTTGTTGTAGCGGAAAGGCTCCAAGTCAGCCAAAGTGTGATATCTCGACTTTGGAATAGGTTCGGGGAGACAGGTTTCGTGTTGGAAAGACCAAGGCTTGGTGGGCGACGAAAAAACACCTGCTCAGGATCGTTTCATCACCGTTTCGGCGAGAAGAAACCCTACATCTACGTGTAGAATGCTACGGAATACTCTTCAAAATGCAGATGGGGTCCAAGTTTCCATCGAAACCATCAGACGACGTTCGAGATAGGTGAATCTAGGTTCTAGACCTCCATTAAGAGGAGTTCCATTAGCGTCAAAGACTGGAATGGGCAAGGCGACATATCAATTGGAACGATCAATGGCATAGTGCCTTTTTCAATGATGAATCCAGTTATGGACGATTTTCAGATTCTCGAAGAATAAGGGTATGGATAATCCCACGCATACCCCGTAATCGTCGCTATGTCCAAGAAGTCCATCCATTCCGAGGAAGTAGTGTTATGGTATGGGCCGGGATATATTTCAACGGGCGCATAGATCTACACATTTGTCCTGGGAATATGACCGCCTTACACTATAGGGAGCATGTCATTGACAATGTTGTGCCAAATTTTCACGCTGCTATTGGTGAAACTTTTCAATTTCTAGACGATAACGCTAGACCGCACCGTGCAGCCATAGTTGAGAATACGCGCGAGGAGCTTGGTATTCCACATTTACCAATACCTCCGCACTCGCCAGATTTGAATTGCATAGAACATGCATGGGATATGCTCCAAAGAAGATTAGATAATCATCAACCTACCCCAGAATCCTTAAATGATCTGAGAGAGCTTCTGCCCCGTTTATGGAACCAAATTCCTCAAGAAATGTTCAACAACCTCGTGTGTAGTATGCAAAGATATCAAGCTGTTATTGATGCCCGTGGAGGCCAAACATCGTATTGATAGTGTTAAAATGCTTGAATTCTCTGGGAATCAAATTTCGTTATTTTACTCGATTTTTCTTAACCACCCTGTATACACTGCAGGCCTACGGGCTGAAATTAATTTGCAACTTGAAATCATATTAATATGAATTTTCATCACAAAAATCTTATTTTAACTATATTTTTTTGCAATTTAAGTCAACATCCCTAACTCATGTGGAGCAGTTTATTTCCAGTATTAACAGAGAAAAAAGTTTCTCCAACATTCGTCACGTCTTTGGAATTATTGAATTCACATTATATCTTCTCAAATTCATTATTTTACCAAAGTAAATAAACATTTTGATAAATACGTGAATACTACGATATCTATGAAAAAAGGTCAACGTTACTTGTACAACTGTGAGGAAAATGACTATAACCTAACATTTTCAAAATATACCTGGTAAAATGTGTCAAAATTCCATGGCCAACCGGAATACATTTCAAAAGTGAATGGAGTATACAGGGTGAGTCTTTGACTTGTACATATATTTTAACTGAAGATTCTTGAGGCCAAAAGAGACCTTTTTTTCATTTTCCATTTTTCCGAATTCGGCTCTGTTCAAAAGATATAGCCATTTGAAAAAAACTTTGGGCTAAATACGTCCCTGAAATGATACTGTGGAATTGATTCATATTTCTCGATAGAAATTGAGTTTATACATTTAGGCCCAATTCAGGGAATACTCAAGTAGTCAAGTACTAACCTTATTGGAATAAAAATGTTGCAAACACGATAATTTCTACAAAAACAGTTAGTTTCATCGGATTATATCTGCAACTAAAAAGCCACATTTATTCCAACAAAATAAGTTCCTTCTTCGATTTTTCTGCAGATTAGTTTGTGAACACTAATAACTTGTTCATATTTTTCTCGAAATTCTCAAACAATATCATGAAGAAAGACTTTCATTCAGTTTTATTATTGAACAACCTAACCTAATCTAATTTGTATCGATTCTGTGAATTTTCGCACAGAAATGACAAGAAGATGTTGTCAGCTTGCTGATATTTTCATTGCGGTTAAGGATTTTTTACGGAACACAGTATAAATCACGATACATTTGCGTACCGTGGTATGAATATCTATGAATTCTGCCGTTTCCATCATAAATCGACTTTGCCGCCAAATTTTACCACACATGCGTAGAGCGAAAACCGAAATATTGGTTATCTGGAGCTCTGGCGGCCAACGTTAAATCATAACAAACCAGAGTCTCTGAACAAACTGTAAACAGTGTAAACATTTTGTGGAGTTCTTAATACATTCAGTGGATTATTGTTCTAATGTGATTATTACGTGAAGTGAATTAATATAATTTCAACCGTGTGGAGTTTATAAAATTCCAAGAGGACGTTGTTTAGATAGAAACATATCCGGTATCGTTTCATTAATTTCAATTTAATAAGTAGTTTGTGTTGAGATTCATCATTCATTTCCGAATTTTGTATTTCATCGACATTTAACTTCAATATTGACCGGTAACTATGAATTTCCAATAGAAACTGTGCGTGTTAAATCCTCCTTGGTGTTCAATTTTATCTCCCACATTTTGGGGATTTTATTATTAAAAAATATCTCGACAAAGTTGATAAATATTGTGACAACATTGTAAACTCGTTTAAAGACCAGAGATGGAATAATATTCGATGATATTTAATTCAGAGACGCATTCAGATTATTCTTGAAATTAATGATATTTTCGTCAAATTTCTGCGGGTAAGATTGGAAATAACTCGAAAACGACGCGTTTTATTGAAAAAAGATAGGAATACTTTTAGTTTCTTAAATGACTGATTCTTTCGAAAATATGAACCGTTTATCTTTTTCAAGTGGTTTTATGGTGTTTTAGCGTGTATTGATGAGTCGACTACCCTGTAACTTTTATACTAGTAAAGATATTGAATAGGTTTTCGATTGAGGAATATGCACCATGAATAGAGTAAAAACTCAACCAAAATTCAGTTCATTCGAAATAACGGTTCCGAAGATATAAACAGAAAAGTGTTTTTTTCATGGATTTTCGACACCCTGTATCTCCCAAACCAGACCGAATTTTGAAAAATGGTATAGGAAAAAAGTGTATCGTTTGATGAGAGGAATCTACAGTTAAAATATATGTACAAGTCAAAGACTCACCCGGTATATGCTACTGTTTTCCCCTCATTTCATAAGCAACTGGGTAGTTCCGGTGTTTTTATGAGTCTCCACAAAAAAACTTCTGTTTACTGTTCTCCTTCGAGTTAATACGAACGTGGGAGTGTGTTGATGTCACATTCTCGGCAGCCAAACATCATATTATCCAGAAATCAACATACAAAAAGCCTGACAGCGTTCGGCGATGAAATAATATATCTCCAACAGCTTTCCCAAACAACTTACGCTGTCATACGGTTCTCATATTCGAACTCCATTTCTCAGCCGCCTTCTTTTCATTATTACGCGAACGAAAGTGTTCCCTCCGTTTTCTCGGGATTCACGCTCAGCTGGGACGGCTGAATGTTCACAGCAGTATTTTATTTTCCGCGAATTAAACTGAGACTGAATAATCTGTTGGGAAATAAGCGTTTTAACGCTCTTTCATCGAAAACAATAGCAGAGTCTCTTTGTCAGCTTCCTACCCGGGACGGGGGTAAACAACGGACCTTTATTGAAGACTGGATGGAAAAATATGATTTTCATGGAAATTTGCACTCAAATTATCCCCTTAGGTTACTTCGGAATTGGAGGAATGTCGGACGATGAATCGTGGTTTCGTCTTTGAAACTAGAACTGTTAATACTTGAAATAGCTCTTTTTGATCAGCTGAAATGGACTGTTCTATAAATGTTTCGCAAAGGAAACTTACGAGGATGTATGGATATCTAGTTAGCCTAGACCAGTTCCATGCATAAACAAAATATTGCGATACCATATCAACGAACAACAACTCATTAGAAGTGTCAGTGTAGAGTTCGACGTCAGAAAAGTAAACCAGAGTTACGCAATAAATTAAAAAAAAAAGAAGTCCACCGAAATTGTAAGAATCGAAAAATTGGAGTATCGAGCCATCATCAAGTACCTGTATTTAAAAGGGTTAAGAGGTAAGCAGATTTACGAAGATATGCTTAATACCCTTGGTAATCAATGTCCTTCGTATGTGACCGTGAAAAATTGGACTGCAAGCTTCAAAAGAGGTAAATTTTCCATTGAAGATGATGACCGATCGGGAAGGCCAGTTTCTGTGTCAGTCCCCGAAAATATCGATGCAGTTCATGACATGATTTTATCAGACCGTCGAATTGGGCTAAAACGGATATCTGAAGTACTGAAGATTTCATACGAACGCGTTCATACTATAGTTCACGTCAATTCGGACATGAGAAAAATTTCTGCAGAATGGATCCCCAAATGTTTGAATGTTGACCAAAAGCGTGCAAGGGTAGAAGCATCGCGTTCGATTTGAAAACGATGTAGACTTCTTAAACCGAATTGTTACTATGGATGAGACTTGGGTACTTTTCTACGATACAGAAACGAAGCAACAATTGATGGAATGGCGACACTCTGGTTCTCCAAGACCTAAGAAGTTTCGTGTCCAAAAATCTACTGAAAAAGTTCTTGCTTCAATTTTTTGGGATTGCCATGGAGTTATCATGATTGATTTTTTGGATAAGGGTAGAACAATAACTAGAGATTACTATACGACATTACTGACCACTCTAAGGGAAAAAATTAAAGAGAAAAGACGCGGAAAGCTATCCAAAGGTATTTTGTTTTAACAGGACAACGCCCCAGTACACAAATCTCATGTTGCCATACAAAAAATTCGTGATTTTGGGTTAGAATTACTAGAACACCCCCCTTATTCACCAGATTTGGCTCCGTCCGACTATCCACTCTTTCCTCAACTGAAAAAAAGTTCAAAAGGTCGTAAATTTTCCTCCAACGAGGAGGTAATAAAAGCTGTGGAGGACTGGTTTGCAGAGCAAGAAGAAAAATTTTTTCTGAAGGGTCTAGAGACGTTGCAGGTTCGCTGTAATAAATGTATTCAATTAAGAGGAGAATATGTTGAGTAATCAAAAATGTTGACATTGAAATTTTTTTTGGTTCTATAGTAGGCTAAGAATTTTTCAATATATCCTATACTCCATTCACTTTTATTTAATCACATAGGAGGTCATGGTTTCGTTTTCAGGAGTTGGTGCTCCTGATGAAAAGCACAGAACATATGATGAAAAGTCAGTGCTCGCACAGAAAATATCGTTAATGACAAAACGACGTTGCCATTTTCTTTGTTTACATCAAAGTAAAAGTATCAGAGATATTCCACATTTTGTTAGGTTTACAAATTGTTCGCAGATTTTTGATATTTGATCGATATTTGCAGGTGAGTTTTTCGTCGAATATCCAAGATTAACGTATTTTTATTGTTTTTAGCACCATGTTTGGAGCGTGAGGACGATTTTCAAGACCAGGACGAATGTTTACATTTCGAGGTTAAAGGGGTACACGGGAATTTCGTTGAAAAAGCTGTTATTTGGACAGATATCGCAGTAGATGGATCGGATGGAGCCTCGAGAGGTCGATTAGGATGATATTTTACAGGTTTTCCAAGAAATTTGGCGATATCTGAGCAGATTTGCAAAAGTTAGGTACCTCACTAATGAGGTGGAACTTAGACCTAATTCTCCTATAAGAAACGTCTTTCTAAGGTCGAGATGGTGAAAAATGTCTTCTTTAGATGTTGTTTGAACAAACGCAGCCGAGTTTCATACCCCAACATTGATTTTAAGAAAGTTATCAACAAAATAAAATTGACATTATTCTTGATTCTTGTAATTACCCATCAATTCATCTTATATCTTTGGGTTGATTGTTTTTAATGACTTCTTGATTAAAATAAACAATTGATGTCGTCAAGTCTTGAACTTTCAGTTCAAGAGGATAATAAACATTAAATCTTCACAAGCATGCATATAAAAATTATGGGAAAGCAATGCAATTTTCTTCCATCGCGAAAAATAATATATTTCAACAGTGATCTCTTGTACTTTTTATGCAAATAACTAGAAAAGGAATCCTTTCTATCAATTCATATGAACGTTAATTATTTTCGTTCGTCACATCTTTTCCAATTCATTTATTTTCCGAATAAATTCACATTCTGAGAAATACGCTAAGAATGTAGAAAGGGCAACATAGTGTTGACTTGGAACGTAAAAATATGTTGAAAAACGTTATAACTTCGATACAGAGTGGAATGTGTCAAATTTCCAAGGCCAGAGTTGTGATTTTATAATTGTGAAAGGAGTATAGTATATTCTATCGATCCTTTCCAGGTATAAACCTCACAAAACATATCGAAAAATGTATGATGTTATTTGGATGCGCTTGAAAACATCTACACTGTTCGAATTTACTGTTTTTTGCTATTAAGGAGTGTACTTTCGAGGAATGTTGAGATAATTGGCGCCCACGAATTGCAGACCACAAAAAAAGTTAACCGTTCACAACGAGAAGATAAAATCTCACTGGGATCATCTCCAATTCAAATTTTTGGCTGCCCCAAACCTCTAACCTCTTCCTCTTGCCAAGTAATTCCCCGAAAGGTGAGAAAAGCAATAACCGACACCGATCTATGCCCCCAGTTACCTAGATTCGATATCAATCTCCCTGATCCTGTGACACATCCTGAAACGCATCCGTTCTGAGCAGACATCAGAACTGAGTTCGAATGCACAGATAAACGCCCCAAATTTCAAGATCCCTTAATGCCTTAAGCACTTGAAAACACAATCAAGGGCTTTGAGCTGGCAAAATTCAGGAACGTTAAAGCCAGGACAGCTGCTAGATATTGGAAACTGGCTCTGGCGAACTAAAGGCGCCACACACTATCCGATCAGCTGAACCAGCATTAGAATTTTCCATTTCTTTCATCGAAATTTCTTTGGAAAAGGATCCACTGACTCCTTTTAGGAATTGTTTGCGTTTCATGTCGCTGTATTCAGTAAAAATTGGTCAACTGAAGGATAGACGTAAAGTCAGCAAAATTTCAACAGCGATCAATAAAATTTGACAGCTCACAGCAGATGCCAGTTTGAAGATCGTAAAAATACTTCATATATACTCCATTCACAATTATGAAATCACAATTCTGGCCTTGGAAATTGGACACATTCCACTCAGTATCGAAGTTATGACGTTTTTCAAAATATTTTTATGTTCCAAGTCAACACTATGTTGCCCTTTCTACTTTCTTAGCATATTTCTCAGAATGTGAATTTATTCGGAAAATGAATGAATTGG